>OV725077.1:125396494-126596494 GCA_928085145.1 Nezara viridula | reverse complement strand
TAAATCCAGGTGTGTCAATTCCAAATTAAATATTTTTTTCAGAAAAAACATTGTTTCAATATTTTGTGTCATTTCACATGAACTTATCTCCATATATTAACCTATATAGATAGATTTATTTATTTGTATAAATAGTATATTCATGTATAAAAGCATACATGTATATTTATGTTTAAAATCGGCACATAATGAAGTTATAATTGTGCATATTATATATACAAATGAGGTTTCGTGTCGAGCGTATAATGAGAAATATTAAAGAGGTATTACACCCCAAGAGCTACAAAAAAGTTTACATATACCATGGTCCAATTCCAAGATGAAATTAATGTTTTGTGTTTTTTTTTTTTAATGTCACGTTTTTGTTAAACAGAAAGAGATGACAAAAAAAAAAAACAACATTAATTTATACTATTTCCTATCACAGTATTGTAAATTAGGAAACATTTCTCTCAAATTCTAGTAGAATTTGTTATTTTTATAAGCATTTTAGAGGGATTTTATAGGCCTAAGTACGGTGTTTTGATTTTTTTTTTCAAAAAATCTTTGTTCATTTGAAGTTTTTTTTTTATCTGCTTGCTAGTGAACTTGTGATTATCCACTTTTAGACAACTATTATTGTTATTATTTATCCTCTCTTTTCTTTAGTAACAAAGGAAACTTACTGTATTTTATTTTACTTTATCTTTGATGTAAATATTTTATTTGGCATAATGATTTTTTATTTTTTTAATTTTTAGCTAGAAATGCATTGGATATTTATGTCACTGCTGTTTTTCTCAAGACACTTTGGCCCTTGAATAAAGTTATTTTTTGATTTGTATACCGAGAAAAAAAGAATGTGTAAGACTATTAGTACCCTTACTGTATTCTCAAATCTAATATAATTATCTCATATAATAAAATACAGTAAATACAACTTGATGCTCCTTCCCAGGTTACAGATTTTTTTGATTTTTTATTATTATTAAATGAAAATGGCACATGCCCATCAGAAACACATTCATGAGTAGAAAATCTCGTGTAGTCAACCATTAAACCTAATATGTTGAAGAAATAACTAAGAAAGGACGAAAACTATTTATCTATTTTCTTTATTTTCCACGCGAGATAGTAGGCAAAAACAGCAGAAAAGGAATTAGAGTTTAAAAAGTAAGAGATTGCCAATTACTGACCCATCTCCATCTGCAACAAGGCCTCGGAGAATTGTAGTTCTCTTGAAAAAAGACAGTATAGAATTTTAATTTCTTATATTTTCCAATATTATTACTCTCAGCAAATTATTTCCATCTTTTATGATAGCCAATATTTAAAGTTATCATAACGATATAATACGAAAAAATAACGATATAATTTTTTATTATGCGTCAATAACAGAATTTTATTGTATTTAAAAGTTATTGGCATATTTATTGTCAATAGGGCTAACCATAAATGAAAACAAAAAAAAAAGCCTAATTATATTCTACCAGAACAAGAACTCAGGAATTCAGGAATAAAAGGGAATTGTGGCCATTAGTAAATTGAACAAGTTTCTGAGTTCTTATACTTACTTACATCACAAACACAATCAAGTATTTTTTTTTTTTTTTTTTGTTCTTTCCTACCTCGTCTTTTAGGCTATACCGGATTTTCCCGGGCAGAGGGGTGAGGGCGGGGAATTTAAAATCCCCTCCGGCACCAGGACGCGAACTCGTACTTTTTAAATCTTTTCAAATCTGTAATCCGGTTGCCAGGCAACTCGCGGTGATGTGCACACGCCTTAGCCCATTCGGCCACCCCGCCCCCGCAATCAAGTATTTGTAAAAGAAAACTTTTTTTGAATTCTATTAAAGCAGTCATGTTTCTTGACGGGCCTAGATAGTTCTATATAAGATATCGTACCCCCTAGTTCTAAATATGAACTAAAATGAAACAGAAACCTGGACAATAACTAATGCTATGAAAAGAGACCTCTAAATATATAAAAGACTTTTATTAGGATGAATTTGAAGTTATTCGTCCAGCAGGAGTTTTGTGGTGATGGAATGGGAACGACATCATTCTAACAAGCCATTGAAAAATTCCTTTTCTTTAATGGGTCGGGTGCCTAGAGGAAAACAAGTATTAAATATATATATATATATATATATATATATTGTTTTAAACTATAAACTTTATACTTACAACATATGTTAAATTAGCCATAGATACACAAATTTGCATATTCTGTATTCTAGATGAACTTTTATGTCAAGATAAATACAATTTAGAACATTTTAAATGGTTATGATTAAATATTCAAATTAATATATTTTGATGTCCCTTCACTGATAAATAATTAAATTTAGAGCTATTTAATTAAGAATGGCAGTTAAAGTAATGGTTGATGGCTTTCCATATAATGTAATTACTAGATGGTATGGGGATGTTTATTATTGAAAAGCTTGACAAGCTCATAACCCTTTTGAATAAGTATTTATATAATTATTTATATAATGTCAAATGTAATATTGTAAAAAATCAATGATTTAAAAAGCAAAACGTCATATATTATATTTCCCGCATCTTTATACTCCTAACCCCTAAAGGTGTTTTTCATATCATTATAATATAGCTTACATTTATTTGATTTCTTTTTTTTTATGTATCAATTTCAATAAAATAAAAAAAATTAAACATTTTACTTATTCTTTTCTTCTGGTTTGATAATTTTGACAGACCAAACCAAGATTTTTCTTCAGTTATTTTTCTCCCATTAGTTAGTGTCCTCCGAAACTTTTCTTAATAAATGAAAGTTAGTTGGTAAATAGGAATGATGAAAATTATGATCACATATTTTTGTCTTTCTCCGGTTCGCGCTATAGATCAGGTTGATCTTTGGCCGCACGATGTTCCTTACAACGTACGAGTATATTGGGAGCAAGGATAGTTCGCCTCCTACGTCCCTACAAACCATGGTAGACAGGAGCAGACAAGCCACTAATACTTTTGTAGTTGAAATCTTTAGTGACAACTTGGCAGTGTTATCAGTCCAAATCATATATATTTTTTCCCCCTACATCTGCTATTAGGTGACACGGGGTTTGCCCGGGCCAGAGAGTGAAGGAAGAGAATTTAAAATCCACTCCAGCACCGGGACGTTAACTCGTACTTTTTTAGATCTATCCAAATTTTGGTGATCTGGTTGCCGGACAACTCGCAGCGTTGTGCACACCATTCGGCCACCCTGGTCCCCTATCAGTCCAGATCAGTGGATTATAGCTTCTGATGGTCATGATTTGGTATCACATGAAACAGAGCGTTCAAGAACCAAACCTCTAGGGGATTCTGAATTCACCGATTTACCGAAGTTAAGAGAAAGAAGTTTTTCTGGAGCACGGTTATCCAATTTGGACTTTCACCAACCCTTAGAATATATATATATATATATATATATTATATATATATATATATATATATATATATATATATATATATATATATATATATATATATATTAGGATTACAATTAATAACAATTAAACAATTATGGGCGGTCACTCACCCTCGTACTTGTGTTCCTCAACACACAAATTGAGTAACGTTGAACCGGGAAATTTTCTAGAAATATATATATATATATATATATATATATATAGTTAATATATATATATATATATATAGTTTAATATTTATTAAGTTATAAGCAATATTTTTAAGTAACTGGTGAAGAATTGAAAAGAACTTTGTTATTCGTATAGAGTTTCTGCTGTTTTAACAGTCCTATTAGTTTTTAGAGTTTTATTTTTTAATGTTGCTTGCAGATAAAATAATATACTACTTGGTTGGCCATTCAATTAAATCTGTATAATCAATATATTTATGATTTTCATTAAGTGCAAAGGGTAAGCGCACCAGTGATGGTCATAGCTAATGAAATGTTCGTCTTTTTTAGCATATGCCACCATAATTATTATAGATTTAAACATTTCCGTTTGACATTTAAAATCTCTAGGGTCTCCTTTTTTTATATATATATATTTAATGATTCAAAATATTCATTTAACCAGGTATGATCTTCATTTAAAAAAAAAAAAAACTTTTTGCACTAGTGATGGACATCCCAAAATTCAATTGTTCTAGTAATGGAGAGTGGGTCGGCACCAGTGGTAGACATACTTTAAAATTTTCTTTTGGGAACTTTGTTCATACAGTTATCAAATAGGGCATTTTTCTTGCATCTAGAACCTTTCAATCAAGACGGAAACTTATTATTTACATTTAAAGTCCAACCTGTCCCCTGAGTTCACTGAGCCTCCTGAACACAAAGTCACTGAGCCCCCTGTCCATAACTGGTACATTCACCCTACTGATTATTATAGCAAAGTAAACTCTCGGTGCAATATCAAATAATAATTCAAAACTTAAGAAAAGTAAAATTATATCCTGTAATAGTAAAATCGTTTTTATTAAAATTAGTAAATGTTTGAATTAAATATTCACCTGACCTCCTCACCCAACCCACCGAATAAAGAATCTTTAAAGTTAAGCAGAAGCTCCAAACTCCAGACCGTAATAAGCACTAAAGGACGAAATGATAAAACTAAATCGTAGCTAAACGACAGAGCTCAATGGGAGCGGGGACCATATCTGATAGCCATTCCGGTCAAACGTTGGAGCGGTAGAGGGGAATAGACCATCAACTCCTCCATTAAAGAGAGATGATCTGGGAGTCTGGGAGAAGCCTCAAGTAGCGAGTTACAAATTTCTGATGAGGCAGAGCAAATGTCATTAGAATGAGTAATTTATTTTACTTAGCAAGGCAAAGGTGGCGACATAATTAGCGAACAGTTTGTTAAAGCCATCTCACGGCCCCTTCTATCCGGCCGAGGGTAAAAGTTGCTTTGAATATTCATACGCTTGGCACCTCTACTTTTCAGATGTATAATGATTTCTTTTTTTTTTTTTTTTTTTTTTATTCATTTCCAAAATGTCTCCGAAGGTATTATAAAAAGAAGAGATAATACTAAAGGGACTGAGATATCAGGATCGCCACTAATTGAACTTCACTTCTGAATATTTTTTGCAGAAATGAGAGAGACGAGGTTAATCTCCTTAACGAGCTATGTAACAAAGTTATCGCTAACAAGGAATTCATGAATAAGTCAGCGGAACTTATTTTCAACAGAACTTTCCGTTTAGAACAATAACAACAGTATTGATTGTCAAGTGTTTTGTGAAAAATGATTGCAACGGATTTGATAATAATTATTCAAATTTATTCTCAAACCGACAAAAAACATAGTTCCAATCAGAGTTTGATATTGATAATTAAAAAAAAAATTATTTGGTATCATTTGATGATTTTTATTAAGATATATTTATATATTTGATCACAAGTGATAAAAACATGTTCTTATTATTATTTTAGACCAAAAGTTTTACTATTAACAATAATAATAATTTTCGAGGAATTTAATTTTTTGGTAGAATATCTATAATATTATTTTGAGTATGAAGGAAAAAAAATATATGTGTTTATGAAATCCACCTCACTATATAGAGCAGGAAGCATATTGTTTTAAAATGAGATTTTTTTTTACGTGCTCATGTGTCAACTGGGAATGTAAGCCGCTAATGATGTACTTAATTCCTAAAAACGCCGTCTAAACAGGTACTGGGTGCACAATTGGAGCAATTTCAGAATTATAATATTAAAAAAGTTGTACATTTATAATTTATTAAAATATTGACAATAAGTTTGATGTAACTAGTGAACAATTCAAATGCAGTTCATTATTCGTACAGTTTTCCTGCTGGTTTAATAGTCATCCTTGTTTGTGGAGTTTTATTTTTTAATGTAGCTTGCAAATTAAATAATATACTACTTCGTAGTAAGCCATTAAATTAAATTTGGATGATCAATATATTTATGATTTTTATTAAGTGCATAATGATTCTTACAGAAAGTAACTTCTAAGTACAATATCAAATATTAATTCAAAAGGTAAAAAGAGTAAAATTGTATCTATAATAGTCAAATTGTTTTCATTAAAATTAGAAAATGTTTGAATTGAGCACTCATCTTACCTAATTTCATCATTATTATTTATTTAATATCATATCACTCAGTGAGTCAACATTATTTTTAATGTAATTAATAAATATTACAAATCGATTTAATTTTTTATTTATATATCAGACGTGATTTTGAAATTGAAAATCAAATGTAATAATTATTACATGATTTGAAGATTGAATGGTTATCGATTTTAAACCTTGGTTCCTTTGATAAATAAAAATTGGATACAATTTTCTTAAATTTCCTTGTTTATTCGCTCCTACTAAAAGTGTTTTAAATTTACGTAGTTCATTTAGTATTCGAGACAATATAAGATAATGGTTTTTGGGTCGCTGAATAGGAACATTACTATTCAAATACTTGATTTTCATGTAATTATTTATGTTTTTTATTTTTCGAAGTTCAATAGGATGTTTAGGCAACAGAAGGGCAACATTGGTAATATTCATGGACATCGGATGTAAAGATACATATAACGGTGATGGTATATCTCTAAAACCGTACTTTCGATTTGGCTCAAATTTGGAGGAAAGTTAGGGATAACAGATAATTAATTAAATATCAATTTTATATCTTTCTATCCACTACTCTAAAAACCAATACTTCTGCTTTCGGATCAGTAAATGTATTATTTGACACGCCTATACTCAGAAAACGGCTCTTTCAATTTGACTCAAACTTGGAGGAAATTTGGAGAACATTATAGAAATTGCAGAGTATGAATTTCACTGAATTCCATTTAATAAATAAAATCAATATAAATAACTGTTAACAGCTTAATGGCTGTGAAATGTGGAAGGCATTGATCATGTGTAATTGGGTTAGGTTAATATTTTTATGAGGTTATAAAATTGAATAAAGTTTTATTCTAAAAGTTAATTTATACTGTATTTTTTGGTGGATTCCAAATGTTACTCAGAAGCATGATGCTTACTATCGTTATTTAACATTCGTGTAGTTTTCAATAAATTTGAATTAATTCTTACTCTATGTTTGTAAAAAAAAAAAAGTAGTCGTATTTATAATTGTGTTTACTTCTAGTGAAGTTCAACCAGATAGTCGTGGTCTCAATTTCATCCTTAAACATCTAAGTTGTAAGAACTTATATTTTTATGTTCCAGCTAAAATTAGTTTTGTTCTGACTGAAGAAAAGTATTGGTCTCATTAACTCCGAACAAACAAAAAGTTAATTATTCAGATGGGTTTTTTGTTCCATCCATTTTACGTGTGAAAACATACCTATTCAGTATATATAACTGCTGTTAATGCAAAAGGTGGTATGTACATATTTTCAATTTTATTCTATAATTGACATTTTGTAGTCTGTGACTGATATAAGTAGGCTGGAATAATGAGGAAATATTAGAGGAAATGTGAAATCATACTAATAAATCATGAAGATATATGTTATAAATGATGATGATGGCTATAAGATATGAAGATATAAATCATGAAGTTGCTATGCTCTCCTGTCCTGATATGCACACGAATTATCAAACAAGCAATCTGCAAATGCGGAACTCTTTCGCATTTTAGTATTCGCTGATGAACAAAACTCGTGGATATCAACACGTATATCTGAGGGATTACTGAATTTCCGAAAACGACTTCTCTCAGATATTTTATTCTCACAAGAAAAAAATTATATCTTGTAATAAAAAAAAAATGTAGCTAATGAAAAGGGTGAGGAAGCTATACTGACTGACCTTACTAGGCAGACTTTTTTTTTTAAATTTCATTGGAATCAAAACCAGAGGTTCTAATAAATGGGCATTCTATTAAAAACAGGATGGTCTGAGATATCTTTCTGATTTACTTGAACTGATTTTCTGACCATTGTATTAAGTATATTTCAGTTCATTAGCTGTACCAGTATTAAAATGTCATTTTTTGTTTTTTTTCTGTCGATAAATTACCAATCAAACAAGCACAATTTATTTATTTGATTTCTGCCTCTACCCTATAGGGCCATTGGCGCTATATTCTCTTTGTTTCCTCCTATATTCTTTGATACATTCCGCTAATTTAAAAAAAATTAATATTTTTTTCAATTATTCTGATAACTTCATAGAGGTTCGTGAGTTGTTGAATTTAATGCAGTCTACCAGTAAGTGTTTAACTTTCATTAAAACCGAGAACTCTTTGCAAATGGGTGGGTCTAGATTTTGCAAAAGAGTATAAGAGTGTTTGCAATGACCAATGCGAAGACGGCATAAAATAATTTCTTTTTGTCTAGATTTTCACTCGCTCGTCTTCCATTAGCAAAAAAAAAAAGAAAAAAAAGCAAAATTGAAACATTAACTTAATAAACCTTATAATCGAAGAACAGACCGGAAAGTTTATGGATTTGTTAGGTTTTATTTATTGGTTACTTGACGTGAATATCATAAATTATACTATAGTACATACTGAGCAGAAGAGTGACAAAGGGAAACAAGGTAGAAATAAAGTAATGCACAAACCATGTGAAGGGGGTGATGGAGAGAGGCGATATCAAAGGCTTTGTGTATGACAGCTTCGTTGGCGCTAACAAGCGTGTAATCCAGGCACCTCATGAAGTCTATTGGCGAGCCTCTGCCAAAGGTGTCTTTGTCTTCAATGAAATTCCATGATTGTCTGTGAGCATTATGCATCAATAACTGACCATTTTATAACATGAACATTATGCAAGGAACAATCCACTGATATAACTAACGAAATAACGATATATTTATAACAACCCAATATTGATGCCTGTTTAAATTTATTTTGCTATGATTTCATGTCCCGCAATACTCGCCCTCGGAACCGTCATTAACATAGAGTATAAATATAGTCAACAACGATCCCCATAAAATAATTTTTTAAATATTAAACAATCCATTTTTATTTTTCCTAGTATATTACGAATCTCCAATTAATCAACAGTACTTTGTATTATCAGTAGTGGGCATTACCCCTCAAGAATTTTAAGGCGCAACTTAAACACTATGAAATTCCCTTCAGGGCACTTGTATACGTTCCATTTTTCTTTTCTGCACTGCATCACTGAATTCCTAATCTTTTAAAAACTATTTATTCAAGATATTTACAACATAAATACATCAAGTAAATGTGTACACAAGAATATAATCACTTGAAAACGCTTGTTGAGAAACTACCGACAGGTAGCACTCTAATACTATGTCTATATAAGGAGATCACGAGGCCATCTTCTTTTCAGACCCCTCGGAGTGTTATCAGGAATCGAAGAGGAAGCAAGGTTAGAAACGGGAGGATTCGGATAGTTATGAAGTATATGATAGAAGGATAGATATCTGGGTCAAATCGGAAACATATGGAACATTAAAGTAATTATGGATTATTTTGTTTGTGACAAAGTAAGGAGCATTGAGGATTTTGGATTGTAGGGATTGAATACGAGAGGAATTTGATGGTTTTGTGGAGTCCCATAGATCAACTCCATAAGTCCAAATTGGTCTTAGTATAGTCAGTCATGCATATTAGTCTTTAGTAATGAATTGAAAGTTTAGAGCGTTTGTCTAGTAAGTGCTGGAATAAGCGAAAACGTCGAGCAGTTTCTTGACTTTTCAGTCTTGTATGAGGATTCCAAGTTAGACTTATGTCCAGGTGGTGTCCAAGATATCGTATTTGTTCAATAGGGATAAGTGGGATGTTATTAAAGGATACTGTAGAACAGGAAGTCATACGTTTGCGACTAAAATCCTAATCTTAAGTGTAGATAAACGTTGAATATAGCATTCTGGTTTTCAATGATTTTCGGTACGTCTTAAACATGATTTAGAAGAATAATATATATATGTGAGTTTTCTCGCATCATTTATTTTCTTCCCTTAAATTATATTTTTATTGTTAGTGGAGTGTCAATAACGTCATTTTTCAGTGACATCATTAGACATGAAATAATGTCTAACAGTTATGCTATAAATGGAGTTTTGTCTAATTTGTCTAAGTGCCTTGATATTCATGTTCTTGGATCTGAGAGCACTGATAATACATTATAGAGTTTTGCAGATAGAAAAACATAAAGAATAAAAAACGTAAAGCTGACCATCGGCACTTGAAATAGATAAATGCATTTATGATTGAGAACTAATTCTTCTTGTAAAGATATTTGGTTAGCTATTTTAGAAAGGTTTAATACTTTAATAATTTTTCTCTTTAATTTTGTTTTTTGACTTCGTGAGTCCAAGGAAGGTAAAGATTAGAATAAAAAAATCAAGGTCAATTATTTTCAGAATACTAAAGGAATAAAATTAATATGCATATATTAATAATAAAATCAACTTGATACAATATCAATCGTATTTCCTCATACCTAGAGAGTAAATAAAATTAAACAAAAACTAATTATGGAGGTTAAAATTATTGGTTCCTTCGCAGAAGGAACAAGATAACTTTTACATAGATCTTGCATGGATTTAGTATTGCTTACTAAGAAAACTTTATTAATTTACAACAAAATTCCTAAATGCAGCTATTCATTGGCCTAGAAACGGCTAGCTTATTTAATACATCCCTTTTTAGATATATATTTTAATTAAAAAAATGATTAATCATATTGATGAATAGGACACGAAAATGGAGTAGTGATTCTAAATTATATATAACTTCAATTAAAAAATACCTACTTTTTAAATTAAATTCAGAATAATTAAGATATTTAAAAATCATCCTTTAAGATATTAAATATCGTTTTCATATATTAAATAATTTTGAAGTGGGAAGCGATTGATTGTTCTAAAATTAATGTAAGGGCAATGAGCAATGTTTAATTTCCATGACTAATAGCCTCTAGGCCGAATCGGAAATAAAGGAATTAAAATATAAATAAATTATTTTTCGATAACATTAAACATTGTATTCAGATTATCAATTTGGAGTAACAGTCTATAGAACAACTATAAAACTTAAGCTTTCACGAGAGGCCGAGATGTCCAAAATCGTTGGGACGTGGGTAGGGATGGGCATCAATCTTCTATGTTATCGAAATATTGATATTTTCCTTCCAATATTCAATATTTTACCATAGATGGTGTCTACTTCGATATTATTGACTATCGATATCGTCCCATCAACATTTTAATATTATAATTTAAAAAACAATAACAAATGATCGTATACAATCCGAAATCCTTCGTAAAATCGTCAATGTTCCTTACTTTGTCACCAATAATATCATTCATAATGACCTGAATGTTCCTTAAGTGTTCGAATTGGGCTCAAACCAGATACCTATCCTTCCCTAATAAACTTCTGAATCATCCGAATCCTGTTGTTTCAAAGCTTGATACTACCTCTTCGATTCCTGATAACCCTCCAAGGCATCTAAGAAGAAGATAGCCTGAGGACCTTCTAATATAGAACTATAATTGGACTGCTACCAATGGTTGGTTTCTCTTCATCTTGCATACGTCATATTATCAATTCAAATTTATTTGTTGTATTTCTCGACAAATAAAATTGTAAATTTCAATAAATATATTGATAATAAACAAAAAATTAATATTAAAACTATCATGTTTGGAAAAGGAATTATGTATAAATCTGATCGTTCGGAAAAAAAGTATAATCAAATCGTTTCATATAGAATGTAACGTGTAGTAGCGGAAAATATCGGTATTTTGATAACACCGATTATCGATGGTCATTCCTAAGTAGAGTTGAATAGCGTGATTGGGATCTTTTCATTCCCAAATGAAACTGATGCATATCAACTAATTCCTATCTTGAGTTCACTAATTAAATTCAATTTGCCCGAATGCTTTAGTTAAACATTATCAAACCAAGACCATGAATTGTCAAATAAATCTATGTAGGTTGCAAATATATTAGCATTTCGCTGAATCCGACTAGAGGATAAATGGAAGGCATAACCAGCTGAATGGATTTTTTTTTTTTTTAAAGCTGAGGATGAGCGAAATGGACAGGAACTAGAAAATTAATTTTATTAAGGAAGGTTGAAGAATTAATATTTCAATTAATCAATTTATACAGAGGATTTTTTTTTTTGACTGGTTGAGATTTATATTTGAATAATAATAATGCAATCTGTCAAAATCAAGCATTTGGTATTACGGCTCTATACAAAATTCAAATGAATGTTGAATATAGCAATCGAAGTTTGAATGGCTTTCCGTAGACAACGTATCATTAACGTAGTCAAAAAGGACCACAACCAGTACCATTACACTTATACGTACATTTAAACCTAAACTTATCTAAAAATATTTTGAAATTAAATAGTTTTCAATAAATTTTTGATGATTGACAGGTACAAATGATTATAAAAATCTGGTTCGTTGTTTCTCTGCACTTCTCAATTAGCATAACTTAGACCGAAATATTGTATTAGGAGCTTAGCCATTAATCCAATACATCACATCTCATTCTGAGATCAAAACTATTTATCTATAGAATTATTATTCATTCTTCACGCTATTGCTATCAGACAATAAAGCATTGTTTATCAAAGAAACTTGACTAAAATAACTTCCTTAAAAAAGAAAACTATGTGGTAGATAAAACTTAGCTTCTGTAGCAAAATTCGCGAAAAAAATATGTTTATAAAATTGTATTTAATATATTACTGAGTGATCTTACAGCAAATTAAAAAGAAGATGATATGGATAACGCATTTAATTACCTATTTTTTCATGAATCAACTTTATTATTATTGATTACAGCACTTTTTAAATAAAAATTAAAATATATTACAAGAATAATTTTACTTAATTGAAATCATCCCTGATTGCTACCCGGACTATTTTCGTCTCGATAAACAGTTTTATAACGATAAATCCCTTGCAAACCCTCAATTTTATAGCCTTATGTTTCATGAAGCTCCAGCGGCAATGGGTTAAGTTACTTAAATGATTAGGGGCTTACGTTTGATGGAATGACTAACTCCAATGTTAACATTTTTGAGAAGTCATTTTAGTCATAATTCTAGTTAGAAAATTTAAAATATCTGTACAGACAGTGAGTAAGGTGATTTCAGAGTAGGTTATTAGAGTGTTGAAATATAGAAATTTAAATAAAGGTATACATTTCCCTAATAGAAATATCACTAAAATGAAAAATGTTGATAATGTAGTTACTGTAAACTGAAAGGCTCAATTATAAACCCTGAATTATATTAGATAAAAAAACAATTGAAGATAATCACTAATTCCATCATGATGGTTGTTGTTATTTAAGACTTGAAGGCGTAAAACCAGAAGAACATTAATATCTATCTAGTCTTCATTTTAATTATTTCAACAATAAATTATTAGGGGGGAAATTTTTTTTAAAAAACCCAAAGGTAAATTCAGTTTAGTAAATCTTTTAGCTTTACTTTTATAAATGAAAAGCCGAAGTAGAAAAGGATTTCCTGAAAAGAGAACTCCTATCGAATGAGAGAATGCGTTTGGTGGAAGATCGGTAGAGCTGGAGAAAGCTCCATAGACTTCCTCCTCACACTGCATCGTCGGTACTTGAGGAGATAATATGATGATGATGATGAAATATTAGCTTTAAGAAAGTTTATCACCGACCATACTTTAACTTCATCATTATTTAAAACAACTGATAATTTTGGTATAAATTCTAATTTGGTTAGAATTGTTATGTAATAAGGACGCTCTTGGAGAGTGTGGCTCACCGTGAGAATGGCATTGTAAGTCATCATGCAAGATGATATTGGATATTGGAAAAACGGACTTAGGAAGAAAAGGTTCAAAGGAATACACCTTAAAATAAAAACGTTGGTTATGGAATATATGATATTCAAATTTAAAATGCATCAATCTGATTACATAGTCTATGTTACCAGTAAGTAGCATTTACGTTAAAATGTGGTATAAGAATCAATTATATTTGATGTAGCAATATTAGAAATAAGAAAGTATACATGTTCAATACAAGTACATTATTTATAAATGTTTCGGGCTCTTCAACCACCTGGATCATTTTCGACCTGTATTGCAATTTGATCAACTACTACATAACAAATCTACAGCTAACAAATACAATTAAAGGATTAGAAAGTTAAGAATACTTACAAATAAATATGATAGTACAATTGAATTAAAGTTATAAAAATTGAAAGTTAAAGATTAAAAGGAGATAAGTTAACAAAGACAATTAAAATAAAGGTTAATGATTTTAATAACAAAAGATAAAAACAAGATCTTAAAAAAATTTAATACTAATAGAAGCGAAGTTAAAGAGTAGAGATTAAATATTAAAAAGTACAAGAAGAAAAATTTTGTGAAATATTTTGATTTCCTTAAGGAGCAATATTAACTTTTGATAGCATTGAGGTCCTTTTGGAGTGATTCTTTAATTCTATTTTTGAACAGATGTTGATCCCTAAGATAATGCCTAACATTCGGATATGATATGGTTCACTGTGAGATAGTGTTGCCCATAATCGGTCTTAGTCTTGCACTTCGCAAGACCAAGACCAAGGCCGCCGAACTGTTGCAAGACCAAGACCAGGACTGGTAAAAAAAAATCGATTTTTTAAATAAAAATTAAGGCAAAATAGTTACTAATACTTGACAACCTTAGTTACCAATATACTTTTGCATTTAAGTCTGCTAATTTTTCATTCGGGTTTAGCTAGGTTTCTCCTATCTACTAATTACAGTAATATCTCTATAGTATTAAACTAATAAGTAACTGCAAGACTGTTTCGAGAGTCTTGCTCAAGACCAAGACCATGACCAAGACTGTGTTTGCAAGACCAAGACTCGTCTCGGTCTCGCATTTGGGCAACACTACTGTGAGATAGTACCCTCCCAGGAAATACATTGAGTAGGAGAGTCTTTCATAATTAAGTTGGGAACCTTTTTGATAGACGGTAGTTTATACCTCACGGTATCTGGTGTATTTAAAGATAACAATACGTATGGCTAGGATGATTCGTGACATAGTTATAATCGTAACATAGATTTTGATTAAAAAAAAATCCTATTATTTATTAAGTTAGAATAATTTGATCACTTAAACTTTCATTTTAGCGACAAGTCACATGAAATGATGAACGATATTAAAACCGACTAAAATGTTTCTTTGCTTCATAATTTAAAATAACACCTGAGATAATTAAGAAACAACAGTAATATACATTTCCAACATTAATGGAACGCAGGGCAATGTACGAGAAAATATTTTTTTAAATATTCAAACGACTAATTATGTCCATGTTCGGTGGAACATAAAACAGAGCGAGCATATTGATTGCATCCTTCAGCGCTCGTTGTGGAATCATCATGAGGATGATAGCATTAAGGGTGAAAAGCGAACCATGCCCTTTGTTCCAGTAAATCCATTGTGTGTTCTAGCACAAGACAAAAGCATTCGAACGTTAGTTTGTCAGTTCTTGAAAGTTAAATCGGGTGTCATTATAAACAAACTATTTTTTTTTCATTGGTTAACAAATTAGTATAAACGTTTTACAAAATAAAATAAGGCATTCCAGTAAGTCATAATTTGTCAAGCAATAACAAGAAATTTTGTGTCTGTGAATGAAGAATTTAAACACATACCTTTTTGTCGTCATTAATTCAAAATAGTTATGAAGTGCTCACCTGAAAATGCAAAGAAAAAATGTAGTTACTGTACTTATAAAAAAATAAATAAAGTTCAAATTAGAAGAAATAATAATAATAGATACTAAGAATTATGATTACTATGTTAATACTAGAAGATTATAGAAATGGTTAGAAACACATTAGTAAAAATAATCAGTTTTAACAACATTTTAGAACATCTCAAAATATTATATTTTTAATAAAAGTAGAAAAAAATTAATCATATTGGGTTCTATTTTTAAAAGCTCAATTAGGTCTACTAAAATTACTTATCTGCATTTATCTTTTCGTTTCTTTTCAGAAACTAAAATATAAGAAATTCTGCCCAATGCCATATTTGATAAACATTTAAAGCATCGCTTGAATGAGGAGACATAAAATATAACACTAATTGTAAAATTTGACGTTTTCTTTAATTTTTTTTTTATATATATTTCAATATCAAACTGCACCTGTCGACGACTGTGCTTTAATCAGCAGATTGTCGGTATGTAAGGTTTTGTTCGAAAACGTACCAAGGTGCTTTAGTCATAAGCCGTAATATTTTTGTGGAAAGTGGAAGGGAAATACTACGAGTGTTTGAAAGATAATCAGCAGAACTACAGAGAAGACATGCAGTCACGACAATCTGCAGAGTCATCTCTACAAGATAGGCTTGGCTGAGGATCCTAGTTGTAAATTGTGTCATCAAGGAACACTGGGTGCAGACCAACTAGACACCTGCCTTGACGGACATACGGGAAAAAACATTTTTAAATAAATATATATATATATATATATATATATATATATATATATATATATATATATATATATATATATATATATATATATATTAAGAAATCTGAATTATACTGGGCAGCAAGATGTCGGATAGCCAAATGAGCAAAAACTTTGGTATAAGAAAAAAAAAATTAAATATTGTGGTAAAATAAAAAATTTAGGTAAAACATCAGGTTTGTAATGATTATGAAAAGGTAGAAAAAAATAAAGAACAAAATATCGACAATAATTCGAGAGGATAAGGTTTGAAAGAAGAAAATAAAAAGTGGATAATCAGTCCAAAACGTTGGAAATTTATGAATAAATAAAAGTTGTTGGTGGAGTTTCAAGGATTTTATTTCCATTAGCTTGTCGTACAATAAGAATTCTCATCCTTTCAATTTTTTAAAAAATTATTATTATACCTTTTTTTTTCTCAAATAGTTCCTAACTACTTACGAATAAAAGCTCCTTCTTCTGTTAGCATACATCGAAAAAGCTGCTTCAAATTATATAAAAAAATATTTTTTTCAAGTGATCAACCTTTATTTTTATAATAAAAAAGGTAAATTATCAAAAAGTGATAACTCTGCTTTAATTGTTTTTAAGCCATTAAAAGTTTATTAAATAACTTAATAATAAGAAAATAGTTTATTAGAACTGCATCACACCAAGGTTCGAACAAAGCAGATAAATTTGTCAGAAAATTATTTTATCAACAATAAACGTTTTACGGAATTTTACGTGAATTTTTTATAGAAAGTCAGTAGCGGATCCAATATTAAAATTTGGTGGGGAATCTTCAGCCACAAAAATTTTATATATGAGTAATGATAATTACTTGAGAAGAACAAGGAAAAAACTAACTATATAAATGAAATGCTGTTTGAGTGGTTCTTGAATTCAGGACAATATCACTCAGTCTCGTAGCAGATAATATTATGGAAAAATGTATAACCTCCCGCTTGTTACTATATCTGTGAAGGACTTTCAATCTCAATGACAACCATGGATTTTTTGTTCTATCTATCTTACGAATGAAAACATTCCTATTAAGTTTATATCACTACTGCTAGAACAAAAGGTTGTATGTCAAAATTTTCAACTTTAATTGTTTTTATCCTAAAGGTGATATATTTTAGTTTGCATTTGATATAAGCAGTATGCTACGATGGAAAATAGCAGAGAGCCATAAAATATAATAAATCATAAAGAAACAATTAGTATTTATGCTCTCATGTAAAGCACTCAATTTTTGCATACATTATTGTTGATTATGCACTGGATTTTTTTTTTTTAATCACGAATCATCGAATCTGCAATCTGCAAATGCGGAACTCTTTTGCATTTTAATATTTGCTGGAGCTTTGGGGCTCCACTAAACCATCGAATTCCTCTCGTATCCAATCTTTACAATCCAAAATCCTTCGTAAAATCCTTAATGCTCCTTACTTTGTAACAAGTAAAATACTCCATAATGGATTGAATGTTCCATATGTTTTCGATTTGGCCCAATCCAGATACCTATACTTCCATAATAAACCTCAGAACCATCCCAATCCTCTCGTTTCTAACCTTGCTTCCTCCCCGATCCCTGATAGCCCTCCTAGGCGTATGAAAATAAGATAGCCTCTTGATCTCCTAATTTACAAACTTTATTAGAGTGCTACCAATGCGTAGATTATCTAAAAGTCTTGTCATGTCATGTATTTATCTGTATCACATTTGATTAATGTATGTTAAATGTATAGTTGTAAATTTCATAAATAATAATAAATAAAAAATATTTGCTGATGAACTAAACCCGTGGAAATCAAACCTGCATATGTTTAGTGATTACTAAATTTCCGAAAACGGCTTCTCCCTGACATTCGATTCTCATCGAACAATTAGGAGCAAAGATATGGTCTCTAGTTTTTTTTTAGATGTGCTATTGCAAAAGGTTTATCTTTTTTTTTTTATTTCTGAATGTGTTACTGAAGTAATGCTATTTTTTTTTAGCAAATTATTAATGATGAAATAAAAATATTTAGGCCAATAATAGGAATCACTTTTTATTTGCTTTTCGTTATTAGTGGGAAGGTAATGTTACTTTAGATGTATGATTGTTAGCATATAATAAACCATTGTGAGATAATTTGCAGCATTTTTTTTTCTAACGAAAAGAAACGTTTTTGTATGAAATAAATTACATAATTTAACATTCTGAAAAAAAAAAACTAGAAAGTGATAATTCTGATCATAATATAGTAAAATAAAGTAATGATATCTCTACCTAACGTTTACAAACGTAATAAGTTAAATATTTTCAGTTTTTACTAATTGTAAATTTTGTGTCAACTGTATCATTTTTCTGTTACAAAACAACTCAACAAGAAATACAAAAACAATTAGTTTATTGTACAGACCCCTTTTTGTTAAATTATTAACCTATTAATGAATATTATTATATTAATTCGCTTCATCTATTCTATCATCTTATAAATGTATAACTTGGTTATTTAATAAAATTCTCGGAATTGAGGCTATTCTATCTAGGTATCGGAAAAACTTTGCTTATTTAATTAAGTACTAAAAACTCATGAGCTTCCATTTGTTTTCAACTTGAATCGTAAAATAATTTGAGCACAAAATCGAGGGAAAAAATGTCCTTCAAAAATATTGAACCGTTTGGCGTGACCAACACCACCAAAATAACTAAGTTATATAGGTCGAGCTGCCAAATATTTGTGTATACCACCTTTTTTCTCAATTTTGTGTTCAAATTATCTAACGATCTAAATGGAAAGCGAATGAGTATTCATGAGTACCTAATAGAAAATGTTTGCCAATCTCTATATGGACGCCCCAATTCCAAGAGTTTTTGTAAATAAAATAGTTGTAGGTTAGGATGGGATGAAGCTCGAGATAATTTGATCATGAAATCGAGAATAAAGTGAGCTTATAAATATATTGGGCTCTTTAGCGACACCTCCATCCCCAACAAGTCAAAATAACACGGTTGTATAGGCCTAAAGGCCCAATATTTTTGGAGGACACCTATTTCTTTTGATATCGTGGTCAAATTATCTTACAACTCAAGTAGAAATTAAATGGGTTTTTATAACTTTTTAGTACCTAATAAAATTAATTAATTTAATGAGACAACGCCTCATTTCTGATAATGTTCTTAGATAAAACAATTTGCAGGTTATGATAACATAAAGCAATTCACGAGGCTTTAGGCGGATGTTAATAATATGATAAAAGGGGTCTGTTCCACGGACTATAAATAGTATTATTTTATTTATCAATTATGTTTAACTTCTAGAATAATATATGGTGGAGAAATTTACAACGATTAATAATAAATATTACGTTACATAATACTATTATTATTGTTATTGAGTATTGATGTAAAGTTCATTATAACGTTTTAATTAATACAGTTAGATAGATATTTGATCATATGACCTTTCATTTTATCAAAATTGAATTGAAATTTGAATAGAATTGAACTGCTAAATGACGGTAATATTTTAATATATAAACATTAAAGGATATGCAAATTTAATAAGTTATTTAATATCAGTAGGTACTGAACTCACCCATTCCAGGAATCATCCTAATTTCACATTCTGACAATTAGTGGTAAAACTTGCACAGATTTCATGACATTTTATAATTTGTAATATTTCAGAAAAATAATCATTATCTAATTATTTTTATTTCTTGCGTATAAAATCTTATTTTCTGATCACTCCATATCAAATTACCCAATGAAAAATTAACATAAAATTCATATGTGTCAGATTTATACCCTCCTTTTTCTCAATATTACACCAACTAAAAACATTACAAACTTATTTTTATACACTATTTTTATTGCATAGTTTTTTTCTATGTCGATTTATTCGAAATTGTGGGAGAACCTCAAATTCACAAGGATCGCGAAAATGTTGGTATACAGGATGTTCAGTAAGTACAAGAGAATTATTTGTAGGAATGACAGCAGTAGTCAAGAGCTTGAAAAATGTTCATATAAGCAAGTGGGTCATTTTCAGAAAATAAGAAATCCAAGTTAACTGTTTTTCTTTTTTTTTGTGAGTCGTTTTTTTTTTTTTTTGTGGAATAGGAATAAATAAAATATTTAATTCAAGTAAATAAAACATGCTTGATTGTAAACTAGACAAAATTCATTTTAAGAGAAAACTGAGTTTGTCATGATTAAAACCATTTAAAGAGGAATTTGAGCGGGTAAACTAAGATAAATTCTCTTTTTAAAAAAAGCATAAATTATACTAGATTTATACGCTTTAGGCTCTTATTAATTAAGTTGAGTTTTACGAATCAAAGACTTTAGATTAACATCAAGTTATATAAAAAAAATTATATAACTTTTTATCCTGTCATCTAAAAGTACTTGTGCTCCCATGTGTTGCAGTCATTTTTGCTGAAAACATGATTACTATCATCCTCCAGTGACATCTAGATTCGGTTCTAAATCTCAAAACAATCAGCCTCGTAGTCGCTGACGACGTGAATAAAAAGTACGTCTGATCTACAAATTTATAAATTTTGAGGTGATTAGCTTTTTTCCTTGATTGGTTACATATTTTTTATCTAAAATAATAAACAAAGATAATTTTGTTGGTATTGACTATCAAACAGAAAATGGCTGTTTACTGAAACTTACTGTCTTGTCAGTTAGTTTTTAATTATAATTCTAGGGTTCTTTTCAACTGACGTTTCTGAAAACCTAATTTTTTTTTTTTGTGAAATAGACATATTTAATCTTAATTTAAGGCTGGTCAAACTTTCTTGGTGGGCCACAGTTTCCTTTTTTTTTTTTTTTTCTTGGCCCCAAAGATATGTTATTGATCTATGGTTAACTTAACGTTGTGTAATATACTATTCTTCCAAACAATGGGAACTTAAAAACGTGAAAATTGATAATGTGTTGAAACGATATATTAGTGATGGAAATTAATAGTTGTCTTGTGTCAGTCCAGTCAGTCAGCAGTCCTCAGTCTATTCAAATTTTTCTAATCAGATTAGTATTTCCTACAACTAGTCAGTCCAAATCAACAAGATTCACATTTAATTAATGTTGGGGAAAATCGTATACTATAATAATTAAGAAGCTATTATTGTAGTTTGAAATATAAGGAAAATTGGTTAAAATAAAATAATCAATAGATAAGCGTTACATAGAAACACTTTAGAGCGCAAACCGGATTCATTATTTATGTAAATCACTAAAACGATCCGCCCATATGCGACCGGTTATATAGGACTGGTAAAGATATATTAATAAACTGATATCAACTAACTGTTCTTTCGCCTAGAATATCCGTAGATAAATTATTTTTAAAGTAAAAAATGATCATGGCTCTGACAAAAGGATTGATATGAAAACACTGCGAGTATCCTAAATGATTTCTTAAAGATTACTTATGGAGGGTTAGAAGATAAGTTTATAACCGGTATAAAAATATATATATATATATATATATATATATATATATATATATATGTAATTCTTAAATTCAATAACAGGAGAATGTTATGGTCACTGATTTAAACAATTTTTGTTTTATTTTTTAAATAATAATAATAATAATAATAATAAGGCTTAGCGAACCCGAAGGTTCGATGCCGACACCACCAATCGCTTGTTACACATCTCCCTCCACCGTTCGCCGTCCAAACCCAGTCCCTTCAGATCGGCTTTAATGCAATCTTCCCACCTTCGCTTCGGTCTACCCCTTGGACGCTTACCATTCGGCACAGCAAATATTAACTTTTTAGGAATTCTCTCGTTACTAAGCCCAACAACTTTACAAGCCCATTTGATTCGCCGCGATGAAATTACCTCAATTATATTACCCGGATACAGCTCACGCAATTCGGCGTTGTGTAACCGTCTGAACTCTCCGGTTAACTCATCCTTCTTCGGTCCGAATATTCTACGCAATACTTTATTTTCAAAAACCTTAAGACGCTGCTCATCCCTTAATGTAAGCGGCCAAGTTTCGCATCCATAAAGAACTGTAGGCATGATAATTGTTTTATAGATTCTAATTTTTAAGTTTCGGGACAAGAGGCGCGAACTGAGTAGTTTTGTCACAGAAAAATAACAAGCATTCCCCGCCTTCAGTCTAACCTTAATCTCTTCTTCAATTTCGTTTTTTCTAGTTATCATAGAACCTAGATACCTAAATTTATCTACCTGTTCAAACATATTACCATCTATATCGATATCACCAGTAGTATCGCCATTTTTGCAGCTAACCATATATTTTGTTTTATCCATGTTTATTTCGAGTCCTAGTTCTTTACCGGCTTTCATTAACGTTGTCGTATTTAGTTTTATAGTTTCAACGTCTTCGCTTAACAGTACCAGATCATCAGCATAGCCCAGCACGGATGTTGTTCCGCCCAGATCCAACCCTTTCTCGGTTCGCATTACCTCCCTAATGGCATGTTCTAATGCCAAATTGAACAGGACAGGCGAAAGAGAATCCCCCTGTTTTAAGCCGGAACGAACCTCAAATTTTTCGGACAAATTATTACCGATTCTAACTTTATTCAGTGTCTCGGTCAAGCACATCCTGACTAGATTTACTAGTTTTTTTGGAATTCCCTGCTCGATTAGAATATTATACAGTTTCTGGCGGTCAATAGAATCGTAAGCCTTTTTAAAATCTATATACAGCTGGTGAACAATACCGTTATACTCCAATTTTTTCTCTAATATTTGCCGTAAAGAAAATATTTGATCAATTGTCGAACGATAGCGTCTAAATCCGCATTGGTAGTCTCCGATAATTTCCTCGGCGTATTCCGTGATTCGACTGGTTAAGATTGAAGTGAATATTTTATAACATACCGGAAGGAGTGAAATTCCTCGATAGTTATTACAATCAGTCCTCGGGCCCTTTTTGTGAGTCGGAATAAGAATAGATTCTTTCCATTCTTCAGGTAATTTCTCGTTCACCCAAATCTTTTTAACCAACCGATGTATTTTAGAAACTCCAGCTTCCCCGCATGCCTTAATTAGTTCAGTAGGAATATTATCGATTCCCGCTCCTTTATATGATTTTAATTTTCCGATAGCTACTTCAACTTCCTCTTTACTTGGTCCTTCTATTAACGGTTCAGCACTCTGGTACTCAGAAGGAGGACACAGATCATAATTTCCCGTATTTAAAATATTGTCAAAGTGGTCCTTAAACTTATTCAATATGTCATATGGATCGGTCAGAATATTGTTATTATCATCCCTAATTCCAGACGTTACGGGCCCTACATATTTACGTGATCTGTTTATACCTTTGTACATGTCCCTTACGTTATTTTCGATCCTATTAGTTTCTATTTCAATTATTTTATTTTTAAGATACTCCCTTTTTTTATTTTTGAGCAATTTTGTCGTTTCGTTCTTTGAGATTCGGAAGTATTCCAGATTGTCTTCGCTAGGATTATTTAGAGCTTTTAATTTAGCGGCTTTTCTTTTTTCACACATGTTTAAGCACTCTTCATCAAACCACGGTTTGTTATTCTTATTTTCCTTTTTTCCTAGACACGAGTTACCGACCGCTTTAATATTATCCCTGATCTCTATCCATAACTTGTCAATATCCTCGTGGTCTTCGTCAGGAAGCTCTAAAGCTTCAAACCTATTCTTAACATCTAGCTCGAATTGGTTTCTAATTGATGGATTTTTTAATTTTTCCAAATTAAAATTCTCAAAATCGAAACGGTTTTCTTTTCTCTTTTTTATATTAAGTTTTTGTCGAAGTTTCGCGATTACTAATTCATGATCCGACCCACATTCTGCTCCGCGATAAGACCGTACATTAATTATACTGCTTTGCCAGCTATGTTGTATCAAGACATGATCGATTTGATTTCGTGTTTGCGAATCCGGTGATGTCCAAGTATATTTATGAATATCCTTGTGTTTAAACGTCGTACTTTTAATTATCAGGTTTTTCGAGATGGCAAAGTTTATCAGACGGATCCCATTATCATTACTATATTCGTGCAAACTTTCTTTACCAATCGTCGGAATATAAACTTCTTCCCTTCCTACCTTTGCGTTCGCGTCACCTACAATTATTTTCATGTAGTTTCGCGGTAGTTTATCATAAACCCATTCGAGTTTATCGTAAAATTCACTTTTGACTTCATCGTCACTGTCTTCGGTCGGACAATGTATGTTTATTAATGCGATTTTAAACCAACGTCCCTGAAATGTAGCTACCGAAATTCTATCACTAAAGAATTGTACGTCACTCAAAGCGGATAGTAATCTACTCCTAATTAGAAACCCGGTACCTAAACAATGATTCCCGCTTCCTCCGTACCAAATAGTGTACTTTCCTTCCCTCATCGAGCCCTCCCCTGGCCAGCGAACCTGTTGCAGAGCCACGACATCCAAATTGTACCCATTTACCTCATTCGCGACCGATTTTAGCCCCCTGCTGTGTTTAAACTCCTTATGTTCCACGTACCAATATTTAAATCCCTATATTTCAACTTGCACCATGAATCCCCTAAAGCAGTCCCCACCCGGAGACCCGAACGGGGGACTAGTTTACCTCCGGATAATGAGCGTTTTACCTTAGGGAGATCCATGACTTTTTGTGGTGTTTGGTGAACTAAAGATATGTGAGTAGGGCGTTCAATCCTACGTCACACCCTCCAGCAAGTCTGGTGGGCCCCTACCTCCAGCAAGTCTGGAGGTCCCCTCCCTCCAGCAAGTCTGGAGGGCCCCTCTCATTGTTGGTCAGCGAGTCCATCGGACTTAGCCGGGAGGAACTTCCAAGGAATTTCCACCGACCATCCCCACATCCGCCACCCGTGGGACGCTCCCCATACGCGGTAATGAGCCCGCGCGAGGATTTTATTTTTTACATCGAAAAAAAAATTCAATCCAATGGACATTAGGAGAAAACAATATATATACTTCAAAAAACTTCTTATATCTTTTGGCCTTGGATTTTCCCAGATTCTTAGTTATTATGTACCAATATATTTCATTTTTGTGAAAAATAATAAAAAAGTATCGACAATACTTTTATGTATTAAATGAGTTATAATAGATCATAGATCATAAAAACCAAATAACGCATTTAATGATGTAGGCTAAGTAAGTTTTAGTTAAGGAAAAGCAAGTTATAAAAAAGCAACTATTAAATATGAAAGTTTATTTAACTAAATAATACTAATTTCAGTACTTGATATTCTTGGATAATTTGTTCTTAGAATGTTCTCCAAATTGAACTCAATACAACTGTTGTAAAACTAAACTACTGCTCTTAAATTGGTATCAACAACTTTTAAATTTTATTCCTTTATGAGGTAGAAATGGGAGCGGGGTAGCTCAATGCGTGAGCACTGATGACTATAATTTTTCATCAGCCGTGGATCAACACTGGGGCTGTGACACCCTCCTCGGACAAACCCAGTCTCTATAAAGTAGGTACTCTTAATTAAAAATTTAATTATGGAGAAAAATCTGGCGGTTGGGAGTGATATCGGCCCAATCACCTTCCTGTACAAACGTTCTGCTTGTAACAGTACTTCCTCACATTGAACCCAAAACCGTTCATGTTGTTAGTAGCACAGGTATATTTTATTTATTATGAAGTATGTAAAGCAAATATATATGAAGAAAAAACATTTCTAAGTTGTTTACTCAGTTTGGTTTGTACCATTTCGTGTAGTTTATCGGGCTCTAAATCTCTAATTTCTTTTGTTTGGATTAGTGAATAATTCATAAAGTAATCACAATTTGTATTGTTTTCAAAAATATTGTGCAATAATATTTATTATTCTATTTCTATAAAAACAAACTAATTAATGGTTATTTGATGTGCAGTAAATGAATATCAAATGTATTTCCCCTAAAAAACATGGTGTTCCCTCATAGATACATGTCGGTCCAATTAATCAACCTTGGATGATTAAAAAATATTGTAACAAATTTTACCGACTAATGTTAAAGTAAAACATAACCTGTATTTAATATACTACTTAAGGCCCATTTAGGAATATGTCAGGACATGTGTCTTAAATCTTTCAAGGTAGAACACCAAATAAAATTTGGTTAATATTACTGACCAACACCGTGTGACATCCCATTTAAAGTAATTTAAGTATACGACGGTAAATTAGTTTCAAGTCACCAAAATTTTTAAATAAAACTGATTAGACATACAATATCCGAAACGAAACAAGGAGCTGAAGAATACTGGTAATAAATGGTAAAGGTGATCTTCATTACAGCGCAACTGCTACAAAAATTTCTGAAATAAAATAACAAATTTTCATTGTTAAGTGGATTTCGTGTTTGAAAACTCTAGCAAAAACAACGGTCTCAACGATATTTATTCAAAATAAGCGACAATAGAACCATCTTCACCAACAGTGAACAAAAGGTCCATACACAAATGAAAATCAGAGAAAATGGCTTGTTGAAAGAGCTACCCTACGGCCTAGAGAGAATTATACATTGTTCGTCTAGAAGCCATTATCCGAAACCAACTCGCCGGCTACCAACTGGAGGGAGCGTAGTGTAATGCGGAAATTCTCTTTAGCGGCCGAAACACATTCACTGAACATAAAACTTCACTCACTGGGGCACTAACTTCACTTCTGACCGTTCCCCCTAATATAATCTAATTACTGTCCTTCATATTTACTTTTAGCAAAGGGCCCTTTAGCCAAAATTAACATTTTTCATAATTAAATATCTCTTTTTCATAATCACATTCCTTCTCGTAGCATACTGAAATAAATTGACTTAACAAATAGTCGGTTATATGTAATATATAAATACATCCTACTTATTTATAAATTATATTTTTGTGGCTGATGACAATATAATACTGAGGAAGTTCATAAACTCATCAATGGTCATGAATATCTATAAAACCGTTTCAAAAGGAAGTCAGCGTAGCGTGTTCCTCTTTTAGTGATTGAATCACCAATGGCTCAGCAGGATGTAATCTCATTAGTATTGTTATTTATCAACTTATTTTTCATATTTATATTCGGTTTACTTTGTATCTATATTAATTAATTTATTTTATTTTACATTAAATTTGCCGCTGTGGTGTAACACATCAATCAAGAGTGTTCCCGTTTATTCTGTATTGTTTTATTCTTGACCCTTATTTAACTAGTCAATCGGAAATCCCAAGGCCAGTTTCTTTTTAATTGTCGTTGAGTATCACCAGTTAACATCGAGAAAGAATTGAAGACCGAACGTGTGGAAGAAGAGAGAGAACGTATGGGTTTGGTTGATTGGGAGTAGAATAATGAAATGTTGTGTATGAAGGATTTTACTTCTGGCATCTTCATGTATGTGGGTATGGTGTGATTTGAAATAAACCAAGAAGCATTGACGATTTCACGAAGTATTTTGGATTGTGTGGTTTGAATTTGGTTTATTATTTTCAATAATGAACTTTCAGGCGGTAGTTTAGTGTAGTCTCAAGGGAGCGTCTTGGGTCCTATCCTTTACATTCTCTTTACCGCTGATATTCCTACTCATCCCGAAACCCTCCTAGCAACATTCGCTGAAGCATCATTTAACATACAAAGTCACCTCTCTCTTATTGAATACTGGTGTAATAAATGGCGCATCCAAGTAAATGAATCCAAATCCAAACACACCCACCACCTTCACCCTTCGACGCAAGTCGTGTCCACCAGTTTAGTTCAACTCCATACCACTTCCCCTCTCCGACACAATTCGGTATCATAGCTTCCTTCTAGACAAAAGTCTAACAAGGAACTCACGTACCAGACTTAAAAGACAACAGCTTAACCGTGAATATGGCCAACTATATAGACTATTCAATAGAAAATCTCAACTTTCAGTTGAGAACAAACTATTGATATACAAGACAATCCTGAAACCTACCTGGACCTACGGAACCGAACTGGGGGGACAGCAAAACTTCCTAACATCAAACGCATTCAATCCTTCCAGTCTAAAGTTATTCGAACAATATTCGATGCTCATGTATGTAACCAATAAAACTCTACACAATGACCTTAATATCCCATTTGTATTTGACCTGATCCCAGACTAATTTTCCAAATTTCACTAGAATCTCACTTATCATCCTAATCCTTTAGCACAGTCTCTATCTAGCTCCAGCCATCCCTACATTTTTAAAATTTGTAAAAATGTATATATTGGAGTACTGGCACTGGCCAGATTCCTTAGTCAAGTCCTGAGCGTCTGATGCTCTAGTCCTCTCTATCAGTCTCCAATGGCTCGCAATACCAGTTGAGAGAAGCACTGGGATCTTCTGGATTCCTGGTTTGGCTTCCACAATTAGCGGACAAAGCTTGATTCAGTGTCCCCTGGGCCAATGTTAATATTGTACATAGGTGTGAATGTGTTTTATTTATTTTATTATCATCTTTAATCTGTTATTTTACTTATCTTGTTTATTATCTTATCTTTATGTGTGTATATATGTATATATATATATATATATATATATATATATATATATATATATATATATATATATATATTGTATATATATTATTAGTATTATATATATATATATATATATATAAAATTATGAACCATTGTGATAGCACGAAAAATTCAAAAACGTGACCCCCTCTCAAAATTTGAGGTGAAGTTTCAGGATAAGTAGAATTTGGAAAAAGAATAAACATTTTTTTGTCCGTCCGCCGTCCGCCGTCCGTGCATTTTTTCCGGAACTACTGGACCGATTTTTTCCAAATGTGGCTTTAAAATTATAGATCACCCGAAGATGATCCTCCTTCATCGACATATCTATCCACCTTTTCCATTCAAGATGGCGACCGAAAAGCCTGTGTTGCTTTAGACTGTATCGCCTAAACGAAAGTACCGATTTCAATGAAACTTCGCTGAAGTCTTCTTCTTGATGCCATTTAAATTTATCTATATCAATATATGAAATTTATCTATAAAAATAATTTTTTTATGCTATCACAATGGTTCATTATTGAAAATATTAAACCAAAATTCAAACAACACAATCCAAAATTCTTCGTAAAATCGGCAATTCTCCTTGGTTTATTTCAAATCACACCATATAAACAAATATGAACATGCCAAAAGTAAATTCTTCATACATATATATGTATGAAAAATTTATGTGACTCTAAGATTTTTTTTTTTTTTTTTTTTTGAAATCTATTTATTGAATAATAATACAATCAGCCACTGCTGGAGGGCTATAAGCATTAGGGCTAAAAGTTCTCATTCATACAATATATACAAATAATAAAGAAATAAATATAAATATAAGAAGTAAATAAATAATACTGATGAAGAAGGTAAATAAATAAAAAAAAATAAAAAAAAAATAAAATAAAATAAAATAAAAACTTCTAAACACAATCATAACTATATACAATATATACATTTGCCCAAGAATCTCCGAGCCAGGCTTTTACCTCCACACGCGGAAGGCAAAGCAAGACTCCGGAAGATCCCAGTGCCACTTTTCCAGTCGCATCACTAGTATTAGAAGCCAGTGGAGACTGAACGAGGGCAATACAGCCACAGACGCGCAGGACATGAGTGGAGAAGCTGGCCATTGCCAGGACTCCAAAGGCATATTTACAAAAGATCTCGAGGCCACTGCCGTTTCAACCTTCGAGGGGGATGGTATGGATGCTCGGAGCTGGATAGGGATTGCGCTAGAGGATTGGGATGATGAATGAGGTTCTGGTGAAAGTTGGAGAATCTGGATGGGATGATGTCATGGACATATGGGATGTTAAGGTCATGGTGTAGGGTCTTGTTCGTGACATAATATGGAGTATTGACTATTGTTCGAAGGACTTTGGACTGGAAGGATTGGATGCGTTTGATATTCGATGATTTAGTTGTCCCCCACAGTTCAAGTCCGTAGGTCCAGATAGGTTTCAGTATGGTCTTGTAGATTAATAATTTGTTTTCTGTTGAGAGATGAGATCTTCTGTTTAGTAGTCTATATAGCTGACCAAATCGTCGGTTAAGCTCTTGTCTTTTAAGTCTCGTATGTGGGTTCCAAGTCAGTCTTTTGTCCAGAAGGAAGCCAAGGTATCGGACTGTGTCTGAGTAGGGAAGAGGAATTGAATTAAAAAGGATTGGCGGACAGGATCTGCGTCGAAGAGTGAAAGTTACATACTTGCATTTTGATTCATTAATTTTGATGCGCCAGTTGTTGCACCACTGCTCAATGAAGGAAAGGTGTCTTTGCAGGTTCTGGGACGCTATTAGAGGATCCGAGTGGGAGGATAGGATGGCAGTATCATCAGCAAATGTTGCTAGGAAGGTATCAGGACTTGAAGGGATGTCAGCGGTGAAAAGGATATAGAGAACTGGGCCCAAGACACTGCCTTGTGGAACACCAGCCTCAATTGGATAATGTTTGGAGAGTTCAGTGCCGCAGCGGACTTGAAAGGAGCGATTTGAAAGGTAAGATTTGAGGACTAGGTACAAGGGTTGAGGTAAATGGGTTTTGAGCTTGAAAAGCAAGCCATCGTGCCACACCCGGTCGAAAGCTTGAGCTACGTCCAGAAAGGCACCAGTGCAATATTGCTTGTTTTCAAGTGCAGAGGATATGTGGTCCACAACGCGAAGGCCTTGTTGGACAGTGGAGTGTCTTGAGCGGAATCCAAACTGATGGGAAGGGATATTGTGGGATTCGAGTATGGGTAGGATGCGTTTGAGAAGGATTTTCTCAAAGATTTTGGAAAGGATCGGAAGTAAGCTTATCGGTCTATAGGATGATGTATAATTAACAGGTTTACTTGGTTTAGGAAAGAGGATAATTATGGAGTGTTTCCACACCAGGGGAAAGTGGGTTGTGCGGAGGATACAGTTGAATAGATATGTAAGGAATATAATTGCTTTTTTGGGAAGTTGTCTGAGGATCTGGGAAGTAAGGAGATCGTGTCCTGGAGATTTGCGAGGTTTTAGGTTCTTTAAAAGGAATTTGACCTCAGAGGGGTTGACGGCTGTAGGAGGTAAGGAGAGAGGAATCGATGAAGAGAGGAATTCTTTAACTTCAGCAGTATGGGAGGGATGGAGTTCAGGATGAGGAGTGAATGTGTACGATAGATGTTTAGCAAACTCTTCTGCTCTATTCTCATCTGACGAAGCCCAGGAACCATCATCACGGCGGAGGGGGTGGGAAAAGGATTGGAATTTAAGGATTTTTTTTGTTACATTCCAGAGGGAGTTATCACTTGCAGATAGTGAGGAAAGATAGGAATTATAGGATTGGGATCTAAACGTAGCCAGTTTTTGTTTTACCTGCTTGGAATAATAGTTATATGATTTCCGATCATCAGGATGCCTGGTTCTTTGCCAGATGGTCCTAGAGCATCGTTTCCTATTAATAAGGTCCAGTAGGTCTTGGGGTAGAGGATTTATTTTGCGGTATTTTTTAGAAGGATCAGGTGAAGATGCAGTCCAAACTGCTTGTTGGATCAAGGTAGTCATGGAATATACTGCTTCATCTAGGTCTGCAGGTGTTTTTAAGGAAACTCTGAGGTCAATATTATCATCCAGTATTTGACGGAAGAGGTTCCAATTAACTGGCCCCCTGATAAATGAAGGTGGAGGTGGTTTGGGAATTGGTGATGTGGAGACCGTTAGGATTAGGGGACTATGGTCTGAGGAAAGATCATCAAGTCTTGAAATGCTATAATTAAGGGACCCTAGACCTTTGTGGATGAAAAAATCTAGGAGATCGGGATTGCGGTTAGGATCTGTTGGCCAGTATGTGGGAGAATTGGGTGAGAGGATGTTGCTGTGATGGGAATTAAGTGCAGATAGCAATGTTCGTCCTCTGGAATTTGTGGTTCTGGCTCCCCATTGCTGGTGTTTAGCATTTAAGTCTGCACCTAGAAGGAAGTGGTGTCCTAAGGAGTTAAGGAAGGAAGTTAATTGGGATTCTGAGATAGGTATTTTAGGCGGGGAGTATGCTGCAACTACTGCTATTGGGTAAGGAGAAGTTTGGATTATCACGGCAGTGGATTGTAGGAAATTATGGGTCGGCAAAGAGAATAGGTGATGGGAAAGGGATTGATGGATAATTATGGCAGTGCCAGCATGTGCTGTTCCATCAGGATGGTCGGTTCGATAGATATGATAGTTGGGGATGTTAAGTGGTCGTTTGTTGGTAAGTCGAGTTTCAGTTATTTATGCTACATCAATGTTTTTGTCCTGTAATAAGATTGTTAGCTCGTTGATGTGATTTCGAATACCATTCGCATTCCAAAGGAGGACGGAGAGGGATTTGATTGGGGACATTTAAGGATTTCTCGGCAGTGGGATGAGGTTGGATACAACATTGGTAAGTAAGGAAATGAGACGAGTGATGAGTGATCTGAATTCAGAGAGAAAAGAAGTCAATAGGCTTGTGAGGTCAGTGGCATTGGGAGGAGGAGGAATGAATGCCTGGTTATTAGGCCTAGGTTCAGAGATGGGATAAGGGTATTGAGGTTGAGATGTGAATACTCGAGGTTGAGGTTCTTGTGGCAGGGCCTGAGTTTGTGTGGGTGCAGTATCTCCTTTGAATATCTGAGCATAGGACACTCTTGTATTTACAGTTCTAGAGGGTTGTCTTGGTGGCCTGGATCGCCGTTCTTCTCTTGGAGCTGAATAAATTCTTGCTTTTAGTTCCCTATATGTTTGGCAACCCTTGTAGTTCGCTGGGTGCCCTTGATGGCATAAAGCGCATACAGCTGGTGTTCTTCTGGACTTCTGGCAGTCCTCTGTTTTATATTTATCACCGCACCGGACACATCTAGGAATGTGGTGACAATAGCGTTTCGTATGACCATAAGCCTGACAGTTATGGCATTGTACAATGTCGCGCTTAGTGTAGGGCTTTTCTACAACAACGCTAGTGTAGTAAAGATGTCTTCGACCTGGGGCGTTCGGTCAAGGTCAACGAAGAATAGTGGGAGCGGTATTTTATTTTTTGAGCCAGGCTGTTCTCTATCTTCCTTGAATATATTCACTATTTGGCGAACACGGAACCCCATCTCAGTTAGTTCTTCTTTAATGGCATCCAGCGGTGTTGATGTGTGTAATCTCCTGATCACCACCCTGAACGCTCTCTCTTGGCGCAGTTGATATGTGTGATAATCCGCCTTAGTGTCAGATAAATACTTGACTATTTTTCTGTATGTATCTGGGGTGTCAGGCATTAATTTCGTGTCATTAATGCGGCTTTGGCATAAGTATTTACCTGAGCCCACTATATTATTTAATTGTAGACACATTAATTGAAAATTTTTAATGTTTCTAACGAATATTGGTGGGGGTTTAGGTTCACTAGGGATGGGTACTGCTTCCATTTGTTCATTCTGTGTGTTTGACAACACTTGGAATGGATTAGCTGTAAAAAAGGGCGATTCTTCTAACGTACCTTGTATTGATATAGCTTGTGTTGACATATTTTGTGATGATGTGCCAGGTTGATTTTCGACTTCGTCAACTGAGCTCTCTGGTGTAGCTGGTGGGGTATTTTTTTTAGAGCGTCTAGCCCTTTTCTTGATTGGTGAACTCTTTGTGGTATCTAGACTCCTAGATCTTAAAGTTCGATTGCTACCTTTGCTCGACATTACTATGTGAAAATATCGCATCTCATGTTAATTAATTAGAGGTAAATGTAATAGTTTGTAAAAAAAAAGTCTTTTATCAATTACGTATATATTACGCAAATTTGTGGAATTCTGAGAAACGTAGATGTGCTTCCGCCGAAGGGCAGCTGCCCACTGGTCGGATTAGCGAATGTATATGGCCGGCTTGTTATCTATCAGTATCCTCAGGTCTATTTACATTGTTCACAATGCCGTTATAAATAAGTGATTACTCACCTTATTTATGTCCAGTTTCAACTTAATTGTTAACTTAACAGTTCACACTACTTTTTCACAGATAACATGAATTATTACACTGATAATAAAGTCACTTTATAAGAGACGAAATAAAGAGTGTATGTGTAGGGTTAACGCATCGACTCTAAGATTAGCCACATTGAGTCGCCTTTGGAATGGCGACTCAATAGGATCCAAAGAAAATGTTACTTTTAAATTCATTAATAAATATTTAAGAAAGGATTGAAATTTAAGAAATATTTTCTTAACATGGCATAAAAATGGGTTTTTAATTTAACATAGTCCAACGTTAGGACAATAAAAAGGGTGTTAAAGTAAAATAAATAATAAAAACAGAAGTTATAACAGCAAACAAATTAAAAAGAACACTCAAACGAAAAGACAAAAGAGAAAGAAACAAAGAAGAGTCTAACAAAAAGTCCTTCATTGAAAAGGGGTTATTCGCTTGTCAGTCTTGAGTTAATGACATTTATTTTATAAAAACTTTTCAACAACAGTCATATGTTGTATTGATTGTGTTTAAGATTTCGTTAGTGATCAAAGAGCTCCTCTCTATTCTATATAAACTAAATTAAAATGGAACAAGAAAATTTTCAAATAAAAAAAAAAATATATATATATATACAGTAAGAATTTTTTTTTAATTTTTAGAAAAAATCCGACATTTGGATGAATATTCCTGATCTAAGTTTATACACTATTGTTATGTTATACCTCTTCTATGTCATACCTCTTCGCGAAGTACATATCGAAGTTGGCGTCACTTCCTAAGCATCCATTAAATCCAATTGGAGGGGAATCATCAGAATACATAACCTGAGGAACATGATGGAGCGAAGATTGATCGAATCAATCCCATACCTAGACCAAAATATGAATTTACTATGCCTTCAATTCCAAACAATATCAAACCTCCATGGTGACTTCGTGATATTAATGGTAATAAATATTAATATATCACTATCTATGGCTCCCAAAGGTAGGTGTGTCCAATACAATTCAGAAAATGTTCTTGCTGGTTTAGAAGAATTCAAAGAGTATATGTGTATGCAGATGCATCAAAAGGTAAGGAGGAGCGGTGGTAAAAGAAAACGAAACCTTTCTTTACAAATTGGCGGAAGCCTGCTCAATCCCAAAGGAGAGGCAACCGCCATAAAGGTAGCCCTTCAACTTAGCCAAGCAAGCAACCACCAAAAAACCGTCATTATATCTGATTTAATATGTGTCAGAAGTGCAATTAGAAACCAAATATTGAAAAACGCGACGATATTGAAATATGGAAATTTATTTGGATCGGTGAAAGAGCAGGAAATGTAACATATTTTGTTAAGGGATCCGTCTCATTGTAGTATACAAAGCAATGAGAAGGCAGACATCGCATCCCGAATATCCCGAACTAATGACGATAATGAGGTAAAATCCATTAATTACGTTCCTCGGAAGGAATGGGTGAGGGCAGTAAAATCCCAGATAATAGCTCAATGGAATGAGACCTGTAGAATAAGCCCCTCCAAACTTGTCCAAATAAAAGCAAACAGTGCTAAATGGTGAACTAGTAACAGGAAATCATGAAAAGAGGAAATAATCCGCCTCCGAATTGGACACTGAATTTTTACACGGTTACTTACTCCACGGTCGAGAACCACCTACCTGCGTTAGATGTGGTTCCTCTAAAACTGAGAACCACATATTCGTGGATTGTGAATAATACGCAGCCACAAGAAAGAGCCTCAACAGAACTGTTACACGATATTACAAGATACCGAGAAAGGCGTGGAAACCCTGATGAGTTAAAAAAAAAAAAAAGACAGGATTCTACAATAGAATACAGTAAAGGTTATAGAAAGTTGGAGTGAAGAAAAAATTGCCAATGACCCTATCAGGTAGAGTCAAATTCAGTTAATAAATAAATAAATTAAAAGTATTGAGTTTGCTACGATTAAACTAAAAAAAAAAAAAAAATTAAATGAATATATAATGAATAATATTTTAAAAGTAGTAACAATATTTTACTCCTTCCTATTACACTTTTAAATATAATATGAGATGATATATAAAGACAAGACATACAACATATAATGTGATAGCAATACGCAACAACCCATTGTATAATCGACTTAGAGCTTATTACACGAAGATTACAGAATAGCTTAAAGCGGGAAAAACCACAATAAACGTTACAGAAAATATAGTCATGATGATCAAAGAAATAAATCATGATGAACATAATTCCAATAATGTTGAAAGAAAACAAACAAAAGTTATTGACACAAAAGCTGTGTAAGTTTTTCAAGAATAAAGTTTTAACTTCTTAATTACATTAACTATAGTTAATGCTTTACAATTATCCAAGTAAGGATAAAATAGGATGAAGAGTGTGAAACGAATTGCTCTTATAACCTAAGCATTACAGAATGAAAATACCTTAAAGGAAATCCTATTTTCATGAAACAATGGGAGAATTAGAGAACAGATTCTATTATTACAGGAGGAAGAGAGGCTCTTGAGGTACACCTGGCATTTTCCCAAACATAAAATCTGGAGGGTTTATATGGAGGTAGGAGAGTTGGATGACATCATCCATTTAGGGGGTGCCATTTATATTTCAGGCAACCCTCACTCAATAATGCACCCACCCTTCTCAAAATTTAATTGTTATCCTCCTCTGTTATTATTTACACCTTAGCAGGGTTTCCGATTCTACCTGTTGGGGCTCGTCCTGAGAGGCTTGTCCCAAGTTCTGACAGAACTCTTCTATAGTTTATGTTGCCCTCTCTACAAGGATCAGGTATCCCTAATCGGAGGAGGGTCGGAGAAAATCAACAGGAGTTGAGGGCCATGATTGGGTCCATGGATTATTCAGATGCTCTCCAGCTTCGACTGTTTGTCAAGTTTCTGGTAAGTGGTCGAGGCAGAGGAAGAGGGGAATTGGACTATAAAGAGGATAATATGGATTATAATGAAGATAAAATAATTAATACTTATATATTTTTTTCTTGATTAAAATTCTTAATTAAGGATTCTTATTGGCTTGTGTTGTGTTCGATATGAAAGAAATTTTAAATTCCCATGACTAATATTAATTTTGTGTTTTGAAGCATAAATCACGCCACGAAAAAAACTGGGACAAATTAGAACAGATCTGATATTAGAGTCCTGGTTGCAGTCAATAAAAAAAAAAAAAAAAAAAAGAACGGCACATTTTAGCTTTCCATGATTTTTTGTTTGCAAAAACTATCTTTTGCCAATTACATGTAAGCAAGATAAAATGATTTAAATTAGTATGTAAATATATTAAATAATATAAATTAAAAAATGGGATCAATAGACACATTTTAAAGCGAAATTTAGTTACTATTTCTGATTCTGACGAATTATTGCACTTCAATAATTTTCAGGTATTATATCTTCGTGATCTCATATTTTATTCAACTTGAATTTTAACATGAAACTAAATAATATATGTTGTAATTATCTAATTACCGGCTCAGCGGTAGGGCTGGGTTATGTTGATGACGTATATATGATATGATTTCAACGTTTTATGATAGTGAACTTCATTTTGAAGTTAATGTTTGAAATATTACAGCAAAAATTGAAACCGTTGTTAATATTACTTTTATATCAACAATTGAACGAATAAAAGACAAACAATCTAAAAACCTAACTCGTGAAATAAAAAAAAATAAATAAATTTATTAAAAAACGTATATCTAAAATGATAGAAATCAAATTATTAAAATGTCTGATGATAGAATTTTTGGGTGGTAACCTTTCCTTCCTGAAATGCGATAAAAAAAAAGGCTTATTTCTAATTATATGATTAGAAAATTTCAATTACATAATGAAGAATTCGAGGTCTAATGTCTTCAGGGAAATATTCTATAAATTTTATTCTATGAATAAAATTCAAATTATTGGCATTCGTACTAAAAACAGTGGATAAACGCTCAATACACAAAATCTATTAAACATTATATGGTGCTTCTGTTTTGTTTTTATTTTCAATAGTGAAACTTTTTAATCGACAAAGATTAACAAAATGTTCACTCCTTCTCCCCATAACTAATACAGTATAAACATTTGACTATGGCTATAATTGTGGAAGGAAATGGCGAGGACACAATTTTTGACTTTGGGACATTGTTTGGACTAGTAAGGAGGTAAATATACTTAAAGCTATTTCGGGTTTCGCTTATATCAGGAAAACTATCCATCGCACCAACAATGACATTCTATACAAAATTAAACCTGATAAATTTTGCAATATGATTGATAATAAATTTTTTATCGCTATCTCGCTCAGTTTCCAAGATATCCGTCCGCAACTAATTTAAAAAAAAAAAGATTGCCTCTTGTTAATTGCTGTTTTTCGAGTTTTCTTTTATCAGGAAGACTATCCATCGCATAGGCAAAGACGTTCTATACAAAATTAAAGCTGATAGCTGATAGAACTATGATTGATTATATACCTTTTTTTTGTTATCTCGCTAGTCAAGTAGAGTAAAAAAACAAGAGCTATTTTTTTTTTCAAAATTAGCGATAGTTGGGGACGGATATCTCGAAATCAAAGCTAAATAACAAAAAAAGGTATATAATCAATCATATTTCAAATTTTATCAGCTTTAATTTTGTATAGAACGTCATTGGTGCAATGGATAGTTTTTTCGATACAAGCGAGACCCGAAAATTTTTCAGTATTCATTTACTCCACTAAATAAAATTATCTACGAACAAAGTAACTTAAGAATTACACGAAATCGGTCTTAAATGATTCGGATACATTCGGAATCGGTCCATGCATCAAATGAACTTTTTTTTTAGAAATTTTATCCGGAATCATCTCTTAGAGTTTGCCGTTTACTGAGACACCCTGTAAAGACAAGTTGGAAATAATAACACATTCTATAATCAGTTACTGCGTTTTCCTTTTTGGTAATTGCAGAATTTATTATTATTTTAATTTGGAAAGGAAAAAATAATCGTTAAATAAGAGTTTTTATTTTTCTTTATCCGTTCAGAAAAGTTGAAGGTATTCAGCTATGGCGATCTATAAAAGGAGACGGTGGAAAAACGCCCTGCCTTATACAACGGTCCACTTTTAGTAAGATGGGTATGAGAGCAGTAAACAGTTATTGCAGGGAGTGCAGAAGCCATCTGTTCGTGATCTTGCGAGTGATTACTATATCCACTCAGCCGGGGATGGAAGAAATGAATAATGAATGGTACAATAGGACGCCTTCACGAGCCCGCATGTCATATCAGGATCCATTGCCCCTCAATAGCGCTTCCTCCAGGTCGTTAGTGTCTGCGGCCTCTCCACCATTCTTGTTATTAAAGCCTTGTTGTGTCTCATTACTGTAACACTTTTCTTTCTACAACGTTACAGCAAAATATGATTATATGCCACGTATCACGAAATAACTATATCATTCAAGAAACGAATATATTTCAAAGCAGCTTTCTGACATGCATCTAATTTGCGAATTCGAATATTACCAACGATATGATTGAATCAGAAGATAACGCTGTTTAGCAACACAAAAACGAAAATTTCCTCTCTTGAGAAATATTACTTTGTGTTCCAATCTGAAGTCTGAAAAATTCAGGTACCATTTTTGAGAAAATGAAGAAGGTTTTTTTAAAAAAAAACAGCTGAAATATCATGTTTTTTCTTGCTTAATAATCTTATACTTTTTACTGTGATTAATAGTAATAATATATAAAATATTTAATCATGAACATAATATAACTGTATACCTAATCAATATGTATATTTTTTACTTGTATAATGTTCATTAGCTGTCTCCCATTGCAGTCAGCACAAGCATCTTCTCATTGCATTTACCGCTATAGTTCTTCTCCATTTGGGCTGTATCTTGATGAAATATACATTGTACATAAAAATATAATAAAAAATTTTATTAAAGGAAGAATTTTGATGTAGAACAATGCAATAGGAGCAAATGAAAACTATAATTTGCTATCTATTTTATATGAATAGATATTTATATTTTTTATATAAATTATATAATTGCGTAAAAAAATATTTATTTTTTTAGTTAAGGAAATTTATTTTAAAATAATTATATAAATATGCACATTTAGAACGCTTTCATTACTTTTATTACAATTAAATAACGTATTATAAAAACAACGTATTTTACTTAACTGATACATCGTTTAATAAAAACACTATTTTTCCCTACAATATCATTTAGTGAACATTGTTTCTTATTAAAATGAAGTATCGTTTAATTAAAACTCGTGACAATATTAACGCACTTGAAGTTGAAGGTTTATTTATTATATATTCTATAAATCTGTTCACGTTTTTCTTTCATATTTCATATATTCTAGATATTTAATAAACGTACTAATGTACTAAAGCATGGACCTAATATTCAGAAGATAAGTAAAGTATTTTTTATTTATATAGTAGGTTTATTTAAAAAAAAACCTGAGCTTGCAGTGAATTTTAATTTTAAGATTGGGTCATTTTGGGTGAAAAACCCATGTCCTAAGAATTGAGAGTTCCGTTTAACGGTAATTGGATTAAACACACCTTTCTGACAATTTAACATTGTTAAATAGTTAGGTTAAACATAGTTAACATAGGTTAATCATTTTTTTTCAAAATTTGACTTAACAGCTGTAGATAAAACTTTTTTTTAAATCTCCCCTTATATTAAGCTGTTTAAAAAATTCCTACTCATAGACTATTAAGTTCGTGGTCGTCCGTACGTGTAACAATGGTTCAACGATTTTTATTATAAAATCAGTAATAACCATATCGAAAACGTGAAGAAATCATCGATGACCAAACTAGTTATCCATAGTCCCATAGGGCACTGGTACTCGGGAGTGGGAAAATACCTCAGGAATTACAGTCATTAGTCAAGCAGAGCCAACCTGACAATACAGACCACACAATGGCTTTCTTTCTATAGCTTTCGAATGGACTGAATGAATCAGACGAAATGGATTCACTGAATGCCGAGCTCTGACTACGAATTCCTTTTATTGAAAATCAATAATATTAGCATAAAAAAATATATATAGTTATAAAAATAAATTAATACAACTCTTGCCTTACGAATTCTCGTCAATTTAGTAAAACGTCCCAAGAAAGAGAACAAAATGACAAAACCGGATGAAACAGAAGGAATTCAGATTTATATTATTAAGAACTACTACTTAGGTAGATTAGGTTTCCTAATCCAAACCGAACCGCTACATTTTAATTTATGTAGCCACTCAATTATCTGAGGCTACACATTCTCATTTCAGAGCTAATCCCTTAAGTCTACTAATAGCCAGATAGTACTACAAGGTCAGAGTCATTTAATCTTTATAAGATTTCAATGTTGTCCTAGCAGTAAAATATGAAATTCATTGGTCATGATTTAAATAATACTCGAAGTCAAGACTTGATAATACTTAAACATGTCATGTAATCGTAACAACTTTTTTACTAAAAAGTAAATTACTAACACAAGTGTGTCAGAATAATTAATCAATCTCTTTTTTTATTTTTTTTTTTTCGCTTTTAAATATGTATTTTCACCTGTAACTTGTGTCGAAAAGTCACAGTAAATACGATGGAATACGAGAAATAATGGCATGTTAGGAATGTGAAAGGGCAGTAAGTAGCAAGCACCTCTTTCTTGTCTTGTTTCAATTATTTCCATCGTTTAAGAAAGGAGATCTGTCATCCAACGCCTTTTTAATCTTCTCCCCATATTTAGTGGTACATCAGCTGTTACCGTGTCTGTTAATATGTTATGTCCGTTTAAATAAATATAAAATTGTTGGTAATGGGTCGTTACAAATAGGTCAACGGTTGGAAGCTGGAGGTCAGTATGTCACGTACAAAGGTGCTTTTGTTATGAGTCGCAATGATTTTGATTGGAGATTTTGTAGGCGGGTCTATTTAGCGATACCGTGTATTTGTGATGAGTATGTCCGTGTAGGTTTGAATAAGAAAGTATAAGAAAGTCTCAGATTCACTTTTGGAAATTTATGTAAAAGAAGGTAACGTTGTTTGAGTCGTTTGAAAAGTGTCTTACGTTTCATTTTTACACGTAGGCCCCATTCTCAAAAGTAAATCCAAGATAAAGTACCGTGTCCTGAAAAATTTGATTGTTGTCAATATAAACTGGAGGATAGGTGTTTTTTTTTTTATAAAGAGTAAATGTTATATGTTCGGAATTTTCAACGAAAATTTGAACCAATCTTGTTATTTAAGTAAGTGATATGAAATTAGTGAGACCTGTTTAGGTCTTAATTTTTTGTGAGGATTGTATCATCTGCATTAGGAGCTGTCAATGCCCCATCATTAATATGCACCTCGTTAATGTATACAATGTAAATTAGTTGGGCCAGTATTGAACGTTGGGGAACTCCGATTGGACGAATTGAAGACACTTCAGGAAGTCTGGTCTTGTGAGTCCTGCCAAACTTAGAAAAATCTATAAAAACTATGTTTATAACGTTGAATTGCACTTATGACTTATTAACGTTAGCTAATTAATATATTCAAAATAGTTGAAACAGGAAAAATGAATAACTTCAACATCGGATTATTTGGGTGGTATGAAATAGGGAATCGATAGGTAACTCTTCTATTCCACCACCTACTACAAATTTAAACTTCCGTTTTCTTTTAAGAATTTTTAAGTAGATTGTTCACCAACAGCTAAATGATAAGTGAAATTATATTTTTATATTTATTTTTCTCTCTGTATTTTTTGTATATGTCTGTATATATTATTAGTATTATATATATATGCCAGACTGATGCATATATTTTGAACTTTGAATTTTTATTCAAAGAGGATTTTATTCCCAGAATAAAATTAATTTCTCATTCAATAATGTATTCATTATTTAAAAAATATGATATAAAACCTTTGGGCTCATTAATTTTAAGTATCATTTCAAGGCCAACGGCTTAGCAGAGACGATATTATCCTCACCCGATATATTTTTTTTTTCAGTATTAATGCAATTTTAATGAGATTTATTCTGTAATACGAAACTGTGGTACATTAAAATAATCTAAAATATATAATTTATTTGTCCAAACCTACAATATTTTTAATTATGTTACAAATAGAAAAATCCAAACTTGACTAATAAGCAAGTTAACTATTCAGTTGTATGTTAAAGATCCATGGCTTTGTAGTTTGGATTTTTCCATTTATAATATAATCACCTTATGTCTCTTTTCTATCTTTGAGCTCATTTTAGTATCATTTTCAATAGTAATTTAGCAATGTTTATAGACCGTATCAATCAGTAATTTTAATTGTCTACTAATATTTGGCCATACCTGCGACCATAGACAAAAGCTCAATGAGAAGCATCAGTGATAGAAGATTCCAGAAAAGCGAAGGTGATGAAGTCTGGCCAAGTTGTGGTTGAGACTTGGACTTGCTCACCTTCACCTTTAGATCCCACTGCAACTTCAATTGATTTCTGTTCTGAGGCACAACTTTCCATTCATTTGCATTCGAGTTGTTTTGAATAGCGATTAAAATTCTGTTTTCTTTTTTTTTTCTGCTGATAAATATAAACATATTACCATAATGATAAAGGTTATATACGTTGTATTGGTTTGTCCCATAAAAATATTTTCCTCCACTCCTGTCACAGAAAAATTATACGAGTAAAGCACTCTGATTATAGTTATGACCAATAGTTTAAGTTAGTGACGAGAATTTTTTTTTTAATTATTGATTTATTTTGAAGGAATTTGCATTAATCCTGAGTGATCATTAACTACACTTCAATTATTGTTATTATTTATTAGGTACATGAGTGCCCTCACTTCAAAGCTGAGCACATGTCATTTTATGATATGATTTGGAAAGTTAGTCAAATACATCTTTGATAATACAGATGTCCGTTTTTAAACGAATATTCGTTGTAACCGGCAATTATTGTATCCATGAAGATGCTCAGGAATAGGATTTTTTATCATTGAATTAATTCATTAATTAATAAAACAAAAGATCATATTATAAATATTGAATACAAACAAGAAATATAAAAATTTTCATAAGATTATGAAATTAAAAAAAAAACTAAGGTATGTGTTGTAAGCCACAGGATAGACGTAAAAACAGCAATAAGGCGAGATTAATAATGTGAAATATAAATTATAAACAATAGCTAATTTATAAAGAGGGTCAAATGCTGAACATTTCCCTCGCTTACAGTATGTAGGTCCGATTTATATCTTTTGAGATATTTTAATCTATATTTTCCATCAAACTCTTTAATTTTGGTATGCTGTTCTATTGTATCCCAGTATTTTTCAAATATGTTGATTACATCTTTCCAGTAGATATTGCTAAATAAATTTTCTACATCAAAACAGATCAAACAATATTTACCAATTTTGATTTTACTTATTCTTTCAAGCATTTGATCCACCTCCATTGATTTTTATACATCATTGCTACTATCTGATTTTAGGTTATTGATTGTGGAATTGAGATATTTAGCAATTTTTTTTTAGTTTCCCGATTGATATTACTGGTAATACGAATAAGTGGAGCGCTACTTTTATCTAACTTTACTAATCCGTTTATTCTAAATGCATTGTAGTTAGGGTTAATCAGTTTACATTCGTTTAATAAGATTTTTTTTTAAGTTATAACAAAGTTCTATCGCATGAAATATAGACATCAAAGCAAGGCTAATTTAAAAATGGCCAATTTAAACTTATTTAAATTAGTGATATTTACTAGCTTATGATGCATCCAACGACTAACATTTGATGATATGATGAATAATATTTTCTACTATGCCTAAGAATTTCTGCTATTATTATCATTTATATTATTTCGCACTGTTACCTCAGTTTTTAACTCTTTCTAGTTTAAGTTCTATATAAGTTACATTCAGTGATCACCTATCTAGAAATATTCAATAAATATCCAGTGTAATTTCATCTTACAATGACAATTAAAATATTTTATTGGCAAAATAGAACTTGCTTTTACAAGTCTTAAAGCCAAAAAGGAAGAAAAAAAAATTATTTCGCTTCTTATATTTATATATTGTCAATAATTTTGTCAAAATAAAATTTCAATGTTGTAATATTAGCATTTATAATATGTATTATCGTTTGGTTTTAGATACTATCTTTTTCTCTTTACTACTCTCTAATACGGTGTTTTATTAAGATACAATTTTGAATAATAGCTCATTACAAAGAAGAAAAAAATGCTGAACATTTTCCTCTATTAGAGGTTCGATTTTTAGCGTCTGAAATATTTTAATCCATATGTTCAACTAAGCTGGTTATCGTTTGGTTTTTGATCACTATTTGTTTTTTTCTTTTCGACTCTAACACGGCGTCGCTTTAATATACAATATGAATCATAGCTTATTACAGAGTGGATGAAATGGTGAACCGTATTTTATAAATTTCCTCGCCTACATAACATACGCCCGATTTTTAGTTTATCGGAGATATTTTAAACCATATGTAAAAACATTTAAATTATTCGACTATAGCCGACTTTACCCGAGCGTTTAAATCGGACGAATCAATATAATTCACTTTCCACAAAAAAGTGCAAAAGGTGACTAAAGAAGTTTTCATTAAAAAAAAAAAAAATACATTTTTGGAGTTATACATTGTACGGTTGAAAAATGAAATAATTTGGTTCAGGCGGAAATTATATCATGCTGAATTTTGTGGACTCAACTGATGTTCAAAATGATTGTGATTTTTCTTGGCCTCTCCCCTTAAACTATGGGAACTTTCTCCATTAGGTTGTTCTACTTGGGTTTCAGAACACCATAGTTCTTTAACAATGTCTGGTCAAAAATAAATGTGCACACTTCACTGCAGTCTAGGCCTAACTGTGCAGGAATAATTGACATGAAAATGGAGGCCAATGAAATGGCGGTGAGGCCCAGAATTATATATAAATATTTGTTTTGTTGGTGTTTAAGGGGTTTACCCCTGAACACCATATATATCATATAAGTATAAAGTAAAACTGATAAAGTTCAATAATTTATTTTAAATATTGAATTACGGCATAAAAAATATTTTTAAAAAAAGAAAGAAAAAATCTGTTTTATTTAGAGGCAAGGTGAACCTACTAACTAATTTCTAACTTTCAAAAGCGTATTTGAGCTGACATTTGTTTAAGCTTTATTTTAATCTTTTTTTTTTTTTTTTTTAACTCTCTCAACATGGTATCACAAATGTAGAAATGACATAATTCAATTTCCTAATAATTTATGAGCCGAAAGTTTTCCTTCACTAGAAGAATTGTGGAATTAGAAGTGAAAAAGTTTTGTAGAGAGGAGGAAAAGTTGGCTTTGAGAGGTGGACGTCGGGTGTCAGTGACAACAGCCTGGATCTGCGAACAACTGTCCCTTTCCTATCTAACTTTAACCGGGCTTCCACTTTCTCTACCGCCTCTGTCTATAGTTTGTAACCCCGACGAATATAAAATTAAGATATAAAGTTTTACTTTTCGATTCTTTTTATTACTGTAAAAATATAAAATTTCAATAAAAGGAGAATATAAAAATTCTACCGTGACAAATGAAACGGCGAAACACCAAACACGCCTAGATTTCACATTGTTAGAATATTATAAAACTGAATGATTTTGTATTACATATCAAATTGTCATACATGAATACAAAACTAATTCTTAAATAAATTGTTCAATTTTGAAATAAACCCGTCTCAATGTTGAGTTTTACACCTAAGAAAAAAAATCTAAGAAAAAAAATAATTTTTTTAAAATTCATTTTTACAACTATACATATTTACATGTATACATATTTACAACTGTACCATAAAAAAAAAAAAAAAATACAACTAGTAAATGTGCACTCAGAAATATAATAACATAAAATCTCTTGTTGAGAAACTACCCACTGATAGCACTCAAATAATAAATTTACACAAGAAGATCACGAGGCCACCTTCTTTTCAGACGCAGAACGCAGATGGAGGGTTATCAGGGATCGAGGAGGAAGCAAGGTTTGAAACGAGAGGGTTCGGATGGTTCTGCAATCTGTTCTATAAAATATATTAAAATTTATCCAATGCCTGTTTATCACATTAACAATTGAAAAAACATCGTTTTTTTTAATATAAAATTAATTTTCTGTAACAAAACTGAAACAAATGCGGGTATTTTTTTTCTTCAAATTAATGAACAATAAAGAACTACGTTATATATATTTTTGTATTTTTTTAAAAAATAGAAATGTTTTCGAATTTCTATCGTTTATTAAAATAAATTATTATTAATATCGTTTTCTTGCTTCAGACTTTTAAGCTACCTTCAAAACGAATTCTATATATTTGTAAATAACCGTAGTAACAATTACTACTAAATTACAGGCATAGGAATCATCAATTTGTTTAAATTATTTATACCAATTTTAATTACTCACATGATACTAAAAAACAGTTTATAGAAGAATTTTTCGTCGAGTTAACATTAATTACTTTTTTTTAATGTAACTTCTTTAGGCGCGTTTTGCACTTTTTTGATGGCAGTGAATTAGATTGAGCAGTCAGATTTTAACGCTCAGGTAAAGTCGGCTGGAGTAGACTAATTGAAATATTTTTTCATTTGGATTAAAATATTTCAGAAACTAAAACTCCGGCCTCCATACTGTAGGCGAAAAAATTGTTCAGCTTTCCATCATCTCTCTAATTGGTGATTGTAAAATTTAAAACCTTAACGTGAAGCCGTGTGAACGAGGCGAAAAGAAAAATTAGTGCTAAAAAACCAAATAATAACGAGTTTAGTTGAACATATGAATTAAATTATTTCAGATACTGAAAATCGGATGAATATGCTGTAAACGAGAGCATTGTACAGCATTTTATCTACTTTGTAATGAGTTATCATTCAAAATTGTATCTTAACCCAACACCGTGTTAGAGAGTAGGAGATGGAAAAAGATAGTGTCCAAAACCAAACGATAACGAGTTTATTGAAGGTATGGGTAAAAATATCCCAGAAATTAACAATCGGGTCTACATACTGTAAGCGAGGGATATGTTCAGCATTTCACCCTCTCTATAACGAGCTATTAATTATAATTTATAATTCATATTATTGTTGATATTTTCAATTCCAACGTGTAGTCTAAAGCACACACCTTAGTTTTTTTTTTTTTTTTTTAACTTTGTATGTAAATGGTGTTAAGATAACACAGCTACATTTCACATTACATATTTTTATATTCTCACTTTTTCAATTATTATTTAATTACTTTATTTTTTGGATTTTTGCTTTTGTGAAATTTTTACATTATATCATATGTAAAACTTTTTAGTTTTCCATTTTATTTGTTTTATATTTTATATTCGTGAAAAACTAATCGAATTGATTTTTATTTAATTTAAACTTGCTTATATGCCATGATGATCATGTAAAATGATATAAATTTTGAGTTCCTCAATGTAAGCCAGGTTTATAATCTATTTTGAAATATTTAATTAATTGTAACTGTTACATGTAATTTTATCTAATACTTGAATTTAAAAATTTGTTTTACTATATTTTTTACAATAATTTATGATAATGTATTTTTTTACAATGATTTGTGATAATTATTACTCAAAAATTAAATTTTGAAATAAGTACAATATTCTATAATTCAAGGGCGTTAGGCCTAATATTCCATACATCCGAAAGTATTCTTCAACTTCACGAAAACGTATCTTGATAACAGCAAAACATACGTAATATTTCCACGTTATTTAAAATTGTTACCATAGTTATCTATAGTTGTTACCATTGATAGTTCAAAAACAAGATTATTAAAAAAATCGATTTTTTGATAAAAAATTAAGGCAAAATAGTTACTAATACCTGAAAATTTTAATTATTATATGTAAGGAATTAAATTAGTATATGTAATTATTATGACCAATATACTTTGGCATTTAAAACTTCTAATTATTCTTTCGGGCTTAGTTAGGTTTTGCCTGTCTATAAAACTATAGTAATAAGCTAATAGGCAACTGCAGGACTGTTGCGAAACTCTAGCGCATGACCAAGACCAATATCAAGACTGAGTTTGCAGGATCAAGACTTGTCTCGGTCTCACATTTGGGCAACACTACCAGAGATTGTTGCGTAGGTATGTCCAAATGACTACTATAAACGAAACGCGTAAGTCTTTTAGGTTATAAGCTTGACTACTCTCTTCTAAACCTTCTAGCTGATTCTTAAATTTACTATGATGAGTAATACGCAGTTTGGTTTGATGATGTCCTAGCGTTGAGTGTAGTCTCGTCAGCAACTACCAACACGCTTACTCTTCAAATATTATTTCGACATTCTTGAGTCCATAGGGCTCGAATAAAAGCCAGTTAATATCACATGTAAAATAAAACTTCTCATTCCATCAGCCATCTAGCAACGGTTATAAACAAACAGCGGTCGACTATAAACAAAGACATAAGAGTAGAGCTACTGGGCAGCTGTTGAATATTGAAGCCCTTTATTGGCCCGATGAATGGACGCCGCTCAATCAAAGGTTAGTTGTTTCCGATTCTGCACTTTTCTGTCAGCATAAATCAAGCAGCTTTTCAATTTTAAGCCAATGATTGTTATTCTTTCTGTCAGCACTTAAATTTCTACATTTATCTATCGATCCGGAAGGATTTGGATAAAGGACTAAACAGGATATTAAAACATATAAAACGGAGTGAGTGACTTCAGCACTTTTTTTTTTTTTTTTTAACAGATATCTTATTATTTTCGTTATTGGATTAAATTTTGTCATACAATAGTATATTTTACTACCCACTGGCTGTTTCAGCATAAGTATTTTTAAAAGTGGGAAGGAAAAGAAATAAAATTTTCAAATATATAAAATACTGCATGTTTATTGTATCCGATAAGCTGTATATTAAAAATTCGAAGTCACTTAGAGAGGAAAAAAGGCTATTGAGGATCAATCAATACAACAGGCTATTTTGCATAGTAATAGCTATTTTTATTCTTATTCTTTAACTTTTTAAATAAAATACTAGACATTTTACGATACTAAGTTTAAGTGCCTATATGGACCTAGGCTTAAATCAAATATACGGAAACTAGAAACCTTTCAGAAAAAAACTTTTAGGACTATAAATAAATCTCCATGGTTCTTCACATATATTACTTTACATAAAGACCTAAACATGCCAAAAGTTAACGACCACATATGGAAATACTACAAAAAAAAAAATGTCACAATAAATTACAAGAACATACTAACACACTGATACGAGACATGGCTTCGATTAGCATGCCCGAAAACATCAACATCAACAAGCTTCGGAAGCTCGAAAGAAGCTGGATTTCCTCAACTAAAAATATATTGATTTTTTCATCACTAATAAGTTTTATCACCATAACCTTCTTTAAATTTCTACTTACATTCTAAATTTCTCTTTTAATTTTTATTTTTTCTTATAGAGTTATATATATTTAATAAATCTATCCTAACCATATTACAATGCATGTTATCTTTTCATTTTTTCATTTTCTTTATTAATTAATCTTTAGTCATATTTTCTGTTTACCTATATATATCAAGTTTAACCTGCACCAACTTGTTATCCACCGATATGTTATATTATTAAGTTATCTTATTCATATTTTACATTTACTAGATCATTACTTATTCATTTTTCAATTTCTTTATTCGACAACCGTCATTTTCTTTGTCTGTTAACCTACAGTTATCAAATGTAACCATTACAAGTTTGTTATCCACTCATTTCTTATATTTTATCACAATCTGCTAACTTTTAACTTATACGCTATATTCACCATTGTTTTCTATTTTTATTTTCTATTTTCGTTAATATCTTTTATATATGTAATTCGTAATATTTTAACTTTACTGTCATCCACTATATCTCTGATGTCATCTTATTATTTCATTATCAGACAATTATTTATTATTTATTATCAACTTAATTTTCATTTATTTTATTTTATTTTCACCATGTACGTTTTATATTTTGTATCTTTTGTAGCTCTGATAAAGACCTACAAAGTGGGTCGAAACGTCGGGGTAACAATTAGAATACTAATTTAAAAATTTAGTATTTATTTGACCTCACCCTCCAACGAACTCCTCAGATTATATCACTGTCAACGATCTCTACACCATTAAAAATAAACTGAATTTAAGTCATAAAGAGATGCCGCTGGGCACTCCTTCCCCTCACGCCGAATAAGCCAGTGTTTTCCTGACGGCAGACTCACTAATTTTCAGTTCTCTGAATTACTTAAAACTTGTAAATCTATAAAATTAAAGAACAACAATATTAAGTTTGCAGACGTTCCGACCCAAACATGAGATTATCAGGGATAAAAATAAAAAAAAATTCAAAGATTACATCAGATAATTGAGATACAGACAGAAGAGTTATCGGGGTAAGTTGTTCCAAGTGAGATAGCTCTAAAACGAAAAGAGGTTAATATGTTTTATAATATAACTTAATTCATATAAGGTCCTGTGATTCTTATGATACTAATTGTAACCTAATCTATGTTATACGTTCCTAATTGTAAAGACTGATTAGCTAAATCAGCTGTCAATTAAAAAGTGAATTTGTTTCCATTCATTAAATCTATTACTTGATCCCCAGATAATTTTCTAGATTTTAAACATTTAATTCTAAATTCAGAGAGTATCGGACAAGCAGTCAGAAATAGTGTTGCCCAAAATCGGTCTTGGTCTTGCATTTTGCAAGACCAAGGCTGCCTAACTGTTGCAAGACCAAGACCAGGACTGGTAAAAAAAAAAATTAAGGCAAAATAGTTACTAATACTTGACAATTTTAGTTACTGTATGTTAATAATTGGTATAACCAATATAATTTTGCATTTAACTCCTCTAATTTTTCATTCGGGTTTAGTTAGGTTTCTCCTATACAAAAAATTGCATTGATATCTCTATAGTATTAAGCTAATAAGTAACTGCAAGACTGTTCCGAGAGTCTTGCGCTAGATCAAGACCACGACCAAGACGGAGTTTGCAAGACCAATACTCGCCACGGTTTCGCATTTGAGCAACACTAGTCAGGAAGTGATAGAGATCTTCTATTTAGTTTGTATTACACATGCTACAATTATTATTTGTTTGATTAAAGTGTTTATGATTTAAGTTCAAAACATCACCTCTAATCTTAATTACCCATCTGATCACCTTCAATGAGCTTTTGTCATAAATATAATTTACTGGAGTTAAATGAGGATAAAAAGTGAAACTTTTAGAATTCTAAACTTAATTACATATTGATTATATATAATAAATGAGTATTTATTCAAATAATCATTTTTATTATCATGTATGTTCCCAATAGAGCTTGTACCAAGCTACTCCAGCTTGGGGTAAGATGTTACTTTTTGTTTTTCTGTATACTAAATTTAATATAAAAACATTCGTTAAAGATATAACCAAAAGTATTTCATATTTACAAAGAAGAATGTGTGTACAAATTATAAGCTAGCATAAATTATGTTAATATACAATTTTCTGAATGATATTTGAGGTTATTTAAAAATCGGAACTTTATGTCCCATACGTCTCTCTCATACGTTCCTTCTTTTATATCTTCCCATTTACATAATCATTATATATGTCTCAATAGTCTTATGTAATTTTATTGTTTTATTAATTCTAAGCACTTATTGATGATCCACATGCCTGGGTCGAAACGTCGGGTTATTTAAAAATAACATAAATGATTGCATATTCTAAATTTTTTTCATCGTAACAATACTTTTAATTTGATTTTTAACATAATCCATAAACAAAACTTTGTATTATTATATATAATTGTTATTTTCTAAAAGGTCTAATGTTTACTATGTAAATCTATAAATATATTAATTATATTACTCCGTTCTGGTTTCTGAGTAGTATGGAAGATGAAATATTCATTGAGAAGAAAAAATTATTGCTTGGGTAAGAATTTTCTGTTCGTTTGTAAGTGTTTTGACAGGGATATATAATTTTATTATTTGTCCAATATTTTATTTTTTTCTTATTTCTATGTATTCTTTGGTTATTCTTGATTATACTTTATTTATTTATGTTTCTGTATATATTATGTGAATTCACTCTCTGAACTCTATTATATGTGACCCTAACTAAGACAGATTGTAATATTTCTCAATAAAAAAAATAAAAAAAAGAATGTTCAAAGTGACTAACTAGTACGCAGTGTATCTGATTGTTTTTTTTTTTTTTTTTTTTAATTCTGTTTGCATTACAGACAATGTATATCTTTGGCCACCTGAACAAGACTGCTCGAACGCTGTGTATCTAGCAATCCAATACGAGCTGCCCCGCTTTTACATGAAAATGAAGTGTTTCTCTCTTGAATAATTAACATTTTTTGAAGAAAAAAAATACTCAATTCCCTGTTTTCAAAACAATGAAGGATTGATTTGCACACCTAGTTGATACAAATTTTTATTCAGTATTTCTTATAAGGATCCGTTGTTACCGGAAATCTTCTGACACCAATAGTGCTGATTAACTAACTGATAATAATTACTAAGTTAGAACCTTCTAGGTGCATATTATTAGTCGAAAATATACCTTTAAGATTAACAGGGATCAACAATTTATACGATATTTACAACGAAAAATCGAAGTATGTAGTAAAATTAGTAACAATTCTATTTCTTCTTTTTTGAAAGGTCAAAAAAAAAATTAAATAACTGTTGGATCTTGAATCGTTCAGTTGTCAATAATTTCCAATCGCTGAATAATGAATAACGAAAAATAATAAAAAGAAGGGAGAGTTAAAAAATGAGACAAATGACCAGATAGACGTAGCTGCGGACTCCAAACATTTATGTGGTATACGTTTTAATCTAGAGCTATAATTAATTAATCTTTAATTATTTAAGTTACAAAAATTTGATAAATAATATATTTAAGTTGAATACATAAGTGTTTGTATTTAGTGATGTATAAAAACAGAAACAGTAAAAAATATAAAGGTTTGTTGCGACCTACATTAGCAATGCCTAACCTTATTGCGGCATCTAATGATAAAAAGATATCCCACCAATGACGCTGATAAAAAATGCATGAAAAATAATAGACAACTAACGCACACATCGTAAATAATAGAAACGCTACTTGCGTTAATCTAAACATGGTAAGTTAATAGAGCGTAAGACGGACAAATTCTGTAATGGGCCTTAAACGCTTGGCGGGCGAGAAAACGCCCGAGGATAACATTAAATCCGATCCGGACGATTTAAGATTCAATTTGATTTATGGACAGAGGAGTTGGGGTTGCTTCAAAGCAAGGAGCATAATGCATGAGATCGGAAATTCAGTCCCAGTTTTCTCATGCATTATATTAATAACGATCTGTAGTAGCTTCAGGATTATATATATATATATATATAATGAAATATATATAATGAAATTTTTCCACTACTATATATATATATATATATATATATTATATATATAGGAATGGAAAAAATTTCAGCCTAAAAGCTTTATATATAAAACGGTAATTATTCTAGAATAAAAGTAATTACCTATATGAAATAATGTGAAAGTGATTCTTAAAGTCGTGTTAATAAACATATAAATATAAAAGTGTAATTACACAAAAAATATTAAATTTATAGATATTATTTTATTTTATTTTTTTTATAAAACATTGTAATATAAACATGCTATATGTGAACTACCATTTAAAACATCGAACATATTATGATTTCTTAAGAATGTAGTTTACATCACTTATAGTAACAAATATGGAGTAATTAAAAAGTATCATTATTCAATTTTGGGCGACCTTAGCCCTAGAAAAAAAATTAAAACAAGTAAAAATTAATATAGGTACTTAATCGCCTATTGACTTTAAAAAACGTAAATAAATAAAATAAAATTTAAGTTCATTACAATTGAACAACTTAATAAATACGTACTGTGTAAAGTTTTATCAGTTTGATTCGGAAAAAGTACATATGAAAATTTTTGTAATAATAAGTGAGTAAAATAATGAAAATTATGGTCTAGGTTTGAAATCAAAGCATTTTGGCATCACCAACCTGTCTTTTTCCTTGTAACGAATAACTAGCGATTGCTTTTCCTAAAAACCGTGCATAACATATTTAATTTTTAAATATATCTTTTTATTGAGAAATAATACATTTTGCAACACTTAAAGGGCACTGAGTACTAAAGCTGAGTGAGGCCCATCCATACCATATATACAATACAATAAAAAAATAAATAAATAATAAAAAAAATATGTTCATTACACAACAAATATGTTCACTACATAACAAAGGCAAAAACTATAATAAACGAAAGAAATGTAACTTAGAGTTAAAATAAAATAAAATAAAGGAATTCGTATCAAAATTAAATAAATTATAAGTAAAAGAAACAAATAAATAAAAAAAACAAAAACAAGAAAAGATTAAAAAGAAAAACATTCATACTTAATTATAATATTTACAACAGGCAAGAGATCTTCGAATCCAGCCCTTTCCCCCCGTGTGAAGGATAAAGCGAGACTCTAAGAGATCCCATCGCTTATCCCTCAGCCGCGTCGGCGGCATTACCAGTCCGATTGAGACTGAGAGAGGGCACTAAAACCACAAAAACTCATGACTTGAGTAGAGAAGCTGGCCATTGCCAGAACTCCAGTGACGTCTTTACAAAACATCTCGAGACCACTGCCGTTTCAACCTTCGAGGAGGATTGTAGGGATGACTGGGGCTAGACAAGGATTGTGCTAAGGGCTTAGGATGGTGGATTAGGTTCAGGTGAAAATTTAAGAATCGGGATGGTTTAACGTCAAGGACATGAGGGATGTAAAGGTCATCATGTAAGGTTTTGTTTGTAACATAATAAGGAGCATTGACTATTAAACGGAGGACTTTAGACTGAAAGGATTGGATGCGTTTGATGTTAAGTAGTCTGTATAGCTGGTCAAATCGTCGGTTAAGTTCTTGTCTTTTAAGTATGTTATGTGGGTTCCAAGTTAGTCGTTTATCTAAAAAGAATCCAAGATACCGAACTGCGTCTGAGACGGGAAGAGGTACAGAGTTGAAAAGGATAGGTGGAAGACACTGCCTTGTGGAACACAAGCCTCAACTGGATAATAATTGGAGAATTCATTGCCGTAGCGGGCTTGAAAGGAACAATTTGAGAGGTAGGATTTGAGGACTAGGTACAAGGATTGGGATAAGTGGAATTTGAGCCTGAAAAGCAAGCCATAGTGCCACACCCGGTCGAAAGCTTGCGCTATGAACAAATTTAATAAACAGTTTTTTATTAAATACTTTGAACAATATTTAATGAAATCATTTGTGCGATTATTTAGTAATAAGTAGTATAGGAAACCGTAAAAATGCACGGTCAATTAATTGTTTCATGCATAAACATAACAAATTTAATAAATTATTTTTAAATAAAGCTGATGAAATGTTTCAGGAAAAACTTCTCTAGTGATTACACAAATGATTTCTTGAAAAAAACCACAACAAAAAAAAAACATAGAAACAAAAGCTTTCTAGTCAGGACCAGCTTTGATCACACTGATTAACTTGCACCACATTAAAGGAGCCCTAACTAAGGATTACCCTATTTTTTTCCATGAATATATATATTGTGACAGGTTCTATTTTTATCAAAGTTGAATCATTCTTCTTGATTTCTGATCTTATTACGTACACGGTAATATTGAATAAAATTGATCGAGGTGCCACGGAAATATAAAATCGGTGTCAAAATATCGGCTATTGATAAGAATCTATTATAATTCCATTTTATTCGTATCATTTTTTATCTCTAAAAATCTAAACCTATGATATCTTGAAAATATATTAAGGTCAATATTAGGAATCACCTTTTATTTATTTTCCTCTATGTGGCAAGGAAAGTAGTGTTACATTTTGTTATTTAACTGTTGGAAAATGATTAAACCATCATGTAATAATTTGCAACGATTTTCACGAAAAATTGACAACTTTTGATATTTTTTTAATTTTTAATATCCACCTTTTCTTCTTGTAATTTTTAATATTTAAATTGTGCTTTTTAACTTCACTTCGTTTAATATTAATTTTTAATTTTTAAAACGTAATTTTAGATTATATTCTTGAAATCGTTAACCTTCTTTTTAAATTTCTTTATTAATTTACCTTGTTTTTTCTTATTTCATCATGGTATTTGCAACTGTATTAAAGAAATACATATAGTAAATTTGTATAGATGGGTATAATGACGTGGATCTCTAGGTGTTATCGGCATACATGCTAATGACAGTCCTGGGATAGGTTGGGACCTACGATAATACATAGAAGAACACAAGCGGACTGGGAAAAGAGGGATGAATAAGCGTTTTGTGATTTACTTTACAGTATTTATCAGCAAGGTAGGAAGGAATAATGAGAAAATATGTAGGGTGTAGGATTTATCGAAGTATATAAAGCAGTCCCATGTTCCAAACTCCATCAAACGCCTGTTCAACGTCGAGAAAGACACCCGTACAGTACCTTCCGCGGTACAATAATGAGGAGACTATCACCCGATGACATTGTTCTATAATGGTATGGAAGTACGGAATCCAAATTGGTTTTCTAGAATTATGTGATTAAAATTTAGGAAGGGGTACAGGCGTTTTAAAATGAGTTTTTTGAAGATTTTTGCCCATGATGGGCATAAGAGATTGGGTATTCTAGTGACTTTTTGGGTTTGTGGATCATTTTGGCAATAGATCGTTTCCTCCAAGTATTAGGAAAATATGTGGAACGGAATACAGCATTATATATGTATGTAAAGAATTTTTGCTTTTAGTTTGTTAGTCAATTCGTTATAGTATGTTTTATCTGAAGGATATCTAGTTCTGTGCCACTTCGATCTTGCTATGCGTTTTTTCCTTAATAAGATTCGAATATGTTGTGGCAAGTTAATATGTCGTGAGTTATTGCTTTTATTGACTAAAGTATTATCATTTATAGTGGTTGTTATTGATGTGGAAAAATTTTCTATGGCTTTGTCAATATATTGTTTTTCCTGAAGAGGAATTTTTAAGTCGAGTTTATTTTCATTCTAAAATAAAATCTTTAAAGTGCAGATAGTTTTCCGCACTCTAGAGCAGAGAGAAATCTCTCTCTGTCAAAACGTAGAGACCGGTTCCTCTCAGCAGTTTGACTCTCAGTGCCTCATAGGGCATGCTACGACAATGTGCTCCCCAGTCTCTAGGACTCCACAACTGGGGCACGAGGGGTCGATATTCTTTTCAAATTGAAAAAGCTAGGAAGCCCCCGCGTCCAGTGAGTAGTTGGGAGATCCAATAACCAGGTTCTACTAACCGAGAACCGATGGTGCGAAGATATTTCCTCAGAGTACTTCCTTTCGGAGTTGTTACCCATCGCTGGTTCCATTCTTCAAAGCTATTGTATTATCTTTTTTTATCTGCCTGGTTCTTAGTTAATCTATCCACGGACGGAATAATAGTTGGAAGAAGAAACACTTGAAAGAGCATTACCACATGAGTTGGATGTCCGACAACTCCATCGTTGGCATTTAGCATTGTAGTTTCCTCCAGCAATAAAGCGCGATCCGAGGGATCGTAATAAGGATTCAATAAGCTGTGAGAGACGGAATTGCCAGGAGGACAGTATATAGCTGAAAGTGTTAGATGGAAAGGTCGAGTTGAAAGGGTTACAAAAGTATACTGAATGGCATCTGTTGGAATGGAAGTAATAACGGGAATGGGGTAAATACTTATGTATAAGGATGCAAGTACCGGCATGGGCAGTGTTGTCTGGGAGAACAGATCTATAGGTGATGTAGTCTCCTATGGATAAATGTGTCCGTTGTGAGAAGTGAGTATCTGGCAGGAGTGCAATGTCAATATAATTGTCATGGAGAAATGTGGCTAGTTCGTTTTGTAGTCCATTAGAGTTTCAGTTTCATAAGAAGATAGCTAGCGGCTTTGTGTTCATCGAGGGAAGTTAATCGGGATTTCGGAAATAAGTCTGGGGAGAAGGGTTATGAGCGGTTTGATAGTCTGTTGACGATCTACCAAGAATGACGATAGGGTAGTGTTGATGTTGGATGGTGAGTGACTGTTAAGTGGATTTTGGTCAGGAGGTTCTTATGGATAATTTATGCTACTGGGATTGTTGGGTGGGAGATGGGCCCGACGTTAAAATATTTAATATTTAAATTTAATGCATTTGTCAACTTTTTATATTGCACTTTTTAATATTTAAACTGTACTCTTTAACTTCGTTTAATATTTATTTTTATTTTTTAAATCAATGTCTTATATTTTAAAACTTATTTTTCTTATATTTTAAGATTTTATTCTTAAAATCATCAATATTTATTTTAATAGTCGTTGTTAACTTATCTTCTCTTCATCATTAACATTCAATTTTTATAACTTCAATTCAATTGTACCATCATATTCAACTATAACTATTTTTAATTTTCTAGACTTTAAATTGTATTTGTCAGCTATAGCCATGTTATGTATACCTATGTAGTAGTTGATTCAACTGATATATAGGGTATAATTGACTCAGGTGGTTGAAGAGCCCAAAATATTTATAAATAAATAAAATTCGCATTAAATAGAAGATTTTAACAATGACGGACCATTGATCGGTTTTCTAACGGGTCAACACAAATAGGGCAGCTAAGATCAACATAACATAAATCAATAAGAAATTGTAATGAAATCTTAATGGTTGGATAAACGTCATTTTGCCATCAGCTTGGGTTAAGTGTCAGAACTTGTTTTGAAATAAACCATTTATAACCTCTGGTTTCTTTGTACCGGTTCAGCTTTTGTCTGAAATGGGCTATAGCAGAAGTTATCCGTCACGCAATACGCTTGTTATCCCTTCAACGTAATGAGATCCTTTCGATCAGAGAGATCTCTTCAAATAAGAAAGATTGTATGATGAATTTAGAAAAAGACAGGATGCTCTTGAAGCATTTCTGATTCTTTGTTATATCTTGCAATAATTGTTAGGTTTAGCGGTAGTCGATATGTATATGAGTAATTAGTTTTATTCCTGACGGATTACAAAGAAATTAAATGTTGCATTTATTTGGTATATTTTTTTCTTTACTTATCAAAGATTATGGTAATATTTGAACAGATTTGCTAATTTTACAGTTTACGTTTAAATGTTGTAAAAAAAAAAATAAAATAATTTGATGGGGTTGACTAATGTTGCCCAAAATCGGTATCTAAGACCGCTCAATTGTTGCAAGACCAAGACCAAGACTAATAATTAAAAAATAATTTCTGTAAATAAATAAAAGCAAAAATAAGTACTAATACTGGACAATTTTAGTTACAAAAGTAACGAATTGATAGAACGAATATACTTTAACATTTAACTCTTTCAATTTTTCATTCGAGGTTTAGTTAGATTTCCCCATTCGGAAAAATTACAGTAATATTACTATAGCAATAAGCTTATAGTGAACTGCAAGACCCTTGCGAAACTCTTGCGCAAGACCAAGACCAAGACTGTGTACGCAAGACCAGCAACACTAGAATTAACCATTTTCAAGCTCTAAACTTTTTGTGAACTTTCATCCCATTACTCTATTTTTAGGGTTTACTATCCCTCTTACTGATGTCCCATAAAACATCAGATTGATGGTCAATCCAGAGCTTGTCTTCAAAATGAATCAACCTGTTTCAATTAAATATCACAACCTTTATCACCTGTTGACAGCAGCGGATCCAGGATTTAATCTTTGGGGAGACTTCTGCTCGAAAGCTTTATAAAAACAACAACAACAGAAAGTAAATCATAAAAATCAATATCATCTCTGTATAACATATAACATCATTTAATTCATTTTATATACCACCTAAGAGTATATGGTGTCAATAGTGAACCAACAGTAGAAACTGCTGTTTAGTTTATTTATTTTATTTTGTTTGATGGAATAAATAAAATAAACATCAATATAACGAACAATGTTTTGGTTGAATCAGTTTATTCAGAGGATAAACAATGTGGGATGAGCGGTGTGTGCATATGACTAAGGATGCGTGGATTAGGTGATCTCCAAATTACCAATTCCAATTTTAATTGCACACTCTGAGTGACAAAACAATTACCCCTTTGTTCTCTGAAATTGAAGATACATTCATTACCATAATGTCTTCTTCGTTGTTATATGCATAATGAAAACGAACTAGGTGAGCATGTTAATCGTCCACTGAATGGAATTCGCTACATTATTAAAAAAAAAAAAAAATACGGTTAGGTCTTAAGATCATACGATAGAAGTGAACACATCCTCAAGGCGGGGTCAATAATGTGCAATGTATTTTTTTTATTCTTCTATATTTACACAGTAATTATATTCACAATAGATACAATTGTAATTGTTCATAAATTAAGGGGATGAACTTGTATTAACTTATAAACTTAGATTAACTCGGGTATTATTGGAAGAATCTTGAAGCAAAACATTGAATCTGATGATTGGTAAGATCTTTATTTCTTTAGATGTCTCGGAGTGAAAGGTCAGGGCACTGATGTACGAAATCCGTAAATACCTATCACCTTCATATTTCCTCATTATCTTCTGTTGCCTTACTGATAAATGCTTTAAAGTAAATCACCAAAACTCTTATTCGTCCCTTTTTTCCCAGTCTGCTAGGTACTATCTTTGGTCCTATCCCTTATAAACAGTTTATACAGCAGATATCCCAACCCATCCTGACACTGTTGTCACCATGTATGCTGATGACACATGTATCCTATCTGTTAATAATGATTCATCGACTGCATCCCCAACTCTTCAATCACATATCACAAAACCTTTAAGAATGGTGTAAAAACTGTAGAATTAAAATAAATTCCAATAAACCCATCAAATTACCTTTACCCTGATTCGCGAACCTATGACCTTCTGTGCTACAGTATTCTTTAACCTAGGACTCCACCTCGATAAACGACTCAAATGGAATCGTCATACAAGACTGAAACGACAAGAAACCGCTCGACGTTTCCGACTAATCCACCAATTACAAGACAAACGTTCTAAGCTTTCAATCAATTACAAACGACTCATACATATGACAATAATAAGACTTATTCGGGCCTCCGGAATTAAGCTTTGGGGCTGCACCAAACCATCGAATTCCTCTCGTATCGAATCCCCACAATCCAAAATCCTTCGTAACATCCTCAACGCTCCTTACTTTGTAACAAATAAAATCATCCATAAAGACCTTAATGTTCCATATGTTTCCGATTTGGCCCAATCCAGATACCTATCCTTCCATAACAAACTACAGAACCATCGGAACCCTCTTGTTTCAAACCTTGTTCCTCCTCTATCCCTGATAACCCTCCGAGGCGTCTGAAAAGAAGGTGGCCTGATGATCTTCTTATATAAATTTATTATTTGCGTGCTATCCGTGGTTAGTTTCTCAACAAGCGATTTCATGTTATTATATTTTTTAATGCACATTTACTAGTTTTATTTTTTTTATAATACAGTTGTAAATATCAATGAATAAAAAAAAAATCTTGTTTTCTGCTTTAGATACCAAAATTGGTGTGTGCTTATTCTGTTCAAAAATTTAAGACTTTAGAACTTCTTTTTGAAATCTTCCAAAAATCTAAATCTTAATAAATTGGTTTATTTTCCATCATTTATCTGTTAAAACAGGTATAAATGAAACTCTTCACCAATCCTGTCTATTTGGATTCGTTTGAAGAATCAGACTATAGTACCAGTATGTAATACTTACATGTAAGTATTCTGAAATATACAGAATTTCATATTATCTGATACAAATATAATATTATAAATTGATAATAAATAATTAATATATGCTCATTAAAAAAGCAATATGTGAATAAAATCGTAACGGAATGTGACTGTTTAATTCGGAATGACATTACATTTAATCTGGTGAAATAGTTACACATGATTTTGTACGAATTGCTGAATGTAGAAAATGGTTTATTGTTACAATAACTGATGCAACTATCCGATGCAACAGCGAGGGGTGAGGTAGGGGAAGCGCCAGACCGTGAACATTGGGGTTTACGGGAAAAACTATTGGATTGAGCCTGTCTTCCGTGACATAGACAACTGATTGCTACTGAACCGTGTCGCTACGTGACGACCAGAGAAGCAGTCTGAACAGACGTGGGGTCACATTCGTTGTACTGTAAAAGCAGACCAGGAGAAAAGTAGGTTGGGAGTATCAACGAAACGTATTTGAAAATGTAAAATGGGTTTTGTTATATAAATCATTGATTTAAAAAAACGTCTGCCAAGTAAGATCAGTCTAGCTTCCTCACCAAATTTACCTATATATTCCATCAGTTAGAACAATATAATTCGAGAAGAAATATATGAAAATGAATGAAGTTTACAAAATACAGAAAATGAAGGCATGTACAAATTTAAAACTTATCGATACTTACACCCTATCCTTCAATTATAACTAGCTCAAAAAGATTTGGTATAAAGTCCCTACCACTTTTGAGAGGGAAATCGATATCAGAACCAGTTGGTTGAACTTTAAAAGGAACAGAGAAACTCACAAATATGACGTTATTTTTTACAGTCTGTGGAAAATTTAATTTAAATTTACAAATATACTGTGCGTATAGTAAAGGAAAATCGAATGCCTAAGCGAAAGCTGGTGAAGGTATTCGGCAAAATCTATAGTGAGCCATCATAACTTCAAATCCCACAATCACTGAAAATTACATGGAATTTTTCGTAACGGCATTTTGTGTCACGCCAGTAATATGTAAACGACAAAACGTCCAGTTTAAATTAACTTTTTTTGAATACAGTCTAAAATTGTTTAACCTTATAAAACAATACTATGAACATAACCTCCCTTTCACATTTCACAGCCATTATATTTTTATAAGTTATTTATATTTAATTTTAATTGTTGAATAGAATTCAAAGAAATTGATACTAGGGAGTTTCTACACTATTTTCCGCAGTTGCTTCAACTTTCGGTCTAATCTAACGAGCCGATTTCAAAATATAGGCGTGTTAAAAGCAATACGTTTTCAGATTCGAAAGCGGAAGTATTTTCTGAAAATAGGGGATAGAATTTTCCTGAAATGGATATCTACTTGACCATTTGTTTATCAATCCCTAACTTTCCTCCAGCTTTTAGCCGAATTGATGGTGCTGTTTATAAAATATATACGTATCACGAAAAAAACGTTTAGGAGAAAGCAATTGACAGAAGGAAATGAAATTCATACAGAATTATTTTTTTACCAACTTCTATCTTTCTTTTAACGTTGAGCCAAATCGAACAAACCGCTCCTGAAATATTGATATAGCGTAAGGAAATACATTAGAGCGTGCGTAAGCGGAAGTGTTTGGTGGAATATAATAAAACTGATATGGGGCCAACTAAACACCGACCAACACAATCTCTAGAAATTTCATGAAAATAAAATGAACGATTCTAGGTGATATGCCCGTCATACCGATTTGCCTGAAACGTTAAACGCGAGTGGAATATTTCGATTCTGTGTACATATTTTTTAAAATATCCTACACGAATACAAAGCTTCACTTCCTTCGGTAGTGAGGAAGCAAAATGTTATCTTATATTAATACAAATATTTCATCGTTTAAACACAGCCTTAAATCTTATATATCCTTTCAAAGACTAGAAGGCGGTGATTTTAATAATAGAGATATTAGACGTAGCGATAAAAGAGTGGTTAGTTGATATGATGACATATAGCGTTTCCAAGGCAATTGTAATCATTTTCATTTCAAATGTAACCGATTTCTGACAAAGTTGTGACCTTTTTCATTACAAATGTAACCCTTTCCAATTGAAATCCAACCGTAAAGGGTAACACTTGAAATGGAAAAGTTTACAATTGGCTTTTAAATGCTGTAGAATGATTGGATATCATAGTAATAGAGTATATAGTTACAATATTAGAGTAAGTGGTTCTTATAATAATAGGATGACTTGGATAATATAAAAATATAGTGATAATTGTAATCATAAAGTGATGGTGATTGTAATAGTTGTGATAAAATATAATATAATAACTATGATAATACAATGATTGGTCGTCATAAGGATACAGTGATTGGTCAAAATATTAGGGTCATTGGTTACTATAATCATAGGGTGACTTGGATATAGGATAGGGTTGTTGATAATTTTAATCATAAAGTGATTAATTATATTAATAAATGGGTGATCGGTTATTATAATAATAGTGTGGATATTATAAACAAAGAGTGATTGGTAATTGTAACCATAAAGTGTTTGATTATAATAATAATAGGGCGATCGGTTATTATAATAATAGAGTGATTAGTAAGTATAATTATTAAAGTGGTTGGTTATTATGATAATTGTGTAATTCGTTATTAAAATGGGTTCAAACTATTATAGAACTTTCTTAAAAACTTCTAATTTAACAGTTTAAATAATTATTTTATTGAAAATAGGAAACAAGAATTTAAATAAATGTTCAGAGGAAATTTATAGTAATAAAGTCCTTCATTTACAGCAGATGTTTAATTTTTATTTATTTAAGTTCTTATAAAAAAAACAAATCTTACGTTAAATGTGAAATAATCAATAATTGTACTTAAATTACAGAATTTAAAATTCTGGTTATTATGAATAAACAGTAATTGGTTATTAGTGTATAAAATTAATTTATTATAAGAATAGATTTATGGTATAAATTAAAACAAAACGAAAAGCCGCATTCTACCAATGAGTAGTAATAAAATAAAATAAATCAGTTAATCTTTATGTAATTCATTAGTTGGCATACTGACTCCTTGGAAGAATGTAGATTTTCATTCTGAATATATATTGATATCCAATCTAAATTATTTTAAATGTAATAACTTTTATAAAAAGGATTCTTACAAATTCGAGTGCTTGAAGAATAGAAATAACGAAATAACTCAAAGAACCCAAAGAAAAATAGTATATATTTTATGATGGATATTATATTTTTCTTTCGTTTTTATATAGTAATGAAATACAAACGAAAATAATTAAAACTTTATTATTTTTACTTTTTTTTTTTTTTATACCAGAAGCCTCCTTTTTTAAAACTTTCAAGAGAATTTTATCAGACTTTTCATTCCATTTCGTAGAACTAATTTGTAAGACATTTCTTGATATTTTATTACGTTCAGAGTAATCTGAAGTATACCTCAAAGGAACAGAGATTTCGAAGAAATTCTGCTTTCATCCATTGTTATTAAAACTCCCTCTAAGAAATAATCTGACTTGTTTCGAATTGTAATAAGAAACAAGATTGCAGTTGGATTTTAAAATTGAGAAAGGGCCCTTTAGTAGCTAATACACTGAAAAAACGGCAAACAATGCTGAATATATCATAAACATAAAAGTTACTAGCAAAATTTACAAATACAATTTCTATGATTTTAAAAACATAGAAATATGTATATTTGTATATAACAGACTTTAAAATGCTATATTTAAAGATCCTATAAACAACATTCAGAGGTTGAGAACTAAAAGTCCGGTTGACATTGGGAAATAACTCAACAGAGGCAGATTACGATTGTTTACTGTCAACTCATTGAATTTAGAATCGGGAAACCCTTCGGAATCTCTGTTTATCATCATGTCAAAAATGCAAAAAGAAAATTAAAAAGAGTACTGACCAGATAACACCGTAATCTGGAAACATTACACTACCAAACTTTACAAATTAGTAAGTAATCAACTGATCAATTACGAGGATGAAACAAAATTATCAGGAATTTCATTCGATATTTTTATTAAGTTAGATGACTTTTCGACCCAAAAATTTTTAAGGCTGAAAATTACAAAATTGTGTTTCGTAATTTTAGCCCTGAGGAAGACTCACGTGTTTGGTTCAAAACGTCGGCAAACTCAATAAAAATATCGACTGAAATTCCTGACAGTTTCGTTTCATTATTATATTACCAAATTCCCTTTAAAATGTTCAGACCTGTGTACTTTCATATAAACATTTCTTTTCGAGAAAATTTTAAAAATTAAAAATTTCTACTATTTTATAGTTACTGCCAAATAGTGCTTTAGGACAATTTCGCTCTATCAATAAATATAGTATGTAGAATAAGTTTATTTTAAAATGTATTCATATTTCTTATACGTTTTTGTATCAAGCTATGACAATAGGCCGTTTAGTAAACATCCGCTTTACTTTTTTGTTCTAAATTATTGGGAAATTAATAACAAAAAGACATTAACTTATATTTTAGAACGGTTGTGCAACCATTAAAAATACTGTTTACATGGATTTTATTTATTCATCCTTTGAGATTTTTTTAGGCTGTGTAACGTTAATAAGTTCACCTTGTTAACGAGACTTTTTTTAAAATATTTAGTTATAACCGATTAGATATAAGCCTTTGATGAATTCTTATCGTTGTAAATTTATAAAACTTCAACTTCTATTGAAGGAGAGAAGTTTCAGAAAAGTCATATTTCTGGGGTCAGATTATGTCTAGAACTGGTTGGTGAACCATTCTTATATATCAATATAAATATGTATCGAAAATTGAACGAAATGGATGTGAGAAACTGGGTAGGCGATATGTCCATTTGCACATGATATAAAATTTCTTAAAGATGGATAAAACCACATGTTTACCTTAACTCTGGTATACCGGGATGATGAGTTAGCTGGATATTGATAGTGTTATATTATGTTATGTTTTAAAGAGAAAGTAAACTCTATATCCCATAGTAAGAATAAAACAAGAAAAAAGGGCCTAAAAATGAGGTGCAAATATATTTTAAATTATATGGAGGAGGAATAGATATTGAGAAGTGTTAGGCTGTTTTAAAAAAATAAATAAAAAATAATACCAGATAAAAATTATAACAGGAGCTTATATGGCACCTATTGCAGTGTCAAAATATGCCACCAACTAATGTAATACAGCGTTACATCATTAATTATAAATAATTAATGAATAAAATTTTACCCCTGACAATCGTTCCCAACTTAATTGAAATGTCCAGGCTACGACAATTCATAACCTACGGATCAGAATTATGAAATAGGGGGGGATTATAATTCCACTCTCCTGTAGGGAGGGATAAGGTTTTTTGTATCATTCATTTCTTTTTTTTTCCTACCAGCAACAACAAAGTTCCTCCCTCCTTCATTTTGCCACTAACAGTGCAGTAAATAACCGGTATCAAAGCATTCTCCCCTGCAGGCAATCACGGGAATAAACAATTCAGTGCGGGTTCTACTGTTAGTTTACAGTAGCGAGACATAACAGTGAGCCGCGCCAGAAGCCCATTGAGCCGAAGAGGGTTGCTTTAATTACTGTGTTTTAGATTGGACGCTGATGATTGGCTTAGGCGTCCCGGAGTTGGGGGAAGGAGGAGAAAAAAATAAATTAAAATCTGCCCAAAGTGTGCCAGCTGACAAGCATCTGCTCCGAAGTACACCTGGTATTTCACACTGGTTGTTTACACAAATATCCTATGTTGCTCTGTTTGCTCAGCCTGTGTCACAGGAAGGAATATCCTTAATGGGCAAGTACTTCAAAGAATACATCGTAATGAATCTTCATGAGTGACGGTAAAGCATTTCTTTCCTCTAAAATAGTTATGATTATCTTTTAATAAACAATAAAAAATAAAAAAAATCCGCAAGTGTTGTCCAAGAATTATCCAACAACAAGAATTACTCCTCCACAGTGGCTACGTTTAGACTATGATGCCATTTTCAAGCCATCTACAAGACCAATACACAATTAGTTAATAAATAAATAAAACATATTTTATATAATATAATAGTGATGTAAGTCATCTATTAAAAGCAATATTATATAAATTATACCCCTAATAGTGTTAAGTCATTAAGTTACTTTATATTATGTTTTGTTATAATTCAATTAATTATAACAAAACAATATAAGAGTATTCTATAAATGAATTTACTTATATTAATGTAAGGTAAATCATAAACTGATGTCTAGTGAATTTTAATCTTCTTACTTAGTTAATACTGCTCTTTCTGTTAAGCCCAGAATTGAATTATAATCTCTATGGAATTGTTTGGTTGGGAGGTTACATGTTAATATATCGGTATATTAATTAATATATATCCAAAAACAATTCTGCAATAATGTGGAGGAGTGACTAAAATAAATGTGGTGAAAAAGACAGCCTTTTTAAAAAATACAATTTCACCTAAAATATAAACATACACAAATTATACCTTTCTTTCTAATGCCTTACTAATTGTCTTAGCATAACCATTTTTTTTTTTCACTTTAGGTCGGTTAAATACGAATATGCGAAGCAGATTTTCTTGAATTTTTTTTCTGAACCTTAATTAAATCATTCATAACTGCTAGGAATTTTCTCCAAATTCAACGTTACGATATCTTTGGGAAGCTAAATTATTGATATTCAAAATCCTACAAGTTCATTCATATTTGATGCCTTTAGGAAAAATAAATGAAGAAATCTCTTCAATTTTTTTTATTTTATATCTCTAGTTCTGTTTTGTTTATGGGAGTCTGGCTTATGACATTCTTTTGGAACGGTGGATTATCTTTTAAGTTGTCACAATATTTTATGTATTTGACAATTTTAATTTTCAATTACTATAAAAATAATGTCGTAGAGGTTCTTGAGGTGGAAAAAACGAATATCAACTTCGTTTATCCTCAAAAATATATTTACCCCCACATCACGTCACTGGAGTCCTGGTAATGGCCAGCCTTTCCATACTTTAGTGATGCTTCTTCCCATCCTAGTGATGCGGCTGAGAGAGAAGCACTGGGATATCTTGAAGTTTTGTCTTATCCTTCCACACGTGGGAGAAAGGGCCCGACTCGGAGCTCCTTCGGCTGACTGTAAATATTGTAAATAAGTATGAATGCATTTTTTTATTTTTATTTAATTTTGTCTCATGTTTGATTTATTCTGTTATTCCAAGTTTTCTTTTATTTTATATATATATATATATATATGGTTTGCTTGTGTTTCATATATCCCAAATACTCAATGTCCTTAATTGCTGCAAAACGTATTTCTTTTCAAATAAATTTTAAATTTACAAAACACTTTAACAGTTAAATTTACAAAACAATTACAAAAACGAAACACCAATAAATATATATGATCAAAATCAGAGGCCCAAAGACTGTAACTTCCTCTTCTAAGTGAATAATGAAATCTTAGACGTATACACGTATGTTAATTTCACAGAGAAATAATCAATCGAACTTCTTTGCGATTTAAAGTTATGAACTGTCACTTAATGATGTTTTGCAAGGAATCGGCGATAGTAAAAATGAATAAAACATTAAGATTTACTATTTGAAATTAAAATACATCAGTTCTGGTTTATACCTTGTTCAAGCTTTTGCACGGTAGCCGATATATAAATAATTTTCTTAATCATGTAAGAGAAAATTCCTCTTAAGAGTTTGTAAAGCTATTAATATAATCTAACCGTGCATAATAAAATAAATTCCGGTTTCCAGAATACTCTCACAGCCTTGTCCAAGTTTCATCTGAGAAAGATTTATTCGAGAGGTTCTTTAATAAAACCTCATTTAGATAAACAAATGAGGTATCTTAAAAACTCATTAGTTACAAAAAAAAATTAAATTTATGTTCTTTTCTTTTAAACAAGATGAATAATTCAGTGAAACCATCTAATCTTTTCAATTCATTTTTAATAGTGTTTTCAAGGAATAGTTTATGTTACTATAAGTTTCTAAATCTAAAAGTGACGTTCTTGCTATTTAATTTGATATCAAATAATTCATTTTCTACAAATTTGTCCTTGTAACCTATGCACGAACATTTGTCACTTCACATTCGCGACTCGCCATTCCCGACACGGTCACTATATGCATTAAGTGCCCTGCAGCGCGAACGTTCATAGCACTTTGGGAATCAAGTGACTCCGGCTTAACATAAGTAACAAAATGTCCATACTTCAGTAAATTGTAAATTAGAAGCTATTTTTCTCATAATTAGAGTATATGTAGTTAGAACATTTTTAAACCATGGCCACGATGTTAGAACATTGAAAAAAAATAAAAATAAATAAGCCAGAAAAAAATAAAAATAAAATTGATTTACAAATTAAAATAAATATTTTAGATACAGGCATACGTATGTACACTATTTACAACCAGCCACGAGATTTCCGAACCAGTCTTGTGCCCCTCCCACGCCATTGTGGAGGAAGAAGCGATGTTAAAAGTGATCCCAGCGCTTCTCTCTCAACCACTTCACTGGTATAAATAGCCAATGGGGGTTGAGTAAGGGTGATACGGCCAAATACGCACATGGCATTGTTGGAACATTTTAACATTATTAATGTTAATTTATTTTTGATTGGATTATTTTATTTTCGACTAATCTTTCTTTATGTTAATGGTCCAATATTTATTTTCATTTAATTTGTGTATATATTTATAATTTATTATTTTTTTATTAATTCATAGTATTTTAAATATAATTATAGTTTTTATATAAGATACGACTGGAAAGAGCTCCAATGTTCATTACCCTTGAATTTGAAGATAGTACTGCTTCTCAAGAAAAAGTTATTTTCAGATGGAAGAAAAATAATCATATTTCATATAAAACAAATATAAATCTTCCATGATCGAAAAACATAAAAATAAAATACTTTTCTTGCTTTGATAGAGACGAAGCATATTGAAAAATATACAGCATTTGATGCAATATTTAATCGTTGACATAAGGAGATTTGTTTTATTTTTCTCCAAGAGATCCCTGCCCTCAACTGCTTCACTGCTACTATAAACCAGGGAATATTCAGCAATCCCGCTTAGTAATGCTTAGTTTTTCAACGGATATAAAAATAAATTTCAATAATCTATGATTATGTTGAAAAAAATTAACGAAGTAGGCGAACAGTATCGATAATATTAATGCAGTAAAAGCGAGACCTGGAAAAATTCAGATCTGAGTAATGTGCCCCTGAAGATATATTACCTCCAGCCTGAAGTGGTAATGGTCCTGGATCGATTCCGATAACAATTTCTGCGTGACCATCCGTCATCTCATAGAGGAGATGTTTTCGACTTTGTCGGCACCTTGGTAAGATTGTTGCTCGAGTGGGGCGAAATCCCCGCTCTTATGGGCCCTCATACATAGCACATCAAGTGGTTGGGAGATAGCACTTGAAAAGAGCTCCCTATCCCTTTTCTTTATAACGCTCTCCAAGCAGATAAGTCCACAAAGTACTTTACGTATCCCCCCGACTCAGTTTCCTGTATCGTCATTTCATGAGCTACCATCAAAATCGACCTATGATTCAAAGATGGTTTTTGAGGATAATATGTTAACCATACAGATAACAATAAACAATTTTATGTAATTACATTTTAAAAAATCTTTACCACTACAACTCATGAAGGGTCTTAGTTTCAGTACTTTTTAAGGAAGTACTAATTCAAGACAGATGTTTGCGCAGGGAAGTGGTCGGGGAGAGATCACGCTCAATAATAAATCTTTCTTTATTTATTTCTGTTTAATATAATTCTGAGCACCCATTTTATAGAGGCTGAATATGTTACAAGAGTATCCCAGTATCGATCTACGGCCGAGACAACAGAATAAACATTACCTGTCATTGGGTCATTGGTCGTACTTTTGAGTACTCATTATTAATGATTATTTAATTACTACATAAGCACATTTGGACCTACACAGGTAAACCGAATAGCTAAAAAAATCCACATACGTTAACTACAAACTTCAAAATACAAAAATGCCAGGACTACAAAACCTCTCTCAATCGGTCTGTATCACTAGAAAAAGAAGAATAAGAAAACCTCTTTGATATGTTAGCATCATGCTACATAAAGAAGTATGCATCCCATAGACGAAGACACTATAAATTATTACAGTATTACTTATGCGGACATACAAACTCACTGATTCAATCAACATACCTGGCCTATAAATTACTTAAAAGTAAACTATCATCGAAATCAATAACACCGATAGAAAATAAAATTAATTTTTATGTAGTTGAATATTAGGTAATCTATGTTCTAAGTGTATTTCAAATTCATTAGATTAATTTAAAGTTCAAAACTGATTTTGTTGAATTCTTGGTACTTTTTTTTTTGTAATTTTCAAGTTGTGGCGGGAGCTCGGTCTGTGAGCTCCCTGGAGTAAATTCAACGAAAAGGATAAGAGTTGGGAGTTTCTCAATCCATCATAAATCGGAAGCTGCACAACTAGAGAAAAGTGAATCACTCATTAAGATAAGTTCCCAAAGCATTTGCTACAGAAAAGGTAAAACCTCGAGTAGGAAATTTCCAACTTATATAACAATAAGTCGTAGAGTACAGCGGTATTTCTGTTGGCATTACAGACCAAGTACATATTTTGCCGAATTGAAAAGCCTGCTCTATCTCTGCCTGTCTTGGGCTATTTCTTTTCATTTATCTGCACGCAGCTATATTGCATATCTATTCATCTGCTTTTTGGCCTTTCGTGTGTTTTATTTTGCGTTCTATTTAGGCATTCATTGTTACGTAGAGGTTTACAAACGGGTTGCTACGCTTTACATGTCCCGCTCCTCTTAACCTCCGAGCCTTCACATATTCATAAGCAGTTCTCCATTGGTCTTTCTTCTCCATGTGTTAGTAGTCTGATCCCAGATCGTGCTGAGGATTTTTCTCTTAAATCTTTCAACACTTTTTTCTAGGATGCTGCTTAGTGTCCAGGTCTCACAGTCATATATTAGAACTGGCTTTATCATATCATTGTACACCCTTAATTTGAGATTTCTTGAGATTTTTCAGGATTTCAATACCTTTGAAAGGGAAAGGAAAGCTTTGTTTGCGCTTTGTATACGCTGGTCTATTTTTGCCCTTTGGTATTTCATTGAGTTTACAGTAGTGCCGAGGTATTGATTTTCTTTCTACGCAGATTATGCAATAGAGGAGGAATTTACGGCTTATTATCATATATTTTGTTTTGTCTTCATTTACTTGTAGGCCGATATGCTCTGCCTCTCTTATCATACATTTCCTTGTATTATAACTATCACATTATGAATACGTTTAAGGTCATTTGTAAGGCCTTTGTCAGTCTCACCAACTTAACGGGAACTCCCAGTTCAGTCATGATCTTCCAAAGCTCTTGTCAACATAATCATAGGCAGCTTTGAAATCGACAAATAGGACGTGGACGACCTGAGCTACTTCCCGTCGTTTTTCAAGTACTTCTTTTAGGAAGAAGAGCTGATCTACCGTGCTCCTACCTTTTCTGAGTCCAGCTTATTTGTCGCCTATTATATTTTCGTAATACAGATATATCCGGTTTAGTAGGATATATCCAACAACAAGTGTATATAAACAAAAATTGTGTTAAACTAAAATTATTTTTAAAATAGCAAATGATAAGTTTGAAGACTCGCACCATTACTTTAATTCAGTCATACCGTACCATAATTTGGAAACCCTTGATTTTGAAGAATTTATTTAACTATAGTATTTTATCCAATCCTTGTTCGCACTTGTAATGTATGTTCGAATCAAATATTAACTAACCACATTTTCCAGCTGAAACGATAACATTCTGTACCCCGAAAATATAGAAAAAAATGTCCATTTTTGTATTAAATAATTTAGTAACTAAGAAACAAATTTAATAGCTCAAATTTATGAAATGCATAAAAAAAATGACATGGTGTCCTTTACCTCTGGAGTACACATTTATGAATTAAGAACCAAATTTTAATATATCTTCATCGATCTAAGGTTAACATACTAATCTTAATAAGGTTATGTAACAATTGCTCCCCTGAACAAATATAAAAATGGTCATGTTATTCTGTATCTCCGGGGTACAGCAATATAACAATAGGCAAATCAGTTTATTTTCACAACGATGCGGTAGAAAACGACATACCACTGGACAAAGCTGACACAAACCTAACAGATACAGTTGGCGTTGTTAACGATCTGCGTTGAGGCAGTTAATTACTACCCAAAGTTAATTAATTAGCCGGTCGAAAATGTTTCTAATTTCAGTCCGTGAATAGTTGAAAACCCAATCATGATTCCGCTGTTGAATAATGCAGTTCAGTAGACAACCTTTCATTTGGTTTACCTCTGTTATATTTAAAGTAAACAAACAATGCCTGAATCATTAAAACCATCCTCTCTTTTATTTAATTTTTAATTAACTTTATAAAATATTAAATATTTAAGATATTAATTTATTTTCTCCCTCACTGCCAACGGTAAGGACGCTTCGTGGTGTGAAGTGAAAGTGAAAACTTTTTTGGTCTTCATAATAGAAAATTTCCATAAACATTTTAGTTTTAGCCATCGCGGGCAAATATGGTTCAAATCCATCTAACGAGCATAACTTCTAGTACCGATGATTTGGTACTGTAAAATAGCCAGATATGGTAAGGTGATTAATAGTTTATGAGAGAAAAAAAAAGAAACACAGGAGCATAAATAAAATTACGAGCGAAAGACCACTAGCTCGTCGAATTAAAAAAAAACGCCTCTCTCGGTTATTTTACGAGACTACTTAACTTTGTTTCATCGACATAGTAGGACAGTTAAGTATGGATAAGGAAACCTCGTTTCAATCACTTCATTTGATGGTAACAGAAACAAGTCATAGAAGACGTTATTTGGGATTTTACTTTGGGGCGGATAGAGGGAGGAGAGGAAGATTAGTGTAACATACTTTTATTTAATGCATGAGTGCAGTGAGGGGAATAGAACGTCATACGTAGAAGATGTATAACCTAACATTATAATTAACTAACTCTAACTCTGACGGGGCCTTGGCCTCCTCAACCATTCTCCTCCACTCGGAGCGATACTCTGCAGATCTCCATTCTGTCACCTCCAGAAGATGTAGGTCAGCCTCGACATCTTCCAACCACAGAGTATACCTCTTCCTCTTTTACCATACAGGCGTCCCTCTATTATCTCTCTTGGGATTCTTTCCTGATTTATTTGATGTACATGTGTCAATCATCTTATCCTTCCGTATCGATACAAGAAACCAAATGTGGGTCTCCATACAGGTTTAGCAGTCCCCTGTTAGTTATTATCTTGTATATATTTTCAACTTTGGTTTAGCCATATTAAAATTATCTGTATGATATTCTGATTTTTTTTTATTATTGAGTTTTTTTAAAGATTGAATCTGAAATATTAGAGAGGGAACTGCATAGATACTCTAAATTCCTTCAGAAATTTTAAAGCAGCGAAAACTCCCAAGTTCCACTCCCTAATTAAATGTCTATGACAATCGTGAAAAATTTCCCAAATGTCTAAGAAAATAATAATAAGAAATAAAAGTCAAAACAAACAAAAGTAACTGAGTTTCTTTTATAAAAATCATAGAATTCCAGTGTTTTCAAGTTAGAAAAAACCTATCTAACCAGTAATTTAAGGTTATTTATTCATTTTAATTATTTATTCCCAGGGAAAGCAGTGGCAGCTGGTAAATGAAAATGGGTGAATTCCTGAAAATCTAACAAGCGCTGAATCTGTTGCCCTTCGCATGCGATAATACTCCCAAAAGCAGCATCGTATAGGCTTATCAGGAAACCCGACGTGTCTCCTTTGCAGTAATGGAGAAACGAATGACAAGATAACACCAGGACTCAAGTCTGGTTTTTTCTTCAGTACATTTACTATACTACGTAAGGGATGTAAGGATATCTTTTGTTAAAATCAAGTTAAGTGCATGGCTTTTATAGAAATTTGTCTATCTACCTCATAATTAATATATAACATGTTTGGCCCACCATGTGCCAATTTGCAGTGGCCTATCACTTAATCTTCAAACCAATGTTAACTGAGGTTTGGAGGTATAGGAATAAAAGGCATAGCTGATCTAATTTTTTTCAGTTGATTAAAAAAAAAATGTATGTTATCTTGTAAATAATAATTAATCTATTCATTATAGGTTGAAACATTTAATGAGTAGGGTTCCTTTGTTCATTATTTCATAAAAAATATTTATTTAATACAAATAATTAAAAATTTTATAAATACATTTCATTTTTCTTTTATGATTATAAAATTATATTCAGCATTTACACAAAAAGCTCTTCTAACAATCCAATATTGAAAAATCCAATAAGCTGGTAGTTCTTTCTTTCTTTTTATTATTAAAAAAATTAGTATCTCAAAAAGCTGTTCTCTTTCTTACTCACATCTATAACTCTATCTTAAGCACAACCTACGTTCCTCTCCTTTCGAAATTTCTCACAATTAAAACGATTCCTAGACCCTCAAAACCTACCACCACTCTTTCATCCTATCGTCTTATTGCACTTCTTCCTATTATGGGAAAAATATTTGAAAAAATTCTCCTGAACCGTCTAAAGCCTTCCTAGTGAAGGGATACCAAATCACCAGTTTGACTTTCGTTATCACTCCACTGTGCAACAGTGCCATCGGATAGCAGATACTAACCCTACTGCTTTTGAAAAAAAAGGAATACTTTTTGCTGGGAATACAATGCACTTCCTTGACATAGTGAAAGCACTTGACAGTATCTGGCACAATGGCCTATTATGGAAATTAAAACCGAACTTACCTTCTACTTATTTTCTAATTCTTCAATCCTTCTTTCTTAACAGGGTTTTCTGTGTTTCCGTAGATGCTTCTGACTCCTCTTTCTTCCCTCAACACATTGGCGTACCACAAGGTAGCGGATAAAGTCCAATTCTCGATTTGCTATACACCTCTGATAACCCAACACACTGCAATTCTATCTTCCCACAAAAATCCTACTTATTTATTTGAAACCTACCGTCCATTTAGAAAATATGGGTTTAGCAGATCTGTGCTGTTACACGTCACTGCATAACTCCCTGCTTCTGCAACGATACAAGTGTTCATTGTTACAAAAATCCTACTATCGCATCAATTGCCCTTCAAAACCCATGATCTTCAAAATTGGTTTGCGAATGGAAAATTAAAATTAATTGTAACAAATCTACCCACGTGACTTACTATCTTAGGAAAGCCTCATGTCCACCCGCAACGAGTTACAATATTCCAGTGTTTTCAAAAACTATGTACGGTACCTCGGACTCTACTTAGACAAAAGGCTTACCTGGAACAAACATGCTAAATTAAAAAGACAAGAGCTGACTAGACGACCAACTCTCACATCTTATAGACTACAGATCTCCACTTAACTTACGAAACAAGATACTAATCTACAACACTATACTGAGAAGAATTTTAACATATGGAGCAGAGCTTAGGGGTTCGGCAAAACAAAATAAAAATAACACAATAAAAAATTCTACGAAAAATTGTCTACGCATCTTGGTACATTTTAAATAACACTATACATAACGACTTGAACATCCCAACAGTAAAATTTTACATCCCCGACAAATTCACTTCATTTCACTCTTCAATTCTAAATCACTTCAATCCATTAGCCGTTTCTATTTTCTGCTCCCTGTTACCTGGTCGACGCAGAATGGCCGAGGAACCTACTACAATTAATACAAAATAAAGCTAATCAAGAAAACTCACAACTAATCCCAAATACATCAAATTTGCTAAGTGCGCTGCAGCGCAGGTTCAAATGGCACAATATGTCAATTTTTTATTTATTGAGTATTAAAACAATCTGTCTCTTGGATATTAACTATAGGATAACATTCACACTATATCTACAAACAATGTAAAATAAATAGAAGCAAAATACCAATAAATAATAACCGAAAAGTATATACAATAAATAAAATAAAATATCCTAAAAATAAGAAAATAAAAAAATTATAAACTATTTATAATCATGCGAGGAAACTCCATTAGAGCCCTGCACTTCTCTCTCAACCGCATCACTGACATAAATAAATAATAAAAAAAATATATTAGTTTGTTGTAAAAGGGTTTAAATGCAACTCATCATTCTAAAAGTAATTTATGACACTTTCAAATAGTGTTGAAATCCGTTTCAACTATATGAATAGCTTTAGAAATGTTGAAAGACTTATAACATAAAGTCCTCCAGGATAGAAAAATCATAGCGATTTCATGGAGGCTAAACTTTAACCATCGTTAACTCGAAACCTAGTTTTTTTCACTTATACCTCCGTTTCTTTAGGGACTTCATACAAACAGACCCTGTTTAGTATTCGAAAACGGATAGAAGGAACCTCCCCAAGTTGGATACTTTTTCCTAATGAAGTTCTTTGAACGCATTTCCAACTTTTAAAGTTATATCCATCTGGGAAAACATGAATCGGGATTGTATCATCTCGCATCTAAATATTAATTCCACGGCTGGGATATGAGTAGATACCCGTAAACTAAGTAAGTAGATATTTTGCATAATAAAATTAACTTTTTCTTTTTGGTTTAATATATATATATATATTGTATTTGTATTCAAGAAATTCCTGGGGGTAGGAAAACAAAAAAAAATTTGGTTTAATTTTTTTATTCACACCTGTCATAGTGGTAAGGACAACCAGTGAATGTGAGGTCGTTGGAAAAAAAATAATGTCATGAAAGCCATTACGAAGATCAGTGCCCAGCGGCACCTCACTCGGCGTGATATTAACTTTTTGATTGGTTGGTCATCTTGGATCGTCCGTTGCTATCTGCTTACTCTATAGGCACCTCAAAACTGTTAAATTTTCATAATTTATTAGCAGTATTTTAGTTTAGAAGCTTAATTTTGTTGTTTAAGTGATAGCTTTAGTTTATTAATAGGTAGTGTTTATTGAATAGTTGTATGTTTTAGTGTTTCAAGTGATAGTTTTGGTTTTATGTTCAGTGATAGGTTTCATCTTCACAGACTTATTTTATTAGTGATATTTTGTTTAAAAGATTAATTGTGTTGTTTTAGTAATAGATTTAGTTTACTAATAGGTAGTTTTTATTTAATAGTTCTACATATTAGTGTTTAAAGTGATAAATTAACTTAAAAAAAAAAAACTCTAGGAATGTGCAGACGGGTTACTAATCTAGCATAACATCTACATACGCGGTCTAACTGACAACCTTTGCCTTTACGCAATGAAGTCAGACAGGTCTATATATTAAACAATGATTGATCATCAGACTGATAATAAAAATAAAATAACACAAATTGTTTTATTGCTGGGCGGCAGAGCGTTATGGGGGAGGTTGTAGGATAAGGTGACAGGCAGGCCTCAGAGGGCTGGGGGTTGAGCCCCGGGGAGTACAGGCGACCCAGTGGGGCACTGTACCCCTTCGCTCCGGGCCACAGATCACTGCGCTACGTGACACACACACCCGTCACTCCTTACGCCTTCTCAGCCTGAAAAAAAAAAACAGGACTGAGAGATCTATGTTTCCTTCTCCTGAGAATGAGTTGCTCAGATATCACATATTATATTTATCTCGTTACCCTAAATTGTTTATATTTATTTTTAAATAACTTAAAACCTGATGATTATTATTAATTATTATTATTAATACATAACATGAAATTGGACATAAAAATTAAATTTGCGATCCACAAATTTCTTCTCAATGAGCAAATTTGTTGGCAGCTTCACAGCATCCCGTCACAATCCAGGAAATAGTTCAGTTCAGCAGGTCACTTGCCCACCGCCTATGTAGTCGTCGAGATGGGCTCTACGGATTTCTAGTGCTTTTAAGGTTTTATGTCAGAGGATTTGTGTTGCAAGTAAGTCTTTGGTGAAAGTTATTGTAGATTTTTAAATCTTTTGCAGTGTCTAAAATTGTTGGGATGTTCAAGTCTTTATGTATTTATATATCGTTAATAGTATTTATCTACCGTTTGTGACATAAAATGGTGCGTCAACTATTCTTCGAAAATTTTGGATTGGAGAGACTGGATTTTTTTAATATTGGAAGTTTTAGCAGAATCCCACAGTTCTATGCCATAAGTCCAAATTGGTTAAAGTAAAACTTTATAGAGAGTTAGTTTGTTAGTCAAAGATAATTTTGAACGTTTGTCAAGTAACCTAGGAAAAATATCGTATTGTCTATTTAATTTCATACGTTCTTGTCTAATGTGAGTCCTTCAAGTTAGTCTTTTGTAGAAGTAAAAACCCAAATATTTAATTACATCGGATGCAGGAATTTCAACGTTATTAAAATATATTTCGGGGGAAGGGATATGATTAAGAGTGAATAATACGTACACACTTTTTTTGTTTATTATTTTCAATAATGAAACATCGTGATCGACCAAAAAATTGAAAAAAAATAACTCCCTCACAAAATTTGAGGTTTCACGTTTCAAGACGCGTAGAATTCGAAAAATGAATAAAAATTTTTTTGTCCGTCCGCCGTCCGCGCATTTTCTCCGAAACTACTGGACCGATTTTTTTCAAATTTTAATACAAAATCAGAGGTCACCCGAGGATGATCCTCCTTCATCGACATTACTCTCCGCCTTTAACTTTCAAAATAGCAGCCGAAAAACCTGCGTTGTTATTGACTGTAGCTCCTAAACGAATGTACAGATGTCAATGAAACTTCGCTAAAGTCATTTTCCCGACGCCCTTTAAATTTATCTATATAACATACTTCAACGAAAAGAAGCTGGAAAAAAAGTTACGAGGGATGGTAAAATTAAATTCCAAATAACTCAAAAAGTTTTTACTTTTTTGTTGATATTGTATTGTATAGTTTTTTAAAAGTTTACGAAATTTCCTAAAAAAAAAAAAAAAAATCGTTATAACCGGAAAATTAGGAGCAAAGATATGGTCTTCGGTTTTTTTTTTATGTGTTCTACTCCAAATGTTATATCTTTGGTTTGGTTTTTAAATTGTTTATGTGTTGCTGAACTAATGCTATTTTTTTTAGCATATTACTAATGATTAAAGAAAAATAGTTTAGTCCAATAATTGGAATCACCTTGTTTTTTTTTCTTTGTAACTCGGAAGGTAATGTTACTTTAGATGTATAATTGTTTGGAGATAATAAACCATTGTGAAATAATTTGCAGCGTTTTTTTCATTCATTTCACTTTTCCACCTTGAGGCCCAATCAGCAATATCGTTCAAGTATTTTTGAAGAGTGGTGGATGCTCGAATAGGATTTTTATCTGAACTGAAGATTGCGGTATCGCCAGCAAAAGTAGACTGTAGGGTGTCACTGTGTTGCGGTAGGTCAGACATATATATATATATATATATATATATATACATATATGTCTGACCTACCGCAACACACTGACACCCTACAGTCTACTTTTGCTGGCGATACCGCAAGTTGTTTGATATATATATGTATATATATATATATATATATATATATATATATATATATATATATATATATATATATATTAAACAATATTGCTCCCAGGACACTACCCTATATATATATATATATATATATATATATATATATATATATATATATATATATATATATATATATATATTAAACAATATTGCTCCCAGGACACTACCCTGAGGTACTCCTGATGATGATAATTATTTGATTTTTTAAAATTTATTTTATATATTTCTACGTGCCTATATTTTAATTACTCATACATCCTATGTGCTATGTACAATCATTATTTTTGATACAATATTTTATTTATACTGTATATTCATACTTTGTTTTACGCCTCGATGTACACCTTGCACGGTACATACTAGTCTTGCCCAAATTCGGTCTTGGAGACAGCTAAATCGGAGATCAGGACCGCTTTACTATTGCAAGACCAAGACCGAGACTAGTAAAAAAATAAATCGTTTTTGTGAATAAAAATTAATACAAAACAGTTACTAATACTTGACAATATTAATTACTGTATGTAAAAAATTGATATAACCAATATACTTTTGCATTTAACGCGTCCAATTTTTCATTCGGGCTTAGTTAGGTTTCCCCTATCCGAAAAATTACATTAATATCTTTATAATAAGATTCTAATAGGTAACTGCAAGACTGTTGCGAGATTCATGCGTAAGATCAAGACCAAGACTAAGGCTGAATGCGCAAATATACAGAAAAAAATGTTTATTAAATTAAGTTGAACGAACATAAACATATATACAAATTTAAAAAAAAGGATTTTTTTTTTTAAGTAGAAATCATTTTGGTCCGACTTGAATTCAGGAGAAAAGGACAACGGTACGATATAGATAACATTTAAAAATATTAATAAATAAGCTATGATTATAAATTATGACTTCATGGTATTTCGCTTTCAATAGGTCACACGAATGAGACAATACGAATATTTAGCCGTATGTTTAGTTTATTTGCTGAGCTTGATTACAAAATTGAATATTTCCACTTTAACCGAAACTGAGATTTCGAACGAGTTTGGTAATTTTTAAAGTCTCAACTCAATGCAAGCTGAAGTCAATAGGGAGAATATATTTTCCCACATCAAGTATTGAACTGAAAAATTTCTTTTTCATGGAAACTGAATATACCTAAAAGGTGGGAAAATAGCTTTGAAATTAAAAGTACTAATGAGATGACAAAACGGAAATAGACGTTAAAATTAATAAATTAATTATACTAGTATTTCCTTCTTCAGCATATAAAACAGGTTGGAAAAACATTTTTATTTAAGTGTAAGATATAATTTTTTTTCTAGGTCATCATAAATTTATCAGTAGTACAAATGTAAAGAAAAAAATATATTTATTCTAAATTGACATGTTTTTTATTGGTTTCATAAATGGGTACTTTTATACACAAATTAATTTAGCAGAATAATGCAATATTGCAATAAGAATAGCATCCATTCATGACTATTCCACTCTAATTGAGGAAGTATATGAACAATGTTGGTAGGATAATGATTCAGGGCATTAATTTTATGTTATGCACCATGGGAACGCGGGAGAACTTATTTCCAACTAATTAAGGAATTCATGCCTTATTATAAGTCTTCGAAGCAAGCAGAAAATGATAAAACTAAATTAGAAGCTTAGTGTTAACTTAGTTTGATGTATTTTTTGCATCATTGCTCAATTATTCCTTTTATTTTTATTTATTTATTTTAATTTTTTTTTTCTTTATTGAGTATTATAACAATCTGTCTGTTGGACATTGGTTATAGTGAGGTAGGATGACATTCACACCATATGTACAAAAAAATAAAATAAATAGAACAAAATAATAATCAAAAGTATATACAATAGACAATAAAATAAAATAACCTGAAAAATAAGAAAATTAAAACTAAGGAAAAAAAAAAAAACACATGCATACCTATATACAATCAGGTGAGGGAACTCCAGGAGAACCCTGCGCTACTCTCCCAACCGCGTCACTGGTACTAAAGCCAGCGGAGATTGGTCGAGAGCACTTTAGCCACATACACACATGTCTTGAGTGAAGAATCTGGCCATTGCCAGAACTCCAATTTATATAATCTACAAAAAGTCGCGAGGCCACTGCCGTTTCAACCTTCTTAGAGGATTATAGGGATGGGAGATGCTTGATAGGGATTGTGCAAGAGGATTTGGGTGGTAAGTAAGGTTCTGGTGAAATTTGGAGAATTTTTCTGGGATAAGGTCTAGGACAAATGGGATGTTAAGGTCATGATGTAGGGTTTTGTTGGATACATAGAAAGGAGCATCGACTATTGTTCGAAGGACTTTAGACTGGAAGGATTGGATGCGCTTGATGTTAGAAAATTTTGCTGATCCCCACAGTTCGAGTCCGTAAGTCCCAATAGGTTTCAGTATTGTCTTGTAGATCAGTAGCTTGTTTTCAATGGAAAGTTTAGATTTTCTGCTTAGTAGTCGGTATAGTTGGCCGTATCGTCGGTTGAGTTCTTGTCTTTTGAGTCTAGTATGCGGGTTCCAAGTTAGTCTTCGGTCTAAATGAAAGCCAAGATACCGGACTGTGTCTGAATAAGGAAGCTGGATGGAATCAAAGAGTACTGGTGGACAGGAATTGCGTCGGAGTGTAAAGGTAATATGTTGGCATTTAGATTCATTAACTTTAATGCGCCAGTTATTACACCAGTGCTCAATCAAGGTGAGGTGACTTTGGAGATTTAAGGATGCTATTTCGGGATCAGAGTTGGATGATAAGATTGCGGTGTCGTCAGCGAATGTTGCAAGAAAAGTATCGGGATGAACAGGGATGTCAGCAGTAAAGAGGATGTAAAGCACGGGACCCAAGACGCTGCCTTGGGGAACACCGGCTTTAACGGAGTAGAGGTCAGAGAGGTAGGATCGGAGGACTAGGTACAAGGACTGAGGTAAATGGATTTTAAGCTTGGAGAGCAGTCCGGAGTGCCATACCCGGTCAAATGCCTGTGAAATGTCCAGAAAGGCACCCGAACAGTATTCCTTGTTTTCTAGGGCTGAGGAAATATGATCAACAACTCGGAGTCCTTGTTGAACAGTAGAATGTTGAGAGCGAAAACCAAACTGATGGGAAGGGATATTTTGGGATTCTATAATGGGTAGGATTCGTTTCAAAAGGATCTTTTCAAAAATTTTTGAAAGGATTGGGAGTAGGCTGATTGGTCTATAGGATGTTGAGCTATTGAGAGGTTTTCCTGGTTTTGGGAAAAGGATAATAGTGGAGTGTTTCCATAACAGAGGGAAGTGGGTGGTGCGGAGGATACAATTGTAGATATATGTAAGGAATATGACTGCTTTGGATGGAAGTTGTCGAAGGGTTTGAGGTGTAAGGAGATCATGCCCAGGAGCTTTACGGGGGATTAGTTTTTTTAATTGAAATTTTACTTCGGAAGGATGAATAGCTTTTGAGGGAAAGGAAAGTGGGATTGGTGATGTAAGGAGTTCTTCTACTGTTACGGTGTGGGCAGGATGGGATTCCGGATGTGAAATAAATGTATTGGATAGGTGAATGGCGAACTCCTCAGCTTTATCTTCGTCAGATGCTGCCCAGGAGCCATCACCTCGTCGGAGAGGATGGGAAATTCGGTGAGGATTTAGGATTTTTGTTGTGGTTTTCCAAAGGGAATTGTCGCGAGAAGAGAGGGAGGATAGGTAGGAGTTGAAGGATTGTGATCTGAAGGTGGCTAATTCCAGTTTTAATTGTTTGCAGTAGTAATTATAGGAGCAGCGGTCGGTAGGATGTCGGGTACGTTGCCATAATAATCTGGCACGGCTTTTGGTGCGGATTAGGTTAAGGAGGTGTCTTTTGGGAAGGAGGCAGTCCAGGCGGCTTGTTGGATTGTGGTAGTAAAGGAATTTACGGCACTATCAAGGTCATCGGGAGTTTTGAGGGATATGTTGAGATCAATATTATCGGAGATTATTTGGCGGAAAAGGTCCCAGTTTACTGGGCCCGTAATGAATGACGGTGGAGAAGGTTTGGGAACAGGTTCAAGTGAAACATTAAGGATTAGAGGACTATGGTCAGAGGAAAGTTCATTTAGACGTGTAATGGAACAATTGAGGGGACTTAAGCCGCTGTGGATAAAGAAATCAAGAAGATCAGGATTACGGTTGGGATCTGTGGGCCAGTAGGTAGGAGAGTTGGGGGAAAGGAGGTGAAAACGTTGGGAATTGAGTGCAGACAGCAGGGTTCGGCCACGAGAATTCGTGGTTCTGGAACCCCATTGTTGGTGCTTGGCATTTAGGTCTGCGCCCAAGATGAAGTGATGTCCTAAGGAGTCGAGGAGAGAACTGAATTGGGCATTGGATATGGATCGGTTAGGAGGGCAATACGCTGATGCAAGAGTGACCGGAAAGGAGAAGGTTTTTATCACGATAGCGGTGGACTGTAGGAAATCATGTATTGGTAATGGGAGTACGTGATGGGAGAGGGATTGGTGTACAATTACAGCAGTACCGGCATGTGCTTTTCCGTCAGGGTGGTCAGTACGATATGTCAGGTATTGTGGTATATTGAAGTGCTGTTTAGTGGTTAGTCGAGTTTCAGTAATTAGTGCCACATCAATGTTCTTCTCAAGTAGTAAAGTAGATAGTTCGTCTGTATGATTTCTAACACCATTCGCATTCCAAAGGAGAATGGATACGGGTTTAGGGATGTGAGTCATTTAAGGATTTTTCAAAGGAGGGATGAGGTGAGATACGAGATTCGTGAGGAGTGATATGAGTGGAGTAACAAGGGATTTGAAATCGGTGAGGAAAGATGCTAACAAACTTGTGAGATCTGTTGCATTTGAAGGAGGAGGAATATGAGGAATTTGTTGTTGGTGGTTAGGTATATTAGGATGAAGAGGATTTTGAGGTTGGGTTTGAGGTTGTTGTTGTAGCAGGGCTTGACATTTATCGGTTAAAGTCTTACCTCTAAGTAGTTGGGAGAATGATACATCATTGTTTACAATTCTGGAAGGCTCTCTCTCTCTTCTTGTTCTTAGTGCTTCATCTTGAATCCGGTTTTTCTGGTGTCTGGTTTTGAGATTCTTGTAAATTTTTCAGCCTTTGTAGTTGGCCGGGTGTCCCTCCAAGCATAGGGCACATACTGCTGGATCTTGTATAGGTTTGGTGCACTCTACAGATTTGTGCTGTTCACCGCACTTCACGCAACGCGGCAGATGGTGGCAATATGTCTTCGTGTGGCCATAGGTCTGACAATTATGGCACTGCACGATGTCTCTCTTGGGATATGGCTTCTCAACTTTCACCGTTGTGTAGTATATTCTTGTGATATCATATATTTTTTCGATACCTGGTGATGGCTCCAAGTCCACGAAAAACAATGGTAGTGGGATCCTATTTCGTAATCCTGGCTGCATTTATTTTTAAGGTATTAGGTTAATTTATTAACCATCCAAGATCCATAAGAAATTAATAATTAAAATTTAATTGGGTTACAATGTCCGTCAAATGCTTTGTTAGTCAGACAACAGTTCACTCACAACTCAGAATGTATTGGGCAATCAGATATACAATTTGATGTATTTTTTGCATCATTGCTCAATTATTTCTTTTATTTATTTTAATAAGATATTGAGTGAACTGAGTTGTGAGTGAACTGTTGTCTGACTAACAAAGCATTTGACGGACATTGTAACCCAATTAAATTTTAATTATTAATTTCTTATGGATCTTGGATGGTTAATAAATTAAAACAAACAGTCCAACAATAAATGACTCTATAACATTATCATTTAATATTAATATATCATAAATAGAAAGAGAAACTATTCTACCTTATTGTAATTATTATTGTGATAGAAATGTATTTTGCAGTCATTATGTGTATATTTAATATAAGCTGTAAGATGATTAAAATTATTATTTTCAATTGGAGGTAAACGTGGTTTAAAGGTGACGAGGGATAACACAAACACTTTTTTTTTTGTTCCGAAGTGAGGAGTCAGCAGTTTAGTTCCCAGTGGGACCTTGGGCAAGTGTCTCGAACTTCTGGAGCAATGTTTTAGACTCTCATCGAAACTCAGCCTATTTAAAGCACAAAAGCACTTTCAACTTCTAAACTCTGGAAGCGTCCGTCGCACAGTCCTCTGATTTCATTAAAGATCGTTGATCTGACTGTGATACTGTCAAAGTTTAACTAAAATTAGTTTATTGTTATATTTAAGAAATCATTATTATATATATATTTATATATATATGGCTATTTCATTTATTTTCATGTTTGTGAAACATTGATTGAACCTTCTTAAAATTAAATTTTTCAAACCTTAAGAACGAATTCAATGATTTCTTGGCTGATTAGGAAAATATTTATTAATAATAGTATAAATTTAATATATATTATGTTTATATATATATATATATATATATATATATATTATATATATATATATATATATATATATATATATATATATATATATATATATATATATGTAATTTTACTTGGCTATATTTCCATAATATAAATAAAAATGTATTTTTAAATGATTTTGTTTTTCAATTTTTGATCAATAAATCACGTCTTCCTGTTATGAAATTATGAACTTCAAATAGTTCTCAGTATTTTTTGAGAATAGATAACAAATATTACAAAACAAACCTTAGAGACCCTTATATAACATTTTTTATATAACACTTCATATATATATATATATATATATATATATATATATATATATATATATATATATATATATATAATATATATATATAAACTAAAGTGCAACAAAACAAATCAACAAACAATAACATACACAAAAAATTCTTTTTTTTATCTTACTAATAGAATTGTTTAAAAACATTATGTATTTATTTTATTTAAAATTACGATGTGAAGTGGCTTTGTTCAGTTTTTCGGAAGAAATAATTCCTAGGTATATTCCATTTTCGGACCTTTAAAACCAAAAAGCCATCTTACCTTCTTGATTTGTTTACTCCTTGTTCTTCTGCTCATTCGTTTAACCCGATATTCCAGCCCATAAACCCGTTTGTTCCTTCTCACAGAAACGTTTCCTTTAAAAAATTCTTTATTATGTGTGCTACCATTTTTTTCAGATTTCATTACCTATCTTTGTACGCAAACTCTTTCTCTTGTTTTTATTTAAGCAAAATTTATATTACCAACTCTCTAGCAATCAATCTTCCAAATACATGTAGTAATAAAATTTCGGATTTAAGAGCTGCCACCTTCATTTGACTATTATCTTATCAATATTGTTAATCAGAACTAATATGTGAACACACTCATATATATTTATGTACAAATCAATATGTTTACTTGTTCTTAATTTATTGTAATTATAAGTTTGGATTATTATGTTATTTTAACTAATTATTTCTTTATTTTCTTATAATACCAGACAGTTGTCATCTTTTGGTTCATTATTATAAATTTTAGGAAACTTTTCTTCTTCTTCAATAATTTTTTTATCAACATCGTGTTTGAATGATTGACTAAATTTACTATTTCTTTAAATTCTGCCGTGTAACCAATGAAAGTTTGGATACCCCTGTTACATACTTTAAATTAATTGGGAAAGGAATTTCTCAATTATTCAATTAAGACAAAGAAAGTTGGCAAAATTTATCAAGCTGACTCAGAGATCAGGAATGTGCAATAAAAACCCATGACAGACTTCCCACCAGCAGCCACATATTTCATGACCACTTTACAGAACCTTGTTTAGATCCGACAACTCAATTCCTTCCGCACACAAGTCCGCCAATTATTTTTAAAATGGATGAGTGCACTGCTGGGGGAAAAAAACAGAACTGAAATAGTGGTGAGTCACTTTATTATAGAGGAATAAGCTAGAATAAACGGAATTGCTAGTTCTAAGTATGACGGAAAATGCTAACTATCAGTTCTAGCAACTAAAACTCCAGTACATATTTCCAGTAGTTATGAAAAAGTGTAAATTATTTTATTTATTTTCTTGTTTGTGAAACATTGATTCCAGCTTCTTGAAATGAAATTTTTCAAACCTTTAGAACGAATTCATTTCTTTCAACGAATGGTTTCTTGGCAGATTAGGAAAAAATTTATTTTAGACTACATGGTTTCTAAACCTCTTTTTCATAAACCCTTAATTTAATAATAATAGTATAAATTTTATATATATATACATAATTTACTGAATTCAAGACAGACTTTCTTAGATTTATTAGATCGATCGACTTCGACTTACTAACCAGGGATGGGCAGCGTGGGTGATTTCTTTTTGGCTTTGTTGGATTGATTTTGTGTGTTAAATATTTAATTTTCCGATTTAATTTTGGTGTGTTTATTCTTTGTATTTTTGTTTGTTAATGTATATAAATTTGAACTAAAAATGTATATCATGTGAAACTAGAAAAAAACAAAACAATTGTAAACAAATGTAATTCATGTAGTATGTCTTTAAGACATGGAGCATGAAGGAAAATCAAATAAACGATCCTTGTGTGGGGTTACCACGTTTATAAAAAAAAAAAAAAAAAAATATATATATATATATATATATATATATATATATAAATTTCTCATATATATTTATATATCTCTATATATATAATATTATAATATTATTATAAATTTTACTCGGCTAGCAACAAACCTTAGAGACCCATATATAACATTTTCAATATAAATAAATGTTAGATAACAGAAAGAGAGATACATTTTACTTAAATCTCATAATCAAAATTAGCTTCATAAAAAGATGTAGTAATTGCTTTGAAATACATATGTATTAAAGATAAAGTAACTGAGGGTATGATTTTGTCGGATCGTTTAAACTGCAATAATACTTTTGGTTTGTTATTTTCAATAATAAACCATTGTGATCAACTAAAAAATTCAAAAACAATCCCCTCTCAAAGTTAGAGGTTTCACGTTTCAGGATACGTAGAATTCGAAAAACGAATTAAAATATTTTGTCCGTCCGCCGTCCGCCCACTTTCTCCGAAACTACTGGACCAATTTTTTTCAAATTTGGATATAAAATCAGAGGTCACCCGAGGATAATCCTCCTTCATCGACATTACTATCCGTCTTTTACTTTCAAAACGGCCGAAAAACCTGCGTTGCTATAGACTGTAGCGCCTAAACGAATGTACAGATTTCCATGAAACTTAGCTAAAGTCATTTTCTGGACTCTTATTAAATTTGTCTATATGACATACTTCAACGAAAAGAAGCTGGAAAAAAAGTTATGAGGGATGGTAAAATTAAGTTCCGAATAACTCACAAAGTTTACACTTTTTTGTTGATATTGCACGGTTATTTAAAAGTTTAAGGAATTTTCTAAAAAGGAGCAAAGATATGGTCTCTAGTTTTTTTGTTTTTTATATGTTCTACTGAAAATGTCATATCTTTTGTTTTGGTTTTTAAATTTTGAATGTGTTACTAAAGTAATGTTTTTTTTTTATTAGCATATACTAAAGATTGAAAAAAAAAAAGTTTAGTCCAACAATGGAATCCTTACATTTAATGGAATCAAACCTTTTATTTATTTTTCTTTGTAACTAGGAAAGTAATGTTACTTTAGACGTATAATTGTTTTTAAATAAAAAAACATTGTGAAATAATTTGTAGCATTGTTTTAATCGATAAAAAGTAGAGAATTGGGAATTAATTTGTTAAAATATTAATATTAAATTAGACGGTGGATAATATACATTTATAAATAACCTATTACTTACCTTGAGAGACTTCAATTTAAAACTGGATATTTAAGAGATTTCTAACCTGAAAAAAAAAGAACGATTATAAAATTTTTCTACTGCAAGGTAAGGCTACGATGACTGTGTTGCTCTAAGACATCATAAATTTGCATATAATGGAAAATAAATAACTATGAGCTATGCATTCTGGTGAAACTATGTTTCATAAATTAACCGAAGGAATTCAGTTATGCAATACCATTAGTCGATCGAATGATTCTTTTCTTACAAACTCTTTTCTCAATTAATAAATGTTGCAACAATTTATAACACAGTTAATTAATCATACATAAAATACTTCAACTGAGTCAAATATGAAACAATTTTTACACAACGCTTAAGTATGAACAATAAGTTTTAATATTATCAACTTCTACAATTTATCCAGATATCTAGAAGAGATGTTTTCATCTTCCTAACTACCAAAAATAATGAAAACTATTCATATTTTACTAACTACTGTTTGCTTAATGGGGCCAATTTAATATAAAATAATCTTAATTTATCAGCTTTTACAATGTCCATAATAAGGACAGACATTGTGGACATTGGTTTTTTATAAATATAATAATAATAATCTTACAGTGTCTAATTCAAACAAATAATACATTGAAGAAAATGGATAGTATTTAAATAAATTTAAATTTGAATTGACGGCATTACGAGATATATTTTCTGACATAAAGGTACAATTTTTAAAGTTTAAATACACAAAAAAAAAATTATCAAATAGATTAGGGCTTCGTTTATAATAAGCTGATCGTCCACCGGAAAGTATTTTTTATTTGAATTTTTTTTTTGTAATTAAAATACTATTAAAATTTGTATTTGAAATACTTTTTTATATAAACGGTTTAATTAAAATGGTCTGTATTTTATATAAACAAAATATTTGGAATTTAATTACGGTATAATAAAATAATAATTGACTAGGGGGGTACTCTCTGTTCGTCTGACGGCGGACCAAAGGCCATTTTTCGAATTATGCAACTGTTAATTTAATTGTACTACTCGTTTCTCAAATTGTATTACTGTAATTTACATGTATTCTGAAGTTCAGATTGTATTATTTTTATCAACATAAAATAAACGGAATGAAATACAGTCGGACAAATTTTTAATTTCTTTAAAAATGTATATTATACCTTTCACCGTATTAATATATAATTATAATAATTTGTATTGCCAATTTATAACCATAATAAGGGAGAAATAACTCTAGGCATAAGAAGTGTGAAGTGTGGTGTCTTCCTGCTTTGTATATGTAAAATAATATATGATACTGTCACTAAAAACTGTTCTATATGTTAGAGAGAAATATTTTTTTATGTATCAGAGAGCACATTCACACCATATTTACAGAAAATATCAATAAATAATAGCAATATTTTTTTTTCGGTTGGCGCTATGCTAGATCTTTACCGCGAGATGTTTTCCAAACCAAATCCCAATTCCTGATGTCAGTACAGATGGTCAGTCCTACGTCCGGTCGGTGTGAGTAGCCCCAGTAGGCTGACGGGCCTTACATACCCGTGGGAATAGAAGGGTTCTAGGGCAGCGTGGCTTTCTCTGGTGGACGGTCACCCATCCAAGTGCAAACACCACGCTCGGCGTTGCTTAATTTTGTTACCTATTGCAAGCGCCTTAGCACACACAGCTACCCCAATCCCTTAAATAACAGCAATATAAGAAATAAAAATAAGAATACAAGAATACAATAAAATACCATAAAGCAAAAAATCCTATAAAAGGTAAAATAAACAAATAAAAAGCTCTCATACTATAACACAATAGTGATTCGATATATTTTAATCCTAGTAAACCTCAAGAAAATATATAAGTAATGTCGCAATGCTATCAAATATAGTAATAATAAGCCTTTATTCATATGTATTTATATGTAGGGAAAATAATACAGGATTTTGAGTTTTTTTTTAAATACGTCTCTATATAACAAACTGTTTACGTTTACTGGATTATTCATTGTATTAATGTCAACATTTATTAATCCTCTTGCAAATTATAATGTTTCTTTACCTCTGTAGCATTTCGTTGCTTAGAAATAAATCAGTCTTTACTAAGTTGTCAACGCGTGATTTCCCTATGACTTTTATTTTACGAGTTTAAACTCGCCCGGAATGGCAATAAACATCAATTATGTCGGGGGTGAGCAGAATTGATGAGTGCACTGTTCAACGGTGGTCCAAACAATATCGGAACGAAGACTTCAGCCTTGTAGGCAAAGAAGATCCTCTCTTGATGACAATGTTCTGCGGGATTTGGAGCGAGAAAACTCCAGAACAACTGTTCAAGAACTTGCGGAGAAACTTGGCAAATCGACCATCGATGACCACCTCACGGCGATTAGAAAGGTAAAAAATCTTCAAAGTTGTGTACCACAAACACATTAAAAGACCGCCAAAAAAAAAAAAAAAACAGCGTTATGAAGTTTGTGCTGTACTTCTTTACCGAAACAAGTACGACCCTTTTCTGTCCAGAATTGTTACTCGTGGTGAAAAGTGAGTACTTTAAGATAACAGCAGACCTTTTGGACAGTGGTACGACAAAGAATAAGCAGCAGTTTCCAAAACCCACAACTCATAAAAAAAAAGGTGTTGGTTACTGTTTGGTGGACTTCATTTGGTTTGATACAGTAAAGCTTCTTAAATCCTGGAGAAGCCATTATAAGCATGTATAATAATGAAGGCATCTTTGATCAATCCGAAGGGGCCCAATTTGTTCCATGACTATGCCTGGTCTCACATGTGACTTCACGAAAGCTGTCAAAAGAATTGGTAGAAGTTGGATGATAGTATTGCAGACTATTTTGATTAAATACAACATCTGTAAACCTTCTTTTTAAATCAAAATCCTGAATTATTTTCAGGACAACCCAATAAATACGAATTTCGTTTATCTTATGTATTAATAATGAATATTTGCAATACATTTAAGTACAGACTTTCCTAAATATCGAAATATGAACAAAAATATAATTATGAATTGCATATATTTGTTTTATTTTAAGATTCATAAAAGAGGTGGGAGGAAACAGGACTGAACATACTCATGGAAAGAGTTCTTGTGGGACATATTTCAACACGATGTCCCACTATTGCCTTCCATCTAACCATGAATAATGGGCATCGAGTAAAGCCCTGTCCTGCGGGCATCACTGGTCCTAGTGGACAGCGCTCATGTCAGCATGCATCACAATACATTGAATTGGCTTCCGATTTTATGTAGAGATGAGGATCAATACCGGATCGTTTTCAGCTTCTATAAATTGACATGGAAGCACGAACTAATGGACGTACAATCAAATTCTAAAAGCTATTCGATGCTTCAGAGGACCAAAAAACAAGAAAATAGATTGTCTTTAAGAAATGTATATTATTACCTCACAGTTAATCTCCGATATGAAAAAGTCATATGTAGAAGTAATATATTTGTCTATATAGAATTTGGTCGGATATTGCAAAATGTTTATAAAACAAATTACTAATACAGTAATACAGGCAACAAAATGTATAGAATAGCATTACTTTTTTTTTTTTTAATGAAAATTTAGAAAATGAAATAAAAACCATTTTTAACGAGCTATCATATATTCGAAAATCATTTAGAAACAACTATAAAAATAAAAACATGAAATTTCCAAATAAAATTTTCACAGAACGAACAATATGGATCATATTATTATCTAATACAACTGCTCAATAATTACTGAAATAGATTTTTTTATTAAAATAAAATGAAATTTTAATAAAGTATTTTTGTTAATAATGTGCATTTTACGGCTATTTGGAGATCTCTTGATAGTGTATTATTGTTAAATTTTCAACCGTAATATTCTGTCTTTATGTAACATCTGTTATTTTAAAACTCTACAGTAATGAACAACTTATTTACACACACACACACACACACACATGCATAATTTTGAGGTAATTGGTTTTTTGGATTCAAGTAACCTCAAAACGTCTCTTTGAGCTGAGAACTCGGATTTGATATTTTTTTCAAGATGGCATTTCTTTCTCTTTCAATATATTTCTGAATCATCAATGGCAAAGTCAAAGTACAAATTAAATTTAACCTCTGGACGTTTTCGGCAGTTTCATCACTTACTATAACGCTTTATTGAATACTGAATTATAATTGAATACTAAAGACTCAAATGCATAACAATAATAACATCAATTTGAACATAAGGATTTGAACTTGTAAGCTACATTAAACCATAGTATTTTCCCTGTACCTAATTCTTTCAATCTAAAATAAGTAACATAAATAATACCATCCATGACCATAATGTTCACTATGTTGCCGAATTCGCAAATCTTCCGTTCCTGATAACTCTCCGAGACGTTTGAAACGAAGATGGCCTCGGGACATTCTAAAATAGAACATTTATTAGAATATAACCAATGGATTGTAGTTTTTCTAGATTTTTTTTTTCAGGTCATTATATTTTTTATTTATTGTTCATATTCAGGACGCTCTGATATGGAAGCCCTCCACCCAACACGAGGGCAATAGGCTGATAACCTACTCCTCTTAAAATTGTCTACCACGAAAACTACAAAAAGTAATAAAGCCAGATTATCTACAACGATGTTGAAATAGTCAAGTTCATGAAGCTCGAAGGACTTCGATGGGCAGAAACGTGTAATAGGTGGCTGCCTATAAAATTTCGAAAATTATGCTTACCGAAGAGCACTACGGGAAGTTTCGATTTGGACGACCGAACGTGCAATAAATGGACTCCTGTCCATGTGGTCGCGAGTGGCCTTCTTGGAGTCCGAAACTTGGGACCTGCAGAAAACGACCCAATAAACTGGCGGATACTTTTAAGGAATGCCCAGTCTCGTTGACGGGATGTCGTGTCACTTATGTATGTATATTATTATTTCAGTACAGTTCTTAATCTTATGAATAAAAAAAAAGAATTACTAACTCACTTTTTGAAAGCACAGTCTTTCCAATTAGTATATTTTAGTTTGGGTCCTAACTATATTGCGAAAATCGTATCTAAAGAATCAGGATAAGATTCTCTTTTTTTTCTGGGAGGGGAAGGGCTGAACAAGAAAAGGGTTGGGGGTCCTCAGTTACAGCACTGTCGAGAGCTCGGGCGAGCTTCGACTCGATACTTGGAATTCCTAGAGCATTTGATCCTAATTTCAGCCAGCTTATTCATTATTTATAATGAGAAATGTCGTTCCTCATAAATTCAGCCCTTTGAATTAGTTTTTGCATGTTCTTGATTTCTTTCAAGGTCTTATTATTGAAGTGTCCTTCCGCATCGCAATGGCTGCTGGGGTGTTATTACACTAGATGCAACACAATTTTGTTGGTAATCGACTTAAAATAAATATTTAAAAAAAAATTTTGATATTATAAGAGGAGCCACCACCTTCACCTCGGATATGGGCAGCCTGTTCATCATCTAAAAGCAATCGAAACCCTTCAATCCTTCAAACATTGCCACATCCTGAGATGATATCTTGGCGCGTATGACCCTGAATATGCCAGTTGAAGTCAGCAGGTTCTGTATCGTACAATAATATTCAAAAGTATTATTAGCTGATAAATTCATTATTAGCGTTTGAGTAAAATAATAAATTTTATAAGGATAGATTTAGGAATATAAGACAATATTCGCTCACATCTTATATTATCATTTGTTGTCTATTTTTCTACGGAAATTTAAGACATCGGCTCTGTATTGCCAGGCCCCGGAAGGGATGATTGCGGTTTTCAATCGTTTTGAAACTCCTAGAACACGATTCTGTATTAATCAAGATACGGCATAGTTTCTTTAACACAAAACAAAAGCTTTGCTTTAAAACATTTGGCAAATATATAAAATAACTTTTCTCGAAATTGTTGGATTTCCAAGATTCTTTTTTTGATTTTTAGGAAATTCTGTAAACTTGAGCAGTGTACAATTAATAAATTATTTACTTAGTAGAATCAATTTTCGGGTTCTATCTATCTTGAACACACTAAACCTTATATTTTTAGGGAGTTGACTTTTTTTTCTTGATCGATTATAAAGGTTGATTATTAAAAATAATAAAAGAAAAATCATTTAAATCGGACCATTTATTGCAGAGATATGCCGTTAGTAATTTTGTGAGTCTTTGTTCCTTCGTGAATTCGATGTTCATTATTGTTTATTTGTTTTAAATCTCAAATCTATTAATCTATTCGTAGAGTCCTAATTTTGGTTCGATATATTTTTATAATTATCTATATACTTAAATATTATTTATTTTTTTATCTCTTTATTGAGTATTATAACAATCTGTCTCAAATATATTTTTTAATGGCCTGATCTTAGCGACAAAGGTTTTCCTATGTGTTATGTAAAGTCGTTCGAGGGTAAAGGCTACATATATTGTACTTATAACTATTTGAATATAATAAAAATTGTATAATAATAATAAAAACTAATGAAACAATTTAATCCATTTCTTCAGCTGTTCACATCTTTTTTCATTTGAAAACATTTTATTGTTAAATTTGAAAAGAAATTTTGATTAATAATAATAATTATAATAGTTGTTTTTAAATATGTTTTGGTAATTTATAAAATTATGAATTTTGTAAACATTGTGTTTAAAAAAACTTTTTTGAATGTGTTTATGAAAGTTGAACATCTTAGGACAAACACTACATAAATCGAGTTATATTTATTTTATATATACTAAATATGTACTCCATGAAGTAGCACAGCTAAAGGTAAATGATTATTGTTAAAATGATGACGGCTAATATTTTTTTTTTTAAATACTAACAAAAAATAATTGACCAAAGCCAGGAACAGTTCCGATACGATTCGAATTTTATTCTCAATCGTTTTTCTGTTATCACTGAACTAGAATTTTTTCCCTATGAAAGTTTTCAATACCATTTTTAATAGAACCATTATTTAAAAGCCATTCCATTCACCAAAAAGTATGTGTAAAAAATGACAATCTTACTTTGCTATTCGAACAAAGAAAATATAAGAATCAGTAAATTCATTTACAAGGAATTACTGAATGTTATGTACAGTTCTTTTTTATATCATATTCGAACAGGAATATAATCATCAAAATGTTCTTGGTACTTACACTGTAAAAGGTTTATCAAACAAGTTCTTTCAAATATGTTAAATTGGAACACGAAGCACTGCCCGAAACGTTAACAATATAACATAACAAAGCTTTTATGTCTCATTGTATATTGATTAATAACTGAAATTAAAATAAGGATGACAAAAAAAAATGAACAAATAACCAATCTAAGTTTGTTGTTAATAGATGCGTTAAACCCCCAAGTCGCCTTTACCAATCGTATTTTTGGGGGGAGGGAGAGGGAAATATAAACAAATTTCGGCGCCGCACAGTTGGGTAGGATATCGGAAGAAAAACAAAAGTTAATATTTGGAAGTTTGGCTGCATTATTGAGAAACTAATAGTATTTCTCCTTTATATCCAGCAATTTTAAACTTAATTGTTGCACTAATAATGCCTTGATGTGAGATAATAAGAGAATAAATTAAAACCATCTTTTTAATATTTATAGCTGTTTTGCAGTATTTATTTTTCAAACCTAACGGTATGTGCTGGCTAAAATTAGATAATCCTACTGAATCCCAAGACAGCTGAAGCATCGGTTTCTAAAAATTATATATAGTTATTACGACGTTTCAAACAATTGCAAGCAATTTTGGTCCATTTTGCAAATCATCCGAAATCACCCGAAAACCCAGATACTAAATATTGTTAACAAAGGTTTGAACTACTAAAAACAGTTTTCAGACATTGTCCCAACTTATCACCATGAATGATTACTTACATACTTCTTATTTATTTAATTTTTTTTACTGGCGTATTCGAGTTACTCTCGACCCAGTTTTTGACTAAATAACATATATTTAACTGTACTGGAAATATCATACACATATGACGGGTTTAATAGCTAAATTCTACGATATAAAGAAAAAAAAATATTTTTCACTTATAAAACTTTTACTATAAATATATCGTTATGAAATAGGTATTAAATTATACAATATCTGAACAATGCAATGTTTACAATACAAACGATAAGACATGAATTTTAAACAATCTATCTTTATACCACGAATATTTTTACAATGTTTAATTTATATGAAATAATTTTACACGAAACCCTCAATATTTAACATAAAATACCTGACTATAACCTAAAATATCAATTGACAGGTTAGATCAATAATGTCAAAAACTATTTTGTTCCTAATAGTTTTATATATATTGTATATAGGTATGTATGTGTTCTTTTTATTCATTTATTTTTAGGTTATTTTATTCTTATTTATTGTATATATGTTATTTTTCTGTATAATTTATTTTATTTACTGTACATAGAGTGTGAATGTGATTTGTGAACACTATTATAAACGTCCTTGAGACAGATTGTAATATTTTTCAATAAAAAAAAAAAAAATACTTTTATATAAATGAAAATGAAAACAAAACACTTTATCACGTAACAAAATATTACTTATTTCAATTAATACAATATTTTACATTGCATACAATATTCTTAGATAGTGAAAGAAAAAAATTGAGATGTGCCTTTATCAGTAGACAGATTGAACTTCTGTAGTTCTTACAGATCTATCTAGTTAATGAGTGATAATAGGAGAGACATATTTAAAATTTAGTGAATCGATTTCGATTTCATCATATACAGTTTTCGAACTGAATAAATGTACAATATCACAGGAAGGAAGAATATCGGGTTCAATAAGAGAATTTGAAAATGAATTTTGCCAAATTCCATGTATATATATATATTTTTTTTTAATTTTTATTTAATTCATAATTATTTTATACGAGAAGATCATTTGGTCAACAGTGTGTAATATGTTAAAAAATTTACTTTAGAGTTAAATTAAAGATAAAATATAAATTTATATTTTATTATTTTTTCTTTTAATGTATGCAGCTTGCCGACCAAATGGCGTGAATTCTAATTCAATAGCGTCGAAAATATAAACACAACAAATTTGAGTATACTGCAATTTCCGATGTCTAAAGAACATTACGCTCGACCATGTGTGCGGCGGTTCGAATCCGGTGTGGACGGGTTTAAATTTATTTGGAATCCCCAGAATGAATCTCAACCTTCCCACTCTGGATAGAATAGGTTTGGCTGTACCTTCCCTCTCCCCCAAATAATAGAAATGGCGAGAGAGGGTGTAAACTAAAAGAAAAAATAATAATTTTTCAATACGATACATAACTTATAATAACTACACTGCAGTTCAAGAACAACAAAGGATATCCTTTCAATGCACCTAATACAAATACACATCTGTACTTTTTTCTACACAATAGGAGGTTATAATTCTTTCTGTAAAAAAAACTTACGATAACATAAATTAAAATATAATAAACAATTATTGTGATTATTACATAATAAATTATCATTTTATTGAATTCAAATAGTATGAATCACATTTAAATGGATATATCAGTTTTAAAACAAAACGAAAACATTTTAAATGAAAACATCCCTATAAACTGAGGAAAATAAACAAACAATTCTGGAAATAGGTTTATAGTAACTTATATATCCCTAAATATGTAAAATACTTTAAAATAAACATGAGACTAGAAGTTCTTCGAAGCTCTCTGAATATCTGAGGAAACAATACCGGGAATAGATATTTTCCTGAATTTCAATTACGAACCCGGTGGCACTCGAGTATTCAGAGGGCCAATCAATATCTTTCATTAGTCGTACAAAGAACAACAGGAGACCAATCAGGAGTCCACGTTTTATTAACGAGGAGGTAGAAGACGAAAAGGGAATCGGGCAAACAAGGTTAATCTTAAGTAAATAATAACAGTCTTATTGTGGCCGAAATAGAAGGTACCAATCACCTTGTCACAAAGCCATTCCATTCTCTCAGTTCTTCCTTAACTAAACATACCCCAGGGATCGATGGAGACAGCTTAAATTCCCAGTAAACAATTCTATCTCCGATTTTATGAAACGTAATAGGGGCGCATAAAGGAGGAAATACAGTATCTATTTGCTTATTCATTTAAACACGTGAACAGGAACGTTGCATGGATTATGGATGGAACAAGTTAGGAGAGCAGGGAGAAGGGAGTGCATCCCTGATGTTGAGCAATTATTTATGTTGAATTCTCAACTGCATGTTGTAAAGTTCATTTAGACAAATAATGATCATTGAATACACGGAGGGAACTACAATTTCAATTTTTGATAGTTGTAGTACTTATATAACTTGTCTCATGCCTTTGTCATAATAAGTTACCTTAGCATGAATCCCGCTCATCTGATTGATCATCCAATCACTCTATCAATTACTAATATTGAAACTAATCAGTAGCATATTCAATTTATCTTATTCATTCCTTTTTGGCTTTCCTAATACATCATAATATTAGAAAATGAATAGGTACTGTTAATTATTTAATTTTCACACTCACACAGCGGAAACATAAATAAATTAGTGCAATTTTTTTGGCTTTAAAAAATTATTTCCACTTAGCAACCGTTGAGAATTAGCTAATGTTTTGAATATAAAAGAAATAATGTCATGTCAGGTATGAGGAAGGACACGCGGCACTCTTTCCTTGCCTGTTTCAATTACTTAGATTGTTTAAGGAAGCAGATCACTCATCCAACGCCTCTTTAGTAATGTTCAGGGGTATGTCAGCTGTGGCCATGTCTGTTATTAATCTGTTGTTATGTCCATTTACATTTGTACAAAATCGTCGGTAAAGGGTTGTTAAATTTTGATAAACTGTTGGAAGGTACAGGTCAGTATGTAGAGTTTTGTTAGTCACGTACCAAGGTGCTTTTGTTATGAGTCGCAATCATTTTTATTGGAAGGTTTGAAGTTTTTGTAGGTGGCCATATATATGTAAGGTATGTGATGAGTAAGTAATACATGTTTTCAGTTTCTATCATAGTTTCGGTTTTAAAGATTTAGAAAAAAAGAAGGTGAAGTAGTTTGAGCCGTTTGTTAAGTGTCTCATGTTTCATTTTTGCAAGTCTCATTTCACCCTTCTGTCAAATGTAAGTACAAGATAAAGTACCGTGTCCGTAAAGGGAAGACCTTGGTGCCGGATTTTATCAAACTGCTGAGCCACATCCAAAAATATTCCAGTCGCATATAATTTTTGTTCTTAAGTTCCAACAATGTAGTGAGAAGCTCTTTGTAGTTCATGTGTCGTCGAATGGAATGTGTGAAATCCAAACTGGTAGTCAGGCATTATCAGTCGGTCAGTGAATACGTCAACAAGCTCTGACCGACATTAATTATAGGATCACTAGGATTAAATTTACATAAAAATGTCTTGTTAATTATTTTTATTTATTTATATACAGGTCGTTCCACACTTGCATTGTTATACAAAAAGCTGCAACAATATTTGAGCTAATCATGATAACTATGTGGCAATCAAGACCATTCCGATATTGTAATATCGCATTTAAATACCACGATTTATTTCATGATAAACAACAACAGAGACTAAATATTACTTTTAAAAAGTCTAGAACTGTGTTTACTCACACCGTTCATAACCTGATGTCCTGAAACGTTCGTCGATTCTCGTACAGCCATCACGACCTAAATGTTAAAGATAATTGGTCTTAAATTTAGTAGCTGAATGGTAATCATTCATATATCAAATGTACGTCTCTAAGCCTTTTTGAGGTTGAAATACACTTTGAATCATTATAGTTTTTTAACGAGATTAAACAGTGTTTTTTCTTTTTTTAAAAATATATTCTTAAGTCGAAAGAATTTAGTTAATACACTAATATTTTTAAAATAAGAAGAAGAAAAGGGTAGGCAAAATTGAAGGAGTAAACAAATTTTTTTCAACAACAATTTACCTATACACAACGTATAATACCTAGGAGTTGTGTATATTCGACAAATTATTTCTACGAAAAGAATTTATTTTTTTGTAACTTTGATGATTTATGGTAAATAACAAAACTCTAACATTCTTAATATTATTTTAAGTTTTTACAAAATTAAAAATGATCTTTGTTTTAATTAAACAAGAAAAGACTACAAAAAGTAAGAAAAAAATACTACCTACACAGCATGAACTTTAATAAACATATATTGGCATATAATTTCAAAAAACCTCTATAATCATGTTTGTTAGTGATTGCTGGACTTCCCAGGAAGGATGACCAATTTTTTTTTTTTTTGGAAGAGAGAGGGGGGTGCGAGGAGGAGAGCAAAATATAAAATTCCTAATTTATTTAAATAGATCAAAACAATTTGAACGATGTTTCTTAATTAATTGAATATCTGGAACAGATATGCCTCCAATAGGTAAAAAAAGTTAAATAACTGCGAGCGTGGTAAGTACTCGAATGAGAGACCGGTCGGATTGGGTGACCGTCCACTAGGGAAAATCACACTACCCCAGATCCAGCACCCACCCCGGGTATATGAAGCCCGTCAGGCTACTGGAGGCATCTCGCATAGACCGAACGTTAGAGTGATGGTTTTACTCCAAGTAGTTCATTCGAGAATCGCGATATGCCTCCTCCCCCCCCCTCTACTCCAGAGTTGTGTAAATGAACGGTCTGTTTCAGGGACGGTCAAATCATTATAGATCCTCGTGCCCCTGCTGGCTACGAGCAGATCTAATCCGATTTGTCTAGACCGATTCAGTCACTGTCCTTGAACCTGAGTGGGTTGGTGGGAAAGCACTGCCAGCGACCAAAGGGAATGGGAGTGGTATGGAGCGATGAGTAGCCTGCCGCTACAGCATGTAGTCCGTAGCAACGTGATTGGGTGACACCATCCAGGCTATCTGTGCTCCCGCAAGCTATATGGGTCTGTAAGAAGAGCACACCACACCACCAAAGATGGTCTAATGCGCTAACCGAAACAAAAATCATAAAACTCCATTTTTTTTTTAGTGAATAGGTATTGTTATTTCTTTTAAATTTTAGTAATCCATTGAGTAAAATATTTTCCCACAATTTTAAAGTAAATGTAAAAGTAAACAGTTCTTAAATTACGGAATTTTCTATTGTTAGGAGGAGGAAATTGACACAAATTAATTCATATCTTCAAATTTTCTCCACCTCACTTCATAATATGTCCCTGCACACTATTATTTGGTTCATTGAACATAAATATCGTTAAGTTTATTTAAAAGGATTTTAAATGTGCGACCAGTTGGAAACAAGTTATTTAAGTTAAGCGCCTAGCGGTAGTTCTTTTTTAGTTTCGCAAGATCCACGTTTTTAAATATACGGCTGAATTTGTAACCATGCACAGATCTTCTATCCCAAATGATCAATTTAATATATCTGCCATTTGGGATATAACAACACTTCCTAGGAGTACCAGTAGCGATAATGATCTTCAATGAAACCTATTATTGAAAATCATTAGCGCTGCTGAATATTTTGTTTTCCTCAAACTACCCATCAATTCAATTGTAACCAATCTACTCAATACCATGATGATATTTTGCTTTTAAAATTGACCCCTCGGGATTGCTCTTTCACATATTACTTGTTAAAAACGGTTGGCCGATGTTCCCCAAATTAGACCATGTGTATTTTATTTCAGGAACATTGAATATCCCCTTTGTTTGATTGAATGGTAGTAAATATTCAGTCAACTTAACAACAGTTATTCTTTAGTTAACTGCTGTTATTGAAACAGTATTGTAGCAATCTATATTGTTCGTCGTATTGTTTGTGTTCGAAGTCAATTGCGAAGGGATATCCTGCTCCAGACAACCTTTCGCTCCCGTTGATGCACGTGCAAATAGCTAATAAATCATCATTGAAATTGTTTTCCAATTATTGTCTGTGGCTGGTCTGTCATGGAAGACGACAGAGTTGGACATAAGTTGCAACAAATTTATCTCACGTAAGAAATGATTAAATATTTAGTCGACATTTTTAACCGAGATAACTAGAATTATATTTGTTTAAAAAAAATCGCAAATCCTTATAACATTTAAGCCATTGATTTTTAAAATAAAATTTTAATTAGATAAACATTCATTCAAATAAATATTTTATCTAATGAAATACTGTAAATCCCAATATTTTGGTTATTTTTCAACAAACAAAAAAAAATTAGGTAATCGAATTTTGGTTTGAAAATAGAAGTAATTGATAAAATACTGTTTACTTTTGTTCACCTACTTTGTTGAGGTTCTATTCAATAGTCTATCGATAATGATTCGCACACATCATTAACTTCACAATCACTATCAAGCAATCGCTGATTACTTCAATTTGATTTGTACTTGTTTAAAAATATATTATTATAAATTTTATTCGTTCACGACCAATGCAAATGCAATATTAATCAATAAATTTAAATCATGAATATACAATGACCGATTCATTAATCATTGATTATGAATTTTTATTGTGCGAACTAAAGTTATTAATCGTCAGTAGGATAGTTTTCGCTGAAACTCTAAAAGTGAGGTATAGGTTGAATAAATGGTTTAGTACAAGGTGAATCAATCTTATAAAAGCTTACACATTTTTTGTTTTTTAGTACACAAGGAGGAAAAGCGGAAGTTACATCACGATTTTTATATTTTAATACGCAAAATATTAAATGGAAAGGAAATTTTATATCAAACAAAATTTTCCTCGAAATGTTATCTTTAGAATTAATATCTTACGTGTTTTATTTTTTTCAGTGCTGAAATGAATAACAAAATATTAGGTATTCTCTCTTAAATCTTATGAATCTTTTACGCAACTTTTTTTTTTTATCTTTATGTTTCGTAACTACATAATTAGGTTTCCCTTTTGCCCTGTGAGTTACTGTACAAAATATAAAACAAAGTACAAAATGTTTCATAAGATACGTTATATAAGCTCCCCACCCTTTTATCAGGTAACTGATCGTTGGAGAAATGTTACCCTTATTATACCATTCCCGGCCCCTCTAATGCGGCATTCGTAGAGGAAATTTATTTCTCTTATCTTGATTTTTTTTAGGTTTAATTTATACTTTGAGGACGGTTTTACTTTAGTATCTAAACAAACAAAAAAAATAACATGCACAGATTAAATAAATATATTATATGTAAAAAAAAAATACTGAAACGAATTTAAAAAAAATTAAAAACCGACTACAGAAATTGTATTGATCCTGAGGGAATTTACTTGCATATATACTTAAATATCTTGGTAGATTGATAGGGAAATTGACATCAAGGAATATTTAAACATGGTGTAGTAGTCGGGTTCCTGTCACACTCTTTCGGACGTTGCATGCACTGATACATGGGACGAAATTTATTTCCCTAGAGCGGTAATGTGTTGTGAAAGGAAATCGACTTCTACACCAAGCTTAAATAACCATAGAGGTAAATCGGTCGCATTCTGTTATATAGTGAAGGGAAATTTCCGGTGCGTTCTGTTATGATTGCAGAGTTCATCATCTACTAACCCGCAGATCTTTTTAAGTCTGTAGTGGCCTGTTAGTACTCCGATGATGAGTCGGATTTCCTTTTTAGCTAGGCCCAGCAGCCATTCAGTTTAACAGGGGAAGGTGTTTTGATAAATTGTTTGGCTTGTCTAAGCCCTGCGCATTTCTTTCAGTCTTTTCCTGCTCTTTTCTAAATCCAATCTAGGACTTATTTTCGCTGATGTTTTTGGATATTCCTACTGCAGGCTTTGGAGCTATAATAGGAGATTCCGCTCCTTTGAGAACATTGACTTTAATTCCTTTGCGGCCGGAAACTCACACTAGTAACACTTTTCACGGGATCTAACTTAGTAATTATACTGATTCAAAAATCGGTATTGTCATTCGCACAAAAAATCTTTACAAATGTTTTAAAGGATTGATTAAACACACTTTTCACAATAAATTGACATAATTTTTAGTCCAAATCAATCAAATTGTTTTAAAACACTGAGAGGATCTGATCGAATAATTTGAGCCATCAAACTTGCAAATCAATCCAATCGTTCCCTCAAAACAGCGTTACATACCTTTTAGTGGGTATCACGAACACATTATTCTGGTTTCTTTTATTCCGGAAACACCAAAGGAATTCAACGAATAATATAATATAAAAAATTAAAAATCAATCCAGCCGTTCGCTCAAAATAGCGTTAGAAAGTTTTTTGCAAATTGATTACACACATCTTATTTAATAACAAGGCAATTTTTTTAGCTGAATTTGTTTCAAAATACTCAGTGAATCTCACCGAATAATTCGAGCCATCAAACTTAAAAAATGTTTCAGCGGTTCGCTCCAAAACCTAACTACCTACCTAATATCGGACGAACCATACACATATACCTCGTTTCGCTTCGCTTTGTCGGGTAAAAATGGATCTTTTGATAAATTATAATATCTTTTGATATTAGCTTTTTCGGATGATACCTAAATCACAAAACTCATTAAAAAACAGATTTAATATTTATATATATTGTATAATAATAGTCATAATAGTTTTAGTAAATTCTCAGCATTTCGTGTGGAAATCTTTTCTGAAAATTATATGAGAAGGAGTTGGTCGGAGGTTACGGTCAAATAAACACTAAATTTTTAAATTTAAAAATAATATTTATAATTGTTTCGCTTACATTTCGACTCACCTTTCAGGTCTTCACCAGGGCATTTCATCATACACAACAGGAAGCAGTTGATAGAGTGGTGTCGGCGAAACAATTAAAAATACAATTTTTTAGAAATTTAGTATTTATTTGACCGCACCCCCCGACCAACTCCTTCTCATATTATATCACGGTCAATTATCTCTACATCATTTGAAAATTATAGTTTAGTGAAATATAACAGTTAAACTAACATAACGAAAGGTCAGCTACACTGGAATATCGGGTATCTGTAAACGGAGGAGTATCGGGAAAGGTGTTAAGTTCTCAGCTCTTCGTAACTTTATTTCCCAACCTTTATTTCTCATTAGTTAATAATATTTTTTATTATTTTTATTTGTTTAAGAATATTAACCCTATTCATACCCTTTTTAAAAATGTGTTACTTTTTTAGATAAACAAACTAAAGATACTTAAGAAGAGGTAATCAGATTTGAATGTTTTGTTTTTTAAAGAATAATATTTATTTTAATTATTTTATAAATTACTATAAAATGCCAGAATGGAAAAAAATTAAATTATACTCTACTGAAAAGAACACAAAAAACACGATTGAAAAGAACACAGATAAATTGAAATGACAATCTTTAAAATCTCTCTAAACTTACAAAGTGCAAATAAATGTTCAGGCAGTTCGGTTGTCCAAAAAAAACAAAATCGTAGGAGGGTTAATATTGAACAGGAACTTTTATACGTTAAAAGAAACTTCGTGAGGGGCCTAAACAGTCTTCCAGCAATGCCTCCATAATTACTCACAACCAAAAAAAGTAGTAAAAATCTTACAAGTATTGGTTATGAAAAAAAAAAACAACATTAAATCATAAAAACAAAACTTTACGATATTAATAAAAAAAAATCGTAAAACACATCAATCACAATGGTATAATATGTACCAATAATGAAAGAAATGAGGATTTGATATTATTCAGTTTTACGCAGAATTTATTATAGGCTTTAAAAAAAAGTTGGCCTGAGTTATTTTAACAAATAGGATAGTTCCAGGAAAATTTTATATACTCTTATTCAGATTACAGAAAATTATAATAAAATGTATCGAATTACATCACATTTGAGACCAAAAGTTTCAAGCTGTGAAAGCTTATAAAAAATAAATCTCAGTATAAAACAAGATCTATGAATTGTTAACATTGGTTTATATATTAATCACAAATAATCTATAAATATGTTTATGAAATGCACATACAACTTCACAATAAAGATTTTATTTACAAGAAATGTTTAATTAAAATAAAATTATATGTAGTTATATGATGTTTCATATACCTGTTGTTAATATAAATCGTAATTAATATAGAGAACGAATCTATCTTTTTAAATGTCCATACGATATTAATTAATTAATTATTAGTGTACTTATGAAAGTCAAAGAGCTCTCTCTATCTATGCAATATGAAATACATATAATAATATAATGAATCTCATCATCCTGTTTAGAAAAAATGATTACGGAAAAAAATAAAAGGATTTTTTTTTCTATTCAGAAACTGGTTCTATCTGATAATACGCAGGATTTGAGCTTATGCGTAGTACCTGTCTCTAAGCATTCAAGTGACAGTGATGATTTGTGAGGCAATTAAGATTACGTAAAGTTTCATTAAGATTATGTGTGACTTTGTAAGTGAAGGGTGTTTTGCTAGGAATGGATAAGATAGTGAAAACCTTGAAGATACAACAAAACAATTCTGCGTTCTCAACTCCAGCGTCTGGAGTCAACGGCGTTCGCGATGGCATTGGCATTATAGTGATTAAAATAGGAACAATAATAATTGTTATTTTAATAGACAAACGTTATTAAACAGAGGTTTGGGAGTTTTAGTCAGTTAAGAGAATAAGGTAATAGCTTTTTTTTTTTTTAACATTTAAGATCAGTCTCTAGCATTGAGGCTGTAATGGACGTGCGTGTATCGAGAAAGTCACAGGACATCTTGACCTTTCCATTCTGATCAGGATATGGTTGGTTGTATGTCTAGAACAACCTAGGCCAGTGGTTCCCAACCTAAAGCTCGCGTCACGTCACTGGACTTGTACCCGGGTAGAACTTGTGTCCGCCTATATCAGCAATCGCCCTGGCGACAGTTTTACAGTTGTCAGCAGCAGATCGACAAGTTTCTAATAAAATATTCAATACTTATATCAATAAATATCCAATAATTATTTGATTGATAAATTACTTTGAAAATATTTACTTATTTTTCATTCATCATTATTGTATCACGTGGCATGCTGCAGATAGACGAATTTTTAATTTCATGTGTTTTAAAATCGCTTTCTTTAAAATATGTATATTTAAAAATTTACAAGATTCTATAGATGAAAATTTCAAAAGTACAATGAATTACTTGAAAATAAAAAAAAAATCACTTATAGATATTTCATTACTATTGTTTTATTTAATCTCATTCTTTGATAATAAAAAATGAATAAAAATAAGTGGCACTAATGTTAAAGGTGCATTAAACTTATTCCATAGCTAGTTATAACCCATACTATTTCTAATTAATTTTTAATTCTAATTAAAAATGTTTTAATATATTATAAAAACCCTATGTAAACTTAATAAAATTCATTAAATTTCATGTTTTTCGCCTTTTGTGTAGAAATATGTTTCATTAGTTTTGGAAATAATAAAGATGTTTGTTACTGTACATATACATGTTTTTTATTACTAAACTTCACATTTATTTTTTAAATATTATAAACAGTAACCTATACGCAATTCACATTGAATAAATATACGGGGCCTACTAACTAACACATAACCTATAAAATGTGCCAGCTGGTACTTATATAAGACTTAACTTATATAGACACATACAAGATATTGTGAGGCAGAGGATTAAAGGGAAAAATGCCCTCCGCAAAATATTTCTATCAGTGTTCGTCATGATCCTAGTCTTTCCTCAACAAATTAATAATTAAAACTTGAAATCAATAATAATTATACAAATACATTATAATTAATTAAAAAAATTGTAATACAAAATTCTTTCCCCAAAAAGTTAATAAATACACTTTTGATTAAATAATAAGTTCATTAAAATATCTTTATTACATTTTTTTTACTTTCCCATCTCTAACAGGTAAGGAAAGCATTGCAACCGGGAAAACTTCTGGTTTCCAGTTTTTAACGGATTTTTACCTAACAGTATTCTTTACGTTTCAGGTTCTGTGGCACTTTTAGTCTATAAAGTGGATACTTTTAATTAAATAATTAATTAAGGAGGGAAACCTGGCGGTTGAGCGTGATCTCGGCCTAATCACCTCCCTGCACAGCCGTTGGACTTAAATCAGTACTTCCTTATATACTACTAAATCCAAGACCCTTCATAGGGTTTAGTGGAACAGGTTTTTTTTTTCATGTTTCAGAGCCAACTGAGTTATTAACAACCCGTTACAGCTTTTCATTTTAATTTAATAACAAAAACATTAATCATAAAAAATAAAAATAAAATATACATAAAGATAACTGAGGAACTATTATTTAGCGATCAGATGATGGAAGTCAACTAAAGTCTAGTTGACAATAAAGTGCAGTATGCAATACGATTAGACGTGACTCGACGGACTTGATTTTAACTAGTGTTGCCCAAAATCGGTTTTGGTCTTGCACTTTGCAAGACCAAGACCAAGGCCGCCTAACTGATGCAAGACGAAGACCAGGATTTATAAAAAAAAATCTACATTTTTAATATAGCCTCCGAGGCGCCTTAAAAGAAGATGGCCTCGTGATCTACTTATGTAAATATATTATTAGAGCGCAACCAATGGGTAGTTTCTCAACAAGCGCTTTCATGTGATTGTATTATTACATTGTGCAAATTTAGTAGTTGTATTTTTTTACAACACAGTTGTCAATATCAATGAATAAAAAAAAAAACAGTTTTAATAATAATTAAGGCAAAATAGTTACTAATACACGACAATTTTAGTTACTATATGTTAATAATTGCTATAACAAATATACTTCTGCATTTAAATCCTTTCATTTTTCATGCGAGCTAAGTTTGGTTTCTTCAATGTAAAGAATTATAGTAATATTTTTATAGTAATAAGGTAATAAGTGGCTGCTAGACTGTTGCGACACTCTTGCACAAAACCAAGATCATCACCAAGACTGAGTTTGCAAGACCAAGTCTCTTTTCGATCTCGCCTTTGGGCAACACTAGTTTCAACGAGAATCTGTAATTTTACTTATCTTGTTATATATATATATATATATATATATATATATATATATATATATATATATATATATATATATATATATAATATATATATATATCTTTTTTTTTCTTCCATATCTTACTTGGTTATTTTTATTTATTCTCCTTTCTTATGTACATATTGTGTGAATAAATACTATAGCCATAGTATCAATGCCCTTCAGTATGGCAGACTGTATTAATTCTCAATAAAACGATAAAAAAAAACAGTTTTAACGAATCCATAGAAATCGATAAATTCATTAATAATCTCAATAAAATTGCATCAGATTGAGAAGAATTTCAATTGTTCTTTTTATTGTTTTCCCTTTTTTTTGGGGGGGGGGGAAACAATAGAAAGAACAATTGAAATAAATTGTCATAGCGTTAATATAATCCGAAGCTTCGAAGGCTAGATGAAGGTTCGACCTCATAACTGGCTTGTACTATAAGAAAAAATAATCATAAAGTTCTAAGTGCCTATTTACAAGATAATATCTACAAAGCGTGCCGGAATGACACTTAGTATTATCTCGAAAAGCTATCTGTTTACACGAGACTAAAGCCCATTTTATCTGCTCTCACTGGCCCTATGACTGATATTCCTTCACTTTGACTCGTATCGTTTACCGGCTATCTAAGTGGCCATCAAATTATTATAATTATTTCCATTTAAATAAACAAAACAAAATTATATTCTAAAAAATGCGAAATAAAGCATTTACAATAATATACATACTCTTAACCACTACCATTTCTTACAATTGGTAGATCTTACTACTATCAGATTATTTTATAAACAGTTTTATAGATACCCCTTTTTTACTTTTTTTGTAATATAGAGCAATTTATTAATATATCAGTAAACAAAAATTTTGTAGGCGAAATTAATTTCATTCAATAAACAAATAATTGATCAATTAATACACTAGCAATTTCTAATTATTTCATAGTAAAATTAAATGAATAAAACATTCCAACTTCAAGCTTTTACAAGTTGTTTTCGGCAACATAAATGCACATTTCAAAGATGATTTATTTGTAGTCCAAATAAGATTAGTTCCCAGCCATGAATAAATTATGATATTATACTAATAAATCTTTAGAAAATAACCAATTTTCCCCCTCAATTAAAAAAAAAACTGCTTGTTTTATTGTATTATTTTAAAAAAGATAAGCGTGTTGCAGAAGCACATATCAAAATTGTTTAGCCAAATTTCATTTAGGAAATTTTAACATCAATGATGCTCAACGGTCAATCCCACACAATCAGTCCTAGAGATTGCTATGACCCTCAATATGTCGCACACAAGGGTAGAAAACCATTTACACAAGCTCGGCTATGTTTTCAGGCTTAATGTTTGGGTTCCTCACCTGTTTTTTTTTTTTTTTTTCGAAAATCACAAAAAATGTTATAACCTCAATACGTTTTTAGCTATCTCAAAGAAATTTAGCAGGAATTTGTGGCCACCTAAACTACATAAAATGACTATGACATCAACAGGACCTTCGTAACCAAACTACAAAAGGAGATGAAAAATAAAAACCTATAAGGAGTTTATTTATTTATTTCTTATGTAGCCATTAAACAAAAAAAAAGATATTCATATGGCTCTGAAGAGCAATAATTCAGCTTTCCAACGGATATGGTATCATCAAATTTGGAGAACATCCTGAAGAGTCATGAATGATCGGATGGGTGTTGTTTTCCACCAAAACAACGCTAGGCCCCACATCTCATTGGTCACTCGCAATAAATTATTAAGCCTTGGATGGAACCTTTTGTTCCATGATCCCTATTCACCAGACCTTGCTCCAATTGAATACTGCTTATTCCGGTCTCTGCAGAACTCCATAAATGGAAAGAAATTCCAAAAGGAAGAGTACATCAAAAACAGCTTGGGTCAGTTTTCTAACAATAAACTCCTGACATTCTATGAACATGGCATTATGCAGTCAGTGGCAAGATCGGAAAAGTCATATTAAATAATTGTAAATATATTGTAGATTAAAATAAATTTTATGTATATAATGCACTGAGTTTTATTTTATCCTGAAACATCGAAAGGACTTATTTGCCAACCCAATAGAATTTTCTGAATATATTAATGTTTGTAACGAAATCGAAAAATAAATAAACACGATAATGACGCCGTAATAATTAATTTTAAAGCCACGGTTTAAGGTTATAAAATTGATAATCATTACATGAAAAATTGGAAAAATAAGAATCTGTAACACTGCGATGTAAAGACAACTCAATAAAAATTAAAGAAAAAAATTAAGAATACTTTTATCACTTCAACCCAACAAATGCTTTATGTTCAGTACTTCGTAATGAAGAACTCTTTTAAGGTCAAAGGTTGTGCAGGGAGGTTATAGGGCCGCACAGTGGGAACGATCTCCTATCCAGGAGGACAAAAGAAACTTTTAAAATATGAGAAACGTAATGTATCATTTTTTTTTATAGATAGCGAGTGACCTAAAAAGTGGCTAGTAAAATTTCAAAGTTCATTTAAACTCTCACTGAAGAGTACGAAAGAAGGAGGTTTGGGTGAGCAGGCCTTCAGTTCCACCAACTGACAAATAGTTCCAGCATTTCGTAATTTATAGCCTAAATTAATGCCTGTGTGCGTTATTGCTTACGACTGTTTTTGATAATTCAGTTAAATACCCTTTTCACTGGATTAATGTATGTACAACCAGTTTGATGTTGGTTACAATTACATTTGAAAAATGACTTTGATCAATTCTTTGAAATACATAAATAATACTTGTATGGTCTGTGGAATATCCTTTTCAGTATACCGCCGCTACATTTTTTTTTTTTTCAATTTGAAGCATTTTTAGATTCTTTTAAAAAATAATCAACAAATTTTGCACCAAGTATAGTTTTTTTAAATTATTTCAGGAAACGTAAATTTAAGTATTAGTATCAAATTTATCTAATCTTATGAAAACGTTATGAATCAAACAGTAAAATCTATACAGTTTTGAAGAAAGATTATGTAAATCCATTTACATAAAAAATAAATGAATTTGGAAAAATGTACAGAAAATGATTTTTTTTTTTATAAGTAATGTGTCGTAGCTGAAGCATCTTTTCTAGACCTGATATCAATTGGTAACAACAACCAGTCTTCTTGAGGTTTCGAGGGAACAGAGAGGCCGAATGATGTTTTTTGTTTGCTTCGAAAAACTAGTGAGCGGAAAATAAAGGATATAATGTAGTAGGGATGCCCAGAAGGGGTCTGCATGACGTCAACAAGTTTTTGAGAGAGCACATTTTTATGGGGTTATGGATTTTTGAAGATTGCAAAATTTTCAGACTGTGTGGACATTGAAAGAAAAAACGGAGGAAATAAAATGGAAATTTAAATTACAGTTAGAAAGCGATCATGGGGACTTCAGCCAGAGAGCCTAATGATGTTGATTATAGGGTTGAAAAAATAGATTAAATAAATTTGAATATTTTCGTTCTGATTTTCTTTTAGTAATATTTTTGTTAGTTTTTATTAATTCTAAGGAATTTTGATTTTAAATTTAAATTTTCTTCAAAGTTTAAATTTACTCACAAATTTAAGTTATGTTGACTTATTTGCGACTGTAAAAGTTTTATCTGTATTTATTTATGAAGGATAAGTGATTTACAATCGAAAGTTACGCTCAATGAATTTTTTCCTCCTTGACTGGCTATCGGCCTTCCTTAATTAATCCCGTGAGAGTCTACTGATCCAAGGGTCGATCAACAGCTGATGAATCCAATTAAATAATTAACTGCCACAGCAGGACTCGAACCCGTGTCTTTGAGCGTAGGAAGCAGAGCTTTATCCACTTAATTACCCGAACTTATAAATACGATTAAGAGACTCTAATTTTATGCTCGACGAGTGCTGTAAGGAGTTGATGTCAGGATCTATGCTTAGTATGTTCCAAATGTTTGTTAAAACCATTAAAAGGATCAAGTTTTTATCCAGTTCATATAAGCTTGGCGACACCTAGGAAGACTTTAATAAATAAAGTCTGCTATAACCATACTTGAATCTGATCAAGAGAATAAAGGTTACAATATCGAAGACGCTACAACTGAATGAGGAACGCTCCATTATTATTATTATTACCGCTTCTAAATTAATAACAAAAACAAAAATTAGCCTCTTACAAAACAAGATCCTGGATTCGATACTACCGTGTATAAATCGGAAGATTTGTCTTGCGTAATTCATAATTCATTTTAAAGAAGAATAGATGCTTAAATATTCTTAGAATAAGTTACAAAAAGAAAATATGATATATGTTTTTTCCAAAGATACACAACCAAAGTTCTCGCAGGCTTAATAATGACTTAATTTACATTTATGAAAACTAATGAAGAACTAAAAGGAAAATACAGAGAAGGAAGTTTTTATCGGAGTTAGGAAGAGAAAAGGACTGAGTCTTTCCGAGTTGAGTGCAGCGCTTCATTGTTCCTCAGACAAAGGGCAGCCACTTCCCAGGCAAGTATTGTCATAATTAGGGCAAAGGTTGGATTTATAGGGCAACTCTTCTCGGATTGGGACTGGTCGAGGGGAGGGTTTGTTTTATTTAAAAAATAAATTAATTTAAACTTTGTTGAACTTCTGTTAATTATTTAAATTAATTATAATTTATTTATTTTTTGTTAAGTAAACAAACAGTCAGGGGGCCGGTTGGACGAAAAATACTGTTGCTTGGCAACCTTGAAAAACCAAAGTTTACGATTTAAAATCCCGGTTTCAGGGGCACTTTTAGCTCTTGCATAATTTCAACGCCCTCTTCACTGAACCGGGAAAATCCCGTATAGCTTAGATGCGATGGAGGGGAGAAAAAGAGAAAGAATATAAACAATAGCTTGTAACATATTTTCTTAAAAAATAACTTCATGAACTCGGGGAAGGAGTGGCCGAGCGGGCTAAGGCGTGTGCACAACACCGCTTTGTCCGGTAACCTGAAGGAAATAAATGTTAAAATAATCATGAGTTCGAGTCCCGGTGCCAGTGGAGGAGGACCTATAACATTAAACCTCTGCCCTTACCCCTGGCTCATGAAATACGGGTTATATTCAAAAAGGCCAGGAAGAAGAGAAAAAAAACCGCTTTTTTTAATAAAAAATAGGTCAGGTATTTGCAACAGAACCAAAATCGCAAATATTTTAGCTGTAATAGAATTCAAGGGATAAAGAACGTATGTATATTAGATTGAGATTATATTTTTAAAATAACTCAAAAAAGTCCATGTATAAATAAAACTTTAAATGGCAGTTCATCTGATAGCTTTGGTGGGTACTGAGGAGGAGTGTAAACTCAGTTACAGAAGTGTAAACTGAGCCTACCATAGTGTGAAGTGTATTTCTGCAAAACAGAATACTGTTACGACAAATGGCACTTTAAACTAAATATTATTATTCATAAAATACAGTTTGAGAAATAAAACGAAAATATATTTCCATAAAAACAATATGTTACTCAACAGTATGCGGTAGGAACTGTAGCGGATGACAGTACTGGTAGCTTCGATGCTATCACACTACTTTAACGCTTATCGACTTTACAAAAATACATCGAAAAACTTGTAGACTTTTAGCGGTCTTATTGTTTTAACTCCTACGTTGGATAGATATTGAAAATGCATGCTGGTACACAATTATGGACATTTAAGATTCACATTCAACATTGTCATCACCACCTATGCCGATGACACGTGTATCCTATCAGTTAATAACGATCCATCTATTGTATCCCAAACTCTTCAATCACACATCACAAGCCTTGAAAAATGGTGTCAAATCTGGAGAATTAAAATAAATTCCAATAAATCCCATCAAATAACCTTCACTCTTCGTCGTAAACCTATGACTTCCTGTCCTACAGTATCCTTCAACAATAGCCCTCTTATCCCTGTCGAACAAATCCGATACTTAGGACTCCACCTTGACAAACAACTCACTTGGAACCCCCATACCAGACTGAAACGACTAGAAACCGCCCGACGTTTTCGACTACTGCAGCACTTACTAGACAAACGATCTAAGATTTCAATCTATTATAAACGACTCGTATATATGACAATAATAAGGCCTATTTGGACTTACGGAATTGAGCTTTGGGGCTCCACTAAACCATCGAATTCTTCTCGTATCCAATCATTACAATCCAAAATCCTCATCGCTCCTTACTTTATCACAAATAAAATCATCCATAAAGACCTTAATGTTCCATATGTTTCCGATTTGGCCCAATCCAGATACCTGTCCTTCCATAACAAACTGCAGAACCATCCGAATCCTCTCATTTCAAATCTTGCTTCCTCCTCGATCCCTGATAACCTACCGAGGCGTCTGAAAAGAAGATGGCCTCAGGATCTTCTAATATAGAACTTTAATTTGAGTTCTACCAATGGGTAGTTTCTTTTCATGCTGTACATGTCATGTTACCAATTTCACATTTACTTATTGTATTTTCTATGTATTATAGTTGTAAATTCCATTAAATTAATTTAAAAAAAAAAGATTCACATAACTCTTTTAAATTTAAATGGCATTAGAGAAACCTGTTGTTCTAATTAACAATCTTCAAATCCTACTGTTAAAATTAAGTATATCACATTAATGGGCAAGTGACAAATCTCGTAAGTATGGGATCGAAGTTCACCTCTCGCAAAAATTTTATTTTCTGAAAAGAAATATTAATTTTATTTATTACTCGTAGATCGACAGTGGATTAAGGAAAATCTTCTTTGCCACTCAAATTGGGTATTTAGCCACCAGTCTGTTGCACGAGAGGAAGTGGCGTAAATATCTGGGAAGCACCACTCTGCAGTCTAATCCGATGCACCCAAATAGATGATAATCCGGAAATCTTTCTCGTCTGTAAATATTCCATGATATTGAAACCTAAACTTAAGAACAATGATGAGTTCAGGTAACTATTTAAGAAAACCACAGGTTCCCATAACTAAAACTAACAAAGCTGTCTTGTGTCTTTCTGGTTAAGTACTCTAACCAGTAACCTAAAAACAAGTATTGAAAGATTTGAGACAAAAATCCTCCAAACGATAACTGGAGTGATCTTTGATAACCAACTGAACTGCTTATTGGCCCATGAATATAAAAGTAAGAAGATTAAGATGGACGTGATATAAATCTCGAAGTAACGCAGCAGGAAATCTAATTAAAACAATGAATACCTCCTTGGCAAGAGATCTCGCTAGTGGCACTGTGTAACATGGACACCGATCCATGCAACAAACTGGAAAGTAATGGACCATTTCAAAAGAACCCGGGGTGATCGAATCTGTTAAGCGTTGCCCGCTTGTTCATTCCTGAGTTTAGCGATGCCGGTTGGAATCCAGCTTGAAAGAGCTGAAATTTAATTCGTTGTGGACCCGCTGTATGAATCTAGACCTTCCCGCTCTGGCTTGAATAGGTTTGGTTGTACCTCTAGAAATGATAAAGTTGTAGTTAGTTGTTTTTTATTTAACCCTTGGTCATCTTTCGCCGGTATGCCAGAGTAGATCATGATAAAGAACACTACCGACTGGTTGTACATATTTTGCTAAATTCTAAGCAAAGAGAAGACTAAATGTGATTAGTTGATAAAAATATAAAAATCAGTTATAATTTTCCTCCCGGGGCAAGGAAGTTTTTCTGTAAAAATAATTCAAACTTAAGGACATTTCGTTTCCATTCCACACCAAGTATCATTCTACACCGGATATAAATTTATTCTAATATTCCGATATTTTAACATATCTTTTCTGTGTTTATAATTAAAAACAATCTATCATAATATATATAATCTATATATAATCTGTTTGTTTACATATAAGGTGAGATAATCTTGAAAAATATAGCAAAAACTGAATAATAAAATCCATCCAAAAGCCACGAACACAACTGACACTGGGAGAGCGGAAGGCCATCCACTACCCAACTTTGCCAGGGGTAATAATGATTATTAGGGTAAAAGGGAAACTTTGGCTGGCAGCTATGAACTCAAGTGTTCCGCGAGAGTAGTTGGTGTCACTAAGTAGGACAATTAACTAAACAGGGCGTGTGTATAGTTTCTTGGGGAGTTTAAAGTGTTTGGTGGAATCATTTGTGGCCGTTAGTTTGTAAGCCCCCACCTGGTCGATGGGGCCAAGTTTCTGCTTCCCGAGCACAGCCAAATTGGCTGTCTAAGTCTGAGCCCTTGGCGCTGTCTGAGAATCGTTTGATGTCTTCCTCTAGTCCTTCAGGCTTACGGGCTCCCAAGATTGGTGTACCTACTATAGGCGACCACAAATATCCAAAGTCATGTAGTTGGCCACACATGGAATCACAAAATGTTAGATGAAGTGTTTTTTTTTTCTTTTTTAGTCGTGTGATGATTCGATCAAAAAGAGTAGAAAGGTATATATAAATAAACGAATTACTTCGGAAGTTTTGAAATTTGAGGTAAATATGAGTATTTAGCTGTATTATCCGACAAATTAATGAAATTTAATATAATTACAAACTTTTTATTTCATCTCCGCTTCTTGGCTACAGGTCTTAATAATAAAATGATAAACAAATATATAATAAATAATAAAAACAACTACTATAAAGTTATAAGAAATATTGATTGACAGTTGCAGTCATTAGAAGTAAATAAAAAAATACATATATTTATTTTCTCTGCCCCATAGTTTCAGGCCTTCATCAGGGCTAAGCAAAGACCAGATAACTAATAAATGTAGAGATAACATAAGTATAATATAAAAATTATAAGCCTAATCTATGTATTATATATCATGCGAGTATTATGTATGTATCATATGTATGTTGATTTTTTAAAAGAATTGGATGTCAAGCTCAGACGGAGTCTAAAATCTGTTGTAGTTGAGACTTGTTTTGTAATTAAAATTTAAAGTAATTTAGGTATTTTGTAATTCAAAAACTTCTCATATTTTTATATCTGATGGAAGACAAGCGCAAGAGCATTTAGATAATGTGCTCAATTTATCCTTGGGATATAGATTCAAAGACGGATTTCTATATAGGGCCCTCCAATCCTAAGGAAAACTATCTCAATAGCTTAGCAGAGAAGCTACAATATATTGCTGAGGTAGAAGGAAACTCCCATCATTCATGTCGCATTGCGTATTTTATATGACGAGGCATAGATACATTTCCATAATGTTGACATAGCTCCCGTTAGCATCTGCGATTTTCTGATCCACTTTCATATTCCGTACATTGTATTTCTAGATCCTTATCCTCATTCAAAGTACCTTTATATAAGAATGTGATTCAATACATTCTCTGTACAATAGCATGCTTTGAAAATAATAGGAGCTGATAGGGAAATCCATTCTCAAAATCAAGGGGATTTTAAGTAATATGATGTAAGTATAGCTTAAATCCCCAGCATTGTTAAGAAAAAGAAAATTATTTAACAGCAAAAAAAAAAAAAAAAACAACAACATATTCAATCATAATATTTAATTAATAATAAACATAGCATTAAAACTGAAGTTTCTCCTCAAAAATTTCTACTAATTTTATTCTTAATAATGGACTATTATAATTGGCCAAGAAAAACACAAGAGTAACACCCCTTCAAAATTTGAAGTTTTACTTTTCAATATATATTTTTTTCCATTCGCTTTCTGCGACTTTTCCCAAGATACCTGGACCTTTGTTTTGAGACTACTTGACCCTATATAATGTAGGGATTTTATTGAAACTTGCCTCTTAAAGTCTAAGCCGATAAATTTATGTATTTACCATATTTTACCAAAAATAAGCTGGAAAAAAGTTTCGGAATACACGGACTTTTATTGGCAAATCAAAACGTATGCACCTTTTGGTAATTATATCATATTATTTATTTATAGTTGTAATTCCTCATGTGTTCTTAAACTCCGATGGTAAAACTTGATTCTTTTTAAGAATTCCATAACGGATTTCTCACCTGTTTCCAAATATTCTGGTATTTCTAGCCTTGTACCACTCATCTTCAGTTTCTTTTGTTGTGCGTAAAAATTGCTGGCACTCAACCAGTACATGAGTGACTGTACTATACGCAACACATCCAACATAGGTTGGGGCTTTAAGATCGCTGAAAAGATCCCCATAGAATGATTCGCAATGGCCGATCATAAGGTGGCACAATATTATTTCTTCTCACCCCGATCTTCTGCAGCTAGATCTATCGCCTCCAGAAGTCATTCCACTTGATTGGATCACCATCAACCCAATCTTTCCGACGTCACAATTTAGAATCATTATTCGGCTGTTGTGACTAATTCGAGCTATCCGAGATAAAAAAAATTCATTCAAGGAAATAAAGAAACATAAAAAAAAAACAATCTTTCTCTTTGTATCAAATGAAAGAATGTTTATATATTTTTAAATTTTATTTATGATCTGAAATTCGCTATATCAGGTTCCTCAAAAAGGTTGTGTATTTCTCTATTTCATCTTGTAAGGTATGTTTGACCAAATCTCTATAGGCCATGTGTGTGCCGCAGATTTTTTTTTCAAAACGTCTATAAACCTAGAGCCGTATGTCAAAACTCTTCTGATCAAAGTATTATATACCGTCCTTAATAGATATTACATTCTGTTTTCCTCCTCCAAAGAAGCATCAGGGAGCAATATATTTTCTTCCTTGATTTCTTTTGTGAAGTCATCTCCCCCAGTTATTAGGAACCCTAGTTAGACTAATTCAAACCGAACTAAACTGTATTATAAAACCGTAGAATTAATTGAGCTAAAGTCAGATGTCATGAACAGACGGAACAAATGCCTCTCTACGAACCGCTTAGTGACTCATTATACTTAGCACCCTGCTGAGGTATTGTCGTCTCAGATCGATCCTTTGTCAGACTATTTTAATTAGAAGTAAATAGAAAGGAGGTATGAGGATTTAAAGCTGAATTATTTAACAATGCCATTAATGGCTAATAAATATTAATGTAAAGCGAGGATATCGCGTGAGGTCCTTCAACAGCTTGCTGATTGCGAAAATAAACTGCTTGTTAACCGGATGCTGATAAACTCAAGAATTTATAACGTCTAAACTGGTTTATTTCGGTATTTCGAGAGTAAAATATGGAGCTGTCTGAAGGATATTAATGCCGTAATTAGGCATCAGAAATGACTGAAGAGAATAATTAAAACTCAAGTTTTCCGTGTTTTTGCGTTCCACTCGATGACCTCAAAAATTTAAGGTAGCTAACTCAGCTATAGACAGGATAAACGTGAAGGGAAAAAAATTATAAAACTCGCAAAAGAGAGGCATAAACTTAAAGAAAATAATAATTAATATTCAGCGATTGACACGGTTTTGTGTTCTTCGCACATGACCTCTAAATTCTATATTATCTAAACAGATGCATGAATCCGAAGGGAACAAACCACCATTACTTTCCTATTAATTGATTAAAACAATTTTTTTTTACATTAAATAATTTTTTTTTACTGTTTTGTTCCACTACAATCAATAAAGGATAGATCAGTACCTAGTAATACTGTAGATAAAACTGAAAGATTACTAAGCCACTTACATTATAGTTATGTCCGTCTTCTTTTTTTTTTTCGTACCTTGAGGTTTTTTAGCAAATTTTTTTTATTGTTATTTAGTTGTTACTTTGATTCTGTTAGTTTTATATTTCTTGTACATACAGTGTAAATGTAGTCTTATCTCATTACAATTATTGCCCATGTGACAGAATGATAAACTACTCAATAAATAAAAAAATAAAACGTATATAACTTAGATATACTTTAGACTACGCACATTTCTACTATTTCACATACCTAAATATGTCATGTAAAGGATTTATTATGGCAGGATGACTGTTCGTAAAAATATAATTCCGTTGATATTTGGATTTATTTAAAAATAAAATGCATTTACATTACTGCTACTATCAATTTGAAATATCGAATTAATTTTACAGAATTAAATGATTTTTAGGATATGAACTACTTATTAGTAATATTATAACTATTATATTATAGTAAAAAAAATCAATAAGAGGTTGCATTGTATATTATAACATTGGTCTAGTAGATTTTGTAATAATATTAAAGTAAAGGCTATTTGAAAAATCTGTTAAAACAGAAAAAAATATTACATTCATTAGAATTCATGAATGGCCACGTGTTTATTTATTAGAAAGGAAATACAATGCTTCACAATGGAAATACAACAGCATTGTTTCAAGGTCAACTTATGTGCAAGGAGCGATATGTCCCAATTAAATTTTTACACTACAACCAAAACATAAAATAAAATACCGAATCCCCAATTTTAAAACTGATAAAAGAAGGATGTTCACTTATACAACCTACAAATTTAAATAAAAATAAAAATTTTTTGAAGAAGCACATTTTGTAATGTAACTGCAAATCTATTGAGATAGTTAATTCCTCCGACTTGGAGTTTATTGAAAAGTTTATTACGCCTTGAGTAGCTAAGGTCAATTTTCCTCTTATATGTTATTTACAGTAAACCACTTTAAGAATCTGTGACCTTCCATTGCCAAGGATGAGTTGGAGATATAAATAACTATGGGTAATAACTAAGTTTAAAAATATAATCAAGGAAATCAAGATTTCTCTGGCTCCGCACCCACTTTATTTCAAGATATTCTACTGCAAGTAAAACGATGCAAGAAGAGAATATCATTGAATCACGGTCGTCATCCTACTCACTATCTTGCGGCTTGACTTCCTCTTTCCCTGGTAAAGTTATTAAATATTGATTTTTCCTACTCTCCCAGACTCCATTCAGTAGATCTTATCTTTCAATGCAGGAAGTTCAAAAGTTCATAGTTATGGAGGTTCGGTAGGAAAAGAATTCCAAAATAATATTCCTTGAATGTAGTTCTAATGCATATTACAGAGAATAATCTTTGATAATATTAATTATTAATATACCGGCAGAGATTATTTCCTAATTAGTGAGATCCTACCATTTACTACTACTATTGAGTCATTACCAACCCGAAATAATTTTTCGATGCAGACAATAAATTAAAGAAATTAATTATTTATTTAATTTTTTTTTCAACTACAAATAGCCATTAGGAAGTCCGACGGGAATTAGTTGTTGTTATAATTTTTTTTTATGTTTAAACAAATACATAGATTTAAAAAAAAAATTGGTTTTGTTTATACTGCAGATAATTTGTATATAAAAGAGATGTATGACTATACAACTCAAAATTTCCTATACTCAATGAGTTAGGCATTTCCAACACCTGTGCCCGGCCAAGTTCGATAATGCTAGTGATAAAATCAACTTTTTATCGACCTTGGTCAACTTAGGTGCGAAAGATTTTTCGTGCTAATGCGTTAATCTTATGTTCATATTATTAGTAGTTATAGCGCCTCTGTTCAGAATTCACTGGTACTTATTACCATTAATGAGGCTGAGTGAGAGGCATTGAGATCTTTTATGGAGTCCCGCCATTCGCTCTACAAGTGAAGGAAAAAGCTTGATTCAGAGGCCTCCTGAGTGAATGAATTTTGTAAATATTGTATAATTTGTTATTTTATTAATTTCATTTCTATTTGTTTAAATAAATTTACTTTTAGTATTATCATGTTGCTGTTTAATTTATTTTTTTTACTGTTCGTAGAGCGTGAACGAGCTATTACTAGTGTCCTTGAATGGAACAGAATGTAACTTTAGCACCATTGAAGCGCTTGAGGATGTAGCGCAGGGATCTCTTAGAATCCTGCTTTTTCCTCTATAGTTAGAGGGACAAAAATAGTTGGAGTTCCCAGCCTGATTTTATATATTGTATAGAGGTATGACTGAGTTTTTGTGTTTTTAATTTACTTATCTTTATGTTATTTCATTTTCATTGTATACAGTTATTGATTATTATTTAGTTTTTATTTTACTTTTGTTTATTTTATGTTTTCTGTATATATGGTGTGAATGTGTTCATATCTCACTATAATTATTGTCCACTTGACAGATTATTATATTTCTAAATAAATAAATAAAAAAAATATTACTCAATAAAGAAATGTGTTTTTATAAAAAAAAAAAAAAAAAACAACAACTAAGGTGAGTGCTTTAAACCACACGATAGAAATGAAAACAGCAACAATGCGAGATTAATAATATGAAATATAAATTATTAATAGTTATAAACAGGGTCAAAAGCTGAACATTTCCCTCGCTTACAGAGTGCAGGTCCGATTTTTAGCTTCTGAGATATTTTAATCCATATATTTCATAGAACCCTTTAATTTAGGAATCCAGTTCTATTGTATCTCAACATTTTCAATTATTTTTATTACTTCTTTCCAGTTGATATTAAATAAATTTTCTACATCAAAGCGGAACAAGCAATATGTACCTATTGTCTATTTTATTTATTCTTTCAAGCGTTTGATCCACCTCCATTGAATTTTTTACATCATTGTTACTATCATTTTAGGAATTGAGATCTTCAGCCAATTTTTTCAGTTTCTCTATTAATATTACTGATGATAGGACTAAGTAGAGCACCACTTTTGTGTATCTTTGCTAATGCATGTATTCTAAGCTTGTTGTAGTTACGGTTAATTACTTTAATTTGGTTTAATATGAAATTGAATATGAAGTTAATAACACAGTTCTATTGCATGAAATAAATACATCAAAGCAAGGTCAATTTGAAAAAGTCCTTAATGATATAAAATTTACTTATTTAAATTAGTGATATTTACTATTTCATGTCGTATCCAACTACTGTATAATATTTATGTCGAAATCTCAAGTTGGAAGGTTATGTAATTTTATATTTTTATATATTTTCCATTATCCTTAAGAATTCCAGCTATTATTATTATTTATATTATTTCTCTTCTAATTTTTCATATATGGTTAATAATGTTATCAAAATAAGATTTCAATGTTGTAATAATATTAGCATTTGTACTATATATTATCATAAACTAGTCCTCATTTGGTTTTGGACACCATATTTTTCCTTCTCCTATTCTCTAGCATTGTATTGGGTTAAGGTACAATTATGAATAATAGCTCATTACAAAGAAGACAAAATGGTGAACATTTCTCTCTGTTACAGTATACAGGTCCGATTTTTAGTATCTGAAATATTTTAATCCATATATTCAACTAACCTCGTTATCATTTGCTTTTCGAGTCTATTTTTTTCTTTTCTTCACCCTAACACGGCGTCGCGTTAAGATACAATTTTTAATTATAGCTTATTACAGAGAGGATGAAGTGCAGTATGCAGGTCCGATTTTTAGTTTGAGAGATATTTTAAACCATATGAAAAAACATTTCAATTTGTCGAATATAGCCGACTTTATCCGCGCGTTAAAATCTGACGGATCAATCTAAGTCACTCTCCGCAAAAAAGTGCAAAACGCGCTGAAAGAAGAACTTCAAAAAAATACATATTAATAAATTCAAATGTATACTTCTAATTAATTACATTAAAAAAATACAAATGATTCTTAGTCGAATTAAGACAAAACATCAGATAAGAGATATTTTCATAGTACCAATGAATGATATGCTCCGTATACCTTCAATCGATGATATTATCTAATCGAAATATTACGAAGAAAATGGATGTAGAAGGTGGGCATAGCGATTAATATTTTATAGAACAGACATGACTCAATCTCATTAATTAACGGTTTGCAGTTGTTCCTGTGACAGTACCAGATGGTATGGCGAAATGGTATCTTTAGTTGGAAAATAAAAACTCAAAATATTTTTTAGTTTAAAAGGGAAAAAAATGTTTTTGATATTGGCTATTTATAATAATGTTATTGTTTCCAATGGAATCTTCATAAACAAATATTTTATAAAGAATATGGCCGAACGGTTGGTACAATACTGTAACATCTTATAAATTATTCTAAGGAAGCGTTGAGTCGAAATTATCATCAGATGAAAATTATCTTCTTTTTTCCATTCAATTTCAATTCCTATCACCTCAAATGGATTTATCTCCCTGCCATTTCTCAGTTGACGTCTTCAATTAAACGTCAAATTTCACTTCGGCCTTCTGTCGCGTCCATATTTTCCAGTTATATACACAAAAAGAAACTTTTTTCTTACAAAATCATTTTTAATATCTTATTATTATTTTTTTCATAAAAGTAAATATTCACAGATTGAATTGTCTAGTTAAATTGATTTGAAGTTTTGACGAAGTTAATATGTTTTTGTCCAGAAAATAATTATTATACACAAACAAATAGAGTACACATAAACTATTGAGGAATTATAAATTAACACAATATATAACAAGTTAAAATAAATATAGTTTCTGAATTGTTATTATAATTGAAAATTAATATTCATTACATTACATTAATCTTTAATAAAAATTCGTAATTACCTCTACAATTAATAACAATATAATACAATGTAATAATAAGTAGAAAATTGAATGGGCCTATCATTGACCTCCGTGATGGCCAAGTTAGCAAAATTGAATTTAAACAGCTTACTCATTCAGAAAATGTAGGTTGGTTAGAAAAAGGCTAATTCTTCAAATTCAGGCTTGATTGATCGGTATTTTTACAACTATAATAATTTTATAGAGAAGCACATTACATGTTGAGTAAAAATTTACTCCACATTGAATTTAATATATTACTCGACTAAGCTAAACGACACCAGGGTTATGTTATTATATCGTCCCCTATTAGCTATGCAACGCTTTTTTTTGCGATCACCTGGATCGATTTTTAAGTTTGAGAGCTCAAACTATTCGGTGAGATCCCCTAAATGTTTTGAAACAACATGGGGTAAAAATATTGATCAGCTATTAAATGAAATTCATTTAATGAATTTGCAAAAATCTTTGTGACGCCGTTTTGAGCAAACGACTAGATCGATTTTTAAGACTCATGGATCACATTATTCAGTGAGATCTTCTGAATGTATTGAAACAAATTGAACTAAAAATGCTGACCTGTTATTACACAAAATGTGTTTAATAAATTTGAAAAAAGCTTTTCAACGCTCCTGACGGCTTAAAGTATTCGGTGATATTCCCTGAATAATTTGAAAGCAACACGAGTGTTGTGTGTTTCGGTTGTCCGCTAACTATGTAACTATTTTTTGATTGAATCAATTTCTAAGTTTGATGGTTCCAAAATATACATTGACTGAATTAGCAACAGAAAATGAGACATACGTTTTCCCAATTTATAAACTAATTTTCGATGAGTCAATAAACCGTCTACAATCTTCCTTCTTGTTCTCAATGCCAAATTCATTCATTAGAATTAGACTGAAAATTTCATGGCAGTAAATAAAATCCTCTTCCCGCTTGAAAAAATTGAGCAAACTATTGATTTCTTGTTCTGCAATAGTAAATTTATGTTCTAGTTTTCTGATTCCAGATACCTATTATTATTTGAATGATTACAATTAATTTTTAATAAAATTATTTACAATGCGTATAACAAAATATATTTTGTTAATATTAACTGCAAAATATTGCTGTGAGATACGAAATATACCAAACAAAACCGGAATCAGGTGAAATTATTAAAAAAGTTTTTTTTCATCGATGGCCTGTGTATAGTCTGTATCTCACAGACGGATCTATGGGGAAGGGTCTTTCGGACTAAAATCTCCTCCCCTAATATGGTGAAGTATAACCATGTCTTCTGAAAAATGTATTAAAAATTATCTCTAAATGTTTTTCTTTTTTCTATGCTAGTTGAACTTCAAGTTTTTAAGTCATGAGTCTTCTTCAGCAGCTTGGGGCAGTTATAGGCGACAACTAGTTTGTTGCCTTTGCCGACAAGTAGATCGGTTTGTTCTCTCTTCTTGGGAATAACCAAGGAGCACGTAATTAAATAACTGGACGGGATCACATTTCATTTCCTCTTCATCAGGAGGACATTCCCTGCAGGCTGGTTGACAATCTTTGGCTTTAATCTTCCACCTAGTTTTAGGGAAAAGGAGATTATCTGTCCTATAGCCAACAACCAATCTGGAAGGCCAGGAGCCTTTGGTTTAAGACACAGGTGTCGTTCACCACCCTATGAACTTCACGTTGCCGTGTCCATGCGGGAATCGAACCCGCGCCATACTGGCCGAGTATGGGAGTCGAGTTTGGAGCCTGCAACTAATTATTTTAATTTATTATTAAATTTTTTGTGTCATTAATTCTCACGAACGAGATTTCAACACTTTTTTGCGTAGTTTTTATAAAGTTCTCTTGTTCTATTCTTTACATAAATTAGGCCAATATTCAAAAACATTTTATTGATAAGCTATTAATTACTACGTTTCGACCATACTAAGAGCCATTTTCAAGTCTGGAAAATTGTAATATCATTATTAATTAACATTTAACATTTGCAAAAAGAATTTCTTCTTACACATAATTAACTTGTCTAACGATCGTTTTTTTTTTTGTTTTTTTTAAATTTTTTTATAAGAAAAAGTGTATACTTTTATTGTATAGATTTGGATAAATCTATGTGTATGGAAAAGAATATGACATAGATCGTTAGATAAGTTAATTATGTGTAATAAGAAATTCTTTTTGTAAATGATAAATGTTAATTAATAATGATATTACAATTTTCCATACTTGAAAATGGCCCTTAGTATGGTCGAAACGTCGTAATTAATAGCTTATCAATAAAATGTTGGTGAATATTGGCCTAATTTATGTAAAAAATAAAACCTCAAGACACCAATCTTAGGAAAAATTAACAGAAGTTCTATTGTTCGTGTAATTACATTTAATAGGACTTCAAGAATCACTCAAACACCACTTCATATGAATAGTTGGTTTATTTGTTCTTCTTCCAAAGTAACAATCGTTTTATATACATATATAATAAAGCATTCGGGCTGAATCACCCCTCCCGAAAAAAATTGACTCCTGGATAGTGGTTTATCTTGAAATTTATATGGTTTTGGAACCGGTTCATAGGCACTAGGGCTCAATGAATGAGTGTCAACATAAAACCTGTACTGAACCAACATGCCTCGGTTTATTCTGCATGAGTAGAGTTCACACCTGATTGTCATTCTAGTGCACTGAGTCAATACTAGAGTGCCCTAGCCCTTACAGTGGGCTCGGTCGTCTGAACGTAGGCCGGCCACTTAGCCTGCACATGTTTAGAATTGGAGTCCTCCAAGGCCCACTTGTCCGATCATCAATATTTATACTATACTCGTAACCAATAGTGACAATATTGAAGCAGCAGATGTATTATTCGATTCAAGTCAGTAAGTATGCCGTCAATAGCTATACGGAGGACAATTGTAAACTGATATTTTCATGAAATATATTAGCGGCGATAACAGTAGAAAAATAGTCAAACATATTCATTAAATGGTTCTTTTAGCTTCTATTAATAGAAAAATAGAAAAACGTATTCAATAAATGGTTCTTTTAGTTTCTATTAATAGAAAAATTGATAGAATATTCTAAACATGTAATTGATAGAATATTCTCAGACGAAACAGTTCGAAAACCCTAAAATCAGCTTCAATGAATTCTTACAACTTAAAATGGACTATTTCCATTATAATAGTGAGCTCTTTTATTTTTATGTGGTTTTTACTCGTGTTTATTTCACATTCTGTTCCATCATTTTGAAAAAAAAAATTAAAACAATTTTATGTTTAGTTTTTTCTCCTCACTTTCTTTGGATGTCGACATAACTATTGTGAATAGTATTCAATTAGTTATAACGTGCCATAAAGAAAAAAAAAATTAAAATACCAATATTGCAACAGTATTCTTAAAGTCAGCCACTTTCTCCAACGGAATCCTTATTACATATCAATTCTAACCAAATTAGGACTCATAATATTATTATCAGTATTTTAAATGATGATGAAGTTAAAGTAGGTAGGTGATGAATTTTCTTAAAACTAATGATTCACTAAAAAAAAATATAACTTTGATTTTTTTTATTCAATTTAATTTGTTTACAATAATTTAAAAGTATTCAAATAATTGAAATGAAGATTAGATATACTTGATAACATCGGGGTTTTACGCCTCTATAATAATAACAACAACTTAAAGTGGCCTATAATGATATAGGCCAGTTATTATTGTTTTAGTGCCCCTTAAAACTTTTAAATATGAATTTCTTTGGGGTTGTTTTTTTTTTTTTTTTTTTTTTTTTGGTCGGCAACTAAAGCATTTACAACTCTTAAGGATTCGCCCCAAAATAGACAAGTTAATACAACTGCTTGAAAGCTGAATTACTATTCTTCTAACTCAGGTTAATAACTTTTATATTTTATTTCTTCATAAAGTAACAATAAAAAACAAACCTTCTCAAACACGTTTATTATAAATCGTTGGTTCTAATTTTTTAAAGAGTTCGGATTTGGGACATTTAGTGTAATCTATAAGGCATATTGTGGAACATTGGGGGACACTTGAAGGTGTCACGAATTTCTTTGTATAAAAAAAAAATGTGGAAGGGTAGATTTGAACTTGGCTTACTGTTTGATTACTATAAAAACTAGTAACTAAAGGTTATTTGTGATGCAGAAAACATATATCAAATCTTTTTCTCTTTAAAATATTTTTTGCATCCACATAGCTAACTAGGACGGTGCTGTTTGTTTTAAGAAATTGGAAAGGTCCAACATAGACAACATTTTACGAAAAATTTAGCTACATCTAGAATTTTTATAATTTATTTTATTGACCTATCCTCAGTATTTACTATATACTTTTTAACTTTATTTTTCTACTCACACCTGTAAGAAATACTGACAACCAGCTGTTTGAAATTATAATTTGGAGTAGATTGTTAGTAGACGAGAAGGAGATGAGTGCCCAGTGGCGTTCCTTCCTGCCTTGATTTAAATATTTGTAGTTAGTGTAGGAGATCCCAAATTCAACTTCTATTAAGGCTCCTACGGGTATAATCGGGTATGTTCGCTGTTTACATGCCGTAAAACTCTATATTTGATTTCATAATTCTGTATTTCCATAAATTATCATTCGGTAGCAAGACTAATACAAAATTCAGAAATATTTGTTTTTTAAGTTGTATATTTATATTATCCTAAGCAGACTTAGTATTAGTACAATCTGGGTTAAACCAACCAGATGATCCACAGTAAACTGTCTCAATGTTTCAAAGATAAACTTATTCGTTAAATAGTTCTATTAGTTTATATGGATCCTACATAGAAAAGAACAATGTATATGAAAATACAGTCGTTTAAGGGCATGAATTTGTAGCCCCTAAAACTCTTTTCAAAAGTCAGGAGCCCGTGGTTTCCGAGACAAGTTAATAGAGCTTATCACGATTTGGCTAAGCCATTCTTTCACAAATCGGACTTGGAAGGTTGGGGGGGGAGGAGGGAGAAGGGGGTGAAAAAAGGAACACAGTGAGAAAAGGCCAATTGATTCAGGGCCTAGCCCCAACTTTCGAGGAGAGAGATTAGGAAAGGAGAAAAAGGGTTTGTTATTTCTTTATCTCCCCGGGCCAGGAAGTGGAGGATTCCCGTAAGTTGAGCTCGGACCGCTCCTTGGATGAATCGCCGGGTGAAATTTACTGAAGAGGATTCTATTTTTCTGCTCTTTAATCAATGATAAACTATCTGCCATCTTTTTGAAAACTTTCCAAGAATGTTCCATTTTCAAGAAAGAGTTAGGGTTTTACAGTGTTGCTAACTGCAACCTATTTATATTTTTCATAATAATAATTATCTAAAAATGTGATTGGATAAGCAATTGTATGGTTATTAACGTACACCTACGAGAACTTTCAGAAAAGTCATTTATAATAGAAACGAAGAAAACATTATTAATTGTATAAACGATATAACCATATCAAGAAAGTATGTGAAACATGAACAATGGGTGAAGCTTTATACTGTATAATTAATTCTTGAGACCTGTTGAAACATAATAGCAAATGTAATTAATATAATACCAACCGACAGCTATTGTTTGTCATGGATGGATATTCGATTTGCTGTTTTCTTCTTTCCAGATGATGCCTGAATAGGCGAAACGTTGATGTTTTTTTTTCTTTGGCTGCATTTTGGTGATATAAGATTGTGTGTTTGGAATTTTTCAATTGAAACCTAACATTTACTGTATCTTGGTCAGTTTGTTACTGATTTATATTAATATAATAGAAATATTGAGATAAAAATAAAATAGCAGGATCCTTTCTGTATAGTATATTTGTTTTATGAAGAACGGGATATAGATGAAATAATCAGACATGGATAATCTTCCGGTCTTGATATCCGCTTTGAAATCTATAAAAGGCAAATTATTCAGTCTCAATCCATCTACTCAGCATATTTCGAATTTTGACCCCCTTTCCCTTTCCTACTTTTAGTAAAGACTTTTTTTTTATGTCAAGGAGTATTGCAGAATATATAATTTTTTTTACCTTGTTTATTGAGAAATGTTTTATTCTATCTCAATTAGGACAATTATAACAGTAATAGAAATAAAATACATAAAAATAAGAGAAAAATAAAATAGCTTAAAGAAAAAAATCAATTTCAAAAAGTTAAATAAACATTTTAAACATATTCATTTTTTTTTTATTAATATATTGAACTTTTCTACTGTAAACATATATGCAACTATTAAATTTGCTACAGGAATATATTACATGAAGGCACTTGTGAAGAAGCTACCCATTGGTTACACTTCAAAGATAAGTTAATTTAGGAGGTCCTAGGGCCATCTTATTTTCAGACTTCTAGGAGGGTTGTCAGGAATAGTAGTGGATGAAATGTTACAAACTAGAGGATTGGCTAACCATAGAGTTCGGAATGAAACTCTGTGCCTTCCACAAAACACAATCATTTTGCGTACTATTTATAATCAACCAGGGAAACGCGTAGCCTATTTTGTACCACCACTTATGAATTGAAAAGCGAGGAATACAAAAAATATAAGGATAAAAATTGTTATTTCTTGATGAAATCTAAAGTAAAATAAAAGTTGTTTTCAATTTTTAAAAATGTTCACTTGACTTTTGAAGAACTCATTGCCACAGTTAATCCAAATGTGGAATTATTATAAAAACTTTAATTTTGAAAAAAATCATTTGTTTTTAAAATTCGAAATGGAAGTTTTTAATAGTTTATTAAATACACTAACATAATTGTTTTTATCATTAACTGTTTATCCACACCTGTCATCGTATTGACAATCAGCAGATGTGTTGTGATGATGAGGTTGGCATTATTGGCATGATGCCAATAGAACAACTAGTTATTATGTAGTGTAGTTAAAAATTATCCAAACATTAAATAATTAATGAATTTGGGGTTTTTAAGTCGGGGGCCATCGGCCATCATTGTCGAACTACTCTGGCAACATCTGACTAGCTTTTAAGGATTACTTTTTTATTTATTAAAATTTACAATTTATAAAATAAACACAACCAGTAAATGTGAACAAATTAAGACTAATGACATTAACAGACCTGACGAGATAGCACTCCTTAAATAGCTCTAAGCAACAAGATCCCGAAACCATCTTCTTTTCAGAGGACAAGAACGATTATCAGGACTCCAGGAGTAAGCAAGCCTGGAAACCAGTGGGTTCAGATGGGTCTGGAATTTATCATGAAAGAACATATATCTAGATCGGGCTGAATCCTACTTGTAAAGATAAATTTATTCATGATTATTAAACAAAACAATGTATTCTTACTCCTTCCTTTTAATTATATGTATTTTAAAATATTGAATCTAAAAATAATACTAATTGGCTCCTCTGTAATGACCTCCAGAGACAGGAGGTGTACTGGTATCGATCTCCGGAAAGTGATCAAAAGTCGTAAACTTTTGATTGGAAAACTAGGAATCACAACAGAACTTTCATTACAAGGTAGATAAGCCAGGGCAACTTTAAATAAGACTTTTCCTGCTACAGCAAATGAACGCTGAAGAACTTGAAGTAAATGAGAATTTAATTTGAGTTTCAGACCACATTTGAAAAATTAAAAGATACCTCCTGGTAAATAACTGCTAAATTCCATTTAAAAATATGTATTGAATAGCTTATTAAATTAGTAAAAATCCAAAGCAAAATTAACAAATATATATGCGTTATTTTGAAACAATGAACAGATATTTGTCTACTTTATGCACTAGTGTTAAAATTTTTGTGCACCAAATATAACTTTCGTTATTTTATATTTTGATTCCTCAGTACCAAAGCTTTATATTCATGCAGGAGGTTAAACATTACTGCCTAAAATTAAAAAGATTAAAAATTAAATACCTAGGAACGAAATCGACATACTACTAAATTTTATAAAATTTTCGGGAATTATTACCGGTCGCATATCGAGTTTTATTGAATTACATCCTTTAATTTTTATTACGCTCTGGACCATTTACTTTGCTAGACACCCCTATATTTAAAAATCTTTTTTTTTCAGAAAAGTGAGGTACAAATCATTTATTTAACATATTTACAATATAGTATACGCCTTCTTCTAGTTGCCTTTAAGTTTAAGAAGTGTTGAGATTAGTAAAAACAACAAAAAGTGAAACATGAGACCGTAAAAATTAATAGAGTGACAGTAGAAAAGAAATTTTTTTATGACGTGCTCAATAACAGTCGACAAAAAATATGACTTTCTATGAGATGAAAACACATTACTTTTCTTCAAAATATATAAGTCGTAATCGTAACGTGAAAATATCCCGTTTTTTCTTTATTGTTTTTATTTGTTTGGACCTCAATTTTGCACAATAAGTCACCTTGGACGTGCTCAGCATTTATGGTATTTACAATAGTCCCAAAAAAGGCGAAGTTTAAAACAAGTGAAAAAGTTACCACGGAAACATAAAGTATGAAAACGGAAGAAAAGTAAACAAAAGAAAAAAGAAATTGATATTTCCCAAAAAAAACTCACGCAGTTCCAACCTCTCTGTCAGGGGGAATAGATATTGCATTTCCAGATGTGTAATACTCAGCTGTGAATTTGCATTTAAATTGAAAGAGGGATGAAGAATAATTGCCTAGAGAAAAGCTTCCTGTCGATAGTGCTATATAAACTGAGGACTATATATACCTTACTGAGATTTATTCAAATTCAATTTGAGTGGATCGGGGAGGGGGGCCAACTTAAAGATTAGTTTTAAAAGTAATCTCAATATACTAACTTAGCAACGGGAATTAATAACGAAATAAAAATCAGGATAATACGATCTGATTGAGGTCCATTTCATCAGGATGAACCATTCGGTTTAATATATTCACATTCCTTTGTTTCCACTGCTCCATTCATTTGCTCCTTCTCCTTCGAAAGGTATTATTAGTATTATAGATTATTATAGAATCTTTCATGAAATATTTAGGTACAATGATAAGACTTAATTACGAGTAAAAGACACTTGGAGTTAAATGCATACTTAACACAGATAAATCATACCATATTTAGTTGTGGTTTATGTTTATCATATCATACTTAGTTGTGGGAGAGTGAGAGTTGAGGTGTAATCAGTATCTATTTGTACCTTTTTTGTAACCTTTAAGATTGTATTTATTTTACATAAATATAGATACAGAAATTCTCAAAACTTAAGAAGCAGTTACAACAATAGTAGGGAGTGAAGTTTCACAGTGAGTAAGGCAATAGTATCCTATTCTCGTGGTCTCAGGTTCTATTCCAGCTGTGCCATTCGATTATCTATTCTGTTTCATTAACCGTGGAGAGACGATGGGAACAGGAAACAATCTTGGGCCATTCCAAGCCTCTATAAAAGGGGCATTCTTAATTAGAAAATTGGGAACCTTGCGGTTTAGCGAGATCTAAATCCAACCACCTCCCTTCAAAACCTTCTTCTTCTTCTTCTTCTTCCGGCACTACAACTCAGTGGTGAGTAAAGGCCTCCCACAAACATCAACCGCCAGTCTTCTCGTTTCGTTGCCACTGCCCTTCAGTTTCTTACTTCTAAGATGGATCGTGCATCCTCCACCACTCCATCGACCCATCACAGTCTCGACCATCCAACTCTCCTCTTGCCGCATATCTTTTCTTCCAAAAATTTCTTTGGGACTTCATCACTCTTCATTCGAGCAACATGGCCTGCCCAACGACGAAGCATTCCATTCCTAATGAATTGGACGATATTTGTATTATTATGCATAGTATTATTTAGTCGCCCAACGTTATTGCTGAACAATAGCCCAAGAATTATTCTAAGGATCCGTCTCAGGAATGTTAGGAGCTTTGGTTCTTGAGCTCTAGAGATCGTCTAACATTCAGAAGCATAAGTCAGAACAGGTCTTATGAGGGATTTATAAAGCTGCACCTTGTTGATCCTCAAGAGACATCTACTTATCAATTGTTTCAGGAGACTGAAATAGCACCAGTTTATAGCCATTAACCGTCTATTAAATTCTTGCAGCATATTACTGTCAGAGTTCACTTGGTAGCCCAAATAAATTAGGAAAAAAGAAATACGAATTATAGTTATTTAACATTTTCATCAGAATTTATTGTTTTTTTATTATCAACACCTTGAACTAGAAATCAACATAAATACAAAACAAAAGAAATGAATAATTAAATTAAACTAAGAGAATAATTAAATAATATATACGTACCAAGGTTATAAGATTAATGTATAAATTATGTATGAATTACTGAAAACAAAAAAACTGCTAAACATAACCCTTTAACATGAGTTGCAAATTATGCTATTGTAGCACAAAATTATTTACCAAAATTTAACCATATTGGACTTCTCTCGAAACTGTTTTAAAATAATACGTTGTCGTGTTAATCTTGAAATATACTTGATATACTAGTATTAGTGGGAATAAGGGGAGTTGAATCTTGAAGTGAAATTATTTGAAGTTTGAGAAACGTAAACAATTGAAGAAGAAAAACAAAACGAATGGAAAATGTAATTCCTTTATAGGAAAAGTAAATCGTTCTCTTCCATTTGAGTAGATTTCATAGCAGTATTTCAATGGTATTTGTAACGGGAGAGAAATATGGCTAGGTTATTTAAATTCCAATTTATATCTTGATAAAGCGGTGGACGTGTCCCATAATATCAGCTTTGCTTCTCTAAGTTTCTGAAAGTGGCAATAAATATACTCATATCTCTTATCCTTAGGTGGAATGAATTTTTTATCAATTTATTTGTCCAAACATACCTCTCTGGGAAAATTCGCTTTTAAATCACTCCTTAAATCATGCATACTATATTTTTAAAGTTTGAAATTATAATTATGCAGTTTAATAAAATAACACTAGCGGCATAAAAAATTAAAGAATCAATTCACACAATAGAACATTAATATAAGTATAATTATATTTTTACTTTTTCTATGCGGCGATATTTTAAATTATAAATAAAAAACATCTGAAGTTTGGTTTTATGATTGTAACAAACAATCAGTATAAATGTACTAACAATTGAAATAGAATTTTTTTTATTTATTCATGAAATTTACAACTGTATAAATTAAATATACATCTAGTAAATATGTACAGAGAGATACCATGATGTGAAAAGAATTGTAGAGAATCTATCCATTGGTAGCATTATAATAAAGCATCTATAATAGATGATCACCAGGAGAGCTTCTTTTCAGACGCCTGGGGGAATCTGGGATCTAAGAAGACAAGAAGGCAAGGTTAGAAACGAGAGAATAAAGATGGTTCTGAAGTTTATTGTGGAAAGATAGGTATCGGGATTGGGCCAAATCGGCAACATACGGAACATTAAGATCGTTATGAATGATTTTATCTGTGACAAAGTCAGGAGCATTGAGGATTTTGGATTGTAAGGATAGGAAACGAGAGGAATTCGATGGCTTAGTGGAACCACAAAGCTCAACACCATATGTCCAAATAAGGCTTATTACAGTCATGTATATGAATCTTTTATAGTTAATTGAGGAGAATTAAGAGTGTTTGTCTATTAGTACTGAAGTAGTCTGAAATGTCGAGCGGTTTCTTGTCTTTTTAGCCTGGTATGTGGATTCCAAGTTCCAAGACGTTTGTCCAGGTGCAGTCCTAGGTATCGAATTTGTTCAAAAGGGATAAGCGGAGTATTATTAAAGGATAGTGTGGGTCAGAATGTCATAGGTTCACGCAAAGGGTAAAGGTAATTTGGTGGGATTTATTGGAATATATTTTGATCCGCCAGTTTTGACACCATTCTTCAAGATTTGTGATGTGTGATTGAAGAGTTTTGGATGCAATTGATGGGTCGTTATTAACTGATAGGACACATGTGTCATCAGCATAGGTGGTGATGACAGTGTAGGGATGGGTTGGGATGTCACCTGTCTAGACTGTGTATAGGATAGGACCTTGAGGAATATCAGCAGGCTGGAAAAAAAGGAATGAATAGGCATCGTTGAGATTAGCTTTGAAGTATCTATAAGTAAGATAGGAACGAAGAATGAGGAATTATGTAGGTAGTAGGAATTTGCGGAATTTGTAAAACAGTCCCGGGTGTCAGACTATATCAAACACCTGTTCAATCTTGAGAAAGACTGTGTCTACCACACGATGATGTTGCTGGATAGTGGAATGAGATGTGCGGAATTCAAATTGGTGATCTGTGATTATGTGATTAAACTCTAGGATGGTACACAGGAGTTTTAACATAAGTTTTTCTCGGATTTTTCCAATGATGGATAAAAGAGAGATAGGACGGTACGAGGATGGATATTCTGGGGGTTTTAGGGTTTATGTATCATTTTAATAATTAATAGTTACCAAGAGTCAGGAAAATATGTGGATCGGAGTACAGCATAAGTAATTAGTAAGGACATAGATATATAGCATAACAATAAGTAAGGAATAGAATCAGAGATGGCCAAATGCTACTCTGATTACTGAGTACCAAGTATTCCACTTTCTTTTTTTTTTTTTTTTTTTTTTTGTGGGTCCTCCCCTTCCTCACCGTTAAGGCTATACGGGATTTTCCCGGGCCAGGGGGTGTGGGCGGGGATTTAAAAGACTCCCTCGGCACCGGGACGTGAACTCGTGTCTATTTTTATATCATTTGATTGATATATCAGGTTGCCGGGCAACGGCGGTGCTGTTCACACGCGGTAGCCTATTCGACCACCGCGCCCGCAACAAGTGTTTCACTTAAATACTGACCTTTTTTAAGTACCAAACGATTTAAGTACTACTTCAGTTGATGTCAAACGATTAACTGAAGTAATTGATTGAATTTCCGATTCATTTGAGCAAAATACTTGATGGTACTCAGAGTAGCATTTGCCCATTTCTGAATATAATCCTTTCCGAGGAAGCAGTTTTAGGGATTGAGATGTAATTAGTTCGTGTCCAGGAGCTTTGCGGGAAGGTTCTGAGTATTGGAAATTTCTGATGGATGAAATGCTTTAGGTGGTGGGGTCAGCTGGAGTGGGATATCCAATTCTGCTTTAGTATACTCAGCGTGGATTAGATTTAAGATATCTGGGAATTGATTAAAGGTTTTGAAGAGGTGCTGAGCAAATATTTGAGATTTTTTGTTAACAGATATCTGGACTAGGTTTGATTTTCAGTGATGAGAGGATGGTTAAAATCTTTGATTTTTAGGAGCTTCTTGGTGGTCAACCATAGCGATTTGTCAGTAGTTGCAAGACTTTCTGTTAAGTTAAGGAAATTTCGATTTTTTTAATTTCTACTTTTAGCTGGTTAGTTAACTTGTTGTAATACGTTTTATCTGATGGATATCTAGTCCTGCGCTACTTAGATCTGCGTTTCCCATTGATAAGATACGAATTTGCTGTGGAAAATTAGTCTGTTGAGTGTTCTTGATTTTATTGATATATGCGTTCTCGTTTATTGAGTATTTTACAGATGTTTTAAGTAATTCTATGGCTATGTCGATGTCATGTTTTCTCTTGAGTGGAATAATAAAGTCCAATTTGTTTACCAAATAATTATTTGTCCTAGTTAACTCATTCTGTAAACAACAGTAGATGGGAGGAGGGCTCTGGAGCCAAGGTGGAGTGTAATGACAGCAGAACAGGACTATGAGCTGAGGAAAGGTCATCCAGGAATTTGATATTGACATGTGAAGAGAAAATCTGGGAGGTGAGAAATACGTCCAAGATATCACGGCGTTTTGTAGGGAAGTAGACCAATAGGTAGGATACGTAGGAAAGAGGATGGAGTATTGGAAGCTGAGATAGGAGATAGAATGTTACCACGGGAGTTGGATGAACGATAACCCCATTTGTAATTATTAAAATTTTCATAAACTCGTTTAATTATTCTACAATTTAATTTATATACTTAAGAATAGAAACAAAACATCGGAGTGAAACAATTTGTACACACAAATGCTCCTGTCAAGAACAATCAAAACACTTGACATGCGGAAATAGCACGAAATAGAACTGCTCTCAAAAAACAGAAAACAAGTAACATTCCTCTAATAATAGATTGAATTTCAGAAATACATTGTTAAAATCCTTGTTTTGTGTAGTTAATTTCTTTTCGTATAAGTTTTGTGATTGGAAAGAAATAAGAAAATAATTTTTTTTTTGTAAACATTTTGATTTTTTTATAGGTAGGAATGTGTTACTATTAAATTGTTTTAATCTGTTTCTTTTTTATAAGAAATAATTTATATTAAAAATAATTCAAATTTTAATCCAAAAAAAAAACACTCTAATTAAGGTTATGAATTCTTTAACTTCCCTGGAATTTGGAATTCATGGGGAAAATCGGACAAATATATTTGAATAACTAACATCAAGTTAGACCAACGATGAAATTGGATATGTCTCAAAACTGGACAAAACGATTCCATCGATGAGCTCAGCGCTTAGTTTAGGAAATAGCCAATCCTTACTAAACTGTGTCTGAAATATGTCTAAATGTCGAAAATGATCCACTCAAAATGTTCGAAGAGTTTTCGAATAAATATCTTAAGACGATTACAAATCAGAAATTTTAAAATATATGTTTCGAGTTGGTTATGTGAAAATCAATATTCAAGATCGAAAATTATATAGCTAGATTATGAATACCGTCTTACATTTTCATAGGCGTTACAATACAATTTATAATAAATATATCAGAATAATTGTCATAACTTAAACATTAGGATACATACTATACTAATAAAAGTTTTATTATTTTGTTATGAATAAATTTATACAAACTATTAAACCAAAAATTAGAATATATATTTAGGTGAAAGTGAGTACTTTTATTTATGTAAAGTAATTCCTCTCACTCAATAAGATAAAATAAAAACCTTAAAGTAATAAGAAGTAGTGCGGTTTTCAACTATAAGATCTTAATTTACTCAAAAAAAAAAAAAAAAAAAATGGAGACTTTAGGGAAAATGTGAATATTAGCTTGAAACAAAGTTGACAATAAGAAAAATTAGGAATAAAACTTGGTGTTAAATAAATTATAATAAAAAACTAATTTTTACTCTGTTAGCACAAAAAAATTGATATTGTGTTGTTTTAGAAACAATGCAGTTAACATTTGGAATACAGACGTCATGAGGATTCCATGAAACAATGCGTTCAACCGCGTCAGTAATGGTTCTGTTATATTTTCTCATCTTAAATTTTTTCTATAATCATCTTTTGAGACAATTTTCTTCTAGAGGATTATTCTAATATATACAGTATCGTACGGTGTAGCCTTATGTATTGTCTTTTATGATTATAAACATTAAAGTTAAATTTTTATTGATTTTTTTAAATATAAAAGAACACACAATTACAGAGTTAAGACTTTGTAAACAACGGTATTAAAGCTCAGAATTTCGCACATCATCTAATATGTTCATGATTATGATTCCAAACATCTCTTCGATTAAGGACAATCACATACAAGAACTGTAGTACAAGTATTATATATGTACCAATTATAAGTAATAGTCTCAAATTGTATCAATGAATTTTAAATTACTGTAAGGCAGTAGCTGATCCAAAATTTAATTACTTATTTTTATGGAGATTTTTTTATGGTAATTACTCTTAAAAAATTGTTTATCTATTTTTTCTTGCGAAGAAAGGCTTTAGTCCGAAAGCATGTACCACCTAATGTTTTACACTGAACATACAGCTGAAATCATAAATGTTTTTTAAAAATACAATTATATAGCATTGATATCTTTCTTTTTCTTCCGAATGTAAATTTCTAATTATTTAAAATGATTCAAAACGGGTTTTATATTGTTTTCAAAATTTTGTAATATTGATAATTTTAAACTTTGTGTATTGTTTAGCCTGAATTTAGTATTTATGCTACACATTACTTCCTTCAGATTCTTGTTTGATTAAATTATCGTGCTTGATTAAATTTATTAGCTATAACGGCTTTTTGTGCAAATCGTTCATTCAGTTCATTAAATAACAATGCGAAGATTTCGCGGAAGTACTCCCATCATCATGAAAATCAAATGAAGTATAAAGTGGCACACGCTCCTGATTACTGATAATATCGAACAACTATCTTATTATTGAGAAATCATGTATTAAATTGATAAATTATAAACTAAAATGAATGTCTTCAATCTGCAATTTATTCTGTTTAAATTAAAATTATTAATAATTGGAATTAACTTGTAGGTAAGGAGGCAGTACTGCTGGACAGAGATGGGCAAATGCTATTTTGAATACTGAGTACCAAGTATTTTAGTCAAATACTAACCTTTTTTGAGTACCAAGGAATTTAATTACTACTTCAGCTGATGTGAAATAATTATTCGAAGGAGAGATTGAATTTCCAACAGTGATTAAATTTGAGTAAAATACTTGCTACATGGCACTCAATGTTGCATTAGCCCATCTCTGCTGATGGAACAACATTCATTATAATAAATGTATTTGAATAACTACATATTTTAAATACAAAAATAATATATATATATATATATATATATATATATATATATATATATATATATATATATATATATATATATATATACGTCCACAGATGAAAAAACATTTAAACTACTAACTATTAAATTTATTTTATTTATTTATTTTTATTTATTTATTGAGCAATATAAAATTATGCCTATTGGACTATTGGACAACAATTATAGTGAGGTAAGACCACATTCACACGATGTTATGTATACATAAAAATATAGAATAAACAGCCGCCGAATAATGGCTAAATTATAGTAAAAAAAGTATATACAATAAATAAAAATAAAATAAAATAAAAGTAGCATTTCAGATAATCTTTTTAAAAATTACAACTTTTAAGTTTTGTAACAGGAAACCGTCTTGTAGAATTTTTTTTTTGGTTTAATTTTTTTATTTACACTTGTCATAATGGTAATGAAAACCAGTGAATGTGAGATCGATTGAAAAAAAAAATAATAAAAAAAAATTATGTCATGAAAGGCATTACGAGGATCAGTTCCCAGCGGCACCTCACTCGGCGTGATATCTACATTAGGTGAGGAGGTCCCTCATCCAGCTCCTCTTCAGTCTCCTACAGACGTTACCTGGCATATTCGTAGTGGCCATGTCATTTATAAGTGTATTAGGATGTCCTTGTAAGTTGTCATGGAATCGTTTGTAATGAGTTCGTATGTGTTCGTTAACAGTCGGTATGTAATACGTGGAGGTCAGTATGTAAGGTTATGGTAGATTATTTGAAAAATTTAAATTATAAAAATATATATATCTATAACTATATTAGTTTCCGATACAACTGCATAAGGAGTTGAAGACAAAATTAAATTGTAAAGGGTGATAAATCACAATACTTGGAATCCAAAACATAGATAAGCTCATAGGAAAAGGGTCGCCTTAGCTAGTGAGGGAAGGGGTAGGCTTGAGCTTAGGGCAGTAAAGTTATTGAGAAGTTGAGGCGCCGCTAACTCCTGCTTCAGATCCAACGAACCGCTCATGGACAAACAATTGAAACGAACAATCCTAACAATCAATGTTTGTCCAAGTAATCTATTTATGAACTAGCATCAGTTATATTTACTCTACAGATATAGCAGGTTAACTCTATTGGCAGTTGCCTGCAATAGAGAGGCTCTCCAACGGTGTCTAAGATATTAAATATAATTTATAATTAAAAATTAACAAAAAAAAGTGAAAAATGATATTGAGCCTTTTTTATTATAAATTAATATTACCTTTTATGGAAGGCATAACACAAGTCTTCAGTGTCTGCTACTTAGCAGACGTACATATTCCCTTAGTTTATGATAGTAAAACTACAAGCAGATGTAAAATAAGTGATTTTTCCAATTCATTAGGTCATCAAAGTAAAGTAGGTAAATATTGATGTACTTCGACGGTCAATTTCAAACATATGTCTAGACCAAATTGATACACTAATTACTCATTAGGCATAAAATCGTATATTTCTCATTTAAACGTTTTCACTACGAAACAATGTTTTAGAATTATAAATTAATAAGTACTAAACATTACGAAAATAAATGTTTATTGTCCCCAATTTTGTATTCATAACATCGCACGTCTATTTTTCAAAACACCTCTTCAAGAATATAATTATTTAAAACTGTTTTATTTAATCTAGTTCTTTAATCAAAGCATTATAAATAAAGCACTTCCATGGCGCTAAATTTCAACCATAGTGACGCAACCATACATTACTTACTTCCAACATTTCAACATGTAGCACGCCATCTAGTTACCAAAATAATAAACGTCTCAGTTATCAATGGTCTAACTATGGAGTCTGATTCTAGACGAAATTTCCAACAAAAAAGTTCATTTGATGCATGAGGCGATTCCGAACGAAAAATATGTTTAGACCAAATTTGTTTTATTCGTTGAGCCCATAAACTGTTTATTCAAGGTAACTAAATTCTATGTACATTATAGTAAAGTAGACAAAATTCTCTTTGAGAAAACAATGATTAAATTTATTTAGGTCAATGATAAAAAGGACTTTAAGGAGGTCTAATACGGCCGCTGTATTGTTCCGGTTACAGTACCCATACCAGAGCTTTGTTGAAAATTACACAAGACCTTCATTTCTCACTATCCTGGTTCTCTTTGGTTTCTCAAAAGCACTCGATTCAGTCCGTCAAAAAATTATCCAGTGCCCTAAAGTGGTTCCATACCTTCGTGTATCAAAGATCTCGAACAGTCATCATACTTAATAAAACTCCTTCCTGCCCCCTCTTACTTACTCACGATGTCCCTTAGGGATCTTTGCTCTCCCCAGTTCTTTCCTCCATCTACATCAACGACCTTCCTGATTCCATCCATCATTCACAATATCACTTATATGCTGACGATCTCCAAATCTACATTTCCTTTCAAGATTCCTACATCCTACCAAGATGCTTGAGATGATCAAAAGGCTTCAAGAAGATATTACTAGTATCATTACTTGGGAAGTGGGCAACTATTTAAAGTTGAATGTTGAGAAGAATAAAGCCTTTATCATTGGTTTTAAGCATCTAATCAATTCTAATCCTTACTATCCCCTACTCTATCTCAATGGTATACTTATCCATTTCCACACTTCCGTTAGAAACCCTGGGTAATGCTTGATCAGAATCTGTCCTGGAATAATTATATTTCAGAAATAATCCGAAAATCCATTACTACCCTAAAATTCCATGATTCCATGCCTCTTAAAATCCGTCAGCTCCTAGTTTCCTCACTCATTTTCCATCATTTCGATTAAGGCTGCCTTCTTTATGTTGAACTGTCTGGTAGGCTTGGGATCATATTAATGAGACTAATTAATTGTTTCATTAAATTTATTTTTGGAGTCCCCATGGCTCCAGTTGGTATGCCGAGTTGAAGTGGCTCTATCCAGTCTTTCGACGGCAATACTTCCTACGTGTTGTCCTTTTTCGAATCTTTTCAACTAAAACGCCCTCTTATCTTCTCGCTTTGTTTACTCCTTGTTCCTCTGCCTATTCGTTCAACACGAGATTTCAGCCCTCAACTCTGTTTATTCCTTCCTTGTTTTGGAATTCCCTACAAACCTTCATACGCAAATCATAATCCTTGACCTTACCTAAACATAATATATTTATCCATCTCTGAGACCAAGGTGGCTGAGACCAATCTCCCGAATATATGTAAAATAATATTCACGATTTTCAGATCTTTCAGTCGCTGTAATGTTATCCGACAGATAATTATATATCACCCACATTGTTTAGGTGTACAAATATGTGAACTCGCATGCCTGCATTTTTATATGATTCCACATGTCTACCATTGCCCTTTCTTTACTGTAATATAAGATCTAGATAACCATGTAATTTAATTTATACTTAATGCCAGACAATTGTCATTAAATTGTACATTGTAGTTATTCTAAGGGGGCTTAGTCCCAGAATAAAATTTATTTTTATTCTTCTTCTACTCGAGCAGCATATCTCTGTGATCCCGATTCGTGAAATAAATCGAATTAATACTTCTGTCATTGACCTTGGCAAATTTAGTCAATGTTTTCTCAAAGAAAATTTCGTCTACTTTACGATGGTATACTTAAAATTTAATTATCTTTTTTGAGCTATTCTTTCTAATTCAATAAAAAACGTAAACACGTTAAGAAAAACATAAAATTGGTCTTAACTCCTTTTCCGTTCAAAATCGGCCTATGTATCAAATGTACCGTTTTGTTGGAAATTTTGTCTAAAATCACCCTCCATAGTTTGGCCATTATGAACTGAGACACCCTGTATAAACCAGCTTACATATAATTTATTTAAAAGAAGTAATTAATTTTCTTTTATCAACGGTCACCCCACAATGGTAACCCGAATACAGACTACTCTTATCTGACGTCACAACGAATAATCCCATTTATCAATAGCCAACCGCGCACATGTTCTGCCCGCAGGGGTCTCCTGCCCAGGATCTAAGCCGATTTCATGCACAGGGAACCGTGTAATATGTAATATTTGAAATGAATCATTTCTCATGCGCAATGGGATCCGAGTTACCAAACGCATCTGTGGTTAAAATTGGCCCCTATTGTTGTGCCGAAGCATTAGCATCGTGTCAAAGGCGTGCCGCTGCGTTATAGCGTTTTAAATTATAACACATTTGTCGGTGTTCATGAGATCAGTTGCTTCTGGAATAATTTTCTTTTTGCGTCATTAACGGAATTGTATCATATGATTTCAGTTTGTTTAAAAATGGACATGAAATATATACTAATTTTCTATAAGCTATAATTTCTATTCATTCTTCCATTCATTATTTAAGTGATTATAAAAAAAATGATGTTCAAGAAAAATAGTGAAAGAAACAAACTCGCTTTTAAATGAACAAAAATTGTTTTTAACATCCAGTTACAAAGATTACAAAGATGGAAAAACTGAATCTCATCAGATCAAAAGTACAATCAACGAAGACCGAACCAAATAGCAAACAATACAATATTATCTTGGAAAATCGTGTTTCTCTTTTTTTTAAAATTAACTATATTTATTATTTTATTATCTATCTGTTATCCTAAAAATAATAGTTTACTTTATATATAAGCCAAACAGTGATCATTGCAATATTTTGAGAGAAACCGGAAAAGTGTTTTACAAAATAGTAATTTTGGTTTATTATTTTTAATAATGAACCATTGTGATCGAATAAAAAGTTTAAAAAAACTTAACCCCCTCTCAAAATTTGAGGTTTTACTTTTCAGGATAGATAGAATTCGAAAAACGAATAAATGTTTTTTTGCCCGTCGGCTATCCGCCGTACGCCGTACGCCGTCCGCCGTCTGCTCATTTTCTCCTAAACTACTGGACCGATTTTTTCCAATCTGGCCTTAAAAGTACCGGTCACCCCAGGATGATCCTCCTTCATCGACATTTCTATCCACCTTTTCTTTTCAAGATGACGACCGAAAAACGTGCGTTGCTATAAATTGTAGTGCATAAACGAATGTACCAATTTCAATGAAACTTAGCTAAAGTATTATTCTCGATGCCTATTAAATTTATCTGTATGATATACTTAAACGAAAAGGAGCTGGGAAAAAAGTTACGAGGGATGGTAAAATTGGATTCTGAATAACTCAAAAAGTATACACTTTTTTGTTGATATTGTATAGTTATTTAAATGTTTAGGCAATTTACCAAAAAAACATCGTTAAAATTGGACAATTAGGAGAAAGATATGGTCTTTAGGTGTTTTTTATATGTAATACTCATATCCTTTGGTTTGGTTTTTGGGTTTTGAATATGAAATAAAATGAAATGAAAAAAATTATTTTATTTTGGGACTACTGTCCAATAAGAATAATAACAGTTACAAATTTATGGGTCTCTTGTGTTACTGAAGTAGTGCTATTTTTTTAGCACATTACTAATAATTAAAAAAAAAAGTTTAGTCCAATAATTGAAATCACATTTTATTTCGTTTTCTTTGTCACTAGGAAGGTAATGCTACTTTAGATGTATAATTGTTTGAAAATAATAAACCATTGGAAAATAATATGAAGCTTTTTTTTTTTTTTTAGGAAATTATATATTTCATTTACAAATTTAACGTATCAAAAAGGTAGGGGTTGTACGAAAACAGAACTTATCTAACACCAACTTAAAATAGAAAAAAAAAAAAAAAAGGTGAGCGAAAATGGTGGGAGGAAGAAGAAAAATGTTAAGTCCTCCATTTGCGATACGTCACACTAACCCAATTCATCTACGATTTTTTAAAACTCTAACTTTATCCGAAGGGACAGTAAAGATAGACAAAACCTTTTTAAAAAAGACGAAACTCATTTGGGTATTTTACAAATTGACTGAATGTCCACACTTCAATACTATTATTCTACTTGTAAAACAATCTTTTGTCCAATAGTAGAATCCAAGTAGAATTTTTTTGTCTTTTTTGAAGAGCACTTTTAATAATATAACGTTATAATGTCCATCATCAGCATTCAGTTTGAGGGAAAAGTTTCAAAAGAAACCATTAAGTTCCCTAGTTACCTAATTCTGATGGTTATTATAATAAGGCTTATCTAGAAAAATTATTCCTAAAGGTGACGATAAAAATCGTCGAAACGTTGAACATGAAAAGAGTTTATATAAAGAAATTGATTTAGTAAGAATTTAAAAAAAAATTATTTATTGAGTATTACAACTATCTGTCACTTGGACATTAGTTATAGTGAGGTAGGATAATATTCAAACTATATTTACAAAAAATATAAAATAAATAGAAGAAAAATAACGATAAATAATAATCAAAAAGTATATACAATAAATAAAATAAAATAACCTAAAAATAAGAAAATTAAAACTAAGCTAAAAATACATGCATACCTATGTGCATTATTAACATTCAGGCGAGGGAACCCTCTCAACCGCATCTCTGGTAGTAAGAAAATTAAATACTTTTTATGTAAGAGTAAGAGTTTAAATAAATTTTAAAGACTGTTAAATATATATAAAATACTTAAATATTTAAGCATTTAGACGTTTCGAATTGCAGCGCGGGACGCTGCTGAAACAACAGAACAACTTCTCGGCTTATTAGCGCCATCGGTATCTGCGACAGTTGGACAATGCCATCCTACAAGGGTGCCCTTTGATATGCTAACCAGGAGGATCTTTAATAAGTCTTGCAACGGAATCGGAGAGAGCTCCATTATCATGTAAATTCCTTCGATTAATCTTTATTCATTTCTAAGGCTCATTCACGGAATTTAATTTTATTTAATTCACTTCGGATTGAAATGGCAAGAGGGTTCGAGTCGTTTATTATAAACTAAGAATTTCCTCACGGGATCTGACTTAAGTATTGTTGCCGTCTAACAATATGATCACTGCCCATAATGCTGAATTTGTCATAAAAATCAAGACTTCTAATTAACAAAAATGTAGATAATTACCTCATTGTATTTTAGTAACCAAACGAAAACATGGTAATTAATTGAAATATTTCTTTCTTTTACCGACCTGAGAATTTAATTTTATAAGTAGTGGTAAATATAAAGTAGTAAAATTACAAATAATAGATTGATATTTGAATGTCGTAGATATATTCAAGAGAAGCTGGTTTGAGTGTTCAGTTAGTGTAAATAAAAAAGTAAAAATAAATTAATTATTTTTTATTTCCTTTGTGTCGACGTTTCGGCTTAAGTTTCAGGACTTCATCACGGCTATGAAAAGAGAAGATAACATATAAATATTGAGAAACTAGTAGACGGTAATAGTAATTTATTAAAGTAAATCACCTACGTATTATTACTATTATTATCCACTAATTTCTCAATATTTATCTGTTATCTGATATTTTCATGTCCGTAATGAAGGCCTGAAATTTCACAGAGGAAATAAAAAAAATATATTTTATTTTTAAACAACTCGACTACAGAAATTGAGACAATTTATCCACCTTACGGGAATGCATTTTCATATCTATTGAAACATCTTGGTAGATCAACAGGGAAATTGACATCTACGAATATTTAAACTCGGTGTAATATTAGGTTTCCTTTAATTACACATTACGGCGTCATGCAAGTATATTTCGTCCCATGTATTGGTGCACGTTAGCATCCGATAGAATCATGTGATAGGAACCCGACTACTAGATATTCCCTCAGGATGGATAAAATTTCCCAAATTCTGTAGTCGGAATTTTTTTTTTAAATTAAAATATGCCTGACTGAAATGACAAAAAATCGCTCGACGTTCCCGATTACTTCAGCAGTTATAAAAACGCTTTAAACATCTAATTAACTACAAAATACTTATATACATGACAATAAGGCCTATTTGGACTTACGGAGTTGAGATCTGGGACTAAACCATCGATTTCCTCTCGTATTCAATCCTTACAATCCTAAATCCTTAGAAAAATCCGTACTTTATTACAAATAAAACCATCCATAATGACTTTAATGTTTCTGATGTTTCAGATCTGGCCCAATCCATGCCTATCCTTCCATAACAAACTGCAGAACCATCCGAACCCTCTAGTTTCAAACCTTACTTCCCTCTCGATCCCTGATAACCCTCCGAGGCGTCTGAAAAGAAGATGCCTTGGGACCTTCTAATATAGAACTTTAATTTGAGTTCTACCAAGGGGTAGTTTCTGTTCATGTTGTACATGTCATGTTACCAATGTCACATTCACTTGTTGTATTTTTCATGTAATACAGTTGTAAATTTCATTAAAATAAATAAAAAAGAGGAGGAAATAGGAAGAAGGAGAAATAAAATTAACCATATTTTCCCGCTGAAATGTCTCACTAAAGCAATATAATTTAAGATTATTAAACACAGCATAATAAATAGGAGGACAACTTTTAAAATAGTATATGGATGGAAACAAGTATGTGATTTATGAAAAAAAAAACTGTGCTTAATTATAAATTTATTATTCTTACATGTAACTTTTAAAGGGCGTTATATGAGGGAAAGGGCGAACCGTCAGCCATCGATGGCCAAAAGTGAGAAAATTTATTTTCCAGGAAGCCATTCGTACTTTTGACAAGAGCATCGAGCCGACCGTAACGCAGGCAGGGCAACTTATAAACACCGCATGTTCAATTCAATTTTCCGCACTGTGAGATTTTCCCAAAGGAAACCATGAATAAGAAAAAATAAAGAAACGCCAAAGAAGCAGGGGTGTATTTGCATCGGGAAAGAATGGAGATACCAAACAAAGGAACAGTGCCACTTCTCGAAATACAAGATGCTTAGGATAACTTCTTCAGTTGTCAGTTCCTCCGTTGAGGTTTCACGTCATTTTCTTATTTCTTGTTTCTTATATGAAAGAAAGCAGCACATTATTAAAAGAATAAAAAAATAGCGAAGCACTATACAAGAATGGTTTAAAAATTACTTATCATACTTATCTTGATTAATCGCAGACAAAGAAAATGGAGATTTTAAAAAGGATATTTTATAAAAGATTTCCCTTTCGTCAACATTAATCACATTATATTTATATAACAATCCTAATTTGTCTTGGAAATTATAAAATAACTAGTTAAATTTATTGTTATTCAAATTAATGTAATGAAAGATATTAATTATTAGTTATTTCCGTTTTCTGCAGATTTGACAAATAGTGAAATACTATAAAGCTGGATTCATGTTTGATAATAGACCAGGATCCAAGAATCATTTTTATATTACTAAAAAAAAAATATTCGGAAACAGTTCCAAAACCAATAAACAGCCATTCAAACATAGACAGGCACTATGGAAAAGCCCGTAAGTGTAAAAACAAGGATTATTTGAAAAATGAAAATGATGGCTTATTTTTTTTTTTTTTTTTTTTACATTATAAACGAGGCCCTTGAGATTTTATTGCGTAATAAAGTTTTAAACAAAGTATTTTGTTTGTACTTTTGAAGAAACGAGAGGGCAACAAAAAAGGACCAAAACCGAAATATATTATAATTATATTTTTTTTTAGCTCGAAGGTAAGAAACCCTCAGGTCATCATCGCCTACGGTACATAGAATTTTAAAAAAAAAACAAATAAAAACAATGAACAGAAAAATTAAAATAACAAATAAATAAAAATGCACTTTTCTTTTAAGAAAATATGATAAAAGTGGTATAAGTTAAAAAAAAAAGTGATAACTTAAAAATGTAGGTGATATGTATTTATATATTCAAATATCCCTCGTCATTAAGAGCTACAGACAAACTAGTGGTCAATATTGCTTTATTTATATTACATACTGATATATAATTATACCGAGATGGATATACTGAGTACATTCCTCAAAAATATGTTTGGCAGAAAGAAGAAAATAACAACAGCGCAGCTTGTACAATTCTCAAAGAAATTTCTTCTTCGTTTTTCTTTTTTTAATTGAATAATAATATTATGTTTAAAAATATAATTTTTTTTTAAATTGAGAGAAGTCTACTTTACACAAACACACACACACACACACACACACACACACACACACACACACACACATATATATATTTATATATATGGCTCTATAAACAAACCTCCTACGGTAACTGACAATGATACGATAAGATACATGTTGGTACCTATAAAAAAAATTAGAAATTATTAAATGAATATTAAATGAATTCTACTTCCGAAAGAAGAAATAAATATGAAAAATGAACTTTCTTAAGGAGAAGTTATAATTTTTTTTCAAATTTTCAAAACTTAATAATAGAATTAAGTAATTACGTTTCCCAGATGAATGACTTGGGGCCTACATATAAAAAAAAAAAAAAAAAAAACGTTTAACCTCACCCTACGAATATTGTACTCTCTTCTCCCAAGACACTCAAAATTGAACCTAAAACAAAAACTGAACACACATTTATCTACTTAAGCCCATAAGTGCCTGCGCTTCACAAATTAACGGACCAGCCAAAACTAAAACTACAAACTTTTTTGTCAAAAACTTTCAGGACTATAACTAAAGCTCCTTGGTACGCCACAAACATTAATTTACATAAAGATCTTCAAATGCCAACAGTTAACGTACAGTCTACAAAATATTTCACGATAACGTAAATGGACATACTAGCACACTTATACAAAATATGGCTACATTTAACATTCCCGAAGTCAAAAGAAGTAGGATGAGGGATTTTCTCGCTTAAAAATATACTAAAATGAAGAAAGAAGAGATTTCACTGGGTACTCCTCTTCATCAGGCCGATCAAGACACTACCAATACTCTTACCGACAGCTGGCCCGCTAATTGCCATTACTTATATTAGGACAAGTGTGGGTAAGGATACAAACATAAAAAAAAAAAAAAAAAAAATAGAAGCAGATAATAAAATAATGTTTTGGAATGCAGACAAATGTAAAACATCTAAGTAAGTAAATTTAAAAAAAAAAAAATAAAATTTAATTTTTTAAAACTCTGCTTCTTGCTTTAAATGCATTAAGAATTAAAATATTTTAAAGAAAAATATATTACTTTTTAAAAATAAAGGACGGTTTTCCTAATGTATTCATCCTTCTTTATATATATATATATATATATATATTTGAAATACTGATGCATCACAACTACAAAAAATAATATAAATGCTGAATATTTTATTTTATCACGTTTAAGTAAATAGAACTGTTTAGCATTTCGATAATAAACCACTAATCTATATGAAGTAATTATTGTTTATTTATTGATTGTTTACTGATATGGTTAGTACTTATGTTAGTATATAAATAGGTGATATGTACTGCATTTCAATCTACAAATAACTAATATAAGCTTTATTTCTATTTACTTTTATTATTAAAATAATGTTTAACGAGCAATATGTTTTGTTAACATTTAATTTATATACTAACATACCTTTAACTTCCAACAGAATCTTTAATGAAGTATTCTCAATGAACAGTTTACCTGTAAAATAAATAAATAATAGATAGAATTAATATTGCTATTATATAAATTGAATAAATTTACATAGATAGTTTTAATAAATGTCTGTTTGTCAAATATTATGAATAGTTTCAACATCAAAAAAGACGTACATGACCATCTATTCCTTCCTATCAGATTAATTACATTTGGATAGGTAAAACGAGCAAAATTTCCCAAATAAGTCATCTTTTTTTTTTTACTTTAACAGCTTAATACCAACGACATATCGAAATATTTGTGAGTTGTTCGTCGAAAATTACACTTACATGGAAACTAATAACTAAATAACATTATTTTATATTTACGACCTGAGATAATAAAGATTATCTTTATATTTTGGTTATTTGTTTAAGACTTTGATAATAATTAATGAATTAAAGGACTGCTACAGTCAAAATTTAATTTATCCTTTAAACGCAGTTTCTCCGTTACATAAATTATTAATGAATTTAATAAATATATACACTGTCTATAATTTAACGCCATCATAAAAAAAAAACCTTTTTAGGTGGTTTTTCTTTCGATAAATTTGAGGAAAAAAATGGCGTTAGAATACTTCGTTACTTATATATGATCATATAACTATACTAGGCTACTTTCGGCAATCCTGATACTTTTGGAGTCCATCTTGAAACCAGGCGCCATATTGGAGTAGCTACAAGGATCTAGTGCCATAATCAATATTTAAAAAAAATAAAAAACGGGGAAAGTAGTAAATACTTTCATCTGAATATGTAAAAAAAAAATCAGTTTTCTTCAAATAAAAATATATTAATTAATTATATGATACAAATTATAGTATTATTAAAAATATCACGAAGGGCATGCTATTGATATTATCGTAATCGTTATTATATCGAATAGTTTCTTCATTTTTTTAGAACTAATATATTTAAATGAGAAAAAACAACTAATACAGGTATGACTTATCCTTATTTAGAATCAGGAAAAGATAAACTGTAATCTGTGGCCAAGTAATTCAAATTTCACAATTTTTTTAATTTAATTGTTTTTAAAATGCTGTTAAAATGTGAGAAAAGGTTGCCAAAATGAAAGAAATATATTGATATAAATATTATTGGTTCGAGCCAACGTCTTAGTAAAAGTACAGAGATAAACGAATAACAATTAAAGAATAAATTAAGAATACAAAATTGATATCGTATAAAAGCTTGGATGCATTTTATCAACACCTAATGGTCATAAATTCCTAGTTTTTAACGTAAAAGTGAAAAAAAAAAGAAGTGAATGATTAATCACCAATATATATTACATAATAATTATAATTTATTTTTCTCTTTTTTTTATTGAATTTTTTTTTAATTTAAATAATTTGTTCCAATTTTAATTAATTTCAAGTGAATATTTCTATTGCAAATATTCATTATTTATAATTAATACATCAATTAATTAATTAATTAATCATTAAAATAAGTAAACTTACTTTACAGAAATTCAAGTCATTTCTAAATAATTTACAATATTGATTAATCTTTGAAATAGTAGATAAGTTCATTCAAATTAAAATCAGAACACTTATTTAAAATATTTTGGTTTTCAACGAATTTTTTTGGTATCAATAGGTATTACAAAACTTAATTTGTTTCTTATTGTAGCCGTCATCAACATAACAGAAAAATATTTTATGTTCGAATTCGAGGATAAAAAATAAATATATATTTATACAGGATTGGTAACATAAGAAGGCATTAAATTTTTTTATTTCTGTTTTTTTGATTTCTCAAACGATTCGGACAAGGGAAATAGAACAATTCACCAGAGAGGCAAGGAAAAACACATCAAGGGTGAGGAAGAAGATATCACTTCAGGAAATTGTTTCGGAGGATTGGCAGGGATTTCCCGAATGGAATAGCCCTTTGGAGAAAGTACTTTTCAGAACAAAGAATTGATAAACATCTTGGACGTATATCTAGACCCATATGCATTTAGTAGATTGCAGAAAACTCTGAGAAGAGATGCTTAAGCTAATTGCTCAATGAAACGAAAAAATAATGTACATGAAAAAGATGCGGAGTAAAAACAGAATAACTTAATTTTTCAGTATGTTTCTGAAGAGAAAAAAAAAACTTTACCTTTATTGTTTAAATACTAATTAGATTAGAATGAATACAACCAATTTACAAGAATAGTTATCCGTTAAACAGCTTAAAAATAGGCAAAAATATTTTAAAATATTGCACACCTTATCTTGTAAAAAAGTTAAACTAAAAAAAAAAACAATGCATGATATAGTCAATTAATTATCAGACACCATTCTCTTCTATTACGATATTGTCCATATATTCGCATCATCTTCATCAATCGGTAACTTTGCAGAAAGCTGCTGTGATTCACATTTAGTAAGCAGTACTTATGATCTTGTATTTTAGGCGGCTTTAAAGTAATAATTAGATGTTCAATTTACAACTAGTTACAGTATAATTTTGTTTTGTTTTTCATGGGATCTTATCAATTCAATTTTTTTATTCTATTCTCAACTAGAAAGCAATTTAAACACCGAAGTATTTACTTTGGTATGATGATGTTATGATGAAAAAAAATGTCAGGATTTGCAGCCAACGAGTATAGTTATTATTATAGTTAGTGTATTAGTAATACTTGGTGATATTTTTAGTTAGCTGACGCTAAGGTTCCAGACATGTGGGTCATACATACATACATCGACAGTAGTAAGCTTAATACTGAAAAAGATAATGACTATTTGTTGTATTATACATAGTAATTTTGTGTTGTAGTTAAATTATTTAAATCACATAAACACATATTTGTATAACAATTCCAAAATTTATTGCGTTTTCAATGTGTTTTATAATATGAGCCTTTCAGTAGACAGAAGGACTAATTCGAATTTTAAAATTTCTAATTATTAATTTTCTTAATATTCCTAGTTCTAAAATGTATACCTTTATTCACAGTTCTATATTTCAACTGCAGTCACTTACTAGAATAAATTTACTCACCGGCATTATAAATTTTACAACTAGAAATATCACCCAAATGACTTTATTCAAAAATGTTGAGATTGAAGTTAGTCATTCTGTCAACTAAAAGGTTCGTATAATAATATAAGAAATTTATTTTTTTTTAACGTAATATTATATAACATTTAAACCAATATAAATTTTGAATTATGTTTTTTACATTTATTTTCAATAATACCCAACAAGTTAATTAAAGAATTTACAAAATGTTATGGATAAAGGGTGCTTAGAAAAAACAAAACATACTGGTCGTAAATATATAATTTAACGTATGACAGATGTTTCGTAGGCATCTAGCGTTCATCTTTATGAATACTGGCAACAATTTATAACTAAAGAATGAAATTTCTTTGACCTGCATCGATTGAACAAGGCTTTAGAAGAGTTAACGTTAAGTTTTAAAGTTTTAAAAGTAAAAGAAGGTGTTTGAGCTTTTAAGTAATAATTATAACTTATCATTTATCAAGTATTATTAAGAGCCTTTTAAGCATATTCTAGCATCTATGGCTACAACATGAACATCTGTAAGCAAAAGATGCTAACGACCTAATTTATCACTCAGTTTTCATTAAGTAGAAAATTAATGGTTTCAAACAAGCACATGCCTGTCATAGGTTTAAATGATAGACGTCTGCAAATAGGCAGTTGTTTTTGTTATGAAGTAAGGAAGTGAATATGTGATGAAAAAAAAAAAAAAAAAAAAAAAAAAATATATATATATATATATATATATATATATATATATATATATATATATATATATATTATAATTTATATTACAGATCTATTTTACTAAGTAACTGTGATGTGTGTGTGTTTTACGTGGAAAGGTGTGTGTATGCAACAGATAACGTGCTGTATTTATCTACTATATAATTTGAGTACTGCTTCCTCACTACCGAAGGTAGGAAAGCATAGTATTAGTGCGAGAGGATAAACAAAAAAAAATTGTGCTCAGGATCAAAATTTTCCTATCGCGTTATACGTTTCGGACATCAAGAAACAAAGTTGGTTCGGTGTCTGTCTGTCTGTCTGTTGTCAAATCGATTTATCACATTTTCATGGATTGTGCGGATTGTTGCTTAGATAGTCTCATATCAATTTCATCAAATTTCATCCAACACTTCCGCTTAGGCACGCGCTAACTTATTTTTTTAGAAATGCCAATATTTCAGAAACAGCTCATTCGATTTGGGTGGAAATGTTGATTAAAAGGTAGGTATTGGTGAAAAAATAATGCAATGTAAATTTTCTTGAATTTTGTAACATACATTCTCTTATATAGACGCAAACGTGTTTTCTAGATATGTCTGTATCTCTAAAACTTATGTTCAATTTTCCTCCAATTAGGAGGGAAGTTAGTGATTGCAAAAAGATGATCAAGTATGTATGAATTTTATCAAATTCTATCCTCTACAAAAAAAAAAAAATAATAAAAAAAGAAAATACTTCGGTTTGAGATAAGGAAAAATATTATCTGATACGCCTATGATTTGAAAACGTAGCATTCCATTTGATCCAAACTTGGAGGAAATTAGGAGAAAAGTATAGAACTTAACAAGTATCAATTTCTTTGAATTCCATTTAACAATTAAAATTAATATAAATAATTGTTAACAATATATTGGCTGTGAAATGTGGAAGGCATTGATCATAAAGTGCGGGAGTACGGTTAATACAATATTTTTATAAGGTTATCAAATTTAAGGTTTTATTCAAAAAATTAATTCATACTGAATTTTTTGGTTGGTTACAAAAGTTATTGGCATGACACTGCCGCTAATTAGGTTTCTTGAAATTTTCATTAAATTTAAATTTATTTTACACTGAGTTTATAAAAAAAAAAATAAGTCTTATTTGTGATTGTTTAAAGTCTTATTTTTCGTATTAAAGTTCAACCAGCTCGTCGTGTTATCGATTTCCTCCTTAAATATCTAAATGGTGTGAGCTTCACGCATATTTTTATATTCCAGCTAAATTGGTTCTGTTCTGAGCGAAGACAAGTATTGGTCTTGTTAACTCCGAACAAACAAAAAATTGAATTTTTCCTGTGGATTTTTTGTTCCATTCATTTTACGAATGAAAACATATGTATTGAGTATATATTACTTTGGTTGGTTCTGAAGGACGAATGTACAAATTTCAGATTTTTCTTTTATTTTTGACATTTTGTAGTATACAACTTATTTGTAGTCTGCTATTTTAGAAAATAGCAGATGGCAATAAAATATAAAGTTTTACTAATAAATCATAAAGAAATAATTAGTTTTTATGCTCTCCTGTAAAACACTCAATTTTTACATGTGCTCTTTTGCACTAAGAACAGGGATATGCATGTTTAGTATGTACTGATTTTTTTTTTTTTAAGGAACCATCAAATATGCAATCCGCAAACGTGAAAATCTTTCGCATTTTAGTATTCGCTAATGAGCAAAGCTCGAGGATATCAATCCCTCAAAATCAATGTCTTGCTAGTCCTAATTTTTCAATAATCCAATGATGAAAGTTTGTTTTTCATGCATACCTTGCATTATTGAAGGAAGTTACTCGACTGTTCTGCATATCATGAGTGATAAATATTCAGGACACAGTCATTAGTGGTATAGGAGTACTTGGATAATTTCAGTGCTGGAACCACGCCCTGATGATGACCCACATGTTTGGGTTGAAACGTCGGCACGAATAAAAACTTTATAATGACTGCGCCCTGAATATTTATCACCCATGATACCTTTCATTGCTTTATATGCATTGATACCTTGCAATAGCGATATATCGTAAAAATCCATAGTTTTGAAATTAAATAAAAGGGACATTGAATTGATGGATTTTACCTATCAAATACCTACCATACTCCATAGACACGTAAAGCCGTTTCCTTTTACTAAGTAGTTATTAGATAACATGATATCATGCTGATGATATTAACGACTTTTAAGTAATCGTCTTTATGTTATGTAATCTTACTCACTATAAGCAATGTCCAAGTGATAGAATGCTGCAATATTCAATTAATAAAATTTCTTAATTTGAAAAACCTTTCAGATTTGTATTTCTTCTACCTAATAATTTGATAAAAAGGGGTCTGTATATATATATATATATATTGGGGTAGAAAGGCTTCAGCCCAAAAGCCTCTTACCGTAAACCAGCCAGTGATTATTTATTACATGATTTGAAATATACCAAAGAGCGTTAACATTATTGTTTGCATTTTGATTCTTTGTGCTTGTTACGCTGTTGAGTTCTCCTTTGTGTGTCCAAATTAGTTTTATGATAGTGTTATAGGTTACTTATATATAGATGTAAATAAAAATATTAATCTTAATTTTGTGTGAAAACAAAAGTTGCGAAATGATAAATAATATAAGAATAATTACAAGTACTTTTGACGATTAATAAATCATTCAAATTCCCAAGGAGTTCAGAATTATACTTCATAACAAAAAAAAAAAAAGTTCAGTAGATTCCTGATATTATGCCTAAAATCATGCTGACTATCAAGTTTCAATTTTCAACTACTTCAATGTTATCATCTTGAATGCGTCAAATAATACAATAATCATACCTTTGTGAATTCATTTAAGATGTAAATCGTACAAATTTAACTCAAGACGGCTATTGTTCCAAACACATATGAATAGAATTTTCACATCTGACTACGCCCGATTGTGTACAAGACCTCTTTTATGCCGGTTGTGTATTCTAGAAAGGTAAGTAAACATTTCATCGGGCTTTTGAGGGTCTTTGTGTCTTTGTCATCCTTCCCTGTTGACTCAGCTTTCGCCAGATTTCGGATTACTAGGCTGCTCTGCATATTCAAAGCAGCCTAGGCCTCCTCCATCTAAGAACCCCACACAGCCTTAATGCTAAGGGCGTATAACAAATAGCAAGTTTTGTAGGAACTTAATGTTTATAGCAGTTGTTTCAAAAATATACAACTCATATTATATTAGTCATTCAAAAATTTTGTGAATTTATGATAAATGACTATCGAGAATAATAGTAAGTAATATATATCTATCTATATACATTCTGCAGGTACCGCGTGCACAATTAAAGTAATTTCAGAAATATAAAATTAAAAAATGTGTACAATAATAACGTATAGTTATATATTAATATTTTAAGTAATTTGTGTGTAAAAGGTGATTTTAATTTTTTTTTATCACAATTTTAATTTATGTGAAATCGTATCACTCAGTGAGTGATCATTAGTTTTAATCGAATCAATAAACATCAAATATCAATTTAAATTTTTATTTATAAATCAAGCATAGTTAAAAATAAAAATAAAAAAATATAACATGATTTTGTGGAAAAATAATTACAGATTTCAAATCCTGGAAAAACCAATAAAAAAAATGTTTGGAAAAAAATATACTAATCAAGATTATGGAGCATATTTCTTCATAAAGATGAAATAAAAGTGTTCTTAAGGTAGTTAGTTAATATTCCCAAACATCTCTGTAATTCATTAATTTTTAGAAATGGTGAAGAGAGTTGTGTGATCTGCATACATATTTGATATATAAATATTTAGAAATAATAAGCCTTTGCGTAATAGTTTGTAGCGATTCTAATATGATATAAGTGATTTAAAAGAAACAGGTGCGATAACAACAGGAACGAGCTCTGTTACAAATATTGACTAAATCAGAGGTGACAATAGCTCGGCTCCTGGTTTTTCTGAATCTCTATCGATCTCTATCCCCATAATCGCATTATACCTTCCTGAGATCACAACTCATTGCGAACGGGCGGGGAAATCAGATAAAAACTTGAATAGGATATAATGTAGCCAGGACAATGAGAGCTGGGCAGTTAGATCTCCCCGAAGAGCACAATGGGATTGGACTCCTTCCACCATCGGAGGGGGTTCGCAGATGCGTTAAGATTGGTTCCGCCTGGAGAAGATGAAAACAGGCAGCTGCGGTTTGGTCATGGTGGATATTGCTAATATGTGTATAATATCTGGCACCTCTGTGTTTGGATGCGTGGTGTGCTGACAGCTCATCACCTGCTCGGCCACCAAGATGTATGGCAGTACTAAACAAAGAAAACTTTTATTTAAAAATTGAATGAATTTAAATTATATTATATTTTGATTTCAACCAGTTGAAAACCACGGTAAATGCTAAAATCCCGACTAAAAGGAATAATTCATTTCCATTGTATTATACTTTGTAAAATGTTGCGAGTAAATGAGCTGCTAACTTAGATAATCCAAAAACTGAAATAATCCCAACAAGTCCAACAAATTGAGGAAATCAAGAATGGATGGACAATTTAATAGAAGAAATACACAAAAATATTCAGTATCAAATTTCTAACGAAAGATGATCGCCTTTCTTTAAATTTAAGAAGTTCAGAAAATCTAGGAAGTTTAGGTATTTTCCTCTCACTTTCTCCAACAATCTGATAAAGTAAAATTCACGAATTTCCAGGGAATGCATTTGAAATTTTTTACTTCTGTATTGATTTCGGTCAAATGAAATGCCATAATAGGCTATTAATTTTAATACTTCTACAGTATAAAACAGTTGTTGAACTTAATGAATATATACAAATCAAATTTCGGTCAAACGATATTACAAAATATTTTTTTTACAGGATTTGGGAATTAAGAAGTGTACATTCCATCCATCAAGAAGTGGATTTTACTTATCAGTAAAAAGTACAGTTGTTTCTATGGTATTAGTTAACTCAAAATTATGTTTCATAAAATATAAATTTGTAGCAGAAATTGAGCGATATATACCTTGTACACACACTCCTATATTATTCGAGCGTCCTTTATTTCCTTTTATAAAAATATATTGACAGTAATGCGTGAAGATATAATTTCTCGTTTGAATAACTCTAGTCGATGGTCAGGAAAGAACAATATGCTATGACCACGAATCCATTTTTTACATCCAATAGAAGAAGCAAATCCTTTGAAAGTCAAAACAAACAAAAATAACTGAATTAAAAAAAAATGTACTTTACAGGGAGAAATTTCAAACATTGAGGATTTAAGCGACGTCATTGAGGATAAGAATTTGCTGATATTATAGACCATTTAATTGAACGTTGATATAGTTTTAATTTAAATCGTTGAAGGAGCCGTTGTAGTGAAAACGGAAATACTGTGTAGAATCAATAATATAAAGATGCATTTCCAGTTAACCGATTTTAAGAAAAAAGTTGCTATAACATAACAGGCAAAATATAACCTTAAATATGTAATTTCATTTTCAAACGACGTTTCGACATACACACACGGACTATTCTTGTGGGACTTGATTATTTGGACTCAGAAAACCACAAAACGTATATTTCAGTTGAAAACTCTGACATTAAGTTTTTAAAATCCCAATACTTGCCCTTATTATATACTACTTTTACTAAGGTAAGTGAAATTAAAAATGATTATTTAGGAGGTATGTAGTGATGTAGTTTACTATTTACTATTTTTTTTATTTAAGCAAAGTAAAAGGACTATAAGACGATAGAGCTAGTATATAATTAACATGTTAATAACAAGAAGCTATAGTCAAATGGTAACATATTGAAACAGTAAATAAGCAGGTGGTTTATTGAGAGAGGACGGTGAGAAGCATTAGAGGAAGGCCAAGCCGGTGTGAAATATTAGCAGGGGAGGCGATATATCCACCACCACGCCCCGTGGAGATTAATTTGCATAATACAGAAAATACAAAGAGGATTCGGTGCTGCAGAGGCTGCTGGACTAGGGACCAGCCTGCTTCCGCATATCTCTAAACGAACTTGCGAATCTGAGGAGTTTCGTATGCTTAATCATTAGTTACGGAATGGACTTAATCGGTAACAAATAATAATGATATTAATTTAATTTCAATTTTATTTAATATGCCAATTGGTGAATCATGCATTGTATTGATACTTCTCAGAACTCAAAGGACAAAAGCACAAAGCATTCCTAGATAGCCAGGTCAAGATATCTCTGACACCTTAGAAATAGTTATCTAGACTGTACTGACTGGACAGAAGACCTATTATCAAGACTTAGGGAACAATAACCGATTTCAGCAAAAGGGCACTTTCTCAAAGACCTCATCTTAAGAATATTAATTATCGATAGCTTCCTTTGCCGTCCTCTTCCGACTTCCCTTCACTCCCTTGCTATTCTTGGGAATATAAACCCCATGCTCCTCTGGACTAATCACTCCTGCAGTTACATACTTGAAGTCACACTCTTCACTGTAGGAGACTTGGAGTGAACTCGTGTAGTCAAACCATATATCCATAGCATATTACTCTCTATGTTAGATGTCATTTGTAACAGACATTATGAAAAAAAATATTATTACTTATAAAGTTTTCACTGCCTCCGATTCATTAACTATTGTAAGTTTTTGTCTCCACATGTAAATGATCTGACGATAACGGTTTCTTGCAACATTAAAACTACTATGTTACAGGTGATATACTTAAACATATTTTCATCGATAAACCTTCATAATCGATGACGAAAACAATGAATCACAACAATGCCAATTCATACCCTATCTCTCAGTTTGCTGGTATTCCTCGAGGAGGTGTCCTAGGTTCTATTATTTACACAGCTTAGACAGCTGACATCCCAACCCATCCCAACACTATCGTCACAATGAGCATCTTATTAGTAAATAACCATCCATAAATCGCATCCTAAACGCTTCAATTACATATCACAAAACTCCTTGAAGAATGGTGTCAAAATTGAAGAATTGAAATAAATACCAATAAACCCCATCAAATTACCTTTACTCTTCGTCGTAAACCTGTGACTTCCTGTGTTACAGCATCCTTAAACAATTTCTCAGTTATCTCTGTGAACGAATCTGATACCTAGGACTACATCTGGACTAACGACTCACTTGGAATCCTCATGCAAGACTGAAATGACAAGAAATTGCTCAACGTTTTCGACTACTCCAGCACTTACTAGACAAACGCTCTAAACTATCAATATATTGCAAGAGACTCATATGCATGGCTATAATAAGAACTATTTGGACTTAAGGAATTGAGCTTTGGGAATCCACTAAACCATCGAATTCCTCTCGTATTCAATCATTAAATCCAAAATCCTTCGTAAAATCAACAATGCTCCTTACTTTGTGACAAATAAAATTATCCTTAACGACTTTAACGTACCGTAGGTTTCCGATTTAGTCCAATCTAGATACCTATCCTTTCATAACAGACTTCAAAACCAACCGAACCCTTTTGTTTCAAACCTTGCTTCCTCGTCGATTACATGCTAACCCTCCAAGGCGTCTGAAAAGAAGATGACCTCGTGATCTAATAATGTCAATATATTATTAGAGTGCTACCAATGGGTAGTTTCTCAACAAGCGTTTTAATGTGATTGTATTACCAGCGGCTGCACATTTACTGGGTGTATTTTTTAATTTATACAGCTGTAAATCTCATGAATATATAAAAAAAAAATTAATACAGTTGTAAATATCGTAAATAAATAAATAAATGTTTTTTTTACCGTCAACTCTGACTATCTCTTTCCTCAATAATATACATTCAATAAACATTGAGTTTTAAATAAATATAATTCGATTTTTAAAACCCCCTTAAGTAGTTATTCATCAAAATTAACATTCCTATATATTATTTCTAAAAGGTATTTATTTTTGTCGGTAAGCCATAACTTCGTCAATTCTTCATCATATCCAATGATTGACCACTCATTTTGAAGATATTCTTCTCCTTCACATGCGAAAAATAGTTATATCCCGAAATTTCTGGGAAAAAAGTTATGGAGGAAAAGAAACTTTATTTGCAAATAAATCAAAAAGTATGCATTTTTCCTACTGTACCCATGGTAATTAGAAAGATTACAAAATTACCTACAAAACAAAAAAAAAAATGTAAAAATCGGACAATTATCAACAAAGATACAGTCCATTAGTTTTGGTATACTTAATAATGTCTTCCTGTTTAAAGATATTGAATAGACTACATTTTCTTTCCTTGCTGATATATAAACTTTATTATTTCTTAAAGGCATTTCTTACATTTTATTTTGGTTTATTATTTTCAATGATCAACCATTGTAATGACCAAAAAATTCAAAAAGTTAATCTCCTCTCAAAATTTGAGGTTTCACGTTTCAGGATGAGTAGAATTCGAAAAACGAATAAAAATTTTATTTGACTGTCCGCAGTCCGCGCATTTTCCCCAAAACTACTGGACCCATTTTTTTTTTCAAATTTTGATATAAAATCACAGGTCGCCGAGGATGATCCTCCTTCATCGACATTACTATCCGCCTTTTACTTTCAAAATGGCGGCCGAAAAAACTGCGTTGCTATAGACTGTAGCTCCTAAGCGAATGTACAGATTTCAATGAAACTTAGCTAAAGTCATTTTCTCGACGCCCTTTAAATTTGCCTATATAACATACTTCAACGAAAAGAAGCTGCAAAAAAGTTACGGGGATGGTAAAATTAAATTCCGAATAACTCGAAAAGTTTATACTTTTTTGTTGATATTGATGGTTTTTTAAAAGTTTACGTAATTTCCTAAAAAAACAAAAAAAAAATCGTTAAAATCGGACTATTAGGAGCAAAGATATGGTCTCCGTTTTTTTTATATGTTCTACTACAAATGTTATATCCTTGGTTTGGTTTTTAAATTTTGAATGTGTTACTGAAGTAATGTTATTTTTTTTTTTAGCATATTAATAATGATTAAAAAAAAAAGTTTAGGCCAATAATTGGAATCACCTTTTTTTTTTTTTTTCTTCGTAACTCGGAAGGTAATGTTACTTTAGATGTATAATTGTTTGGAAATAATAAACCATTGTGAAATAATTAGCTCTGTTTTTTAATAATTTAGAAAATCCCATGATCGGGGCATTATTTTGTCTTTATTACTTTTATTATCTTTCCAGTCAGCGTTTAAAAATAGGTCCTAGCAGAGCAATTTGTACAAATATTTTAGTTTATTATGTTTAATCGAATATTGTAATCGACCAAGGAAAAAATATTATTTCCTTCCTTAAATAATACATAGCAACTACTTATTTCCAAATTATTTTCTATTTCTTAAGTAAACAAAATTATTCGCACGGGCCAACTTCGTACCTTCATATTTCAAAAATTTATTTGAATTTTTCAAATAATTAATTTTGATTTAATATATTTTATTGCTCCTATTTCATTATAATTTAGAATGACCAGCGTCATTGAAAATCACCGAGCTATTGTACACAATTATTAAATTGAACAATAAAAAAAAAAAATTGTTTAGAGCTTATAAGTTATGTGAGCGTCGAGATAAAAGGAGTAATGGAAAACAATATAAAGGCGACACGGAGACGATAAGAAGATGGGCAGATAGGGACTTTGACGGCTAATTATAGGTCATCAATCCTGATAGCTGACGGATCTCCCAGCCTCGGCGTCGTATCGTTTGCCCGATATCGCTCCCTCTCAACCGTCCCCGAACGAGGTTCACCATTCCTCTGATAAGCAAATGTTTCGGCCGCTCCTTTCGGTTCCCGCTTCTTTCCAGAGTTTTAGGATTTACATTTCATGAAGCTATTACGCTGGGAAACGAATTTGCAATGCTAAATTTTTCAAAATTGTCTTAAATCGGGCACCTCAATTCATAAGGGAAGAGGTAAATTGGATAATCAGAATAATTCAAATGCCCGAATTTCGTCTCAATATTCAGGAGGGCTAAAAGTTTTATTTTTTAGTAAAATAAAAAGTAATTTAATACTCAAATTAAAATATAATATTTATTTTTATATTTGGGCTCTACATTTTTGCTTTCCTACCTATATTATATAAGGGAAGTATTGCAACCGATATGCGGTTTTCGACGGTTCTATACGTTTCAGAGCCCTCGGATACGTTTAGCCTGTCGTTTGAAAGGTTTTGAAATTCCCTACAAAGCCATATAAAAATCGTCCATTTTGTACAATTATTAACGAAGTTACAGCTATTCGATTTCCAATGTAAGATAACGGGTTCATATCCCGGTGTCAGAAAGGGGTGAATGAGAGAATAAAGATGACTAAGTGGAAGTAAGATAATCTGTTGCCCGCATCACACAATCTTCACTATTTAATCTACTTTTAACAGAAATTATTATTTGACAATGCTAAGCTATGGCACAAAGTTTTTGATCAGCAATATTAGTTAGTATTGAAATTTTTACAATGATCTACCTTAAGCCGGTTTACATTGCTTTAGTTTATCAAATCGTACTCAAATCTTTTTTTTGATAAATTTTCAGGAAAGTAAATCTAGTTCAATTCTTTTTTGTCTCTTCATGAACATATGTAAATATATAAAAACTTCTCTGAAATAGGGAAGAAAGTCGTGTGAGCGTACACAGCAGATATTTAAATCAACAATGCTTACGGTTCTGTAAATTTAAAATAATCATTATTTATTTTTCTAATTTTGAACAAACAAATGCAATTTTTTTAAATTTATTAATGATATTTAGTAAATTTTTACAAATGGATATAATGATGTGAAAACACTACCCATTGGTAATAAAGCACTATAATAATATGTAACATTAGAAGATGACGTGGCCATCTTTTCAGACGCTTCGGAGAGTTCTAAGAAATTGCAGAGGAAGCAATGTTAGAAACGAGAGTTATGATAGTAGATGGTTCTGAAGTTTTTATGGAAGGATTTTACGAACTTCAACTCCGTAAGTCCAAATAGATCTTATTATAGTCATGTATATGAGTCTATTGTAATTAATTGGAAGGTTTTTCTAGTAAGTGCTGAAGTAGTCGAAAGCATCGAGCGATTTCTTCTCGTTTCAGTCTGGTATGATGATTCCACGTTAAACGTTTGTCCACGTGGAGCCCTAGGTACGAATAAAATTAAATGAAAAATTATAAAAAAAAAAAGAAGATAAAATCTTCGTAATTAAAAGCAAAGACAGTCATAATGAACATATACTCAATGTATTTCTTTTTCTAGACAACCTTTCACCGACTACAGGCTATATGGGGTGTTCATGGATCAGAGGATAGTGGGGGATTTTCGCCAGAGTTAAAAGCATCCCCTCGGTACCAGGACGCGAACTTTTAATTATTTTATCTACATTATCTTCTATCAGGTTCAGTGCACACACTTTGCCCCCCTCGGCTACTCCGCCCTTAATCAATACACTTAAAATAAATTGTTCGAAATATAATAAAGAAATAATAATTATGGTCATAGGTGTCGATCTATATGGATGGTGGTGAACCGTCTCGCTACAATTTTTACTCATTCATTCCACCAATACATTAATCAGTTTTTGTTTTTATGAATCCATTCGAGCATAAAAAAGTTTAAAACGCTGTAAATTTATATTAACTTATAATTTGCATTAATTACATTAAGGTGCAAGGATAAATATAGCACAGACAAAAAAAAAACAGGCAAAGCCAAAACATTAAGAGAAATCCTTCAAGATACTGAAAAAAGAATCAATATTTTGTTTGAAATTTTTAAGTTAATAGAGTATTATAAAAGAACATAAATCGTAGTAAAACGCCAATTACCCTTAAGAGTAGAGACGCGAAAGAGAAAGAAAAAAATATAGCTCGCATTTATTATTTTAAAATGATACGAGATTCCTTCTCAGGCGCTCTCACACACCTAGGTTTCGTTTCGTTATGTTGATAAAAATAATACAATATGGTCGAGTCGTAAAATTAAATGAACGGTTATACAATTTGTAATGGGGGTTGGTCTGCCGTTAGGCACTTAGATTAACTAGGGTTAGACTCCTAGCTTATTTAAAAAATAAATTAATTTTTGTAGACGCATTAAATTTATATTTAAAATAACACGTTGCTGCATATCCCCCCCTCTATTTAAAATATGCCTTGATGAATGTCTTAAGGGATGGATGAAGAAATGTGGGAAAATGGGCGTTGAGTCAAGAGGGGAAAACCTATGCCATTTACTATTTTCTGATGACGAGGTATAAATTTTAAAGGATGAAGAGGATATAAGCTACATATTCAGAAAAATGATAGATCATTATGAGCAAGGAGGTCTTTAAAGAAATTATAACAAATATATGTGCACTGAGAACGCACCGACCCAATATTATGTAACCTAATTAATGTGAAACAATTTTGTTGTTTGGAATCCATAATTGAAAGTAATGGGATAATAAAGGAATAAATCCAAAAAAGAATCACAAATGGTAAAAAAGCAGGAGAATTCTTAATTCTTAATTTGTATATTAACAAAAAAGTTAATATACAAAGCTTTTTTAGAAAGCCTCTCAGTATGGACCAGGGAAAAAGTTCCTTTCAGTTGCATTGGATTTTTTGAGGGGATCTGCTAGGATATCAAAGACCGAAAGAGTAAGAAACGCATTGGCATTATAGTGATAAGGAAGAGATTGGAAATAAAGCAAAATATCCTAGAAGTAATGGAAGAAAGGTATAAGGTATGGCCATTTGAGGCGAATGGGATACCAAAGATAATTATGGATTGTGAGCCAGAGAGTAGTAGGAAAGGAAGAACCCCAGTTATATGGAAAGATAGAGTGTTGCAGAGTATGGCTGGTAGTGTTGCCCAAAATCGGTCTTGGTCTTGCCCTTTGCAAGACCAAGATCAAGCCGACCTAACTGTTGCAAGAAAAATATCAGGACTGGTGAAAAAAATCGATTTTTAAATAAAAATTAAGGCAAAATAGTTACTAATACTTGACTATCTTAGTTACAATATTTAAAGGGTCGGTAAAACTAATATACTTTTGCATTTAACTCCTCTAATTTTTTACTCGGACTTAGTTAGATTTCTCCTATCTGAAAAATTACAATAAGATCTCTGTAGCAATAAGCTAATAAGTAACTGCAATACTGTAGCGAGACTCTTGCGCAAGACCAAGACCATGAATAAGACTGAGTATGCAAGACCAAGACTCGTCTTTGGCGTCTTGTCTCGCATTTGGGCAACACTAATGGCTGGTAGAGACCTGTCGGAGGAAAATGCGATGGACCTGCAGAGATGGAGACACTTGCTATAAAAGAAGTTCGTTTAGGAAAACTTCATATTGAAAAAACTGTTAAATAAAAAAAAATTATATTTATTTATATTGAGTTTTGCGCTGTCCAAATGAGCGGTGTTATTACACTTGAGGTTGCTACGGTTTATGACGCCTTAACACTCACGGTTGTCACGCCCTCTTATACTGTGGTACTCTTATACTTTAATAATAGACAACAAATAATGCAGCTCTTTAATGACCAACTGATCCTATTGGAACAGCTTTGAAATCAAACGTATCGTGAATAAAGGGAAGTTAAATAAATCATCAAGACGGGAATATTAGGTAGTAATTTTGTCGGAATGATAAGTGGTCATTAATCCTAAAGGGCCCAGGGTTAATCAATTCCGGTACAATTATGTCTTCATTAAATAATAACGCCCTAATACAGCTCACCAGTGAATCGAATCCTTGTAATTATAGACAATCCAAACAAGAAGGTATAGTTGGGGTCGACCCTTATATCAGCTGAAACAGACGGTTAAATTTTTGATGGACAACCTCTTCAAATAGTGAACACATGAAAACCAACACTTGTATCAACCTCATGAGTGTATTTTTGAATCGGGAAAAAATTAAAATTAATAGAAAAATAAAATAAAAGTACAATAATCAACAACAAAACTGCAATAAACTCAAACTGTAATAATCGTATTTATTTAGTTCTATTTAAATATTTATTATATTTTTAGTTTGCAAATACTCATTTCAATATTAAATTGTAGGATCAGTGAATAAAGTTTGTTAATAATATTTCAAAACTGGAAAATGTATTTTATTTAACCTTATATTTATTCATAAATCCATTAGTTGATAAAGGTGTTGCCTATGCCTTCCCTTTAGTGAATAAAGGTGTTAAGTGCACTTCAGCATGTTCTTCAATAGGCCAAGTTTTCCCCTTTATTAATGAAGTCAATAATTCAGTCGTTAGTCTGTATAAGGTTTCAATGATAACGTAAGCACCAATTGATGTTTTATTCAGAGATTCTTTTAAAAGTATAAATGACGGTCAAAGTTTTAAAAAATCTGAAGCATCACACAAATTTCAAATGGATTAACAGAAATTGTTGTTTGGAGACTTTTTCATTACAAGTGATTTTTTTTTTAATTTTATCTGCGTTATCTAATTTAAGCATAAAAATATTTCTATTCAGATTTATATAGACATGTACAGGGTATGTTCTTTAATTTTGTAACGGAAATTTTGCGAAACGCCTCATATATTTCATATATTTATATTGTCACTTTCCTCTCCTCGTTAAAACCTGACGTAAGCAACAGTAGTACTTCACTTATTGTTATGGTAAGTACATTGATTAATTCATTACATTTAAGGTTTTATTTTTTTATATTTATTAGGTCTTTTTTCCAATTCTTAAACTTACTTTAAAATTCACTGAAGAACCCCAAGTTTCTGGTTACAATACATCGCACTATTACATCGCTCCTCGAGCTCATCTGACTTGAGGTATACAAAATTTATGGAAGTCCCGGTGTAGGAGGTTGGGACGGGATTACTTTTACTCAGAAGTTAATCAGCACTTAAAATAGTCTTATACATGTTACGAAGTGAGACGCTAGAGTTTTTCCGATCATCAGCTACGCGAGATAAAAAAAACCCTGAATATTTGACAAAGGGAAGGATTTGGTTCCTGAATAACTCAGAATATATTCCCCTTACATACGTTATACGTCTGCCAGTATTGAATATAAACTTCCCAGTTCAAAGTAATATTAGAAAGAATCTGAAATGAATCCTTTCCTTACTCCAAATGTTTTGTTATTTTAAATTCTTTATTAAGATATGTTACAATCTGTCACATCCAAAAAAAATAAACATACAATAATATATTTGATAATCTATTGAAAAAGTGATTAAAGTTGTGATTGCCCTTAATTAAGAAACGCGCACAGTAGATAATTACTGTCCAACAGAAACAACAGAATTTTACGTGATTTTGATAAATGCTAAATCAACTGTTAACATTCGATTGACAATTTTTTTTATGACTTTGCAGTATTGGGACTTTTATACTAAATTTTATTCAAAACTACGAAAAGTTCAATAACAATTAAAAAACCTTTTTTGAGACCTTACACTGCAGTTCTCTATTTCCATCCTCAGTATTTTAAATTTCAAATACGTTTTTGATAGAATTTTAAGTATTAACAGCTATTAATTCAGAGGAATTATTTACAAAAATAAATAAATAAAAATGCATATTATTTATTAATTGTTTTAAAAATACAAAATAACTGAAACCAGTATTGATAAATCAGTGTAACACACATATTATTGATATGAAGAAATATTTTCCAACATAAATGTATATAAACATATGTTGTTCGATTGCTGTGTGAGGTAAGCGTCTATTAAGTAGTTACTTTTATTAGTTTATTAAAAATATAAGGGAGTTACGAGAGCTTAACACATAGATAACTAGCATTTTCTGTTAGTATTAGTTCGTAAATTTTTCCTAAACCGAATCATTTGGTCTGAAGGCCATATGGCCAAAATTAATCTATATTTGCCTGTACACTAATGTTATTCTTAAATAACTTCACTTGGTTCTAGCAGAATAAAGTTGATTTCTCTACTGTATTATATTTTATGTAATACATACGTACATAAGCGTTTCGATTTGTAGATTAAGGTAAAAATTAAAGAATATTTTTTATTTTTCTATAAATTGAAACAATTGTTCCATTTAATAAAAAATACAACTACATAACTTACGTATATGTCTTAATAAATATCGCCTGGAAAAGCATTGAATCGCGAATAAATCTGAAGATATCTCATCTGAGTCTTGAATATATTGATCTTTAAAACCGATAAAAGATATTTGATCATCGCAAATGTGGAGACACTGAGGATTCTGGCAAACAAGAAGCGGAGGTACAAGATAAGGGAGTTTTAGGTCTTTAGGGTTGTTAGCTGTTTGAGTTTTATCATCCCGAGGACTTTGTTTACTTGTGTAACTTAAATAACTCTAAGCACTGTTGCTGATTCGCTATCTAAAATACATTCAAGTTCGAAATTTTCTAAAATAAATATCCCTCAAAGCGTTTAGGTCTATTTCTGGAGAAAGTTACCCTTAATAAATTAACCAATTAACTTCGTTATTCACAATTGAGAGTTATTCACTCTACAAAAATATAAAATAAACAAATAGAAACAAGGTAATTGTAACAAGAAACAACACGTACTACTTTAGGATAATATTGTTGAAGCGGTCTGCTTGACTCGGAAGATAAATTATTAAGAGTCAAGTGAAGATGAAGCAAGCCAACTTCTCGAGAACTGTTAATAAGTTTTGAGGACCGTCAAAATTTTACGGTTTCTAGTGGTAGAAACTCCTCGGTTCGTCTTAAAATATTTGCAAAACTTCGTCGGAGAGCTACTTAACCCTAAAAATTACAAGCTTAATTGTAATTCCCAGCAAGTCATTTTGAACAAAAATATTCTCTGAGGTCAAATCAAAATTAACAACTTCTAATAGAAAATATATGATTTATATAAAGAAACCACCTATTAATTTAAATCATATATACACATGATAATAAGAAGTAATAATATTACATACCTATTTAATATATTTATATATTAAGTTGGCTGTAACAACGTAATCATTTTAATTTAATATTTTTTTCTTTATTGAGTAATATTTCATAAATGCTTTGTAATACCCCACTTCTTAGTGGTTGTTAACCTAAAGAAAGCTGATGTACTATAAACGGTAAAATCTTTTGGATTTATATTAAAAAGCATCCTTTAAATATTTAAAATTTACAATATTCTTTAAAAAATTCATATTTATTATATTTTCTATTAAAAACTAAAATTCTTTCTAAAATTGTAATTATTATAAATTTTCACACTTATATATACAATTCGCATGTCAGCGTGATTTTTGGGTATACTAGAAATATATCTGCACAAAACTAAAATAATTATTTTTTTTTCGATTCACTACAACTATATTAAATCATGTAAAGATGAACCTATAATGACTGTGGAAAGGCTTGTTGGAAACTAACCTTTAGTAATACTCTAATATAATTTCTAAATTAGTTGGTCACGAGACTATCTTCTTTTCAGGAGCCTGGAAGGGTTATCATTCATTGAAGAGGAAGATACATTGGAAACGCGGACGGTTCGGATGGTTCTGAAGAGTTAAAAATTAATTTTTATGGAAGAAAAATTAATCATAAGTACTTGATTATAGATATACGATTTTAATATAGAAAAAATAAGTTATAATGAGAAAACACAGTGTACAATCCCCTAGCGGATATTTTAAATTACACAATATAAATATCTAAAATTCGTAAATACAGTGGGCTTTGTTTGATGGGGCAACTTTCTAGATAATAACCCTTTTATTTCCTCTTTTAGTGGAATTCGGAGAAGAAACTAGTAGTATGCTTAGCTATTTTTATAACAAGGTTATATTTTAGGGACAGCTATAAATTAGCCAAACCATGAAAACAATTATGATAGTTTTAAAACTGAAATTACAGGACGAAGTTTACGAAATCCTGGCATCATTATTATGATGGATGAACTTTTATCCTTTGTAAATTTTAATGTGGTCTATCTATTTATCTCTGTCATGGATGTGAAAATAAGAAAATGAGTTGAATATGGATTTGACATTTCAATTAAAAGGAAATCTACACAGCAGCGCATCTTTACGTTTTTTTGCTTTTGTTATTTTTTTTTGTTACAATTGTTCTCAATTAAAGACACTTATAATAGAGTTATGAGAACACATTCACACCATACTTACAAAATCATAAATAAGGTAAGAACATAATAATAAACAGCAAAATAATAACAAAATAAAATATCATAATGAGAGAAGAAAATATTAATAATAATAAAGCCTAATTAAAAAAAAAATAATAAACACCTTATACGCAGGCATACCTATATACACTATTTACAATCCGTCAGGGAACTCCAAACCAAACTTATCATCTCACGTGTAGAGGGAAAAGCGAGGCTTCATGAGATCCCTGCGCTTTTCTCTCAACCACTTTACTGGTATTAAAAGGGCGCTACAACCACAGACACTCATGACTTGAGCGGAAAATCCGGCCATTGCGAGAACTCTCATATACACATGCAGCAAAAGGTCACAAGGACACTGGCTTTTTAACATGCGAGGAGAATTGTAGGGATGGGTGGTGCTATATTTGGGCTGAGCTACGGGATTAGGGTGAAGATTAAGGTTGTGATGAAATTTGGAAAATTTGTCTGGGATAAGATGAAGAATAAAAGGAATATAAAGGTCAGGGTTTTATTGGTGCATTATGCAGGGTTTTATTGGTGACATAGAAGGGAGCATCGACTATTGTACGGAGGACTTTAGACTGGAAGGGTTGAATGCGTTTGATGTTAGAAAGTTTGAGAGTCCCCCTCCCCCACAGTTCAGATGTATTTTAATATTGTCACGGTTTTTATTTAGTTTCTTAATTAAAGAAAGGACATATTTTGTTTATTGGTCTAATGTTTTGTCCGAGAAGTTTATTAGGGAGACGGGAATTTTATTAAATTCACGATTTTAGAAAACTAATTTTTAATAATAAACATTGCAAATTACTTCATTATTTAAAAAAATATTATTTTATGATTTGATATATATTTACAACATTTAAAAATGTTTACAATAGTATATATTAAAAAATATTACAACGCATTTGTTCTGGCTATAAAAAAAGGCTAAATGAAGAATATTAAAATAAAATTAAAATAATTCAATAGTAAAATAAATCTATTACATCACACAAATGAATAAATCAATTAAATTTATGAATTTTTAAGACAGATTTTTATTGGTAGAAATAGATATTTAAAATAGAGAATAACTACATAAATAATAACATAAATAGATACATATTTTCATACGTATAACAACTGTTGTTAAACAAAATAATATGTTCTTAATTGGGAACAAAATTTCTAAAACCGATAGACCGTAAATTGAACTTAACTATTCCCGTCCTTTAGAAATTGTAGTAGATACAATCGATTTCTAACACAAGAAACAATATTCAGTTTTACATTTGGTTGTTTTTATATAGAGTTTTAAAATCAAAACTTTGAACCAATACACAAATAAAAATAATTCAAGAGATTAATTAAGAAGAGAAAACATATTTAACCACAATGGCAGCTCCTGAAATATTGAAAAAGAGCAATTTATTAATACACAGTTATTAAGAACCACCTATACACTTCAGCACATGAATTCATTGAGTTTAATTAGAAAAACAAAATATCATTTTTTTTTTTTGCTTATTGTAGCTTTGGAAATCGATTCAGTTCAGATTCAACATGTCCTATGATCGCTTGAAATAGAAATAATCAGTAAACAATTTAACGACACCGCTTATTAAAACGGTATAGATTTCAGAATGGAATGGGTGACTGACATAGAGAGGTGGAGTTATGAGTTATTAAGATAACCATCAATAAATGGCTAAGCTTTTCTTTTTCTTTTATATGTCATAAATGATTCGACGATTTTTAGTTATAAATGATTTTAGTTATAAGTGTAATGAATATTTATTAATAATTCCAAACAGACCTCGACAGACGGAATTTTCCATTGTCTATGTGTTGTTACTTGTATATGTATAGGTATATATTTTAATGTATAATTTTTTAAAAGTACAATAAACACGTTTTCATTCATTCAAATGATTCGACGAATAAAGAGCGTTATATCTATTAACGTTTTTAAAAATGAGAATTTGTAGGGAAAATGGGACACATGTAGAAAAACATCTGACCAATATCTCTATAAATTATATCTAATCGTAAGTTTAACAACATTCACACTATCACTATCATGAATCTTGGATCAGGTATATATGAAAGAGGTTTATATGTTAGACAACTTCAGAAAAGGAATAATCAAAGACAAAATGTGGAGTTCGTAATTGATTATATTTGATTCTAAAATCATTTACTAAATGTTCTCTGTGAGTCCATTAGCGTGACCAGTTTATTACACACTCATCTCATTTCTGAATATGATTGTTTCAACGAAGCTCGAAACCACAGGGTCAAAGAGGAACCTATTTAAAGTGATATCTGAGGAATGTTAGGAGAGAAAAATAAAGGGATTCCAGCTTTTAAACAGATTATAGTATTTTTTTTCAGTAGGAGTTGGCGCATCCAATTCGCAGCGCCCACAGCTTAAGTGGGCGAAGCCAGAAACACGAGAAGACGCAACTAGAACCACTATTTCAACTCCAATCCCCGGCTAACATGAGTCGTGGTTAGGTAGCGGTTAATCCTCAACCAGCAACATCGTCTAGGAATAATTATCCTAATTATTTAAATGTATATCACCAAAAATATCGAATAGTATTGAATTGTAATAGTTTTGGCCAAAAGTCATTCTTTTTTCTTCTGTATCATTGTTGCTATATATTGAACATAGCCAATAAGGTTTTAAAATTATTATTCGTCAAAAACACATGTCCGGTTACCTGAGGAAGAGTGGCGAACCACTAGGTTCTGAGGAGCAATAAAATACTTAAAGACAGAGATCGGCAAAAACACCAAAGGACCGACACCGGTCTTACGTGGGCATGTTCGGAGAGGATCCGAAGACTTGCCCAAGTAAGGGAGGGAACAGAAACACCTTCGAGAAAGAGGAAACAACCGTACGGCCTAGAGGCGTGGTCATCCCTTATTCTACAAAAATTCAATCAATGAGAACCATTCTTGCCCCACCCTGAATATTTCTATAAAATCCACTGAGATGCATAGAGGAGAGTTCTTATGTGGAGATCCGGCCTAGAGGAGAGGTCTGATGTTGATGTCCAGCCTTGAGGATGGGTCTCTTGTTTTCTTCCGGCTCGATGACTGAAGATATGGCCCTACATAGACCATGATGATCCTGGCAGAGCTTTGAACCATGACGAGATGACCTTAGATCAGCAGATGCAGTGATGGAATCTACCAACTACACCACGCCATATGCAATAGTTAACTTTTATTCCCAACCCTAATGTTAGGATATTTCATGGCAATATAAATTTCAAAACAGTTTATCTGAAATCATGCCTTCACAGTTCATTATTGAAATCATTGATTCTTGTAACTATAATTTGTAAATATAATTTGTTTATATTCTTTAGTAAGCATAGAAATAAATTAAATTGTTTTGTAAAAGTTATTTTAATCATGCCACATAGCAACGTATGTGATTAAAAAGCACTATAAACATAAACCCGCATTTGTGTAAAGAAATCCATTTAATTAATAATGGACCAAATATTTTAAAGAACCAAATTTATTTTACTAATTTTCATTAATTAATTTTTATTAAATAATTCTGGCATTCCGAATAAATTTCAACCCAAAACGTAGCATCTTTTATATGTCATCCCTTTTTTGGGTATAAGCATACCATTGTGTTATTCTTAAGGAACTTCGTCAAGAACCAAATTATTTAAAAATATAAATATAAAGATTATTTAATATTATTGATTTAGTTATTTTATGCTTTCCCTATGAAAGGCTAACAGAATCATCAAAAATAAAAAATAAGATAATTGTTTATTTTTATAAAGGGATAGTCATTTTATTAATGTTTAGTGAATAACAAAAACAGTCCAGTTTGTAATTTAAATTGAACGAATATATACAAAATATTAAACTGTCTTTCCGTTCATTGCTCTTCTGCAGAGAGAGAAATACTGTATTGAAAGTAGTGCTACCCTACTACATAGGGTTGCTTTACACACAGCATATCAATCAATCCATTTGGATATAATTAATAAAATGCATTATTCTATTACTATATATATATATGTATATATGTATATATCTTTCCTTTATCATCATAATACTAGTCTTATAAAATATAAACTTATAACTACACCAAGACCAAAAATAAAAAAATAAAATAAAATACTACTCTCGTCTTAGCTTTTGTTTCTGCTCATGATTATGAGGCCTCTGGAAAGAAAATGGCTTCGTGATCTAATGTACAACTTTTATAAGAGTGCTACCAATTGGTCGTTGCTCTTAATTTCTTCAAGTCCTTATGATTCTTTCTTCATTTATTTTTTTATTTTAGTACAATTCTAAATATCATGAAGAAAAAACTACATAAAAATTAGGAGTGTTAAGATTAAATAAACTGTTTATTCAGATAAAATCAAATGTTATCTCAATCAGGGACAATAGTAATATTGTATTCTAATGTTGAAGCAAGAGTTACATTTTTGCGTAATGCAGTGTGCGGAGTAGTTACGGACCAACTTTGGCTATAAGCAGAAAACATATATTTTTTATTTGGGATTTTGAATAACTTTTGACTGAAATGATAATGATTGGCAACTAACAGTAAAGTTGTTTTTATAGCCAATTCTTATAAAGACATGTTATCGCAACCATACATCCTGTATTAGAGAAGCTACTAAATACCTACTATATACCATGATTCATTTCATGATTAACGTGACAATGACGTTCAGGAATATACTGTAGCAATCCGAGATACTGAAAGCTTAATTTTGGAATCTTACATAAATAATACATTAAATAAATTAATAGTGTCATTATTTGTTTTCCCTTATTTGATTTCACATACACAATACCTAATATATAACATTTGAAAAACGTAAGAAAATTGATTGCATAATATAACAGAATAATCAACCTTTTTTATATTATCCAAGAATAGAATATTCAAAAACTTTTTATTAATTTTTTACATTTTTTTGCAATTCAAGCTGAACTCAATTACAATTTATAATTTAAATGCAAAATAATTATAAAGTTTATTATCCGTAAGTTTTTAACGTGATGCATCGTTGTAACAGATTAGGATATTTTTTTTTTAACAAGACCCCGATTCACTATGAGGTATATACCAGTTAGATTTAATTTAATATAGAGTCACGTATGTCTGACCCTACATATATTAAAATAAATACACTGTTTCATCTTATTTTATAAAAACCAATTTTTTAAGGTACATTTTAAATTAACAAAACGATTTCCAAGTCTATAAACATATAATAGAAAGGCCAAAGCTGAAAAGAGTTGTGAGCCTTTTCAACCCTATTTCAGCCCTTTCAGAGGGGTAAATACAATATTAATTTTTCTACCCAATCCGCACGAAATCAAATATTTACGAATACAGGCTCTGTTTGCAGTGGAGGAAACGAGGCATAGTGTCCAACATTGATGAAGATTTTAGGCCTATGCATTTTTATTTTATTTAATAAATTACTAATTACTACAATTTTAGTAAATATATCAATTATATTTATAATTGAGTGTAAAAAAGAATAAATCGATGTACTTTATAATTATTCATTTTCATATTACTATTTTCATAATTATTATTAGTAAAATACATTCTTCTTCTGTTCTGTAGAGCTTCAAATACCTACAGAGGAATATATATATATATATATATTTGTCTTTATTTTTTCGAAGTAATTTAAAAAATAAAATACAGAAGCGTTCGTGAGTAAATAATTTGACAAAAACAAAACAAACAAAAAACACTGTGTATTCATTTCTACTAATCTAAAATAATAAATGAAAAATAAATCTATCTTCCACAAATATTTTTTTTCAACATCTATATCACGTTATGTTTTATTTATTGTGAGCCACAAATATGTACAACTAATAAATAAATAAATAAAATGTTTTATTAAATAATGAATAAATAATTTATTATTTATTCATTAGTTAGTTGCATTAAAAGAAAAAAGTTCTTACATAACTTATTGATCTTACTGAAGGTAAAGAAAAAGCAGAAAAAATTGAGTTCCTCCAGATATGACGTAAGGGAAACCCTTATCAAAAAATATTAGAACAATTTTAATTTGTTCTCAGAAAAATGAAAATGATACAAAATACGGAGATTTAGTGGAGGACTCAAGTGGAACTTTAAAATGGCCCCAGTGTTGACCAAAACTTAGTCTTCATAAAATGAAAAATAAATAAAATATTGGTTGAATAACGTCCTTAATTTACATAAAAGAAAACAACAAGACAACAAATCTAGGTATAATGACCAGAACAAAAACTTAAAGAGATAAATATAGAAACTGTCACGACACACTTGAAAATGACATGATAACGAAACCATACTAATTTATATTTAAATATGATGAAGGATAAAGATGACAAAAAATTTGGAATTCGTATCTGATTTTATCTATTGAATCTGCTAGTTATATAAAGCCACTCCTATTATTATAAAAAATCGCTTTTAATTAAAATACTTTGAATGAGATTGGTATTTATAAGGAAGGAAGAGGAGATATTCGGGAAACCGGACAGTTTATAATAAAAAAAAAAATTATCATATCACATTTTGACAGTGATATGATAAATTAATTAAATTGAACACTAAAAATACACATTTCAGAATAAAAAACAAAACAGGAAAAAGAAGAATGACAACATTTCAAAGATTTTAATTATTTATTTCAGACTAATTTTGATAAGAGTGGAAAGTCTGATAATTATCTTTTTCGAATTATTTTTTTTCCCAAAATTATAATTATCAATATAATAAATATCTCAACATGTTATTGACACAGTAGGTGTGTATGCGCATGCGAGCAGTAATGATATCACATAGTAAATGATATATTTAAAGCAAACAATAAGAAACTACATGTATTCGTAGAAATTAAGAAATAAACATGTAGACACAATAGAAATAGAAATAGAAAAGAAACTGTATTCTGTGACGATTTCTTCTCAGAATAACAATAATGAACTGTTTCAAAAGAAATACATATCTCTCCAAAACCAACTTAAAGGTTAAAACGATATATATAACAACATAAATCATAGTATGTAAACAGCTACAAATAAAATAAATTCTTCTCAACTATACTTATAATTGTACTGGTAAAAATAACAAAAAAAAAAAAAAGAATTACATGTATAGAAAGAAAAAGCAAAACCTCCAGAAAAAAATATCGAAAGTACGTAAATAAAAACTATTGACTTTTTATGTTAAAACATAAACAGTTAGAACATACAAAATATATATATATACATATATTTCAGGTAAATCAATGATAGAAGATGAGCAACGTGATCACAATATTGCATTATCCCTGCATAAGAGATATAAAATAAGAATAAATAGATAAACACAATTAGATAGGGATATTAAATTAATTTTATGAATAAACAATTTATCAAAGCGACAAAAAAAAAAGAATAAAAAACTAACTAAAAGCAGATAACTTATTTATATATGTTACATGAAACACAATTGTATTGTAAACTATAAACAAACACGTATATTAATGAAGGAAAAGATATATATGTATATAAATTACAATATATTGTGTGATTATATTATCATTTATTTATTCTTAGTCATTTCTAAGATGCAGTAGCTATCTGCGCTGTGACCCAGAGGAAGGGTCATCCGAGTATATTTCCCCATTGCGCTGTTGACAATAATCGATTCATCTTGTCCTTCTAGTAGTGGAACATTCGAACATGATTCGGTATATATCCATATATACCATATATTACGGCTTACATTGGTGGAAGGCGACCAAAACCTTTAAGCGATGAAGAGGAAATAATAGGTTTTAATATATATATATATATATATATATATATATATATATATATATATATTGCCCTTCAGTGTGGCAGTCTGTATTAATACTCATAAAAATTAAAAAAATTGAGTCGCCCTACCTCACTTTTATGGATCATTGGCAACACCTTATATTCCGAGAGCCAGACAGAAAAAAATGAAATTATTTGATGAAAACTTTAAAAGCATTTTTTAAAATATTTATAACATTTATATTTTTTTAAAAATGAGAGTCTTCCATTCAAATCTGCTGAGTATAAACATGGTGGCGGATTAATTGATTAATTGCGAAAAATGTGGGAAAAGTTTATATTTTTTTAACTTGTATGCATGAGTTCACACAGGTAAAAAAAAAATGTTACTAACATGGACCACCAAGGAAAAACTTTTTACAGCCTATTATCACATTTTTCGCAATGAATTTTCCGTATAGTTGTAACAAGATTCTACTGTCAGACTCTCATTTTTTTTAATATAAATGTTATAAATATTCATTAAAATGCTTTTAAAGTTTACAATCGTACTGTTATAGTTAAGAAAATGTATGCTATTATACACCAGCAAGCTAATGAGTTTTCAATACACTTTTTATTTGACTTCATTTCTTGGTAAATTTATTCAATCTATGCGATAGCTATCTATACCAAATATATTTATTATTTTACTGGTAAACTGTTCATTGAAAATACTTTATTATAGATTATACTGGAAGCTCAAGGTATGTTAGTAAATAAATTAAATCTTAACGATAAATAATGCTAGTTAAATATTACTTTAACAATAAAAGTAAATAAAAATAAAACTTATCAATCAATAAAATAAACGATGAATACTTCATATAGATCATGGTTTATTATCGAAATGCTGAACAGCCCTATTTACTTAAACGTGATCAAATAAAATATGCAGTATTCCTATTGTATTTCAGAGTTGCGAAGCATAAGAATTTCATATATATATATATATAAAGAAGGATGCATTTACTAAGAATGCCATCCTTTATTTTTAAAATATATTTTTCTAGAAAATTGAAAAATTCTCAGTTTATTTATAACAAAGAGTAGAATTTCATAAAATTATACTTTACTATGTTTTTTTCCTCCTCATCATCCTCTTCTATTATTATAATTTTTGTTAACTTTACATCCTCACCCATACCTGTATTAAGTAAAGCCAATTAGCTGGTCTGCTGTCGATAAGAGTACAGGCAGCAGAAACGGTCAAATGTAAAAGTGAGTTCCGAGTATTTTACTCAACTATTGACCTCCCGATTCTGATTACGGCACTCAAATATTTAATTTGCCCGAATCCGGGGAGGTTTTCCTCAAATGTTGAACTGCCCAACATTTTTTACTTCATTTCTTCACCCAAACCTGTCCAAATTATTGACACTCAGTGAGTCTGCTTTAGGGAAGAATACTTGATCGGTGTGAGGGAAAGGAGTGCCCAGCGGTATCACTTTCTATCATTATTCGAGTATATTTATTTTTAAAGCGAGATCTCTCATACAGCTTCTTTTGAGCCTCATAAGCATGTTTTTTGGTATATTAATTTTAGCTACATCTTACTACAAATAAATGCACTAAATAAATTCAAGGCATTTAAAACAGGTAGAAGTTTACCATGGAATTTAAATAATACTATTGAAATAAAAGGAGAACCCATTTTTTGTTTAAAGCAGCTAACTGAGAAACTACAGAACGGGTTTACAAGCGGTTAGAAGACGGTTTGTCCGAGCTCGTTGAAGGGTGCGCCACAGAGAGCCCAGTTCTGAACGATGTGGGTTCGATTCCCACCTGATTGGGTTAATTTTCGTTTCTCGGTATCTCCGAGAAATTAATCTTGAATTTCCCAATCAGTAGTCACGTTATGGCAACCTCAAGGTAGCCATCAGGAGTAGGCAAAAAGTACCACGATAGGGCACACTTGCCGGACTAGATCCCCCATCAAGTATCACAATACCAGAACCCAGGCTAGTGGTTATGTGAAACATGGTCCATATAGTACCGTGTAGGTTTAAATCCGTGACTATACTAATTGGCATTTTATCCTAATTCAACATTCCTGTTGAAATAGTTTACAATTCATAAAAACTTGTTTAAAAATACTTTTTTAAGCAAGGAGATCCCTCGTACACTTCTTTTGTGCCTCCTAAGCATGTCCATGTACGTTATCACAAAACCTAAATAAATACACTATTTAAACTACATGGATTTAAAACAGGTAAAAGCTTACTATGAAATTCAAAACATACTATTGAATAAAGGGATAGATAACACCTTTTTCGTTTAAAGCCATTCCATCTAATACCATATAGTTTTTAAATTGTTGAAATCGGAGAACATACTTTAAAGTATTTAATTCAAATTGAACATTCTTGTTGAAATAATTTAAATTAACAAAACCAGATACAGAGATGACAACATATAAGAAGAAACATAAAATAACTTTTGTTGTTATATTATTGCTCGATAAGAAATCGGGATGTTGCTAAAAAATACCACCGAAAAAACAAATATTGTTAATGTGCGATGCTGACAACTGAAAACATGAAGAAAAAAAATAAGTAGAAGCAGAAACACCACAACGAAATAAAATGTATATGGATATATGTGTATCTATATATGCTGACAGCAAGATTTTTATTTAGATTCGCTTACTTCTCAAACTACTAAATCAATACTAAATTCTGACTCGTTCATCTTCAAGAAGCCGAGAAGCTTTAGGAATACTTATCGATTTGTAATAAACTTCAATAATAATTCATCTAGTAAATTTTTTTTTACTGTACATTAGTATGTGGAGCTGAAGAGTTTATTAATAAAAACTATCAGATATATTTAAAAAATAAAAAATAAAAATCTTTTTTTCTTACTTAATTTCACGGAGGGATATAAAAAATACCATAGACGTTTAGCAACATGAAAATTTTGGCAATTATGACATCACAGATTATAGGAGATATCGTTTTCAGTCATTATGAATAATGCAGAGACTAAATTTTAAGCATATTAGCATTAAGCTACACAAAGTGATTAGGTTCCTACCAATACGTTGAAATCATTTAATGAATGCCGAACCAAAGAGTAGGAAAAAGTAACAGGTTTATTTGAAATTAATGATGTATATGAAATACATTTATATATGTATAATGTATGTATTCATATACATCTATAATCCTGATTCAAAATCGATGAAACTGCAGGAAACAGCTAGCGATTCATAATGTTAAAGCTTCAGGTACTAAATATATTTCAAACTTGAGATAAGGTTCCTTCACATACCTAGTTATTAGTTCATTTAAAACAGTTTACTGGGATCCCAACAAATAATATGAAAAGAAAAATTTCAACTGGATACAGAAGGCCTGATATCATTATGTTAAAATCTGTGCCACGCAGGTAAAGAAAACCATGTCCATTTTTTATGAAATAATTTAGTAACTGAGAAACAAACTTTTATATCTCGAATTTACGAAAAATTGGCTTCCTGAACAGATACAAAGATGTGGTATAGTGTCCTTTTCCTCTGGGGGTGGGAAGGGAGGGTTCTGATTTAGTTACTAAATAACAAATTTTAGTAGCTCAAAGTTATGGAACATTGAATCTCCTGTATAAATACAAAAATTGACATGACGTTGTTTACCTCCGGTGTACAGAAATGAAAGAGCAAAATTTTAATCGTTATGTTGAAACTTTTGCTGAAACAATATTTGAAAAAAAATTGTACCAGAAAAAAAAACTCTTATGATTCCTTTAATTAAAATCATAAGCTGGAAAGAAGAGTTTTAACACTACAACGTGGGGGTTGTTCAGTATAGTAAAAAAAACAACTAAAAAAATAGAAACCTTGATGAGTTCGTTAGGAACAATTAAATTTCAGGATTTAAAGAAAAAAAAAATAAAAAGGGCTGGGTATAGTTTTAAAACGCTTTTGAAGTTTTTTCCTCTTGAGGTGGAGGAAGGGGGGTGAAGTCGTTAGGACCTGCGGTGGAGTAGGATTTATTCGGACATCCTCCAGTTGCGATGTAATGGCCTGGGACAGGAGCAATGGATTCCAATAACAGTCCTTACAAAATTCCTCTTCATTAACCACCGCGTTTTCTACCGGCCACCTTTTAAAACATAACGAAAACATGATTAATCTAGTTACTATGAAAAAAAAAAATTTTTATATTGTGACATATTTTTTTTTCTTCGAAACTTCGTATTTCTTATGTAGATTAAATATGAAATTGAAACAATGCAGTTAACGAATAAATGAAAATATATTTTTAGAATTTGTAAGAATAATAGATAGACAGAACTAGAATTTGTGAAAGAGAGAATGAACCAGAATCCTTGAAAATCATTTTTTTAAAAATGAATTTCAATATATTCATAATAGTGAAGGGTTAAACATATTTTAACACTTAAAATTTTTTATTTTGCTCGTCTGAAGGAGCACAGTATTGTGTTAGTGCTTTCCTTCAGCTCTACACTATCTCTGGTGATTTTTGTCTACCCAACTATTCTTCTACGTAGCCTCTTGTAGATAATATACAGGGTGCCTCAAATCTGAACAGCCAAACTATAGAAGAGAGGTAATTTTAAAAAAAAGATCCAACAAAAAAGTTCATTTGATAGAGTTCACCATAGAGGGGAAAAGGAGTTAAGAATAATTTTGTGATTTTCTTAAGGTGGTTATGTTTTTTTTTTGAAAAAGAAGGAATTGCTCAAAAACTGTTCAAGACAATCAAATTTAAATTACACCATTGTAAAGTAAACGAATTATTTGTTGTGAACACAGTGATTAAATTTACTAAGGTCAATGATAAAATAAACTTTTATGAGGCCTAATAAGGCAAATTTTATCATTATATCGCATTATTTCACGAATTGGGATAATAGAGATTTGCTAATCGGGTATGGGTATTGTAATAATTGTAAATATGTATTGTTGCAACAGTACAGCGGCCGTATTATTATTATTATTAGCGGCACCTTTTATTAATAACCATAGTAAATTTAATCACTATTTTCTCAAAATAATTTTTATACTTTAAGATGTTGTACATAGGATTTAATTATCTTGAAAAATTTCTGAGTAATTCTTTCTTATTCAATAAAAACCGTGACCACCTTAACAAAATCACGGAATTATTCTTAACTCCTCATTCTTTTTTTTTTTTTTTCCTTCCTTCTTCTTCCCTACCTCGCCTTTTAGGATATACGGGATTTTCCCGGGCCGGGGGGTGAGGGTGGGGAATTTAAAATCCCCTCCGGCACCGGGACGCGAACTCGTACTTTCTTAATCATCTCAAATCCGGTTGCCAGGCAACTCGCGGTACTGTGCAGACGCTTTAGCCCATTCGGCCACCCCGCCCCCGTTCTTAACTCCTATTATATTCGGAATCGGACCATGTATCACATGAACTTTATTGTTGGAAATTTGGTCTTGAATTACCCCTCCTCCCACCCCACCCTACAGTTTGGACATTAAGGACTGAGATATTCTACACATTGAGACATATATTGTAGTGCATAGGTTTCTTGACAGATTCCTTGCAGCCTATTTTAACCTTCCTGTTTCCATATTGTTAGATATTAATTAATCAGTTTCTACAAACAGTTCACTGATTAACGCGACACAACTCTGATCCTAAAACGCTTCTATTATCGTAAAAAAGAATTTTTCGCTCAAATATTTCAATAGTTGTTTCAACTGTAGTGGTTAGTGTCCAGGTATCGCTATCGTATATATGAACAGACTTTATCAAATCGTAGTAAATTCTTAAAATATATTTGTTATACTTGTATATATTTGTAAAATATATGTGTTTGCGTGGGTTACCAATTGTCTATATTACTTTTCGGAATAATAAGAAATCAATTAAAAATATTAACAGTTATCAAGATTTAAAGTAATTATATTAATTCCTTAGATTTAAAAATGGATACATAAGTTTCATATTTAACGAACCATCCACCTTACATTAGTAGAATTTGTATTAGGCAACATTTCAATGTTCGGCTGAACGTTCAAAGCACTCTGCAGCGCCGGTTTTATTCTTAAGGCATTTTTGGGATTTACTGCTATCAGAGAATTAAATTTAACCAAATACTTCAGAGCGATTCTAAGAGATGACCTTAATACATATAAACAATGTGGGGCCTGAATATATAAATCACCGAAATGACACACGGGACATTTTCTATTGTGTACATCAATGTTTATGAAGGGAAGCTAAAGATATAACATAATGAGTAAAATCAACTTATAATATAATTTTTTTATAATCTGAAATTTCTAGGAATTACAGTCGAAGAAACTTGGGCGTTTTTTTAAATTTTAATTTTGTTTTAACATAGCTGTTCTAGCATTGATGGGAAATATTTTAATTCTATTCGGTTCAACATGTTTAAATTTTACATATACTTGAATATACTAATTTAAGATTAAATTCCTGAAAATTAAAGACAATAGGTTTTAATCGGAAACATGCGCACCATTGATCTTTTATTTGTTACATATTACAAATATTATATACAAACTAAGCATACATAAAAAGCAGCTTTTCTGTACTGCATAGTCATAATTTATTGTTATAATTATATTTGTAATGGACATTCAATTATTTTATAACAATATGGACCAAAAACACCCTTAAGTATCAAACCCTTATACATCTGTTTATTGAAAATTTGTAGAGCTGGTCTCAATTTTACTTGCTTATTACATATATACATGAAATATCAAATTAACATTACATCAGAAATACTTTTGGATATTAACAGAGTTATCAAATTAGTATTTAAAATATAACGTCAAATTGAAATAATATTAAAATTACTTTAAATAAAATATTTCTTGAAAGTTTAAAATTTGCAATAATGATGCAATGGTGTTTTGTCTGAACACAGTCAAATATGATTTTTTTTTTATTCATAGTTGTCATTTTCATTTCAATACTAAATTTTATCAACTACTTTTTAAAAATTAAAGACTATTAAATTTATTACCATATTTTTATTTGTTAAAATCTGGCTATAATGAGAAATAACAAGTTTATCTAATTAATGTATATGTAAACAAACCATTATTTATAATTAATTAATTATGATGCCGTAATTAAATTAACCAAGGCTAGCTATAAAAAATCCAATACCTTTAATAAATATAATAAATAATATTAATAACCCTAAGCAACGAAAACCGCTTAGAAGCTTTCAGTTGATACAGCGTTTGTGACTTATTACAATTGGCTACCATTTTTCAGCCCTCTTAATAGCTTTTTCAGAACCGGGTTCTTTCCTCTCCTCCAAATTTTTCTAATTTATTTTTCCATTTTCCACCTTCACACCTCGTGAAAAAGCTTCGATCTTAGGCTTAAAAATAAGAATTTACCTTTTAAAATTATCCAACGGACCGAAAAATGGTGTCAGAAAGACGTAATGATTTACTTGCGGATAAAAAAAAAGTATTACATTCATATCTGTTAAAACGAGTCGGTCCATATAATATGGATTTAAAAGATAAATTAGGAATGAGATATTTCAAACCGTGCCTTATTACACAAAAACGTTAAATCTTGACTATATTTATGTGTGTGTGTGTGTCATATATATATATATATATATATATATATATATATATAATATATATATATATATATATATATATATATATATATATATATATATATATATATATATATATATATATATATACATCTTTTGCTTATTTAACAAGCAGCTCCATCTCTGCCTGTCTTGGGCTATTTCGTTGTTGATTCTATCTATCCATCTGCTTTTTGACCTTCCACGTGGTCTTTTGCCTTCTGCTAAGGCATTTATTGTAACGTAGAGGCTTCCAGATGAATTCCATTCCTTCATATCATGAAATATTGATTGACCAGTTTCTATCCTGCGGAGGGTTTTCCTCTCAAATCTGTCAACACTTTTTTCTAGGGTGCTGGTTAGTGTCGAGATCTCACAGCTATATATTATAACTGGCTTTATAATAGCATTGTACACTTTAGTGTTTTGATTTAAACACTTTTTTTAGTTGATTTTTTGGGATTTAAACACTTTTGAGGGGGAGAAGAAATCTCTGTTTAAGCTAGTTTTACGCTAATCTATTTCTGCCCGTTGGTCATTCATTGAGTTTATTGTGTAACCGAGGTATATGAATTTTTTACTCTCGGCAATGATTTGCCTTCTACGTACGCAAGTCCTGTTATTTGGTTGGAATTTTCGGATTATTATAATATATTTTTTTTTTTTTTGCATTTACTTGTAGGCCAATCTGCCTATTAGCCCTGGAGCCAGGGCCCAAAAATCGACCTGATGGCAGGCGAAGGTTTGATTGTAAATTACGAAAGTGTATGTTATTCTGAGTAAAAAAAACTTTGTCTGCCGTTCCAGAGCTGCTGTTTTCAAAAATGGCGGCTGATTTAAAGAATATTAGGCCAATAATTTGAGGATCGAAACGGGAAATCCATTGTGAAGTTTTTATTTTTTTTAACTTGTATATACGGGTTTAGATATGTAAACAACAAAATTGCTAACGCGGGCCACCAAGGAAAAACTTTTTACAGCCAAAAAAGTAAGATTTTTTCGATATTTTTTTCATCGATATTTTTCAGTTTTTCATCTATAACTCCTAAACAACGCATCAAAGCGAAAACTGTGTTCTTCAATAAATTAAAGAACGTTAAATTTTGCGTCAAACGTCAAACGCAAAATTTGATGCTCTACAACTTTGATTCTATGGGGTTTTCCTCTTAGGGAACTCATTTCCAAGTTACAGGGCCAATTATAGTAATTTTTCCCAATTTTTGGCAAATTTGGTAAAACGCAGAGTTGGTTGACCGTGGTTTTATACCTTACCGCGAAACCAAATTTTAAAGTTTGTGTACTCTCAGACGCAAAATTTAACGTTCTTTAATTTATTAAAGAACACATTTTTCGCTTTGATGCGTTGTTTAGGAGTTATAGACGAAAAACCCAAAACATATCGAAAAAATCTGACTTTTATGGCTGTAAAAAACTTTCCCTTGGTGGCCGGCGTTAGCAATTTTGTTTTTTACACGTCTAAACCCATATAGACAAGTTAAAAAAATAGAAACTTTCCTCACATTTTCGCTATGGATTTCCCGTTTCGATCCTCAAATTATTGGCCTAATATTCTTTAAATCAGCCGCCATTTTTTAAAGCAGCGGTTCCGGAATGGCAGACAAGGTATTTTTTACTCAGAATAACATACACTTTCGTAATTTACAATCAAACCTTTGCCTGCGATCCAGTCGATTTTTGGATCCTGGCTCTATATATATCTTATTTATCATTAAATAAGTTCTTGTTTGTGTCTTCAAATTATATAAAGTCACTCCTATTATAAAAAAGATGTCCTATTAAATTCAATTAAAATAATGTAACAAATTTAAGTTATATTTTAAGTTTTAATAAAATATCAGAAGTTAATCGGGAGGGCGATCAAAAATACTATTATATAATATAGTATTTTTGACCACGCCATCGACTAACTTCTTCTGAAATTAATTTACGTATGATGTCAGGAAATCACTCCAAGAAACAAATGTGGCTTTGTTGATCATCTTTATATCACAACAACACAAAACACCTTTATTCCTCTACATAAACATAACAATATCAGGAACAAAGGACTACTGCTGTCTGGGTAACCTCACCCAAGCCAACCTAACCTGCCTTTTGTTTACAACAGCTACAGTGCTGCCAGATAGCATGCATTAACTCTACACCACGGTCAACCATAATTTAATAAAATATATACATTAATGGGAAAGAACTTTTTGTCGTATCAATTCCTCCGTTGTGTTCATTTATCGCTATAATTATTGTCCACGAGACAGAATATTATATATCTAAATAAATAAAAAAAAAAAAAATTCCTCCGCCAATGTACGTAGTATGATGTACATAGCGGAGTGATGAAAGAAATACATATACTTATTACTGGTCGATTATTGTCGGAGATGATGATTGAAGCAAGGGTCGAAGAGTACCCCGGTTCTTATCGTTGTAGGTTCGATTATTTCCTGTATTGATTAATATTTATTTCTTGTTGACTATGGGAAATCACATTGACATTCCTACTATAATAAGTACGTGGCGGTTAACTCAAGGTACCTGTCCGGCAGAGAAGTACCGATCGAAAATGGCGCCTGAGACACGCATCAAAGTTGCGCCTCTTCGTAAATTATCATAATATAGACAACAGATACACTAAATAAAACAGTTATAAATATTACACAACATACTTGTTTTCTATTTAATAACGAAAGTAAGTCAGTAAAACCGTTACACTTATAATTGCATCTTCGACTGTATTTAACAAAGGTAGGCCGCCTAACCCTTGAATAAGAAAGTATTAATTTTATCTTACATCATGATAACTTACATTTTTCAACATAAATACTTTAAAGGGATATCATTTCACAGGGTATGGCATTGCACAGTGTAGGATATAAACGTAATTTCCTAGTGAGTTTTACTAGTACAGCTAGTGGTGCCCAAATGCGAGACCCAGACAAGTCTTGGTCTTGCAAACTCAGTTTGGTCATGGTCTTGGTCTTGCACAAGAGTCTCACAACAGTCTTACAGTACTGTAATTTGTAGATAGGAGAAACCTAACTAAGCCTGAATGAAAAATTAGAGGAATTAAATGCAAAACTATATTGGTTATACCAATTATTTATATACAGTAATTAAGATTGTCGAGTATTAGTAACTATTTTGCCTTAATTTTTTATTAAAAACATCGATTTTTTTTACCAGTCCTGGTCTTGGTCTTGCAACAGTTAGGCGGTATTGGTCTTGGTCTTGCAAAGTGCAAGACCAAGACCGATTTTGGGCAACACTAAGTACAGCCCCGACCAGCTTCTCTCCTGCTCGTTCACCATAGCTCAAAGCGTACAGGAATCACAAGAGTATCTGAAAGCAGCTTGAATTGTTAATTTATTTGGTTATTTCAGTTTGATACTTTGCGAATTTCCTTTGACCTCCTTTGGATAGCACATAGATCAATGGTTCAATTCGTCCCACCTTATATAAGCCATCAAGATCAAGGGTTGGCAAAAAAACCAAAAGGCCCATTTGCCGGATTAGTTCCTCCGAAAGTACCAACACGAGTAATCGTAGTATGATCGGGTATAGCTGAGAAAAAAATAAATTACATAAGGGATGCTGAAAGGACAAATAAAATAACTGAAAAGAAAAATTATTTTGCCTAACTTTTATACTTTTTTTAACTTACTAACTTACTACTTCTTCTACTTACTAACTACTCGATATACTTTTTTTAGTGTTAATCAGAATAGTGAAGAAAAAACGTCAATTATTGAATAATATAAAACCGTGTAGTGAAGGTAAGAGTTAACATTTCCCACAATGAAAAATAAATAAATCGAATGTTTATAATTGTATTACTTTCATTCTCCATTATTGTATGCTCAGGTATAATAAAATATTCGATATTTCAGATGATCGCTTCCCTTAACTTTAGTAAGAAAGTTAATATACCGTAAATAAATGAAAGAGGTAAGAAATTACTTATTTTAAATGTTTTGAACATCAACAGATTAAAACAACAATGGTTGAACCCAAAAGCAACTTAAATTTAATGGTTCATTAATAAAGTCAATAAATAAAAGCTTGTTTTACTAATTAAAACTGTTTTATTATTGCTTCTAAAGTTATAAGGTAACTATCTAACAAGCCATAAATTAATCATAAATTTTACTTTTCTAATGATCGATTGATTACGAATTATAAAAGGACCCTTATGCTGGTATAAAAACTGAACATTAAATGTATACAGCTTTTAAGCCATGCAATAAACCAGTTTATAATTAATTATAATAGAAATAAATGTAGTGTTCTATAGCCAGTAATAATCGTTAACATCTACTAAAGTTAATTACAAGTAATGGTGGTCGATGGCAATAAGAATTGGTGTGAATTTAAAATGACAAACATGCACTCATGTAGAAATATCGAATTAGATAGAGATATTGTTGCCAGTACTATACAAAATCTTATTTAGTTGCACAATAGTTCGGCAAGGTTCATTTTGTCATTCAAAGTAGGAAATGATAATTTTCAAAATATTGCGTGGTTTTGAGAACAATAGATTCTCAAAACTGCGGCAGTATATGAATGCATATTTATTAACTATACCTCATGAAGTTCATAAAGTATTGTATAATATGTATAATGTATAATGGAAGAAGGTTATGCGAGGTCTATAGTGAAATTGCCTATAGCTTTTGATTGCGTATTTTCTAATTATTTATAGTGTTTTTTGTGTTAATTGTTCTGTTTCATAATAAGTTTCTGTTAGTTTGTTCATTAATTATGTTATTTTGTCGTTACTGTTCCTGTTAATTTCGTTTTATTGGTGTATATAGTTTTGGACTGTTAGGTTAAGTGTTTCTTTTTAAGTGTTATTTCTGTAGTACGTTTTGTAAAGTTCTTCAGTAGTGAAATATTGGGTTAGACATTGTCGTACCTTAAGGTAAGTGTCAGTGTAAGACTCATCAAGTTTATTTCACTATAACCTTTTGTATCTACTACTTAACATTTTTCCAGAAAATAGTTTTAAAGTGCATTAAGGAAAAATATTCGACCCCTTGGTAGCTAAAACTACCTTAAGCTTCCCTAGGAAGCCCAAAGACTCTTTAGGAAAGACAAGTAAGTTTTCTTTTATTTAAAGGTTACACCACTTTTAATTTACTATGTTGAATGATAATATAGTTGAAGGAGTGGAACCTCGTAAAGAACGAAAACGTACGATAAAGAGGGCCAGGAAGGGTTCCCCTGTTGCTAAAAAGAAATTGGAAGAGGGCTCTAATCTATTTCTTGAAGCAAAGAGAATACAGGAGAATCTTCGTTTATACATGGTCAAACATGAAAACAAGCCCGTAAGTAGTGTTAGGGACCATATTAGCACCAAGATTCAATGTCTTGTTAAGATGATTGAGACCTCAGAAGGCGAAGATAGTCAAGATAGTTATGACAGTGTACTTACCCTTGTCCAAAGAGCAATAAATGAAACATTGTCATCGGAAAAGGTGCATGAAATGTTAACCAAAGTTATCGTTGAGACTTCTATGCCAAAGGTTTTGGAGGCTCTTTCAAGTTCAGCACCTCAACATTTACAGGATAAGGCAGGACCCTCTGGAGAACAGCACCAACTTGCTAGTCAAGATATGGATCATTCTCCGGAGGTAACAGAGAGATTTGAAACCGTCAAGAGTAAGAGAAGGAGGAAAAAAACTAAAACTACTAATAAAACACTTACTTCGTCAAACAGAGTGATCTCAATAGAACCGAAAGCTCAAGAACAACGACAAGAGAAACCAATAACCATTGCGGATATTGTGAAATCTTTGCCTACAAAGCCAACTCAAACTGAGAGATCAACTTATATCACTATAAGCGGAACGGGCAAGAGACCAGCCGATATAATCAATGGGTTGCCTTCACCAAGCGAAATTGGAGTAAAGGCCTCCATTGTCCGTACGACCAAGACTGGCTCCGTGTTGGTCCGCATGGATAATAGTAGTGATGCCACGAAGGTGATTGGATGGCAAGGGCTAAGAGACAGTGGCCTTCAAGCCAAACTTGCCTTGAGGAAGAAACCTAGATTGGAGGTTCAGGGCGTCCCCCTCTCATGGGATTCAGCGGAGTTGGTGAGATTTTTATGGGAAAGAATACCCGAGAAGTCGGTCCCCACTCCGCTGGTCCTTGATGATATCCGGCCACTTTTTTCCTCAATGGCAAGAAATGGCTTTACAAAGAATTGGGTGATAGAAGTGCACCCTACAGTTCGATTCCTGCTGTTGGAAATAGGAAGCTTAGATGGAGGATGGTGGAGTATTAAAATCAAAGACTACCTCGACGCTCCTCGATGCAGTAAATGCCAGGGATATGGTCACACTAAGGCCACATGCATATCAAATGCCGTAGTTTGCATTTGGTGCGCTTCCACTGGCCATGTTATAAAAGATTGCCCTAAGAAAAAAGAACTGGCTAGCCCATCGTGCATCAACTGCGAGCGGGTAAATGCGCCTGCTAGTCAAAGGAAGCACAAGGCGGGAAGTCGGGAGTGCCCTGTGCACCTGAAGTGGGCTAAAGAGGTAGCGAAGAGGACCTTTTATGAGTGAGCTTACCATCCTCCAGCTCAACATGGGGCGCCGGCATATAGTGGCAGACGAACTCCGGGCTCTTTATCCGCGCTACGATGTTATGGCGGTTCAAGAACCGACCTGCCGTGGGAACTTAGTAACGGGGTTTGGCCTCACATCGAGAGTTATAGCTTTGGGCAGTAGAGAGAGGAGGCCCAGGGCTGCTATTGTGATTAATAATCCTAACCTCGATGTGATGGATCTGAGGCAGTATACCACGGCGGATTGTGTCGCATGTCATATCAAGTGGCGTAATGTTTCCTTTACGCTAGTTTCATCATACATGCCTGATGGAAATGACATAGAAAGGGACATAACCGCCGTGGAGATGATCACGGCTTGCACTCGGAACGTGATTATCTGCTCAGATACCAACTCTTGGAACACGGTCTGGGGGTCCAATCGAACCAATAGAAGAGGCGTCCAGCTTGGTGAATTTATAGCAAGGAGCCAGCTACTAGTCATCAACGATTCCTCCGCTATCCCAACGTTCTCCAGTGCAAGAGGCCACAGCTGGATCGATGTGACTTTGGCATCACCGGTGCTGGCAAACCGCATCATCGATTGGACCCTTCGATCTGAGACGAGTTCCGACCATCAGGCGATATCTTTTAGGCTGGTGGAAAGTTCATTTAGTTCCCACGGCACAGACAAGGGTTACATAACCCGAAGAAAAGATTGGAGCGCCTTCCGGTCGACTTTGGAGGGAAAATTGGTTGATGAGGAATGGGATGAGGCTGACATGGATCAGACTCATGATCTGGATTACAGGGTATCCAGGATCACAACTGTCATCCGTGATGCTGCTGAAGAATCCCTCCAGCATCGGAAGGCGAGAGTTCGACCTGTTCCATGGTGGACGCCGGCATTAACTATGATGAAGAGAGAGCTCTACAAGGCCCGGCGGTCGTACCAGAGGTGTATTTGTGACGAGAGGCGCATTACACTTCGTGACGAGTACAAGTCTAAAGCCAGGGCATATCGAAATGAGGTGCGCTTACAAAAGCGGAAGTCTTGGGACGAGTTCATTGTTGAGGAGTCATCAAAGAATCCTTGGGGTATTCCTTACAGAGTGGCTCTGGGTAAGCTAACACCACAACAAGTGATTGCTGCGCTCAAGTGCGGAGCTACCCATGCAACCACTCTGGAAGAGACATCGAAGATGTTTATAGCGGAAATCTACCCCAGAGATGATCCGTCCCAAGATAATGAAGAAGAGGAATTCATAAGGCGCACTACGGTATGTCCACCTGGTACGGACTTGTGCCCACCATGGGACATATGGGATCTGCGTGCTGCTGTGGACAGGCAAAGGACTGGTCGTGCTCCCGGTTTAGACGCAATCGATGCGGCTATGCTAAAGAATAGTATCCCCTATATCGAAGATACATTGTTGGAGTTATTCAATGATTGCCTTGATAGGGGATACTTTCCACGAAATTGGAAAATTGCCGACATAAGGCTCCTTTACAAGGGAGGAGACAAGGACAAGCAATTAGCCAAGTCTTATAGGCCTATATGTCTCCTCCCTGTTATGAGCAAAGTGTTAGAGAACCTACTCCTGGTGAGCCTACGACCAGTCTTCTCAAGAGCGAGCCATCCACGGCAGTACGGATCCACTAAGGGTAGGGGAACCGTGGATGCCCTGCTGAGAGTGCGCCATGACGTCGAAGAGAAGGCGGAGAAGTATGTTATGCTCCTCCTGTTTGATATCACCTCCGCCTTCGATAGTGTTTGGTGGCCTTGCGTACTCCAGCAGTTGCAGAAGTATGAAGCTCCCAGCAACTTGTACGAGCTATTACGAAGCTATCTTCAGGACCGAACTTTAAGAATACGGGGTAACTTCTTCGAAGTTGAAGACTCCATGGAAAGAGGTTGTCCCCAGGGTTCAGTTCTAGGTCCTGCCCTATGGAATTTAGTCTTCAATGAGTTGTTGGGAGTACTGGAAGAGGAGCGGTTCCCCGCTACGGCTTATGTAGATGATCTGGCCGTTGTGGTAGCCTCGAACAGCAGAACCCGACTGAAAGAAGAAGCTGAAAGGTGCGCCAACTTAGTAGAAGAGTGGTGCGAGAAGAAGAAATTCAGGATGGCCGCCGCCAAGACCCAGGCCATCCTCTTGAAAGGCACGACTGATAGGGCTCACCCTATAACAATGGTTATACAAGCATCAAGAATACGTCCAAGTGAGGTTGTCACCTATCTTGGGATTAGGATTGGAAGAAAGTTCAACGTGACACCTCACTTGGACTACTTGAGAAGTAGGGTAGCCCTAACCCTTAACGGACTCAGTCGTATTGGGGGCGCATTTTGGGGCCTCAGGTACCCAGCAACTATGACCATTTATAAAGGTGTTATTGTGAGTATCCTGAGGTATGCGTCCCCTGCCTGGAGCCAAAATCTCTCGCACAGACAGAAATGTAGGTTGGCCACGATTCAGCGGATGGCTCTGCTTCGAGTATCCAGATCATTTAGGACGGTGTCTCATGAGGCTGTGCAGGTCTTGGCAGGAGGAATACCTCTCGACCTCCTGCTGAGAGAAGACTACTACCGGTATCAGATTAGGAGAGAATGCTTAGCGGCTCTACCGGATTACCTCCGAGTGAGAATAAGAGATGAGCCAAGAAACTGGAAGAAGATTCTCCGGGAGGATACAGTAGAGGACTGGAACCGACGGTGGTTGACGACTCCCAAAGGAGCTACTCTAAGGAAGTACTTCCCCACCGTCAGTTCGCGACTAGAAGCGACTTGGGTCCTCCCGGACTACTGGATTTCACAGATTCTCACGGGGCATGGGGGTTTCCGAGCAAAGCTCGATCAGTATGGTATAAATATCGATCCCCTATGCCCAAGTTGTGGGGTACCGGAGACCGCTGAACATGTTGTACTTACCTGTACGGTCTATGAGTCACTGAGGGCGAAACTGTTGAGAGAAACAGGTCTCTTTGTCCTAACAGAGAGAGATCTTCCTCAACTTATGGACAAAGAAAGATACGATCACTTCAAAAGTTTTATATACGGATGGAAAGAAGTTGTTCTACCAACCCACTTCTCTTTGGGAAGAAGAAGAGAAGCTGCACCGGGGAGGCCACCAGAATAATAAGAAAAGTAAACCAGATGCAAGTGAAGAGAAGAGCAAGCTGTGTGCACAGCTCAGAAAAATAATGTAATAGCCAAAACATGCAGCAGTGGGTTGTTATGTAACAGTAACATCCCACTGCTGCAAATACCCGTATTGCCTTCAGGCAGGGGAGGGTTGAAAATAAAATAAAATAAAATAAAATAAAATAAAATGTATAATGTATAATATGCATCACAATTACAATGTGCAATGTTATGATAAAGCCAGTTCCAATATATGGCTGTGAGACCTGAACAGCGTCGATATTGAAAGATTTGAGAGAAAAATCCTCTGCATGATAACCGGAGCGATATGAGATCAGAGTACTAACTAATGCATGGAGACGAAAGAAGAATAAAGAGCTTCTTGCAGAAACTTGACAATCAACATCCCATTATATTAAGGAACGTAGGTTAAGATGGGCGGAGCATGTAAAGCTCGGCGCAATTCATCTGGAAGCCTTTAAGTGAAAATGAATGCCTGTATGGAAGGCAAAAGACCCCGTGAAAGGCTAAAAATTAGATGGATAGATGGAATCAACAAAGATCTAACATAGCTGCATGGAGATAACTATAAAGATACAGCCAATGATAAGGAGAGGTGCAAGAGATCTACAACGTCTGGAAAGCCAACGGAAATAAAAAAATTGTCTTACATTAATTTTTTTGAGTGTAAAGTTCGTGAGGAACGAAGATAATCCAGAAATAGTTTAGTCACACCAATTTAAAACAAAAACAATATAAAAAAGTGCCAGCAGGAAGATTTCGTTTTTGTGAGCATGAATACTATTTTTACTGGATCAACTGTGTTATTAAAAATTCAAAGTGGTTAGTCATAATCACACCATAAGAAATAAATAAATAAAAATATCAAAGTCTCAAGGCACAGAGAAATTCACTATTTTTGTGACATATGGGTTCATAATGTACGACCGTCATTACTGGGAGGTGTAGGGTTGCTTCATTTTTATTTTTTAAGGCCCCTAAGGGCCTAGGTCCAGAAGAGGCCATTAACTTGCGTGGCGTTGGATTAGGAGCCTATTTCTTCTACTCCATTTTACGGAGTAATAAAAATCCCATTTAACTCCACCCATATCAGTCGAGGGTCTAAAGCTGAATGCCTCTTAGTCTAAAAGGAAAATATTTAATTTAAAAAAATATATTTATGACCTTTATACCTAGAAAAAGTATCCAAAATATAAATCAACAAATATAATATAAACTAACAAATAAATATAAATATATAAACTAACAAATATGTAAGCTAATAATAAAATATAAATATAAATATAATAAAATATAAACTAACATAGATATTTTTTTTTTAGAATAGTTTCTAGATTGCAGACTATAAGTGAGATTTCGTATATGTATATCACAAACAATTGTTGTATCATACACAATTAATCTATATATTTTTCGAGATTTAATTACTTTTGAAAGAATGAATAACACTTTTAAGTATTTATATATATGTTTTTATTTTTTTAGATTCTAATTCTGCAGTATTAGGGACATCGCAGCTTAATATAACTTATATAGCTATGGGTGATGAATAGTCAGAACGTAGTCATTATAAAATTATTTTTATCTGTGCCAACGTTTCAACCCAAACATGTGGGTCATCATCAGGGCTGAAAATTTTAAAATACAATCAGAGATATAATATTATATGACCGATTATTGTAAATAATAAACTATAGTGATTGATGGTGCACGAATCTTACCTATTATTACATTAACTATTATATTCTGCCTCCTAAAACAATAGTCTATAATCATCAAAATTTTGTTTTTCATTTTCCCCATTTCCTCATCAACTTACATAGATAAGTACTCCTACGTTTAATATATATATAACACCCACTCTCAACATAAATATACACTATAAACATACACAGATAGGTTTATACTTATACTATTAAAACTATGTAATTCTTAATATAATACATACTTCTATTATGAATAATATTTTTATTTTTAAAATACTGTATAATATATTGTCCTTCATATCTTTTCAATCCATTACAATTGTCATTATTATAAATAATATTTGCCTACCATTGTATACCTTTGATCAAACTATGTTATATTTATATTAATTAGCACCTCTTGCTTATGTTAATTTCATTAATATACAGGAAACAACGCAATTCTTGTACACATCTTAAATATTTAGTCAGCAAATTATTTACATTCTACTAACATAAATGTTACCTTCCTCCTCCCCTCCCCTCTGGGAAATGACAACTGTGAAATCCTACCTCAATCTTTTCACTTAATTATCAAATGTGTCAGTACTTGAAAGATTTCAGTGATCTAACCACGGTCAGTAAGAGAAAATACTACAATATTTTATAAATAGATCATATATATATTATTTTTGGTTAGTATAACTTTTTACATATTTCAATTTTTAATATTGTGTATTGTAATAATAGTTAAGATTCATGTATTATCAATCACTATAGTTTATTATTTACCATAATCGGTCACATAATATTATATCTCTGACAGTATTTTAAAATTTTCAGTGCTGAAGATGACTCACATGTTTGGTTTGAAACGTTGCCACAAAAAAATTTTTATAATGACTGCGTCCTGACTATTTATCACCCATGATATGTACAACTGTCGACTAGCTTATATTATATTATGTCATTTATTTTATTTTTTATAAATCTAATGTTTTATAGATATTCAATAAATTTTTGGTATTGAATAATATACGAACTTTGAACTAGACTTGTAGGCAGAATATTAAACTAAGACTTAGAGGTATCTTCGATTATTTTTTTTTTTAATATATAGTTTATTAACATGCACCATTTTCGTCTGATTAGAAATTAACTATTAAAATAAGTAGATAAAATTGTTTGAAATCACACTTTGAATTTTTAAAATTTATTTATTTACCAAACATTCAGTATAATAGGATTATTAACATTTAGGATTATTAAAACTTTTTCCCGTCTACATGTTGTAATGCCACATTTCTATTTTCTAGAACTGCGGCTGAATTAAAATATTTATTAAAAAAGTATGAAATGTTAAAACTCGTTTAAAAATTTAATATTTTATAGATATTTTATGAAACGCTGATGTTGAATTACATACGGCAAAACTAGATTTGTATGCAGAATATTTCAGCTCTGCATAAATTTAAATAACAAGATCTGAAGGAACGACTGCCCCGCGATATGTCTCGCCTTCCTTTTCGTTCAGGTTTATTCTACAGCCAATTCCTTACTTGCCTTCATCTCAGGCTGTTAGAGATTTATTACCATAATTATATTATAATTTGATGGCTTCTTCTTAATGAAATGATCGCTAAAACACTACTGTCCTTAATTTCACAACTCGAAACACATTTCGAGAAAATTATTTGTACAATTTTTTATTAAGGTAATTCTTTTCGGTTCTTTCCTCATTTTCATCGACAATACGGATTCGCAGTGAGGAAGAGAGGAAGGCATTAATGAAGTAAAGGTCGGGCAACCGCTGACAAAGCAGTTGAGCAACGCCTAGGAATTTGCGGCAACGTTTTCAAGCAAATCGAAACTTTACCGACCTGTCTCTTGGTCAGGCTGGAAAACCGCACAGTGCTAAAGAATGGATTCGATGGCTGCTGTGAGAAAAGGTAGATGATTAATAAACTATCCATTTGGCATATCAAGAGTTCTAATTTTGAAATTTAACTCATAATTTCGATATCACAGTATCCAGTAGTGTTGCCCAAAATCGGTCTTGGTCTTACACTTTATCAGCTTGTTAAAAAAAAAAAATATTTTTTGTGAATAAAAATGAAGGCAAAATAGTTACTAATACTTGATAATTTTAGAACCAATATATAAATAATTGGTATAAACCAAATACTTTTGCATTTAACTTATACAATTTTTCATTTGGGCTTACTTATGTCTTCCCTACCTGGAGAATTTCAGTAATATCTCTATAGTAATATGCTGGTAGGTAACAACAAGACTGCTGCGAGGCTCTTGCGCAAGACCAAGAGAAAAATCAAGATAGTCTTGGTCTTGCATTTGAGAAACACTAGTTACATATGCAAATGCAATTCGTTAAGCCTTTAAGCATATTTAATGAGAAAAAATAAGCTTTATTAAATATAGTAATTTTTAAACTGTAGCGCAAATATTCAGCTTACCGCGTAAATATTGTATAATTTTTAGTTCGTAGGAAAGGAAACGATTTTTTTTTTTCTCCTTCATTAAACTAAGCAACATCTTGGTCTCGCGTGTGGATAAAACTAGTATCCAGACCCGTTATATAAAAGTTCATAGTTTTCTACGGTATCTTGTAAAAATGAGAAAGAAATGAGCGCATAAAAACTTCCAACAGTGGCATAATCCAAACAGTGGCACAGTGGTCTGAGAACGGCAAAAACTCCGATTTTCTAGTTGTTACGATAAATGCTCTTATTGTCTTACATAGTTAACTCATATATTTCTAAAATTTAGGCAAGAATAAAAACACCAGTTTCAAAGATATCAATAAAATATATGTAAAAAGTCTGTTTCTGCCACATTAATAATCATGCAACTTGATGTAAATCATTAAATATATTTCAGGTGTTTCTGCTGAATTATGAAAATAATTTTTTGTTGTGTAATTTTTGGAAATGAGTCAAATAAGTTCTTACATAAGTTATATCTAAATAAATTTTAAAATTTTTTATTTTTATAGGATAAGTTTATCATTCAACAGATCCTGGAATTTCCTTTTTCCATCGGAAAGTACCTTGCGCCAACGATAGCACCTTAATGTAATCAAAATGTTTTTTGAGCCCTCTGTTAATGATGATGCAAAAATCAGTTCCGACAATTTGAGATTTTGGTAATTATCTGACAAATTCAGTCAAGAAGGTTATACCAAAAACTCGCAAAAACAATTCCTACCTGTATCTAAATAAATTTATTTATAATTTACTCCTGTTAGAAAACTGGAGGAAAATTCGAGAAACGAAAAACTGAAAGAAAATATTGAAGTGAAATTAAAAACAATTTCGGTACTCATAATTGATACTGGAGTAATAATTTTAGTTCACCACTCCACGTATTTGGTATTATTTTTATTTAGTTGTAGGTTGATTTTCTCTTCTTCTCTCACCACTATGTCCTCTTGATTGTAATATAGGTAATATTAGTTTATAACTGCTTCTGTCAATAACCTTATACAATAAATTTACACTTTTACAACATATTACATTCAAATATATTTTATTTATAATTGAAAAAAATTAACAAATATAATAAAGGTTGGTCTTAACAAAAAAATTGTATTGTATTTTAATACAGAATGCCAGACTTTCAATAGTAAATCCAGTTTTTCAAATATCTTAAATTGAAAGTATCTCAGTTTTTGCCATTTTTATGCCTTTTACGATCACTGTGCGTCGTACATTTGATATTCCTTGCGATGAAAAATTCCTTTCGGCGGTGATATAGTGAAACAATTGAATTACAATCTATTCCATTATTGCAGTCACACAGAGCTCGATAATCCTTAGCGATACAGACTATAAATAGTAATTCAACTATATCGCCATATCATCGCTGACATGAATATCGCATCCTTGAAAAATATCATATTCTTTTTGTATTCTCCTTTAATGTCTGAAGGGTTTTATTTTTCCCAACAAATTTTAATACTTAATACTTAGATGATACCCTTGGAAAGAAAAGAAATTCAATAGATAACTCAGTTATTATAATGATATCAATAATATACCTTCAATTTAAAAAAAAATTACTGATTGTTAATATACCTATATATAACTCATGAAGCCGATCTATAAATAAAGATTATATAAAAAAGTTATTTTAATAATCATTAGTCTTCTTCCAGGGATATAAATTGAATAGATGGATCAGAAATAACCAGAGCAGACGTGATAAAGTTGGTAAGTGACAATACATGTTTGCCCTGTCGTGGGTAAAGCTGTTTAGGGCACTTGTAACCTTCACCATGTTTACATGTTTACTCTTTATTAGTGAAGTCACTAATTCAATCATCAGTCCGTCTAAAATTCCAATGCAATCATCAATGTTTACATGTTTACATATAACAATTATAATCTAGTATTGATATTTTGTTTACTATTGATGTTTTGTTCAATTCGGACCAATTGATGATTAGTATTTTCCTTTTATTTTCTTTAAACCCTTTTTATTGGTAAATATTCATTGCTGTTTCAAAATTTAAAAAAAAAGAACATAAGCTATGTAAACGTAAAATTTGGAAATTTAAAGTAAAAACGTGTTGATGAATTCTGGAGCTTTTTAGAACAGAAAAAGATATTTCGGAATGAGAGCGTTTAAAAAAGTTTCGTTGCTGAGGGAACTTCAGTACTTGTAATACAAAGAAAAATCAAAATCTACAAATAAAGAATTCGATGACAGCCTAAGTGAGGATAAATTTATGAACTAAAGAGATAACTAAGTGTGTTACTTGGCGAAATAAATGGGTTCATAAAAATATTATGAGGATGAAAAAATTAGAATCAAATTTATTTTGTTAAAACACATATTTTATTAATGTAATACATTTTTATAATCCAGTATATAAAACAAATAAATTAGAATGTTTATCTGCCATTCAAGCAGCAATTAGAAATTAGATATCAGCTTTCTTAAAAACATGTACCATTACTAAACTTAAAAATTAATTTTCACAGTGTGTAAATATGTTACTTATCACCTTCATTCATTTGATCGAATATTTTTTTTAAGTCACGTTCGATTTGGGAAGAAAAGGGGAGTTTTTTTTTAGAGGCATAGCGAAATCAATTCTAAAAATAGTGGTAAGGTCTATAGATATTCCATGAGTCCGCTACAAAATACATTTTAATCTGCCCAGATTAAAAGAATTGGATTAGATGAATAATGAAAAATACGATTTTGGGGAAGAGGAAATCTTGGGTTTATTCCTCTAACTTTTAAAAGATTTAAGATGAACAATTAAATACTCTTAAAAGAAATTTAATGCTTAACAATTTTATTTTCAGTAAATTTATTTTTAGTAGAATGAAGAAATGATGAGTTAGCAATACAAATTGTTCTTATTCATAATTAGAGAGAATTAGGTCGGATTTTTCCAAAAAAATTCCAAGATAGCGAAGAACCGACTGTATCCTTTACTGTAGAATATTTTGTTTACTCTTCTAACTGAAGTCAAGTCTGAACAAAGTCCTTAAGTCAAAAATGGAGTTCCTTCAATTTCTCTATATAATCATTCATTGAATGAACTTAAGGGTCACAATTATGCTTATAAAAATACGAAACAAACTCACTAGAGGCAAGCGTTGATTGCCTGAGGGTTTTACGCCTTTAAATAAAAACAAACAAACGCAAACTCGGAATTAAGATCACGCTTGGCGGAGCAATACATCAAAGGCCCTAGATCAAAATGACACTTCGTTGGCGAGCTTCGAAAACTCCCCTCAGGATATTTTATTTTATTTTATATGATTGCTAAACCTGAGCAATAATAGATGACCCTCACAAATCATTCTGTAATCTCCTATCGACGTTTTATCCTTCCGAATATCTGCTATCTTCACTGGGTATCGAAAAAATAAATAAATGGACGGTCCGATTGATGAAGTAGATTTTGTGTGATAACAATTAAAGAATGTTTTTTGTCTTTAATTTAAATACAGTAAATGGAAATAACTTAAAACCTAAACTATAATATCTGATTAAAACATCTAAAGAAACTTAAAGCGAGTTAAATAAAAAAAATAATCTTCTGGGAATATTTTATATTATAGTCCGTGGTACAGATCCCTCATTATCAAATTATTAACATCCACCTAAAACCTGGTGAATTGCTTCTTTTTATCGTTGCCTACGATTTCTTTATTCTTGAAAATTGTAGGAATTTGGATTTTTTTAATCTGGAGATCGGCAAACTTTGTCTATTTAATTAGGTACTTAAAACTCATTAATAAATATTTTTTTAAATATTATTAAATATTTTGCTTCCTCACTACCGAAGGTAGGGAAGCAATGTGTTTGTGCGAGAGATTAAAACAAAATTTGTGCTCAGAATCGAAATTTTCCACTCGCGTTTTACGTTCCAGATATCAAGGATCAAATTTGGTTCGGTGTCTGTCTGTCTCTAGTCAAATTGATGTGACGAGCATATCACCTAGTACCGTTCATCTGATTTTGATGAAATTTTCAGGGTTTTTATGCGATTGGTGACTAGATGGTCCATCCATCACTTTCGCTCACGCACGCGTAAACGTATTTTTTTAGATATGCTAATTTCTAAATGCTAATTTCAGAAAGAGCTCGATCGATTTGGCTCAAAGTTTGATAAAAGGTAGATGGTTTTTTAAAAGTTTACGGAATTTCCTAAAAAATCAAAAAAAAAAAAAAAATCGTTAAAATCGGACAATAAGGAGCAAAGATTGGTCTCTAGTTTTTTTAGATGTTCCACTGCAAAGGTTAAATATATATATATATATATATTGTTTTGGTTTTTAAATTTTGAATGTGTTACTGAAGTAATACTTTTTTTTTTTAATATTACTAATGATTAAAAACAAAGTTTAGGCCAATAACTGGAATCACCTTTTATTTATTTTTCTTCATAACAAGGAAGGTAATGTTACTTTAGATGTATAATTGCTTAGAAATAATATCCCATTATGAAATAATTTGCAGCGTTTTTTTTAAATTAATCATTGTCATGAACAATAATACTTTAGGAGATACCCTTTTAAATATTTGTTTTCATAAGATATAGTTATATATATTAGCTGTACATGCAATAAAATATTTAAAATAGAACATATTGTGATTTTTTAAATATTTAGCTCACTGTAAGAAGTATGAACCAATGAAAAAAGGGGGCTTCATCCCAAAAGTTTCCCCTAGGTCCGCTAGCGAATTGAACGAATAGGAGGTGATATTAACTGCTATGGATTGTAAAGTACTTATTGGTTACTAAATAGTGACAATACAGATGAGAAATGATAAGGAAATATTATAATTTTTAAATTTCAGATGATAAGTTTAAATTAAAAACAACAACAAATCGATGAGAAACTACGAAATTTATACATGTATATTTATAAATATAATAATGTGATATGCATTTTTTCCATATTTAATATATATTCTGATATAATGAAAACGATACTAATGTTTCAAAATATTTTGTTTATGCTTAATTGTATATAAATATCACTATATCAATTAATTACTTAATCTCTAGCTGAGTTTCCTCGTGGAAATAAGGAAGAGAACCCTATAACGTTTTTCAGTTTGAATTTCTTCATTTAGCTGAACTCTCTTGGAAAATAATGTGAGTATAAGATATGTTTATAGGTGTTCTTTCAATCTAATGTTTGCTTATTTAACAACACCTATATTCTGATAAAATAAACTATTAATTATTGTGGACACTACCCGTAATAATCAAAGTATTACTTTTTTTTTTACATTTTTTGTTTACATCAATTAAGTTGAGAAAATTTCATTATTATCGTTCTTCTCATTAAATCTGTATGTGTTAATTCTCGTGATTATTTTAACAATTTATTTTCATGTTTCATGTTTCCTTTCTCTTGTTGTGAATAATCAACCAATCAGAGAATTGAAAAAACCACCTCAACATTACACATTGTATTCAACATTTTTTCCTAATTATCTGCAGATGCTGAAGGGATCCTTCAGAAAACCGAAATTCCCCGATTGTTATTGCTTGATACTTTGTTGCTGTATATTTTTTTCCGATTAAATATACAGTAATTTTACAAAATTAAAACTAATAAAAGTGCCGGTGATTTTTTTTTAAACTACCTTAGACGAATACTAAAAATGAACTAAACCGCTTTCAAGCAAATAGAAAGCGCCTATACTAACAGGAAACGCTGCTTACTATAGTACCTTAAACAATGTACCTAATGACTTCCGCTCCTGTCATATTTCGTTATTTCCACATTTCGTGTGGTTCTTACCTAAACTTTAAAACAGGTAGTTTTGAAATGAGTGTCTGTAGCGCCTTTAACTGAGCAATCAAATGATTCACCGATTCTCAATCCTCATGACATGTTGGTAGATCCCACGAAAAACGTCAGATTCTCGTCACAGCCTCTCTTTTTATCTTCTATGTGGATGTTTTTGAAAAAAATAATTCTCTTGCAACTCCTATCTTTGCTCTATTATCCTCGCTATGAGGAGTAAGAACATTCTCCATTATTAATCATTAATCAGCAATAAAACATAAAGCAAAAACTATATTCAGGTAGTTCCACACCAAGTTCCAATCTTATTTCACTGCAACACATTTTGTATGTTTCTACTAAGGTTCTTAATTGTGGTAAAAATATATATTCTCTTATAATAATAGTTATGACGGTAGTTTTTCTGCAAAGATCCTCACTCTAATTATTTGTTCTAGATTAAGATATCTCGAAAACTAAAAATCGGACCTGCATACTGTAAGCGAGGGAATTGTTCAGAATTTCATCCTCACTGTAATGGGCTATTATTTAAAATTTTATTTTATGTAAGGGAAGTGAAAGGGAAAACATAGTGTCGAAAACCAAGTGATATCGAGTTTTATGGAAAATATAGATTAAAATATCTCATAAACTAAAAATCGGACCTGCATACTGTAAGCGAGGGAATTGTTCAGAATTTCATCCTCACTGTAATGGGCTATTATTTAAAATTTTATTTTATGTAAGGGAAGTGAAAGGGAAAACATAGTGTCGAAAACCAAATGATATCGAGTTTTATGGAAAATATAGATTAAAATATCTCGAAAACTAAAAATCGGACCTGCATACTGTAAGCGAGGGAATTGTTCAGAATTTCATCCTCACTGTAATGGGCTATTATTTAAAATTTTATTTTATGTAAGGGAAGTGAAAGGGAAAACATAGTGTCGAAAACCAAATGATATCGAGTTTTATGGAAAATATAGATTAAAATATCTCATAAACTAAAAATCGGACCTACGTACTGTAAGCGAGGGAAATGTTCAGCATATAATGAGCTGTTGTTCATAATTTATATTTCATATTATTGAGCTCGCCTTGTTGGTGTTTTCAATTTTATCGTGTGATCTAAAGCACTCACGTTAGTTTTTTGGTTTGCTAAGTATTATTTTTCTCAAATGGAAAACGTGTCTCTCCCTCAAAATATATTTTACAAAGATAATCAATATTTGATACAATTTCTTTTTTTTTAGATTACTGTTTAATGATAAATATAACAATCTGCCTTAATTAAAGACACTTATAATAGAATTCAGAGAGCACATTCAGACCATATTTACAGAATCATAAAAAAATAAGCTAATAACAAAATAAACAAAAAACAGCAAAATAAAATATCATAATGAGAGAGGAAAATAATAATAATAATAACAATAAAATAAAAAAAAATAAAATAACATGTTTTAAAAAATAAAAATAAACACCTTAGACACAGGGATGTGCAGTATATACTATTTACAATCGGCCAGAGGGGAAACCCCAAACCAGACTTGTCCCCCCACTTGTGGAGAGAAAAGCGAGGCTTCAGGAGATCCCTGAGCTTCTCCCTCAACCACTTGGCATTACTATGCGTTGCTAGTTTATCTATTTTATTAGGGTCACAAGCTTTAAGAAATGAATGAATTACAGAAAAAAAAAAAAAAAAAAAAAAGAAACGACAAAATAAAATTGTTGAATCAATCAGGTACAATTAGAAGTTTTGCTTGGATTCTCTCATGTCTGAATAAATACCCGGAAAAATATACATTAAATAAAATCATTTAAATTAGTTAAAATCTAAATCATGTATTTATGATTGATCTGGCGGACCGAAGAAGCCTATCCGATTTAGTATAATCGATTCTGAAGTTGTAATTATATAAAAGCAGCAATGAAGGAAGATTAATATAATGTAGTCTTGTAATTTATATACCCGCGAGAGGCCTATTATTTAGCTTTTAACGCGTCGAAATTGCCACCCGAACTAGAAGCAGCTCCGGACGTATACCCGTTTTGCATTATTATGAGTTCGTTGTACTGGACCGGTTTCTTAACACTTCTTGATTGTGTCACGTTTCTGAAGTAAAAGTGTGACCTTCCGTGATGTAATCCGCTTTCTGAATTAGGATTTGCCAAATGGGAATTTTGGCTTTTTTCTTTCACAATCCCAGAATAGCTTCAATTAATAAAGATCCTACCTTCCAGGCTTGGAAAGGAATAAATATTTTACGTTCATCTTCACTGTATAAGGGAAAAGCACAAGCGGACTGAAGTTATTACTGCTTGAAGATTGAAATGCAAGATAAAGCGGATTGGTACGTAGTTGTAGCTGAGTATGGTGTGATTTGATTTAGACCTGTGTTAACGGCTTAGGAAATCTACAAAATCATATTAAATAATTCCATTTATGTTTAAGGTTGATGCGTAATATAAGAAGAGAAAATTTAAAAACAAAAATGTTATCTAAACTGCTAAATGATCCTTTCATCTCTAGCATTTTCATTTTTATTTAACGAGGAAGTATAAAAATCACCGTTAAAGGAAGTAACCTATACCGAAAGCGTTAAAGGCTTCATTTAGGAATAAACCCTTCCTCCCTCCATTCAAGTCTTTAATACCCAACAAGGCTCTCAGATAAAAATGTTTCAAATAGCTGTCTGTTTTAGATCATTTTAACCGTTCCTGATTTATTCTCATTGTAATATATTTATCAGTTAATGAGCTTAGTTTAATGCACTAGAAGAAAAATTCATTTCCTTTCCTATAAACTAAAAATTATCTAATATTTACGCTGTAAGCTGATTATTTGCGGTGAATTTAAAAAAAAATAAATATAATATTTTTTTAAGATCTGCTTCCAAATTTACTATATCCAATAAAACTTATTTTCTTACATCAATCTGCTTATAGGTTTAATAAATTCATTGAATGGCATTTGAATGTATAACGAAGAAGTTAACTATATGATAAAAATATATGTTCATCGATTTAATTTCCTCAAAATTTTCGGATATGTTCAAACTTTTTTTTAATTGAATATATTATACAAATATTTTCTTAGTACAATCAAGCCGTTATCATCCTATAACACTGTTTCTGTAGCTTTCTTCCAGAAGAATTAATATTTGATGTTCAACTGCACTTATTACACAAGGAGAAGGAAAGAAACCGAACGGATGGACAGGAGTTATTACTGCTTGAGATGCAAGGTCTGTACTGTGGTTGAGTATGTTGTAATTTAAATTCGACCTGTATGAATACCTCAAATAATTAATTAGAAACATTTTAAATAATTATTTATATTAAAGTATTACGATAAGTATCAATGTATTACAATACAGATAGTAAAAAAACAGAGTTATGATTAGGAGTCGAGATTTATATGAAACAAAAAACATCGAAATATGACCGTTCAGTAGCATGTCCTACAATTAATCGTAAAAATACAATATCATGCAATGGAATTTCCAAAACAAGAATGACCTATTAAGCAATAAATACGTAAAATGAACAAACTATTTTCAGACTACAATAATAAATAAAGCAATGTTTTTATTATTTAAATTATTTTCATTTTCTCTTCTAATAGCATATTAAGCTTATTTTCAACATTGGTATGTGTGTGTATGCATGTATATATATATATATATATATATATATATATATAATATATATAATATATATATAATATAATATATATATAATATATATATATATATATATATATATATATATATATATATTATATATATATATATATATATATATATATATATATATTGAATATTATTACCAGCTTTTATAAATAAAAAACTTTTAAAATAAATTTAAGATTTTTAAACGACGCAAGACTGAATAAAGAACACTTGGACAACTTAAATGGAAACCTCGGTAAACAATAATATGTTTTTCTTATTTTTCACAAAAAAAGAAAAAAAAGACCAATTTGTAAATTATAACCTAGAAATAGACTTAGAAAACAATAATATTGAAAACATTTAAAAAATTTATTAATTTTTTTTCTGAACTACTAGATAACATAAGCATGATCCCTCGAAGATGGAGCAGATATTTTTCGACCTAGTACCACCAAAAAATTTCAATGAAATCTTTGCTTGTGCCTTCGAATTAATCATGTGCTTTTCGTAATAAGATGAAGAATTTGCAATTCGTACATAATATACAAGTAATTGAACAATATATACAAGTGAACAATACATATATGCATAAGCCTTGTGTGGTTCTTATTAGCAACTCCAACATACATGTTGCCGCCGCGTACTTATGAGAGAAAGAGGGAGGCACGCTAAAATTCATTTGCCGTGACCGTCGAGAAATAAATAGTAACCAAACCAGGTGGGAATCGAAATTATTCCAATCTCTGGAGCCCAAACTCCCAAGGTGCTCGGCCATCACGACCACCTCTAATGCAATGTAAAGAATAAGATTATTTTAAACAATTATCAATCGATGATTGTTATTTTTCAGACTGTCCAATTTATTCATTACATTTTTTTGGTGATTCACTCATCATTTATGGCTGTTTAAAAGATAAATCGCATACTTAAGCAATTGATCAATTCACTGAGAAGAAGTTACACAAGCGAGCAACCAACCACTAGACGATTGCTTCAGGCGAAAATTCATATGAAGCTCATTCATCCTCTAAATGACCTATCAGTCAAACATCTGAAGCTAGAAAGCCCAACAACGAATATGCTGTGGCTAGTAAACCGGTTCGACAACACGTTTGAGACTCTATCAGCGTATTTATTTATCATCTGTTGTTTAAGAAATTTATTTTTTATTAATTTTATTTAAATTTGATTAGCGGAGTTGAGCTATGTGGCTCAGCTCAACCATTAAATTCCTCTCGTATCCAATCCTTACAATCCAAAATACTCAATGCTCCCTACTTCGTTACAAATAAAATCATCCATTATGATCTTAATGTTCCTTATATTTCAGATTTGGCTCAATCCAGATACCTATCCTTCCATACTAAACTTCAGGATCATTCCAACCTCTCGTTTCTAACCTTGCTCTCTCTTCAATTCCTGATAACCCTCCGAGGCGTCTTAAAAAAATATGGTCTCGTGATCTCTTGATGTAGACATACTATCAAAGTGCTACCAGTGGGTTGTTTCACAAGTGTTTTTACATAATTATATCCATTTGTACAAATTCACTAAATGTATTTCATTAATATTGTTGTAAATATCATGAATAAATATAAAATTGATTAGCAAATGAAACACATTTGCCGAAGGAGACAATATTAAACGAGAACTATATTAATAATTATATTTAGCTCTATTATATATTATTAAAACTTTAGAATTGACGAATGGGATACTCATTATCGACCCACTTGAAAATCGTATGTATAATTTAGATTTCAACTAAACTAAGATTTGATTTCAATTCACAGAATGAATTGAATTACAGAATGAATAATGTTCGGATTATCAAAATATTCGAATTATCTAAAACTTTTCTTTATTGAAAAATCTTACGATCTGTTTCCTTTAAGGACATTATTCTGCAGCTCGGATAACCGAGGTTTCGGATTACTAAAAGTTCGGATTATCAAGACCGTCCTGTACTATTTTTTTTAAAATATATTTATTGACACGCCATGATAATTAAGAATTAATGAACTAAACTGATTAATTGAACTTCATAAATATAAATGTAAGAAATTTATCTAGTGGAAATTTGGGTTCCTTAAACATTTTTTCTTGAATTATGGAACATTTTAATGCATTGGGAAATATGTCATGAACATAAAATTCAAAGGCTTAAAGGATAATTTTTATAAATTTATAGAAAATTCAATTCATCTGGAAGGCCAGAAAATGACCCAGCATGGAATAAAATGGATCAAGAAAAATGGAAGTATTTATAAATTAATTTTATAAAACTCGTTACTACAGCCGTTTTTTTTCCTGTTGCACAAATGCCGTCCAATTTATCAAACAGTCATTGAGAGACGAAATTGTGAAATAAAATATTTAAAAAAATCTCATGCATATAATCTTCTCATCTGGTAACTGTTATGAAAAAAGTTCATTTATTTATTTTAACGTGTTGGGAATAACGATTCTAAAATAATTTATATTTTTCCTCTATGTTTCTTGATGGCTATTTTTGGTTAGAGGAGCACAAAATTTCTATTCAGAACAACATTTTTAAAAGAAATGTCTGATATCGAGTTCCGAGTATCACCTGTCGGTAATTTCTGACTTTCGTGAAAAATCTCAAAAAGTATCAGAAATAGATTCAGAAAAGAAAAGAAAAGCGGACAGACGATTAATTTTTTTTATTCCATGAATATTTCCGGATTCTTCGTATCTTGAAACGTAAAACCTAAAATTTTTAGAGGGATTATTTTTTTCAAGTCCTTTGCAAAGGTTTATTATCAAAAATGGAGAAAAAACATAAATTTATATAATGTTTTCTGCTCTGTCGGAACTTGAAATAGCGAAAGGTTTATTGCTTAGTTATTTACAGCCATTTGAGAGAGTTGAGTATTTTTGTCTTTGGTTCTGACAAAAATTCTTGTATATATGTTTTTTTTTATTGTTTTTTGTGGGTAGTGAATGGGACTGGGACATGCTCGCGTATGTTTTATTTAAATGATATTTTCAGCATTTAATCATCTTTGTAATGAACTAAAAATCCAAATTGTATAATGCATAACGGCGAGTTTCAGATTCTGAAAGTGAAAATGATGGCGCTAAAAACAAAATAACAATTACTGTTTTGAACATTTGGACTAATTTAAATACTATGGAGAATTCAGGAAATAATTTACTGAAATCAATATTGATATTTTCTTAATTAGCCATAAAAATAAGAAGTAGGAAATAAAGTGTTTCTATTCTATTTTCTGTTGTACTCGATAGAGTTTTGGAAAATTACTGACTTCACAGTCACAGAAGTTTTTTGTCAGATTATTAACAAATAGATTTCAAACAAAAGTATTTATCACATATTTTAGTTATCATAAACCTATTGTATCATTTTTAGAGCAAGATACAAATGATAGTCAGAGCAAAGTTTACTAAAGTGATTTATACACAATTATAATTGTATATATTGTGAATGTTATTACTCTGTGAATACAGAGCAAAAAAAAAAATCTTTTATATTATTAATTATTATTGATGTTTTTACGTTCATGATATGGTCTAAATACACATCCTTTTATTTATTTTTTTCGTTATCTGTAAATAATAATCTTGAATTTATTTATTAGTTATTGTACAAACCGATGTTCCTTTCTATGTAACCAATAAAACCTTACATCATAACCTCAACATCCCATTTGTCCTAGACCATATTCCAGAAAAATTCTCCAAATTTCACCAGAACCTTACGTTTGGATGGTACGTAAGGTTCTGGTGATCCTCTTGCACAATCCCTATCAAGCACCACCCATCCCCATAATCCTCCAAGAAGTTTGAAACGGCAGTGGCCTCACGACCTTTTGTAAATTGTATATATTGGAGTTCTGGCAATGGCCAGATTCTCCACTCAAAACATGAATGTATGTGGCTAAATTGCTCTCGATCAATCTCCGCTGGCTTTAGTACCAGTGATGCGGTTGAGAGAGTAGCGCAGGGTTCTCCTGGAATTCCCTCGCCTGATTGTAAATAGTGTATATAGGTATGCATGTGTCTTTTGCTTAGTTTTAATTTTCTTATTTTTAGGTTATTTTATTTTATTATTTATTGTATACACTTTTGATTATTAGTTTGCTTCTATTTATTCTATATTTTTTGCACATGTAGTGTGAATCCTACCTCACTATAACTAATGTCTAACAGACAGATTGTTGTCTTACTCAATAAATAAATTTAAAAAAAGTTATTGTACAAGTTTTATCGTTATTACAAAAACAATATAAATAAATGTTGATGATAAATGCAAGAGAAAATATTTTCCAAATCCAGAACATAATATTTGGTTTGAATTCTGTCGATTCTAGTTGATTAGAAGGGAAGTCCTTTTCATTCTTCCGAATTTTCTTCCCGCCCCTTGCCAGTTGTCTGATCTTCCTGGCTAACGAACTGAAACTAGGTTTGTGAGTTGTTCTTCCTTACAAATACTCCAAGACAAAGTATTTCTTTTTTTAATCACGAAGAGGAGGTGGAAATGCTGCCGCCTCTCTAACTCTCCGTGGTACAGAATAATGCGGGGTAATACAACGGACGATTGGAATAAAATTAGAAAATTAAGTATATCAAATAAATTATAGGATTTATAATAATTCGAAGAATTTACAGTTGTAATTTATAATTTTTTTCTCAAAAATTATCACTTGCAATTATTTATAAAAATACTTAAATGTGAATTTAAACAATTAAAACAATTAGTGTATACTAATAAATTAAATAGTTTTAGTTACTTATTTTACCATTTCCATAAAATGTTCAAAGCAGTCGTTAGTAAATCGTTCACATTTTGAATAGTTAAAAATATCTTTTAGTTTTTAGTCACATAAATATAAAAATATACTAAATATAATCAGTAAATCATAAAAATATTGTTTTAGAAAATGAGACCATTCTTATCACGAATCAGTTCATAACTGTGTGTATATGTAAAAATATTTTTACATAATGTGAAAGTGTTGTTTAATTAATACTTTATATTTATCAAATGCATTTTAACTAATATATAAAAATATTATGTCGTGGATTTTTTTTGCAAAAGTCATGAATTAACATTTCATAATATATATCACTAAATACTTAATTTTCTCTCTGTGAAATAAGTCCATTTTGCTCTATTTTTTATAATTTTATTTTGATGAAATTACAGTGTGCTTATGTCGATATATTAAGTCGAAATTCATGAAAATGTACCTAAATGCTTAGCTCAATCAAAAATGTACTTAGTGGCTTCTTGTAATAAACCAAAGTTCACACATACTGCTTTTATAAATTCAATGCATCGTTTCAAAGAATATTAAAAACTTCTAACATTATTGGTTACCTAACTATTATTGTATCACAAACCGAATTAATGAGTCAGTATGATCGATACAGTTAACAGCCCAGAAGAAACTCAAATAAGGAATAATATGAGTTTATGTATTATGAATTAAAATTTGTTTTTTACATTTTATTTGTTTATTGATAAATATTACAATCTGTCTTAATAAAGGACATTTATAATAGAGTTCTGAGAGCACATTCACACCATATTTACAAATTTAAAAAAATAATAAAAAAAAATAAGCTAACTTCAAATAATATAAAGCTACAAAAGAACAAAATAAAATATCATAGTGAAGAAAGAAAATATAAATAATAGTAATAATAGAATGAAAATAAATGAACAAAATAGAATTAAAATTATCTTTAAAAAAAAAGTAATGAAAATAAACATTTTAGATGCAGGCATACCTATTTACACTCTGAATTAAAAATTATGTCTAAAAAGGAATACATTTATTCTCAAATTATCTAGTAACAATAATTATGTTTATACCCATTCATAGATGCTCATAAGACTCATTTATGCTACATACCTTAGCTGTAGTCTGGTTTCGTAACTAAATAAACACCTTCTATCTCACTGTATTCCTATATCTATTCATAGAACTGAATGAGATTTGTTCTCTTATCATATTTCGGTAGCGTTATCTGATAATGAATTTGTTTCATGATGATAAATAGGTACGGAAGCTACTACATATTTACAAAACGATATTTCATATTTAATTCAAAATAATAACGCTCAGATTGAAACAACATTTCACAAAAAATATAGAATAAAAATAACAATAATTTATATATAAATAAGAGGAGGAAAGGAGAAAATCATTTTCCGTGATCTAGACAAATTCATCAAGTGATCTAGGCATACCTAAGCTGGTGTGTACGTTTTTAAAATAAAATCCGTTGACATATGAGAAGTATAGTTTTAGAACTTAAAAATATTCTAGTTTTTTTTTTCTATGTACTTTTTCTATGTATGAGCTTAAATTTAGATTTAACAAGCCTGTTTCAAGTTGGATAGATCTGTAATATAAAAATATTTTAGTAGCACGTATGTTTCAAACATTTAAATGAAAGTTATAATACTTTTTCCGGTGGTTTTAGTTTTATTCTCCTGAGAATAATTATATAATTTTTTTTTTTCAAAAACTGATATAGTTCAGATAAATGATAAAAAACTGATAAAGTCCGTGGTTATAACAGTATTCTTCTAAGTCTACTCCAATATTCTGACGTATTTGATTCTACGAGTAATTCCCAATGTAGCTGTATAGCATCCGTGGGTACCCAAAAATTTTCCCATATTTCTTAACGATTTTAGTGAATGCTTCATCTTGACAGGTCATCGGGTAATGTTATAAAGGCAAAACCTTCCTACCACTAAAAGAATTTTTTATAATTCGGACTGTTATATCCTGAAGTTAAAAAAAAAAAACAGTTATAAATATTAGTATAGATTATTTGTACGTAGGATAATTAATAAAGATAATCTTTTCTCCATAGACGTTTCGACAACAGGGCAGTAAATTAATTTCGACATTATCTTTAATATATAAGATCTAATTCATTTCAACTGTCAAATAATTATTATCGTAATTTTTAGCTGTTACGTCAAGATAATAATCATGGTTATTTTAATAATATAACGTTATTATTTCAGGTTCAGTAATTAAATAAAAGGGGACAGACGTAGGGCATCATGCCGGGCGGTCCCGGATAAGAATTATTGGTCCCACATTGATAAATGCGCAGGAATGTCTCTCTTTGGACAGTTCACAGAAAACAAAATGTCTAAAAAATAAACAATGTATCAATTTTCGTACGCAGAATATATAGACAGGTTTTCATAACGTTTCAAATTGATTTGTGTCCAATCCAATTTATGCTGTCATACAATTTTTTCCTCGATGAAAAAAAAAGTTATGAAGAAATAATTTTTATAAAAAATAATTTCGGGTAGTAATAACTAATTAGCCGAAAAGAATCATTGATGCAAAGTGAAATAAAGTGTTTATAACTTCTAAATAAATAGTTATGTATTTATTAATATATAGTATTGTATTAATAAAATAATGATTTAGGGAACGATCAACAAACCAAGGGAACCAAAACAAAACAATTTTTTTTTTCTTGGTTTCGCATTTAACGATATCATTACTACTTTAGTAACAAGTATGTCTTTATTTCATCTTGTCTCAAGTTACATTTCTTTTGTTATATTAAGTTTTCTTTTTCTTTTCTTTTGTCATAATTTTTCTATTGTTTTTTTTTTGTTATAGTATATGATATGGATGAATCTAACAGCTTTCATATTCAATGCCTTTAATTCAGACAAAATATATTATTTCTCAATAAAATGAGATTTTTTACTGACTTCAGTAACAGTAACTTTCCAATTCTCTTACATAGCAGTAATAACATTCATTAATATTAATATACATTAATAAAATATATATTTTGATGTGATAAAATATGTTTTTTAAATATGTTTCTCAATTCATAGGTTGCCAGTAAATCATACAAATTAAAAATTATGTTTTTTCTTTAAAAAAATATTTTGATTGTATTGTCAGGCTGTCTTTAAATAATGAAAATGACTTTGAAGAATAAAAAAAATTTCTTTAAAAAACTTTTTAAACAATATCAGCACACAATATATTTATTTCGCAATAATAAAGATAAATTCTACAAATTTAAGGACCGTTTGACGTTACAAAATTAATTTTTTTTTAAATCTAGTTATTGTTTTAGACAAATATATTCATATTTAAGTAAAATATTCTCATTCGAAAATATATTTCGATGTCAATAGATGAAAATTCGAGATTTTATGAACGATTGCTTTTATATTTTCTAATAAAAAAATATTGAATTTTTTTTTCAGTAATTCATAATAATAAACACCTAAAAAAAAAGTTGAGAGACCTGTTTCTAAACGGCCAACTTGATCAGTCTGATAGGATTCATAACAATTCTAATTAGCATATAATGGCTGATTCTATTATACGCTTTCGTTTTCACTAGTAGATGAATATTTGAATTTTTATAGAGTAAAAAAATTAATACTTCTGTTTCACATATCATGTTTCTTACTGGATCTGAGCTGCATCGAAAAAAAAAAATAAAAAAATAATTTAATTTTCATTTTCTAATTCAATTTTTAAAATAAAAATTAAATTGTTTTTTTTATTTTTTTAATAACTAAATTTTGGTATGTTATTTATACATATCAGTTTTTAATTAAAAAATTAGCATGACGTGATTATGAATAACGAGCCCAATCAATTAAATATATGTGTTTATTTTCTGTTTAATTAATTTAATTATTTTTTTTACAAACATTTACAGGTGTTTTATTTATTAAAAAATAGTTTCATAATTATCCATTGAGGGTCATTATATATATACATATTTTTTTTTTAATTATACATTTTTTTTTTTTTAGTCAGTCATTACAGGGGTCAATTTTGCTTATTTTCTCTCCCAGTATTCACTAATAGATATTAGTTAGGATTTACACAAGGATAGAGAGAGAATTACTTTGACTGACCTGTTAGAGGAATTACGTAGACGACTACAGAGACAGACAGTATAAGGTCCTCTCGATACAGCAGTTGGGCACCGACTGAACTCTAGGCGGTAGTTCCAGGGCAGTCTGTCAGGGGGCGCTCCAGCTGGTGGCTTGGGGTGGTTCCATGCTCCTCAAACGTCCGCCAAAATTCTATGCACTATTATCAAATTAGTTAAAACCAATATTGACGATTTGTTTTAAATTGAGAAATTATTTTATATAATTTTCAGGCATTTATTTTTGATATCTAAATTTCTCAGTATCCAGTTACTATTTAATTAAAAATAAATAAACTATTTTTTTTTCTCCATTTTATACAACTAATATCCCAAACTATCCTAACACTGTCATCACCACTTATGCCGATGACATATTTGTCGTATCAGTTAATAACGTCCCATCAATCGCATCTCAAACTTTTCAATCACACATCACAAGCCTTGAACAATGATGCAAAAACTGGAGGATTAGAATAAATTAAATCAGCTTTATCCTTCCTCGTAAACCATTGAATTCCTGTCCCACTAATTGCTTTGGTGGCGCCCCTCTTATCCTTGTTGAACAAATCCTATGAAAACAACTCAATCCGGACAAACGTCTCTTTTAGAATCCTTATTCAAAACTAATACGACAAGAAACTGATCGAAACTTTCGATTACACCAACACTTACTAGACAAACGCTGCCCGCAATATAATCAAAGTGTCAATCTTGGACAATGAGAAGCACCACAGAATGTTGGAAAAGTTAAACTAGAATTTTAAAAGAAACAATGATTTTAATTTTTTTTTTCTCATATCTAATATATCTTTGCTTCTGTTCATTATTCTTAAAACTGGTGTCTTGAGGTTTTATTTGTTATATAAATTAGGCCATTGTTCTCCAACATTTTATTTATTAGCTATTTTATTACGACGTTTCGACCATCACTAGAGCAATTCTCAAGTCTTATTGAGTCCTCCGTTAGATATTCATAATTAATATCGTATTAATTTGTTCAGTGAAAAATTAAATTGTCCTGCTATTTAACGTAATTTCTGGAGGGACTGTTTCATTTTAGTCTAAATAGCAGAACATTTTAATTTTTCACTGAACAAATTAATACGACATCAATAATGAATATCTAATGGAGGACTCAATAAGACTTGAAAATTGCCCTAGTGATCGTCGAAACGTCATAATAAATAAAATGTTGGTGAATAATGGTCTAAAATATGTTTTTTTCTTCAGAATAACGGTCCAATCATAGTTTTTGGTAAAGTATTCTGGGATATACGTGGAACACACACACACAAGTAAATAAATAAAACAAAACCCTCGAAAGGTAATGTAAAATTATTAACATAATTTTAAAAGTTCAAACATTTTAAAAGTTCTATAGAATAATTAGTCGAATTTTCAAACATAAATTCGATGTAATTAGTGTAATTTCTAACACGCTGAATTAACATTTTTTCAATGACAGAGACATTTTCAATTTTGTCTTCCATTATTTCATCACTCTTTTTATAAAAAAAAAAGTAGTTTTATAACAGTATTTACAGGTTATATATTGCAAATTATTATCGTATCATAATATAAACTCAATTTATTGACGAAGCTAATATCAAAACAATCAAATAGCAGAAAAAAAAATCATTTAATCTAAAAACACAATTTCGTTACAAAATTTGCCGCTCTTTTCGCCCTCTCTCTTAGTGTGGAACCTAAAATTTAAAACAGTATATTAATTAGAGGATGTTAAGATATTAAATATTGATTGTTTTTAATGTGCTTTATAATTTTTCTAATATCGATTTTGTAATTGTAAATAAAAAAGAATATTACTATTAAAATTATAATTATACCATAAAATAAAGCTTTGGCGGAGCAAGAGAATAGCTTAGCTTAGCTGTTTTTACTTATGGAAAAAAAAATGAAGAGTAAAAGGAGCCACATAAAATTTTCCATATAAAATCTATTCACGCTCAGGAAAACTGTTGATCTAAACATTCATTTTCAAGTTGACAAGGTTCAAATTGATATATCAAAGTATAAAAATATATTAAAAATTAAACTTATTAAATCGATGATAATGGTGAATATAAATAAATCCTATAAAAATGTACATTCATTGTTTTAAAACTAACGCCAAATTTAAGTAAAAAAACAAAAAAATTGGTCCACATAATGAAAAAAATGGATGCTTTCACACAGTACTAAAGGAAAGCTGTAAGTTCGTTGTTACATCAGCGCGTGAAGATGAGACGGCCAAGCGATTGGGCGGGTCCTAGAGTGCTCAAGTCTGAACGTGTAAGTTCGATTCCAACCTGAGTTTGTAAACTTTCATTTACCGCGCAAATTCCCGCGGGAGATTAATGCCAGAGAAAAGCTCCTCCTCCCTCCGGCTACAGGACGCGAACTCGTAATTATTTTACCAAACTTCCATCAGGTTGCTGGGCAACGTGGTGCTATGCACACTCATTAGGTCGCTCGGCCACCCTGCCCTCAACATCCCATTCTAGTAAATGCTCGGGGGCAACCTTGTGGGCAACAACAGGGTTTGGCAAAAATGGTCATGTTGGTCATGAAACAGGTTAATTGACTAATCTCTGCTTGTCAAAAGCGATAAAAAATGTTTTACGAATCAAATCTTTATCGGATTGGGTATCTTTCCTATCGAATAGAAATGATAAATTGTTATTAATAAAATTAGTCTGTAAAAATGAAATATTCAAACAATTTACACTGAAAACGTTTTGTACAGACGCGGCTAAGTTTTCATAATTCATTAAAGTGAAAAAATAAACAGGTGTTTTGCAGGTGCAGAAAAGACCCGTTTTGCTTTCGTTACAAGGGAGGCATCGGGAGGATAACTACCTCCTATAGAATGCCCTTCGCCCCCTCCTCACACTTAACCTCCCTTTACTTTCCTTCCCTGCCTCACCTCTTCTCCTTCCCCCAACATACCGCTATTTGTTACCAATCCTATTACCTTATCGTTTTTGCTCTCCCCATCCATGTATACCGATATGTCCGAAACGAAACGGAAATAGGCAATATTTCAAAAATTCTTGTTCTTTCCCTTTAAAATCGATCAGAATATCGAGATTAGCACTCGATTCTGCACTCCTATTGGATTATAGCTTATAAAATATTCAATAATTCTATAAATGTTTTTAATCTTATTTATTGAAAAATATTACAATCTGTCTCAAGGACATGAATAGTGAGGTAGGGGGTAAAAAAAAAAAAAAAAAGCTCCTTGTGTGTTAAAAATTCTAAAACCTTCTATCTAATCAAAACGATATTCTCTTCATATATAATGATTTTATATAGCCGCTTATGGAATCAGACCTGATATTTCACTAGTACCCAAAACTAAATCAAATATATGCAATACTTTGGCTCAAAAAGAGGATAATCTTTAAATCATGGAAGAAACAAAAAAAAATTGTCACTTACTGGATTAACTAAACCATACTTTCCCTCAGAAATCCTCCGTAATAAACATCCAAGTCCAAAATGAATCTGACTAAAACATTGATACGACCTGAGTTGACCTATGTCTGTGCAAGTTGGACCGTAGGCAAGATCCCGGCTGATAATATTTACTACAGATATGAGTAAAAGGTTTCGATGCGAATCATGAGGCTTATCATCAAAAATGGTTTGTACCACTTGAGAAAGAACAAAGAGATCTACGAATTATACGACGATCTCTGAGCTGCCCATTTAGTGCAAATTCAGAGCTTCAAACGGCTGGGTTATGCAATCAGTATAGATAATGGTAGAGAAGCCAGACAGTTATATTATGGAATCTCGGGTGGAGTCAGACAGCAGACCTAAAGGAAGGTGGAACGACTCGGTGGCTGAAGATTCTTAAAAATATGGTCGTAGTGTCCAGGAGACTTACTATTGACGTAAGGACATATGAAATGCAGTTGAGATGGCTGAGGGCAGCTTCAGGTCTGTTGAACCAATAAAAAAATAAAAACTGGATAAATTAGGACCTCCAGTTCGATTCTGTAGTAATATGATTGATCGAAAATCAGGCTTATTAAAACTAACCTTCTAAATATCATCATAAAAAGGTTTGCAGATCTATTGTACTACTTTCCAATGGCCAGACCAACCGAAAAATTTTATACAATATTTCTATAATCTTTATCTATTTTTTGTAGATTCAGCGGATGCCTTTGTGATGAGTGACTACTTGTGAAATATACCGAGTTACAAGGATTATAATATCTAAGATTACCATTCTTTCGTATTTTAACTATTTTTTTTTTAATTTGTAATATTTGCAATAGGTGGATGAAAAATAAGATATTTATTAGACACCTTTCAGATTTGCTTAATTGGTGATAGTTAAATAATGAAAGTACATTTTTATGTACCTAATTACTACATCTTCAATCTATATTTTTCAAGGAACCTTAGTAGTAGTTGCAACCAAATAAATAAAATAATATAACATTAATAAATCATTTTCATTTATTGTAGCTTCATCCGTTCTGCGCTCTTAAAGGATTTATTATTCCTTAAGGACTGTCAATTGTGAATTAATTAGATAATTAAATAATTTCAGGACAGTACGCTTTTATTTACGTATTGTATCATCTTATCTGTATATCACCAAATTACCACTAATTACAGGACACGCAATGTTGGAATTCGCAATAAGAAGTACATTCAACTTCTTCGACTAAGTGAAGTACCTTAACAATTATATTTTCAATAGCACACCACCAATTCTACCGGGTTTGCAGGATATGGCAGTTAATTATAATGATTCAATCTACAAGAAAATCTAGTATAAAAATAAAGTTCGTTGTCAAGATATTCAGGTATAATTCCGGTTTATCCTGTCCATGCTGTAATTCTTTCCAACAGTATTTTGGTAAAAATTTTGGAAGCTCAGTTTGCCATTGATATGTTTCAATAATTAAGTAGGTTTCCTCGGCCCCCTTTCTTAAATATCATTATGCTCAAAATTTCAACCCATGATTTAGGCATCTCCTCATTCTTCAGAATTTTATTGAATAAATTCTATATATACCTAAACCAATTAGCTGGAATATTCTTATATATTTCGTATGGGACACCAGCAAGCTTTTTGCCATTTTTAACTTTGTTTAGAGCCCTACCTATTTCCTCATAAGATATATCTCCATCTAATAATAGATGTCGACTATCAATAAATAAATGATTGGATGTCAACCTAGGTGGATACATCATTATAAAAAACTTCTCCCACTCTTCTATAGAAATGCTCGGTATGGAAATGGTGCTACCCTAAATCGTTTTATGATACCTTACAATGTTAAACTATCCTTAGTTGTTCCGAGAATATCAATTGTATTTAAACTATATTTTCTTTTTTTTTTTTAACAAAATTTTTATATTGTTTTTTCAATTTTATGAAATCAAATAAGAATTCAAGCGTAAAATTATTTTTCTTACATTTAGAGAAAAAATTCTTCAGCTCAGTCTTTTGTGTATGGCATTCACTATCATACTAAGGATTATTTCTATTAATGTCCCGTTTGTAAGATTCAGTTATACTTGTAATTATATTAATTTTTTTAGAGGTTCTCAAAACAGCGGATATAAACTCTTTGTATAGTTCTTCAACAGGACTGCTTTTAAAATCCACTGTTAATACGAATTAATACGAAACTACACTGACAGGCAAAAAATTCCACCCACTTGATTTTTTCATGTTTCCATCTAAAAATATTTCTGCTTTGGATTGGTCTATTGTTTTTAATGAATAAATAGGTAATCTTTTTGTTTGTTTTCTATTAGGCATGTTAATATAGAGGACAATAACCCTTAATCCTTAATTCAATGAAATGATTCTAGATTCCAATGTTTACTTTCTATGGAATCAAAATGTTTATTCAGTATCATTAGTTCAGTGCCGTTTCTTGCAGCACATTTCTTAGTCTCCGGCTTTTAATTTTTTCAATATTAAGTTTAAAAATGCCTCGTAGTGCTGAGGATGTTGCTCGTGGTGTGGCACTTATTCATGATGGACGTTCCATTAGATATGCAGCTAATGCCATCGGAGTTCCATATGAAACTTTACGAGACGCCGTGAGGCGTTTTCGGGAAACTGGTTCTTTCAATAGAAAGTCCGGTTCTGGACGGCATAGGGTTACGGAACCACGGGATTACTGGTTTTTGACTTTGAGAATTTTACGATAACAGCACCTTACCGTTGTTCAAGCGATTAATGAGCTCGAAGAACTTCGAGGTGTGCAAATTTCTGAACGAACCGCTAGGAGAAGATTAAATAAGTATGGATTAATGGCTTTTCGTCCAGTAAGAGGACCAGACTTGACCAGAACTCACAGAGTAACACGGCTAGCTTTTGCTCGAGAAACAGCCATTGTACTATGGACGAATGGAGTGCTGTACTTTTTACAGATGAGTCAAGATTCGCTCTTCGATCTCCAGACGGGTGTGGAGAAGAAGAAACGAAAGATATACAGCCTGTAATTTTTCCCAGAGCCAACTTTTCCAACGTGGTTCCTTAATGGTGTGGGCTGGGATTTCAATGGAGCGCCGCACAGAATTGGTTGTCGTTCGTGTAGGGTCTTTTACGGCCATTCGCTATGTTGATGAGATTTTGGAACCTCATGTGTTGCCTATCCTTAACGAAATCGGCGATCGTTCTATTCTAATGCACGATAATGCACTCCCACATGTCGCCCGCATAGTGCAGACGTTCCTTCAACAGAACAATATTAAGGTTTTAGCCTGGCCAGCACTTTCTCCAGATTTGAACCCCATTGAGCATTTATGGTATAAACTCGGAAGACGAATAAGAGTGCTGGCAACACTTCCTGATACACTGCAGGACATTGAAAGGGCTCTTCCGGAGGAATGGGTTATCCTCCAGCAAAGGGACATTTCCCGACTAGTGGAAAGTATGCCGAGGCGTCTTCAAGAAGTAGTGAAGGCAAGAGGAGGAAACACTAAAATCATCGCTAAACGATGATGTAATTAATTTCTTTTAGATTAATTATGGTTCGTTTTTCAATTTTTTTTTTCTCTAATCTTTCTTACCCAATCACATTTTGATTATTAAACTTAAAAAAGAATATAAAATTCCATAAATACTAAGTATTATCTACAAATACCATGTATTATATATAATTTATTTTACAAGTGGCAGAAATATTTTTAGATGAAACCATGAAAAAATCAAGTGGGTGGAATTTTTTGCCTGTCAGTGTATTAATACAGATCCGACCCCCGAGAAAATATATGATCAAGATTTCTGTAAATAATAAAATTGTGAAAAATTAGTCCAAAACCTGAGTGCAAAACGTGCGACACTAAAGAAATAAAATAAATTAAGAAACAGCGAAAGCCTATTTTCATAATATATTGTTAGAGAACTCAACAAATGGGCGTCGGTCCCTACGGGCAGGTGTCTACCAAAGCTTGAAATGGTCTCATTTCTCCTCAACCATATTTGTGGTATAATCATAAAATAACATTTCAAATTACAAATTTCAATTAACTATAACATGTTAATAAATAAGCATATCAAACAGAGCTTGCGGAAAGCACCACATAAAAGCTTATGTTGTTTACTAGTTCATCAAATATTTGGGATTCTGTTTGTTATTTTTACATGATTTTTATAATTGAATTTATTTAAAAGTAGTTTGATCAAAATTACAAATTATAATTACAAAAAATATATCTCTGTAATAAAATCATGTTAATTTATTTAGGTACAATAGGTGACATGTATAACAGCAAAGGTTAGAGGCACTGTATTGCTGTTACAATTATCCTATGGAAATCATATCACCAACGGGGTTATCGGCAAGAATTATGGTTTATCCCAAAAACAGCGCCAGTACAGTACCAAAAGAAAGTTCTTGATGTCCGTGTCGAAACCGTAAAAACAAAATTTATCCCGTTTCAATTTGTCGACTTATGAAGTCATCTGAGTTTTAAAATCACCCAATTAGTTCGGTGACTTTTAGGTTGTACTAGGTATTTAAATTAGGATTCGTCACTTGTCCATGAAATACTCTTTGGTTATATCGAAATTCATCAGTTCACAGACAGTTGGAAAATCGATTTATATTAGATTCATACATATAGCGTTGATGATAAATGAATCACTCGAACAATGGAATAATTTAATATATTAACCTTACAGGGATAAGTTGAATTCTAAATGTCTTTTGAAACTAAGATGCTATTAAAAGCCATAACCGCAGGAAGGTTTTGACTTCTTCATTAATGTATTTATTGTATTGAGCAAACTGCTAAAAAAAAAGTAATTGTTTCAAAACTGTAGTTACGTACCTAACCAAAGATTTAAAGCTTTTTTGGAAGATGGAAGATTTGATAGGGAGAGTTCCCCAGGGACCAACTGGTGGGAGTTTTAGCACGGGAAAGATCTCCTCTTCTGTAGGCTCCTCCAATATTAATTCCTATGGATTATTTATGCCCCTGTACACTCATTCTTTTTTCCTCCGTACGCAACCCTTCCATGGTTTACTTTTAATTGAGCACATTCAGGTCGTTTTTTTTTTTTTTTTTTTTAATTTCATCAGAGAAAATTATCAAGATATTAAGTTTATTACTTGAAAAATACTGAAAATATTGAACAAAAGCTATAAGTTAGAAGCATGTTTCAAAAATAAATGAAATTTTTTGTTATATGTTTAACAACCGATGATTACATAAACCATTTTCACCATATGACATGTGAAATTATTAACAGAAGGCTTTCAATAAAAACTCCTCTGGGCGAAATTATAATTTGATGAGAAGGCTATTTTTCGATTCTGTAGAAGCGTATGTAATAATAATAAAAGGCCTAGCAACCCAAAGGTTCGATAGCGACCACACCAATCGCTGTCTACACACCTTCTTCCACCGGCCGCTGTCCAATCCCCGCCAGATCAGCCTAAATACAAACCTTTAGTCTACCCCACGGACGTTTAGCAGTCAACGCAACGCAGAATAACCTATAAGGAATTCTTTCGTTACATAACCCCTTTCACACTGGATGCAGGATGCACATGCCAATTACATCTTCTATTTATATCCATTATCTCTCTTAATACGTGAGCGTGAAAGATAAATAATAAATCATCCGATTCTTCAGGCTACGAAATTATAATTCTGGCTTGTACAATAAGAACAAGACCAAGACAAAGAAGAAATCGTTATGGGAGCATCCATAACGGAATAATGTTGAAGATTATAGCCCTGCTGTAGTGTCTCAGCAATTACTGAACCATCCAGTAAAGTTTTAGGCGTACTATAAAGTGAATATTTCGACTTGTAACAAGTTGTTGGATCTCATGAAACCGTCAATGAGTCGTCGGGATACAAAATGTCGATTCTGTATCTGCGAAAGAGTTTAATTTCTATACTTGTGTGTTTTAGGAGTTGTTTGGAGGATTTAGGATTTGGGAATAGGTTTCTCTCAGATATATATATATATATATATATATATATATATATATTATATATATATATATATATATATATATATATATATATATAATATATATATATATATATATATATATATATATATATATATATATATCTGGATTTTTACTTAGATCTTCTTAAAACTTTAATAAAATTGATTGTAGCTCAAATATGAAAACATTACTTAGGTATATTTTATATAGCGTTGTTTATTAAAAGTATCAATGCCATAACTTGAGGAGGGAGGAACCTCACACTTTGTTTCTATAAAATGCAGGAAAAAAATAAAATAAGCCGCCTACGATTCATCAATCAAGACAGAAAAGAAAAGAAACCCTAGGTCACACCACTTCATGACATTCACTCGTCATTTGAATGGAAATTATTACTGCCGATTTATTGAAATTTAGGCATACAATTTTAAATCTTGCATGGTGATATCAAGAAAATTAGATAAAAATATATATAGAAATAGTTAAAATCAGAGAAATTGAAAAAAAAAAATTGTAAAGTTAAAAAAAAAAAGGAAACAATTGTTGAAAATAAAAAAGCAATTGGTAGACTTCCGCCACAAGAGCTTAAAAAAACTTGTGAAGGGAGAGGGTATTCCGAGCGTTGGCGGTTTAAGCCGACTTGACCTGATGATTGCTTCTCAAAAATATTTTGTATCAGGCGAGCTGAGGTGAAAGGGGCGAGTATGCAAGACCAGCATAACAAAGATGCACGCTAAAAATCTTCAGCTGGCAGGTGCATCTTGCATCCAGGCTGCACGTGCATCTTGCACCTTAAGACGTTGCTCATCCTTTAATGTAAGCTACCACATTTTGCATCCATAAAGGATCGTAGGTAGGATAATGGCCTTGTAAATTCTAATTTTTAAGTTTTGCGGCGATAAGCGCGAGCTAAGTTGTTTGATTCCAGAAAAAGAAGAATTTTCCTCCTTTAACCCAACGTTAATTTCACATTCAATTTCTTTTTTCCTAGTTATTGTAGGCCATGTATACTTAAACATCTATACGTGCTCAATCATATTCTTTTCTTTATCGAAAAGAATATGATGCAGATTTTCTTTAGAAGTATACAAAAACAGAAAATAATTGCCTAAATAATTTTGTTACAGTCGGTAACCAATTTAATATATCCTTCTCATGTCAGTTTTGTTTTTCAAAATAAAATTACAAGTACTATTTGATTAGTCCTATAAAGTGAATGATATGATAACAATAGATCAGATTTTTTCGTCTTTTTTATACAATAAAAGAAACAGAATATAGATTTTTTAAAAATTTACTTATTGAGTAATATAATAGGAATATAGAACATGCAGTAAAAATTATAATAATAAAGCTTAGCGAACCCAATAATACCAATCGATTTCCACATTTTTCTATCTACCGGACTCCGTTTAAACTCAACCTCGCCAAATCAGCCTTAACTCGTGATCATATGTAAATACCATAAGTTGTAAATACTTGAAAAACTATAACCAATAAAAACGCTACGGTGATAGAACGGGGTTGCGTATCTACATTACCATCATGTTTAATTGTGGGGTCTTATTTAATTTTTCTATATTTCTTTTTCTTTATTATTTCTATCTTAGTTATTATTTATATGTGCATATTGAGTGTATTCATGTAGCCTTAATATTAATGCCCTTTAATGTGGCAGAATGTATTAATATTCAATAAAAAAAATAATAAAAAATAAATTGTAGGGAAAATTGAACGAATAATTATTAAGGGTATGTTAATTGGTAGCTTTATTTCTTATGGTTCCCGAAAAGTAGATTACACGTACCGATCCATATCAACATCCAGATGAGTCTTCAGTTTTATTCGGGATTGGAAGGCTCCCGACTACTTAACCTTATTTATTCCCTTTGCATGGTAAGGGTTGATTTTTTTTTTCTCTGTATACTTACTAGGAAAAAATATTACTATATATGGTATACAAAGTAATGTTAAACTTTTAAAAAGAAATTGTTTATCAAATAGGGTTTAGGTAAGCATTCCTGCTACTAAAAACAATATGTATAACAGATAAGATCGAAGCTGGGAAAACAAGGAATAATGCCTAAAACCGGAGCAGCCTCGAGGATGGATAACGTAGAAAATTAATGGTGGTGAGTTCCCTGACAGGAGATAAGAAAGAGTAAACAGGACTCTTGGAATACATTAAAGACTATTGAAAGTCGGCTATGGAAGTTTGGGGCAATCAATGGATTTCTTAATTAAATGGACTAACTTTATCTTCAATGCCTTATTCCTTTAAGGAAAAAAAGTTTAGAGAATAATTTAAATAGATTCATTCTGGGCTAAAGAAACCTACTAGGTACTTACTGAACTATTTAATTTTTAATGTTTATATTAAAGATCCACCAAAAATGACTCTAAATCTTCACATAAAATGTTAAGATTAATAATAGAAGGTTCATTGTACGTAGAAAACGAAAATAAAAAATTAAAAAACCCGGTTATACCGGATAGAAATTGAAAAAGACGTAAATAATCTAACTAAAACTTTGAAATTTTTATTGGATCATTTAGTTAACAATACCTAACTTTGGGTCAAATCAGACTTGAAGTTTTTGAGATATAGGCGTATCCAGGCAAATACGATCGCCAATATGTATGAGGAAACTGGATGGAATTCGATGAAATTGATATAACATAATGTTTTTACTTATCTCCAGCTTGCCTCTAGCTTTGAGTTAACCGAACAAACTTTTTTCTGAATTATAGACAGGTCCAACAAAGTACAGTGAGATCAGTTAGCTTCCAATTCGTTTATTCCTAAGCATTTTGTGAGAATATTGTCTCCCAGACTGCTGGACCGATTTTTTTTCAAATTTGGAATCAAAGCCAGGCAACCCGAGAATGGTCCTTCTACATCAACATTACTATCCGCCCTTTCCTTCCAAGATGGCTGCCGAAAAATCTGTGTTGCTATAGACCGTAGAGCCTAAACTATTGTAACAATTTCTAAGCCTTCCCCTTGTTGCTCTATAAATTTATTGATATAATTAAATTTATCGTAAAAGAAGCTAGAAACGTTACGAGGGTTGGTAAAATTAGATTTTCGAATAAATTAAGAAGTATACATTTTTCATGTTTTTTTATAAGTTTACAAAAATATTATCTCTATCCTAATAATAGACAGTTTATGGGCCTCGAATATTCCACTTTGCCTGTTGGTATTACGTATATATCTTTTTAACGAGCAGTCGCAAAGTAATTTGGTGATTTGAATAATGGTGTATCCAATTTGATCAACCGTTCCCTTACTCATTAAAACTAACTTTAATAACTGTTTCTATAGGACAACATCGATTATGAAAAAGGAGCTAGTTTAAAATATATTGGAGGCAGGTCTTCCTACAGACACCTCCTATAAGAAGAAATTCTTGATTCTTCTAAAGCGGAGGTCATAATTTTTCAATGTATCTCTAATTAAGATTTAGTTCTGATAATGACTGCGCTACGGAACTATAGCGTCATATAAGATGACAACACGAATGAGTATATAGGGCAAGTATATACCAACATGATTATAAAATGTTATTAATTTTGTTTTCGTGTTATAATCATGCTATTATTTTCATATTTCATTATCATTATTTTACAATATTAAAAAGTCAAGGAAGTAAAGATCAATATATATATATATATATATATATATATATATATATATATATATATATATATATTTTTTTTTTTTTTTTTGACAGAATATCAAATCTTGATTACGAGTTATTACTACGTGTACAGTTGTAGAAATAATGAGTATGGGTTGTTGAAATATTTTTATATTCTATGAGTTTACTAAATTTTATTTCTGCTTTAGTGAATTGAAAAGATAAAAATCAGAAGAGAGAACAAATATGCTGAGAGATTCAACACCAAAAAATCACCCTTAACTGTTGTGGTGACGAGCCAGTGTTTGAACAATGAACAAACAACTCACTGCTTCGTCACTTCGAAAAATATCGACCTTGTTGGACAGTGTGATCGATATTTAGAAGATTGGAGGACAAAATTTAATACTGAAATATTAAAAATTCCCATTTGTATTTTTATTATCACATTTAAACTCACTAGTGAAAATAAGTAAGCAAGCTGTTTGGAATATGCCGTATTGGTTTTTACTCAGATATTTATGATTAAAAAACATTTAATTTTATTTATTTTATAATCAAAGATTAATATTAACTATTGTCATATTCTTATGCGATTGATCTTAGTGTCATTCAATTAAGAATTCCAATTATCCTATGTTCTAGTTTTTTTTCTATTGTTTATTAACTTCATTGTATGTCTTATTTATATAAATAATTATTAAATGGGCAGGCATCCCATTTTTGGAGATCTCATTATAATAATTTAATAAGGTAAAATTGACAAAATCACCATTTCCGTTGTATTTGGAAAGCATAAATTGCAAAGAACATGGTTTCGGGTTAAGTGTGGTTAATCAGTGAAACAAAATTGATTGCCAGTAATTAGGAACAATTTCCTAATATTTTATTTTACTGCTAAATGTAATTGAAAAATAAAGCGAAAACATTAAGAACTAACTCGCGTGGTTCACCACGCATTACCAATTTTTTTTCAGTGAATACCAATGTTTTTATTGAAAATAAGTCAATGAACGAATGAGTCGAGTAGAAAGTCAAGTCCTTTTCTTTAACAAAACATATTGTATAGACCGAGATCTATAACTACATTAGACTGATTTGATTTTCTCTGATCACACGTACGACATTGCAGTTATAATTAGCCAACACATTCCTTCTCCGATTAACTAATACCTCAGAAAGATTTGTGGGGTGAATGTTCTATCAAAATGTCGCTAAGCGCTCAGAACATAAAGCAAGTTAATGATTAAGATTACTACAATCACTTTAAGGACGACTTTCAAGATTAAATTGATTTTAATCTGACTAGTTAAAGTTATGAGTTTCAATAATAAAGCCATCACACTTACCATTCTGAATCCTGTTTTTGTTACAGTCGCGTTTTTGAGATAAATAGTAATTCATATCAAACGGCTATGAGCTCTCATCGGATTTGTATCACGTTTTGTTTAGGTTTAAAATTGAAATATAGGACATAAGAGTGCACACTGAAATTTAGGTTATTTTATTACTGAATATTTTTCTTTGTGGTGTGGTCCGAATAAATTCGACATAATTGTTTTCAAAAACGAAAAAAATAAATTTAAACCTAATTCTTTCATTGAAATAATTGCACAATTCCTAAATTACGTTATTTTAAAAAATAATTAACCAACCGTTAGGGGATTAGTATCTAATGGTATGTCTTTTTTTGTATAAGACCATCAGTAATCTATTATTTATTGACAAATAGAGATTTGTTCATAGTTTGTAGTCACTTTGAAATGCTCCGCAGCTGTAAACTTCCTTACTGGTGTTGGTAGTAGTTTTTAATATTGTTTAGATCTAGTGAACGTGAAGGCTTAGATTTTACTTAAAAGCATGACATTAATGTTTATTTTCCAAAAAGAACCTTTAGTATATCGAGACGCATTGTCATGTAAATAATAACTATTTACTTTCGAAAAAAATATATTCGAGCAATTATTATACGTTTTCTCGAATAAGTGTTACATACAACTTAGTGTTCATCCGCTGGATCCAGAGCAGATTAGTTTTTAATAACTCAATGACTATTGATTTGTTTGTACCGAAACATCAAATCGTCAGGTTTGCCGCTCATGGTACAAGTCGAAACATTAATTCCAAGAATTTTCTTTTTATCTAATGAGACAGATCTCCAAGAGCACTCCGTTTTTGAATTTCACGTTTTATCCTTACCGACGCACGTCTTCTTATAAGTTTGTTCCTATCTTTATTTTTTTCGCCCACAATCTGTTGTTTTAAATATTTTTCGTACTGAAGAAAATTCAGCTTCACGGTAGCCCATTCCCCAGCCGATATCACGTTTTACTCATGTAATAATGACTTCGACGTGTACCTGTTGTGACGAAAAATAAAATACAAAAAAAAAAAAAAAATAGTTCGTCAAGTAATGTTTTATTTTATAATCTCGAAGAGGGTTAGATAAAATTAATTAATTAGTATTAGTTTTAATAATAAGTATTAGTTTATAATAATTCTTAGTTTTAAATATTCATTTTATTTCGGTGTGTGAAATGCTTTAGTTTTACGGTGCACACCGGATTTTCTTTTCCTATCCATGAACCTGTGATTATAAGCGAAGAGTGCCGTTTGATTTTACAAGTTGGTGAATGAACATTTTCACAGTTTAAAGAGGTGGACTGGGGAGACACTGACGACACTAGCTGGAATAAGTTCCGCTTCCTCAGATAACTCTATGTGCCAATTGGACAAACTTCGGCAATGAGATTTTGTAAATATGTACCTGTAAGTTTTTCCTATCTATTTTTATTTCCAAATGTTTGTAATTGGTATATTGTATAGTTGTAGGTAAATGTTTAGTTCTATAATAATTTTAAATTCTTTTCTTTGGTAATTAAAGTTAATTGTATTTTCTTTGTTTTCTTATGAATCTTATTTCTTGTTCATAATTTTCATTTACTTTAACAGTTATTTAAATCAATAGAAATAAGTAAATTCAACATTAGTATTAATAATAGCCAGTTTTATTTTCATCCTTTTCTTCAGTTTGTTTTCACGTTTTGTGTATATATTGTATTGTTTTTTTTAAGGTTTAATAAGGAATTGTAAAACCCTATTCGAGGGACTAGGGAAAGTCATTATTAACCAAGTAGAATAGCTTTGTTATGTTATGAAGTTAATTAACATATGTTTTTAAACCCATAGGTTCCGAGGTCGTATCTCACTCCGCGTTCAAATCTCTTTTTTTATATTTTTAATGGTATTCGCTATTTTCCAAATTCGACCAATTAAATAGATTGACCCCGTTAGATAGTTATTAATATGTGATTGACTCTTGATTATTTTTTTTTATTTTTGAGAACCCTGCCGTCTCCACTGAGCATCCGGCAAGTTTGTTGCGGAAACAATTTTTTTTTTAATTTAAGACCGTAACAGAGTTATCAACCCAAAATATTCACACACGCTGACTCATTTAGGAGTTATATAGGTATACACTTTTATTTGTCAGTAAATATTATTTAAAGATAAGTGGTTAATCCTCTGCAGAATTTCAAAACAAACTTTACACAGAGTAATCAATTTTCAATAAATATTTCCCACTATTTAGAATTATTATGGATCTTATTTTAAAATAAAAGCGGTGTTCTCTTTCTTTTTTGCTCTGCAGTGTATAACTTTGTAATTTCTGATAATGAAGTATACCATAAATGAACGTTTAGTAATATAATTCTATACTATATTATATATATATATATATATATATATATATATATATATATATATATATATATATATATATATATATAAAACTACAAACCAACGTTCTTCTGCACCAAACAAATATGTCCTCAGCCAGTTATGGATCAGTATCAGTTGATGGATACATGTAAATTGTTGCTTAATTATTACACTGAAGGATTATTTTCCAATGGAACAAGCTAATCAAAGTAAATTTTTACTTTAACATCGGTGGTAAAATATGAAGTTTCACCAAGTTTGTGCACTTTGATAATAATATCATATTGTATATGGAAATACAATTGTTTCGTCGATATTACTTGTCATGTAAGTCCAATGCATGGGGGAAGGTAAGAGGGAGGAGATAGCTATAATGTGAGAGCTCTCATTGGGTATTATTCATTGTTCAAACATCCCTGCACGGCTCACTAAGCCGATCTGTGAATAATGAATATATAGAAAACAATGTTTGATATTGTTATATGGGTATCGTACGGTAGCTTAAGTTCCTGAGAGATGATTTAAGATCAGAGGCCGTGGTAGACCCAATAACGGGTTGGAAAGAGCGTGCAGTGATTACTGATCCATCACAGATAAGAGAAGGAGTGGATCGCTACTCCGGAGGTCCACCCATTACCTCCAGTCTATAATTAACGTTCCGAATCAAATATAACATCATAATTCAAGGAATTGATAGCTGAGGGCAAATCAGGGTTACCATTGTAATCATAGCCTACAGAAGTTACATTTGGTCAAACATAATTTATTTTTTAAATCTTAAGTAGATGACAATAAAATAAATAGCGCATTATTATCATAAAAGCAGCTTCCGTCCTCTCCGGAATAATAATGAAAGAGGGACTGAGATCACAAATATTATGTTTGCGACGGTAAATAAAACGTTTATCCTCCCTCCTGTCGGGAAAAGCCACAACTCAACTAGCTTTTCTTATCTCTTCTAGCTTCTATAAAACTTGGCCAACTTTCAAGTAAATCTTAAACTAAATCTCGACTCGCGAGTCCTTTGCACTACAACTGTTGTTTTAAAGGAATTTCTCTTTAACCAGAGAATTATATCTGGGCCAACTTTATTTAGCTACTTTACTTATGCTGTTGTAATATACGCCGGGATTAAATTTTAAATTATTAAAAGTGACTAAAATATACATTTTTTACCGGAAGTTTATGTTTAACATCCATTTAAAATACAAGTGTGTGCGCACGAAGAATAATCGAAATGTCAACCTAAAACCTGTTCGTGGTTATTTACCATTCAATGACATGGTTATTTAAGACACAATTAAAAAGAAAATTAAATGTTATTGTATTCATTAAATCCGATAAGAACTAAATTCACCGATTAGATTTTATACACCTCCTGCTCTAGTTAAACGAAGTATTATTTCATTTTTTGTTTATTTAAAATAATATCATCATACCTAATAGCTTACCAAATCATAATCATGCCTCTAGGTCACATCTGGCCTACGTGACGCAGCTGCTGCCTCCACACTTTTCAAAAAAAAAATCACTAGAATCAATTAATTTTAATTATTTAGGCTATAAAAAATTTAAAACCAATAGAATTAAGTTAAATACATTTATTAATAAAATATCAGCAAATATCAATGCAAAGAATGCCAGAAACGCATTCTTATTGATTGTTTTTCTCGATATCGTGGATTGTAAATCGTATATTAGTATAATAATTTTTCTTTTATTTCTTACCCTTGCATACAAATTTTCTATTATTTTACAAACAATTATAATGTTTTACTAAAATATAATAATCATAATTTTTTATCAACATTATTAAAATCAATACTATTATTGTATTGAATATTCTACTAAAACTATTAGGAAAGAAGTCCTTTGTTTTTATTTGTATGACCTGAACTTACCAATGTTCAACTTTTGTAACAAGTTTAAAAAGTACAAAGGGAATTTTTTTTTTTTTTTAGGAACTATCCAAACTGAACAACATGGAGACCAATATTAAAGAAAAAAATATCTACTCAATAAGCAAATTTTTTAGCAGCTTCACAGCTTCCCATCACGTCCGGGATATAAATAGATCAGCAGGTCTCTTGGCCAACGCCGACGTAATCGTCGTGGTGGGCTGTACGAGTTTCTTGTACGATGAAGGATTTCTGTCAGAGGATTCATGTTGTACGTCAGTCTTTGGTGCAAGTTATTGTAGTTCTCTTTTGCAGTATCTAAAATTGTAGGTACGTTTAAGTCTTTATGTAGTGTGTCATTTGCGACATAAAAAGGTGCGTCAACTATCCTTCGCAACACTTTTGACTGAAAGGACTGAACTTTTTTAATGTTGGAAGTTTTAGCAGAGCCCCACAGTTCTATGCCGTAAGTCCAAATAGGTTTAAGTAAGACTTTATAAAGGATTAGTTTGTTAGTTAAAGATAATTTTGAACGTCTGTCAAGTAATCTGGATAAGAGACCGTATCGTCTGTTTAATTCTATTCGTTTTTGTCTGATGTGAGTCTTCCAAGTAAGTCTTTTGTCCAAGTAAAAACCTAAATACCTAAAATCATCTGATGTTGGGATTTGAATGTTATTAAAATATATTTCAGGGAAAGGTTTATGGTTAAGAGTGAATACCACATGCACACTTTTTTTTCATTCATCTTAATTTTCCACCTTGTTGCCCAGTCTGCAATATCCTAAAAAATACTACTATAGCCCAATTGAAAAATTAGAAGAGTTAAATGCAAAAGTATATTGGTTATACCAATTATTGACATATAGTAACTAAAATTGTCGATTATTAGTAACTATTTTGCCTTAATTTTTATTTAAAAAATAGATTTTTTTTACCAGTCCTGGTCTTGGTCTTGCAACAGTTAGGCGGCGTTGGTCTTGGTCTTGCAAAGTGCAAGACCAAGACCGATTTTGGACAACACTAATCAGGACACATTCAAAAATTTAAAACCAAAACAAAAGGTTTTAACCTTTGCAGTGGAACATATACAAATTATCTAGAGGTATATCTTAGCTCCAAATTGTCCAATTTTAACGATTTTTATTTATTTATTTTTTAGGAAATTTCTAGTACTTTCAAATAGCCATCAAAAAGGTTTATGCTTTTGAGTTATTCAGAAATCTCATTTTACCACCCCTCGTAACGCTTTTCCAGTTTCTTTTCGTTGTTTTAAGTATGTCATATAAATAAATATAGAGGGCATCGAGAAGAAGACTTTAGCCAAGTTTAATTGAAATCGATACATTCGTTAAGGCGCTACAGTCTACAGCAACACAGGTTTTTCGGCCGCCATCTTGAAAGGAAAAAGATAATATTGGCGATGAAGGAGAATCATCCTCAGTGACCTCGAACCTTAAAACCAAATTTGACAAAAAAATGATCCCCTGGGATTGAGGCCCGGAGGAAATGCGCGGACGGTGGACGGCGGACGGATAAAAACATTTTTTTTTTTTCGATTTTTGAATTCTACTTATCCTGAAACGTTGAACCTCAAATTGTGTGAGGGGGTTAAGCTTTTGAATATTTTGGTCGATTACATTGGTTCATTATTGAAAATAATAAATTAAAAAAACAAAACAAATAACACAGGAAGTAATTTAAGGAGCCAGCAAGTAACAAAGGATAAGAATTTTTGCTATTGTAAACGAAGACTCATTTATCGGTAAAATACAAGATACATTACGGAGTTTATGTGCTGGAATACAAATAAATCTGGCTGACAGTAGCTCCATAAATTAGGAGCAATCTCCTTAGCCATCTTAGAGCACAGTCTGTGCTTCACCCTATCTGATCTGTCTGGGACCTCGCCTACTTGTTAGAATCAACCCAAGCCGACTTCTGCTACAGCAGCTACAACAGAATTGCTTTAATTTATTGAAAATATAGACTTCGACTAAATGAACAGAGGTGGGTAATTTCTTTATGTTTTCATATTCTATATTCTATATTTTATTTTTTTTGTTTTTTAAGTCCTTTATTTAGCTCATCCATTTCAAAAGTAATGGCATATTATAAAAAGTAAACAGTAGATGTCCAACTGAGAGTGCGCCGTGTGTTGACGGGAGGGCTAAGATTAATGTTGATCTTCTTTTTTCAATAACTCTCCGATATTCGATAGTGTTTGATGGCCAACCTTATTCTAGGATTTGTACAAATACATTGCATCTTGAAATTCGTCCGAACGAGGATTTTTCTAGTAGAAGACTGTGGAAAAGTATTGCCTCAGGGCATGTCCTTGCCACTGCCTAGTAGAATTTTGTTTTTAACCCGACTGCTTAGAGTTTCGTTAAAAATAGTCTCACTGCTTATCAATACCAAATTGAACGATAAAGAATAACGGAACAACGTGCCAATCTGCTAACAGAATGCCACGAAGAAAAGAAATTGGGGATGGTCGCTGCAAACACTCCGGTCACCATCTTAAGAAGTGAGACTGATAGAGAACATCCAATGAATATGGTCAACAAAGATTCAATCAACATCAACAGATTTTGAACCGACTATCATAGAACATTCTAGTTTCCACCAAAATGATTTGTAATATATTCGAAGTAATAATAGTAAAAAAAAAAACCTATTCCCCCTTAGCATTCTGTTAAATTTTTCATTGAATTATCAAGTAATTATAGAATGTTTTCTATGTTCATAGTAGATCAGGATTTTGTTTACCAATGATAGTCTCTAATTTTTTTTTAAACTACTTTATTTCCAGAGAAGCTTTCGTTGTACTGAACCATATTCATATCTATAATATAACATTACAATCAATAAAATTAACAATTAATCATATATAATGTTACATACTTTTTAAAAAAATTCTCATTATTATTTTCATGCAGTACCTTTATCCTTTATTTTTCTATTTAGAGCATAAAAGATGGTTGTGACAATAATTGTTCAGCATTTAGTAAGATGTCGGACAAAGAGGAGTCCTATTCTCTGAAAATTCGATAAATATATTTTATTTTATTTAATTATTCACTAATTTAATTAATTAATCCAAAATAATTTTAGATGAAATATTAGACGAAGAAGTAACACTGCTCCAATCTTTTGTGCTTTTAAATAGAAAAATGAGAGATAAAGGTATGGCATGAATATGATAAACTGCATGACAATTTTTTTAAACAAATATGTAAAATTATGTCAATTTTATGGATTATAATCTTTTATACTGTAAAAATGAATGTGGTGAAGTTATCAAATGCTTCTCTGGGAATTAAGTAGTTTAAAAACATTTATAGAGGAATGTTGCAATATCATTGAAATATTCGGTGCCTAATAAGGGAAAGAAGTAACAGTCATTTGCAAAACAACTACTTAGTCGTTAAATAGTAGTATTGATGATTAAATATAGTAACAACTATTATGGTTTGATATTTTATTAAAAATAAATTGAAATAAAAGAACGATAATAGGAATGTTGATGATGAACAATACTGGATATATAATATTTACTGATTTTATTGATGATAAACTATTTACTATTACAATCCAACAAGCTATCTGGACCGCCTCCTCTCCAAAAGACTCCCCAAGAATTCCTAAAAAGACCATTCTACCTCAACACCTACCTGACCTAATCCACATCAAACTCCGTACTAGATAATTATGGCAAAGTACTAGAGATCCCACTGACCACAGCTCCTATAATTATTACTGTAACAAATTAAAACTGGAATTAGCCAACTTCAGATCATAATCCTTTAACTCCTATCTATCCTCCTACTGTAATCGTGACAATTCCCTTTGGAAAAAAACAATAAAATTCCTAAACCCTCATCAAATTTCCGATTTTCTCCGTCAAGATGACGGCTCCTGGGAAGCCTCTGATGAAGATAAATCCCAGGAGTTCGCCAGACACCTATCCAATACTTTGATTTCACATCCGGAATCCCACCCCACCCACGCCGAACAGTTGAAAAATTATCTAGTGGAATAGTAGAAGAAGAACCCATCCCATTTCCCCACTTTCTTTTATTATAGAAAAAATCCACTGTTATCCTTTTCACAAAACCTGGAAAACCTCCCAATAGTTTGACATCCTATAAACCAATTAGCCTACTCCCAATCCTTTAACAAATCGTTGAAAAGATCCTTTTAGAACGAATCCTACCCTTCATAGAATCCCAATGTATTCCTTCCCATCAGTTTGGTTTTCGCTCACAACACTCCATTGTTCAACAAGGACTCCGAGTCGTTGATCATATTTCAGCAGCTCTAGAAAACAAGCTATACTGTTAAGGTGCATTTCTGGATATATCAAAGGCTTTTGACCGGGAATGGCAACCCGAGCTGATCATCAAGCTTAACATCCATCGCCCTCAGTCCTTATACCTGATCCTTCAATCCTACTTCTCCGACCGCTCCTATCAAGTACGCTGTACAGCCTTTTCCGATATCCATCCAATCAAAGCTGGTTTCCACCAAGGCAGCGTCTTGGGTCTCGTGCTTTACAACCTCCTTACCGCTGACATCCATGTTTATCTCGATACCTTCCTTGCAACATTCAGTGATGACACCGCAATGTTATCATCCAACTCTGATCCCGAAATAGCATCCTCAAATCTGCAATGACAACTGTTTTGATTGAGCACTAGTATAATAACCGGCGTATTAAAGTGAATGAATCCAAATTCCAACATATTACCTTTAAACTCCTAAGCAACTCGAGTCCACCAGTTAACTTAAATTCCATCCATTTTTTTTAGACTTTTTCAAGTTAGTCGTGACTGATAGTAGAAACTTCAATAACTTTTATTCGAAAACGTTGATCGTCTAGATTAAGTCTAAAATATAAAATAATTTGTTTTCGTATTTTATCTTCATCGGTGAAGTCGGCTGTTTAATTATTAACTTCTTTTGATATGCTTTTTGTATATATGTACAATTTTTTATATTAAATACTTTTTTTTTCTCATCATTATATCTTTTCAGTTTGTAATTTTTTTTTCTTATGCGTTATTTTTATGATTTTAGTTAGATATTGTACAATTATTAGTTGCTTGTTTTACTGATCAGCTGATTGTAACCTTCCATTGCTGAGTTGCCTTACCTTCCTTATAGTATGTATTTGGATGTCGTGGAGTCTAGTTCATGTTGTTCTTTTTTGTTTTAATGATGACTGAATTGGCGAAATGCTTACAGTTTTTTTTCATTTCTTTCATTTTGAAGACATAAGGCTATGTGGTTTGGGATTTTTGCAATTATAACCTAACATTTCCTCTTGTATTATTCTAGTACAGATACTTAATAATTTAGAATATTTTTTACTGTGAGTCTATAAAATCCCACCCGGGCTAGATAACTTTTTTTTCAATTATAAAAATTATTTTAATTGTGTACTTAAAATTGTATATAAGCTACAGAATAGCAAACTAAAATAGACTATCTAGAAGAAATGGAATACTCTTTTGAAAAGGAATTCTTAATGTCTACTTATTCAAGTCAACCATCCATTTTAATTGGATTTCATTTCAATGTTTTATCTATACAGAGGCAATTCCAATTTGTGTGGGAATTAAGGGTGACTAAAGGCCAAGAAGTTTATAACCTGGCTCTAACACTTTTTTTATTTCTTCCGTCTTACCCTTATAATATAAAGTGGTAGAAGGGCAGAGTCGTTAGCGAAGGGTGTGCCTGGGAGCCTTGTTGATGATGATGAGCTATTTATAAGGGCTCTGATTGTTAGATGACTTTACAAAGCCCTCAGGTTATTACTGAATACATTTAACAGCTCTTTAATATCCAAGTTTCATTATGACATGGCTTGTTCTCTGATCATCTAAATGGTTACAAATTAATCTCAGTTCATAAAATTCATGCTCCTAATATTACAGCTCATATAATATCATATTTTAATATTAAAATTGTCTTGTATAATATTTACTACATAATATACTTAATACGCTAATACCATTCTCAAAACTTCTATTGAAATATGGGTTTTTCACAGCTATCTTGAAACAAAATGGTTGCTGTCGTAGAGGCCGCCAAAGTACCATTTCAACAGTAATTTAGCAAACGTACAAAACTGCTACCTTCCAACTTCATTAGGAGGAGCCGTAATGCGCAATGTATTTGTATAATATATAAGTCTTTAAGAAAAGACAGCAAATGAATTTAAGAACTAATTCTCAGTCTCTGTACGAGGTAGAAGATTATATAAGGATGTTTATATAATAAATGTGCATTTGAAATATATATATTTAACTAAAGTCTAGAAAAATGCATAATCGTGACCCACATTGATGTCACCTAACCACCAGGACTTAGACCCTTAAATGTTCAATATGTCTTCTAAAGTACCTTTGATTTGGTTTAATTTAAATTATTAACTATCTCTCATTATTAAGAAGAAATGTTAAATATAACATTTGAAAGAATTTGATAATATAAAAATGAAGAAAATGAATCTCCGGGGGTACCAGTAAAAAGATATACGTGTAATATATCGTTGGAAAGCAGAGAATTTTAGGAAAAACAAAATATTTAAAATAGAAAGTCGTAGAAAGTAATAGAGTGTGACTAAAAATTTAAAATAATAATTTTTTGAAAACTAATAATATTTAACGCAAATCACATGTTTTCAATGGAATTATTCTACAACAGAGTGTAATTCAAAGATGTTGCCAATGACCCTACAGGGTAGAGGCAACAAAAAAAAAATCAAATAAATAAATAAATCAATGGAATTAAATGAAATTTACTAACTAAATGTAACCATTGCATCCCAAACTCTTCAATCGCACATCACAAGCCTTGGAGAATGATGTCAAAACTGGAGGATTAAAATAAATTCTAATAAATCCCATCAAATCACCTTTACCCTTCGACGTAAACCTATGACTTCATGTTCCACAGTATCCTTTAATAATACCCCACTTATCCCTGTTGAACAAATCAGATACCTTGGACATCACTTGGACAAACGTCTGTCTAACTTGGAATCCTCATACCAGACAGAAACGACAAGAAACCGCTCGACGTTTCCGACTACTCCAACACTTACTAGACAAACGCTCTAAGCTTCCAGTTAATTACAAAAGACTTATATACATGACTACAATAAGACCTATTTGGACTTACGGAGTTGAGCTTTGGGGCTCCACTAAGCCATCGAATTCCTCTCGTATCCAATCCTTACAATCCAAAATCCTTCGGAAAATCCTCAATGCTCCTTACTTTGTCACCAATAAAATAATCCATAATGACCTTAATGTTCCTTATGTTTCCGATTTGGCCCAATCCAGATACCAATCCTTCCATAATAAACTTCAGAACCATCCGAATCCTCTCGTCTCTAACCTTGCTTCCTCTTCTATTCCTGATAACCCTCCGAGGCGTCTGAAAAGAAGATGGCCTCGAGATCTCTTATTGTAAATACATTTTGTTTTTAGAGTGCTACCAGTGGGTAGTTTCTCAACAAGTCATTTCATGTTATTATTTTCTGTTATCAAATTTACTTAATGTATTTAATTTTTTAATACGGTTGTAAATATCATGAATAAATAAATTTAAAAAAAAACTAACTAACTGTAGCCTTTTCAAATATTTTTGAGTTTGAAAAAGTATTTAAAATACACCTAATCAAGGCAATGACATTGTTTAAAAACTATTTGATTGTAATTGTGTGAAAGAAGAAGTGAAATATAAAATCATTTAATGGATGTATAAAGCATATGTTTATAACCTTAAATATATATACTGTAGTTTAATAACTATAGATCTGATATTATATATATAAATATTTAGAAATATATCGTCTGTTTTTTTTCGAAAAATCTTCATATAACCTTTTAGAATATTAGTGAATAATATGATGAATTTTCTCTTTGTGAAATTCAAACATCATCCACGTACAATTAGGGTGACAACTTTCGACCTGTCTATGACAGACAATGCAAATCACTTAATTCCGTTTTAGTGAAAAATAACAGTTTGATAATTAGTAGTCGTACAATCTATAATCAACGGATATAATAAATAAAACTTTTGTTCTTTTTAATGGTGTTTATGATATGTTAGCTGTAATTTTTTAGCTTTAGCTCAGTCAAAAATTTTATAATAGCCAAACATGGCCAGAAAATAATTTCAATTCAAAATTGAGTGTTGCGTGCACCACATTTTTTACCCCAGCTAGAGAGTCGAAAAGTTGACAAAAAAAAAAAAAGAATAGAAATAATGTCTGAAATGTGTTGTTTTATTATTAGCAATAATATTTACTTTTACATACTACCAGTAAGTGTTATAAAGAACGGATCAATCAGCTTTTTTTTAATTTTACAGGGAGTAGATCAACATTCGCCCTTAATAAGCCAGGAACCTTCTGTATTTCATTCAACTAATAAAGGTACGGTGTGACTGATTTGACAAAAAAAGAGACAGAGACAATGAAGGCACTTTGTATTAATTATCGACTGAGGCAGAGGAGGTGTTTAACAGGGGCAAATACTCGGCCCCAATTAGTCTTCTCAATGGATGGATTAGGCTCAGATCCTCTACAAAAACAAAAAAAAAAAACTTAATCATTGACTTCCTGTAATCATTCAGCAGTGTCCTTTACTGATTTAGACATTGATCCTTTTAATTTGAGCACTTTTGGTGCCTGAACTTTCTTTCTTATTTTTACTTAGCCAATGAGCAGTAATATCGTTCGAATGATGCAACTGCGAAATTTTGGGAAAAGGTTTTATCACAGAAATTTGTTAGAGACGTTTTTGATTGAATCGACGCCGCAGGAAAATATAAACAGAATAGAAAGAATTTTACACTGGTACAATTAATTTTAAAAATTAGGTTATTATACAATAATAATTTATTTATATAATTAGGTAACAGGGTAGCTCAGTGAATTAGTCACTGAATTCCAGAGCTTTCCCGTATTCGAAGTCAGATAATGGCAGATAAATTTTTTGTTCTGTTTTGTTGGTCATAGATGGACCCAGGGGTCGGAAGACACTCCCAGGGCATACAAAGACTTTATAAAGTGAGCACTCTTAATTAAATAATTGAGTAAGGAGAAAACTTGGAGGTTAATCGTGGGATCGGTCAAATCACCTCTTTGCACAACCTTTGGCCTAAAAACAGTACTTCCTGACATAGTAATAAACCCAATACCATCCATGGATTATAGTAGTACTGTTTTTTTTTTTTTAAATATATAATAACTAAGGGGAATCCCCAGTCTGCCTAACAGAGGAGCATTGTCAATTTTACAAGTTATATAACTGTTCATTTAATTGTACTATTACTTGCTCAAATTGTATAATTGTAGAGCACTCAATAGTGTAATGGTTAGCAGCTTAGTTTTCAATAGTGAATTACCAGGTTCAATACCTGGTTCACCATCCTCTTTTTGTGGGCGGGGTGGCCGAATGGGCTGACGCGTTGTGCACAGCACCACCGTTGCCCGGCAAACTGATATATGACAAATTTTATGAAAATAGTCACGAGTTCGCGTCCCGGTGCCAAGGCGTCTTTTAAATCCCCGCCCACACCCCTCGGCCCGGGAAAACCCCGTATAGCCTTGACGGCGAGAAAGGGGAGGATCCCCCCCAAAAAAATTGTATAACTATAATTTACATGTATTACATGTAGTTTAGATTGTATTATTTTTTATTAACATAACATAAACTGAACGAAGCCACAATTTTTAAATTTATTTAAAGATTTGTACTATACCTGCAAGCGCTTTATTGACTTTGTATGTAATTATAATTATTTTTATTACCAATTTGTAATCATAATATATATATACAACTTTTTCAGCTTCATATAATCCCAACATCGACACCAGGGTGTAAATCTATATTTTGTATTTGGATAGTAGTAGGTCACAGGAGCTCAACACATATGTAATTAATTGAGTAGCTGTGTCATTAGTGCTAATTATATGGTTAATAGGAGTGCTCCTGTAATCTCCTAAAACTATGTTTGTATAAAAGAGTGATAATTCTTCTATAAAATTTTATGATTTACAGTTACATCATTATTCCACCGGACGAAGATATGTTTTTGTTTTATTGCTACCACTTGTTGTAGAAAGATTACTTAAATTAAGTCAAATCCGCTTTCAAGTTATAATTATAATATAACTAATTGGCTGGGCGAATAATTCGCGCACTATATTGGTGAATAAATTTCAAATTAGAAATAAGTAAATGCATGTATTATAAAAGGGAGACAGTATATTGTATTCAGAATAATAGAGGTATGCAGTACTTCATTACTTCCATGATTTGAGTTCTTTTATTTTAAAAAAGTAGGCAGTCGCTTCTGTACTCAGCCCGACCGCGGCGAGTACTGAGAGCACTCAAGCTGCATTAATCATCGTTAGCTAAGTACTGAAACTACTCACGGTGTTATATCCAATTACAGAATCTACTCAGCCAAATTCCACTGAGTACTTTTTATTTTTCAACTACTACATTAATATTATTAGTATACGTATTTTCTCTTGATTCTGCAAATAATAGCGTCCATATAGGGATTATGTAAGATCCTTAATCAATATTAAGGTCCACAATAAAGTTATTGGAGTCGCTTTTTATGAAAATACTATCGGATTTTATAATGCGCAACCCCGCATCAAGTTATTGTAACTTTTTGTATTTAATTGATATTAGGATCCACTATTAAGGTATCGAGGTGTTTTTTTTTAATATTGTCCGATTTCAGAATGCGAAATTGCGCATCAAGTTTTGGTAACTTTTCTAATTTAATTGACATTAGGGTCCACTATAATATATACTGCCTATTTAATTCTGTACTAAAAACTCGTAAATACCCATTTGATTTCTGCTTTATTCGTAAGATAATTTGATCACATAATCGATAAAAAAGGTGGACTACAAAAATATTAAGCCGGTTGGGCTATGCAGCATCGTCATTTTTATAATTTGGGGGTGTAGGTCACTCCAAACGGCTCAATATATTTCAAAGCCAACTTTTTTCCCGACTTTGTGCTCAAGTTATGTTACGATTCAAGTTGAAAGCAAATGGGTATTTACGAGTTTTTAATACCTATTTCTTTTTTTCTTTTTTTTTTTTTTTATTATTATTGAAATTTACAGCTGTATTAAATGATAAATACATGAAGAGAAACAACCCATTGGTAGCACTCCAATTATATTTCTATAGCATTTCCAAGTTGATTTCAACCTTTTCAAAATCAATTTCAACCTTTTCCAAGTCAAATTCAATCTTTTCCAAATCAAATTAAACTTTTTCCAAGTCTAATTCAACCATTTCCATTTCAAATTAAACCTTTTTAAATTCAAATTCATCCGTTTCTATTTCAAATTAATGTTATGATTTTTTGTACAGTTTTGATTTTTTTTAAATAAGGGGCATCCTTTCCCCACAAGGTCTATTTTTATGCTCTCCTAAGGAGAGTTTTTCAAAATACTCTGGATTTTATGTTACACTTACGAATATTCCTTTATTGTACCTATTCGGATATATTAGGGTCAAGTATTATGATGTCGTGGGCCTATTTTTTTAAAATGACCTTTTTATGATCAAGCCACCGCATTTCGACTAATTTAAGTTTTTTTTTATTTAATCAATATAAGGGTGTATTCTTATGTTTCCGGAGTCGTAGATTTTGAAAATGAACTCCATTTTAAGATTACGCCACAGTTATTTTTATATCAGTACTTGAAACATTTTAAGTCTCTAATATTCAAATTGATTTAATATTTAATCTACATTTTATGACTACGCCGCTGCATCTCGATTAATTAAACTTTATTCTAAAAATGGAGGTCGTTTTCAAAATATTCGGTTCCGGAAACATAAGAATACACTCTTATATTTAAAAAATCGAAAAGCTTAAATAAGTAGAAATGCAGTGGCGTAATAAGAATGGAGTTCATTTTCAAAATCTACGGCTCCGGAAACATAATAATTCACACTAATAACGAATAAATACAAAAAAATTAAATAAGTCGAAACTCGGTGGCGTAATCATAAATTGCAAGTGATTTTCAAAATCTACGGCTCCGGAAACATAAGAATACACCCTTATATCGAATAAATCTAAAAAACTTAAATAAGTCGAAACGCGGTGGCCTAATCATAAAAAGGTCATTTTTAAAAACTAGGCACACGGCAGCATAATACTTGTTCCTAATAAATCGGAATAGATACAATAAATAAATAAGTAGATAAATAAATAAGTACAATAAATATCCATAAGTGTAACATAAAATCCATAGTATTTTGAAAAACTCTGCTTAGAAGAGCATAAAAATAGACCTTCATATTGTAGGGGAGGAGGAGGGAAGACCCTTATTTAAAAAAAAAATCAAGGATTTACAAAAAATCATAATATTAATTTGAAATGGAAACGGTTGAATTTGAATTGGAACAGGTTTAATTTGAAATGGAAATGGTTGAATTCGACTTGGAAAAAAATTAATTTGATTTGGAAAAGGTTGAATTTGACTTAGAAAAGGTTGAAATTGACTTTGAAAAGGTTGTTTTGACACCATTTTTCAAGACTTGTGATGTGTGATTTGAAGAGTTTGGGATGCAATAGATGGGTCGTTATTAACTGATAGGATACACGTGTCATCGGCATAGGTGGTGATGACAGTGTTGGATAATACCTAATTAAATAGACAAGGTTTGCCGACCTCCAGATTGAAAACGAACCAATTCCGAGAATTTTCGTAAATAAAATATTTGTAGGTTATGATGAGATGAAACTATTTACGAAGAATCAGCCGGATTTTGATAATTTGATAAAAAGCGGTCTGTAACACGAATTATTAATTGTATAAAAAGTTAATAGTATATTCTATATATATATATGATGACAAATAAAGTTAAATAAAACATAATCACATAATTAATACTAATTAAAACATAATGCGAGATAGTTATTTAAAATTAATATAGTAGAAATTTATAAAAGAAAATTAGCCTTGATTATAATCAAAAACTTGTTAAAATTAAGAATCACACCGAATAATTTATGCCGATGAGATTAGATTTGTCATTAAAAAAAATTCGGTGGTTTGCTAAAAAAATCGTTACATTATCTGTGAAATGATAAATCATACGAAAGGGAATTCCGTAGAGATGTAGCGAATTTCAAGTCATACTATAAATTAAATATAAGTCACTGAAAATGCAGCAGTTTTGAAGTTACCGTATGTCGATGGATCAAGATGTAATATATTGCGTTTTAAATATTTCAACGTTGACATAATTAGCAATCGTTGTAACATGCCGGGAACGCCAATTAAATATGCCCAATAGTGTACAGTTTTCGAAATAAACTGTAATTCATTAGGATGCACTGAGTGATAGGTGCCAGAAAATACTAACTTGAGTTAGTGTCTAGTTTCGAAGTCAGGGTGTTATCTGCTATGTTTGCCTTCTGTTCTTGAAATAACTTAAACAAAACATAATGAATCTTCAGAAGCGAATGAACAATTTAGTGAGAAAATTAATTTAAAAATACAGTTTGTAGCAGTTAATTAAAATCAAAAGATAAAATGAAATAACTGATGTAGTTGCAAGCTATTTTAAAAAAAATGGGAGCAGAGCCAGCTGAAAGAGTCAACACAAAGTTCTCATCAATACCTCAGCCACTGCTACCTGTTGCGTTTGCTACTGAAGGCCGGTTAGCTTTGGTAGAAACTTGATCAAGTTCACTATTTAGGGATCACATAGACCTTTGAAGTGGCTGTAATCCTGGCATAATTATAGTATCGCTTTAAATTAGTTTTCTAATATTGTATTGGGTTAATAGTTCCCTCCAAGTGGCGAATAAGGCAATTGCCATTAATGGGATTATTTAAAAAAAAAATATTGATATAGTCCAATATAATTTCTGTTTACGCGTCCAAACTAAAGCCCGTTTGACACATTGGAGTCCAGTTCACCGAAGTTACTATGTACGACTAATTTCCCCGTTGTTTTCAGTGTTTGGAGATGGACGATTTCACTTCTTCCATCCGATTTGAAAAGATATGTTAGGTTCCTCTACAACGCTAATGTCTTCGTTCACCAATATCAATAGGACATAGACTATTGGTAGTTATTAGTTTTTGTCGATTGACTTGTTTTTTGGTTTATTTTCAATAATGAACCATTGTAATCGTCGAAAAAATCAAAAATTTAAACCCCCCTCAAAATTTGTTGTTTTACGTTTCAAGCTACGTAAAAATTTTTTATCCGTCCGCGGCTTTTCTCCAAGACTACTTGACCGATCTTTTTCAAATTTGGAAGCAAAGGTAGGGTTCACCCGAGGATGATGCTTCTACCTCGACATTACAATCAGCCCTTTCCTTCCAAGATGGCGGTCGCAAAAAACAGTGTTGGTATTGACTGTTGCGCCTAAACTAATGTACCAATTTCAATGAAACTTGGCTAAAGTCTTCTCCTTGATCTTTAAATTTATTTATATAACGTACTTCAACGAAAAGAAGCTGAAAAAAACTTACGAGGAGTGGTAAAATTAAATTTCGCAATAACTCAAGAAGTATACAATTTTTTGTCAATGTTGTAGTTATTTAAAATTTGCGAATTTTACTAAAAAACAAAAAAAAAAATCATTAAAATCGGACATTTTGGAGAAAATATATGGTGTTCTAAATATGTTTTATATGTTCTACCGCAGTGCTTATACTTTTGTTTTAGATTTTGATTTTTCGAACATTTTAGAACATCTATAGCAATTTTGCCAATTTCGAAGCAAATTATCAATGATAAAAAAGATAATTATAAAGACCAATATTAGGAATTCCTTTTTATTTATTTTCATTAATTCTGCATAGAAAGTAATCTTAATTTTTATGTAAAATTATTTGAAAATAATAAACCATTGCCTAATAATTTGCAGCGTTTTTCACTCATGTCGAAATTATATGGATAACGCAGTTAAAGTCGTGAACTCTCTAACAGTTAAGAACATTAGTTAATCTAAGTTCACCGAACTCTATCGGTAATCCTACATTTATTGAAGACGAAAACTGTTGAATATGGACCAAATAAACAAAGTTCTCAACGATCAATCACAGACTCGCAAGATCATTCTTGAACTTGACCAATGTGGATCTGTTTATCACGGTAACTAGAAAGAATAAACCTGTTAGCGATTAATAATTTTGGAAAATTCGCTTTATGTATCAATTTAAAGAACAAAACAATATAATGCATTCATTACTAAAACTACATCACAAACATTTGTAAAATGTTTTTAAACAATTTACATGCTCGAGAAAAGTAAGTGTCAATAAACTTAAATTAATCAACATTCAAAAGCCATATACTTGCTGGACACTGGCGGATCTTCGGGGAAGAGGGTTCTTTCGGGCTGAAGCCCCCCTCCCTCCAACATGGTAAAATATGACCATATTTTACAAAAAGAAATATTAAAAACTATCTCTTAAAGTATTCTTATTCGTTTAATTACATTTAATAGGACTTTAGGAACCACTTAAACACCATTTCATATAGGTAGTTAATTTATTTCTTTTTTTTTCAGATTATTTTTAAAAAAATCTTTCTGGCTGAAGATTAAATCCTGGATTTTACTAGCGTTGCTGGATACCATGATAAACAGATCTTGTCAATCGGTATGATAAAAGTAACATAGTACTTATTATTTAAAGTCTTATACTAGTCTGTTTCCATGTTGTTGTTTTTTTTCAGGAAAATGTAAATATTAATAATATTTTAATAATTAAATGAATAAATGGTTCAATTTATTGGAATCCAACATTAGTCTTTCGAACATGTTTTTAGAAATAAAACTATTATCATTCCACATTTATATTTTTCCTTATGATTTACTGCAACACTATATATTCATAAAAAAAAAAAATTAAAAATTAGTACTTTCAGAGAAAACTGGAATTGAAAGTTTAACTTAATTTTGAAAATAATTCTTAAATTGACCTGTTTAATGTCGTATCATAGGAGAGAGGGTATCCGGGGAGGAGGAGAGGAGAGACATTTAATTCTGGTTCCTCGCTCTCACCCCCTGGCGCAGGAAAATCCCCGTATAGTCTAAAAGGCGAATCAACAAATAAAAGAAAGAAAATTTCTACAAACAGTTCAATTTCAGTAAATTTCAGGAAAATGTGATATGGTGCGGTTCAGACCTCGAGTTAATTTACAGGGAATCAATTACGGATCCAAGATTTAATTTTTTGGAGGGCTTCAGACCGAAAATGTTTTATAAAATAAATATAGTGATAATTACATTGAAAAAAAGAAAGAAACTATATGAAATGGTGTATTAGTGACTTTTGAAGTCCTATTATATGAATAATAATACTTTAAGAGATTTTTATCATAATTTTTTTTAATATTTTATCATAAGATATGGTTATATTTTACTATTTTGGAAGACTTCAGTCCTTCCGCCCCCCCCCCCCTCCGTAGATACGCCTCTGCACGGAATGACCCTGATGCATTCCACGAATAACAATACCATTAGTGCTCATTTAAAATTAATGTGAGTTGCTTACGTATATGTAATTTAATAAAGAACGGCAGACTCGTTTCGCAAATGATTAATTTGGTCAGCTTGTTGGAAAGGGCACGTCTATAATAATCAAATAATGCTAAATATCGAAATTAGGCGAAGCCCACTGTCATTTACGTTGTTCTGTCACAAATTTACGTACAATTAACATGTAGCATACATTTCGTTAATGACCCAACCCATCTAGTTGTAATAAGTATATTTCAAATGAGTTTTCCACTTACCGTTGCATTTTTAAAATAGCCTGGGATAATTACTATTGGTAGCATTCGTAGGACCGGATTGATATCAACTCTAAAAATGTAATAAACGTTCTTCCTCCATCCGAAATATATGCTTTATTTAAACATTGTAGGTTCGGTCTTTATCTTAATAGTAATAATAACATATTTTTTTATCTCATAGTCCTACTTTATTTTATTTTTTTGTATACCAACGTCTTCGCACTTATCCTATTTTCAAGGGAAGAAATCTTTAACAAATAAAACAATCGCCACAGTCTAATTATATTTGCTCATTAATTATTTTCATTTTATACTTTATATTACATACCTATTTTAAACAATTAAAATCAATGTGGGCTAAATTGCCCTTGTCAGCATAACTTAATTAGTCAAATACTATAACCATTCTGATAATGTTATGTTTATTATAAACTTCTTTACATTCCAAACTAAAATTTTTCATTAAAATTAAAATTAAAATTAAACTATCTTTATGTATTGTTAAACCATTTCATAAATATTATATTTAAATAAATAATGCCATTTTATTCACAATAATATTAATAATTCATCCTTTTAAAAGAATATATAATTTCTATATTTGAAATTCAGTTTGTAATTTTATACTAAAAATGTATCATAAATTATTTAAAAATTATATCTAAACAAGTACCAATCTCATTATTTCTGCATTTCAATAAATTTATAAACTAATTTTACTTGTTATTTCTGCATAATTCTGACCTATAATCCGCTTTGAAATTAACAGTATATATGCTTTCAGTTTACAATAGAGTTATTGTTTTATGAAAGATAGAATTCTCAAATGGAGTTACTGCATGACTATGCACACCATACTCAGACCTCTATCTGTTTGGTCTAGCTTTAAATTTGGCATTTCTTTTCTTTATCTTAATTTTAAGGATCATTATCACACGTGTCATTATCACCTGAATATCATAAATGATTTAATACAATTGAGGAGGTTGTAACATTCAAGAAACGCAGTATGTTTAATAGTTTGAGCGTTGTCCTGTTAAAGATCAAAAAGATCATACTTTATATCTCGAAGTACTAAAATTCTCAGCAGGAAAACCTGCAGTTTTTCGCCAATGAATCGATTCTAGAATCAAATTGATCCCATTTAACTGGAAAATAAACACAGTATTGCCCATTTACATACAGTTTGGGCTGTATTGACATATTTTTTTTATTAGTTTAATAAAAAGTTTGATGGTCCGATTACCCTATACCATAATTTAAAGAAAAATAAAGAAAAAATACATCAACGTTTCACCACTCCCCAGTATCCTCTATGACCGTATGTGTAGATATTTATTTAGCTTTGCAAAAGTAAATCTATTTGCGGAAAAAATATTTCATTCTTCAATTAATTATAAAATTTATTCATAGTTGTTATTCATCTGAATTGAATAATTCCTACAACCAATAAGAATAGAAATCATTTAATTATTTATAATACATAATATTAATCATTTCAAATGAATTCAGTATTGGAAGGAATTCAGAAAATCCAGCATTTAAACGCTGGAAAACGACTTCAAAACCTGATGGGTATTAAATTATATATTGATATTAATAATTATAATAAAAGGCTTAGCGAACCCGAAGGTTCGATGCCGACACCACCAATCGCTTATTACACACCTCCCTCCACCGTTCGCCGTCCAAACCCAGTTCCTTCAGATCGGCTTTAATGCAATCCTCCCACCTTCGCTTCGGTCTACCCCTCGGACGCTTACCATTCGGCACAGCAAATATTAACCTTTTAGGAATTCTCTCGTTACCAAGCCCAACAACTTTACAAGCCCATTTGATTCGTCGCGATGAAATTACCTCAATTATATTACCCGGATACAGTTCACGCTATTCGGCGTTGTGTAACCGTCTGAACTCTCCGGTTAACTCATCCTTCTTCGGTCCGAATATTCTACGCAATACTTTATTTTCAAAAACCTTCAGACGCTGCTCATCCCTTAATGTAAGCGGCCAAGTTTCGCACCCATAAAGAACTGTAGGCAAGATAATTGTTTTATAGATTCTATTTTTTAAGTTTCGGGACAAGAGGCGCGAACTAAGTAGTTTTGTCACAGAGAAATAACAAGCATTTCCCGCCTTCAGTCTAACCTTAATTTCTTCTTCAATTTCGTTTTTTCTAGTTATCGTAGAACCTAGATACCTAAACTTATCTACCTGCTCAAACATATTACCATCTATATCGATATCACCAGTAGTATCGCCATTTTTGCAGTTTTTTTTTTTCGAGCTATGCTGTCGACATACGAGTTCACACTGACAGTCTCACTTCTATGTATCTAGCTCATAACTTTTAGCGAGACTTGGTTATTTTGACTCGAACGATATCGAAATATGTATTACTGTTGAAAATTTGGTTTCGAACTAATTACTACTAAATTTCATGTTTAATATCGTATAGATGAAGTGATACTTTTTAATTACCGGTAATTAAAGAAAACCATTCATTTCTGTCTTAAATGTCGAAAAAAGATCGCTAGATAATTTAGCCAAGTAGTTAATTTAAAATGAAATTTAAATGATTAATGTACAACACGTTGGCAACACAATGTTTAATACACAATCCACTGCTGGAACAGCAAATTGAATGACATAGAATTTGTATAGGACTTTATAATGCCGAAAGCTTGTAATTGTAAATGAGTTGTAAAGGGTTCATTAAATTATTAACAAGCAGAACCGGTCTCGACGATTTAAATAAATTATCAGCTCGTTTAATATTATCAACATTTTCTGTATTAAGAACATTGTCAAGAAATAAATCTTCATTTGTAGATGATAATTAAAGATTACATCGAAGATAGTAATAAATATAATTTAAATAATATACTGTAAGTGAGAAAAACTGCAATATTTTATTATGCACTAAATTTTTCTAATTTCTGTATGATATCTGACCGAATCTTCCAGTTTTCTTAATTACTGCACCCAGATATGCGTAATTCTCCACCATTACCAGTACCTCTCCTATGCAATGTATTTCTATTACATCTTGAAGTCGTCTGATATGAATTGCTTTTCTCTTTCCAACGTTAACTGTCTCTTTCTCTCCAGTTGAGCCAGCTTGCTGTATATTTTGCTTTGAGTTTGATATGAGAATAGTTTTCAATGAATTTAAAACTATTCTATTTTATAACTCCTGGATTAAATTAGTTGAATTTCGGTTTGTAACAATGTTCTTCAGGAGGAACAGTACCATTAAATTTTGGCTGGCATGAACGTTGTTTCACATTTTTGTAATACTTGTTAAAAAAAATCTGAATCTTTATAGTCCATCCTATTAAAGTTAAACAGTCAAAATTTCTTATGCAGCTTGTGTTGTAAAAGTGCCTTTGACAGAGATGTCATCACTACCTACTACTTCTTAGATGTCGGCGGAAAGCCACTTGTTTCTGTCCTGGAGTACTGACGACTACGGTAGACTGTTGTTTTGATGACAATTTCTTAAATGCTTCCACTAAAAGCCCTACAAAGTAATCTACATAACACACTTCCCCAAAACTCTGGCTGTAATAAACGTTTTGATGAATACAAAATTTTATTTACGAATTACTCAAAAACCCAAAATGGTTTATTTTAAAAATAATATTTCCTAGAAAAGGAAACCATTGAAATCTAACTATTAGTTTCAGAGATATGGCGGTTTGAATCGTGTACACATGTTCCTTTTAAAATTGGACAAAACTGATTTATCATTAATTGAAAAAGATAAGCCTTTGTGTAATTTTTTTTTTTTAAAACACATTTATTGAGAAAGATTACAATCTATTACAATTAAGGACATTTATAATAGTGTTCAAAGACCACATATACACTCTATTTACAGTAAATAAAAATAAATAATATAGAAAAATAATTATACAAAAGAAAGTGTATATAAACAAAAAAATAAAATAAAAATAACAACTGAACAATATTTACATAATCCATTCACTCAGAAGAAGTCCAAGCCAAGCCTTTTCCTCACTCGTGGAAGGAAAGGCAGGACTCTAGGAGATCCCCGCGCCTCTCAATCAGCCGCATTACTGGTATTAAGGAACAGTAGAGGCTGAGCAGAGGCACCATAATCACACATACATGTTACAGTGGTTTAAAATTGAAATATTTTTTTCAGTTTTAGATCAATAAAAAAATTAAATTCCTCTTGACTTCTTTCCAATCAGAAAAATAAGAAAAAAGGACGACCAGTGACAGGACTGTGCTATTCACGCTTTTCATTACTATTAAATATGCTGTGCATATTTTTATCTTATTATTCAATAAACCTAATTATAGTCAAAATGACAAAAATGAAGGGACGTGGAAGTCATGCGCACAACGGGTTACACATCTCTTATCTAAATTAAATATATATAATATATTACAATGCTTTTATATAGTATCATTCGTAAAATCGCGTAAAAGAGGCCTCTTTCGTATAGACATTTTCCACATTAAATAAAAGTAACGAATAAAACTGACATTTTAATTTATTAAAATAAAATAAATCAGCATTTGTTTTATTTGACTGAATCATACGGAGTTAATGGAGCGATTCTAACGAATCACCCCGTAAAAAAAGTGATTAATATTTCAACTCCACGACTGCGGATACTATATCAGGATTAAGGGTTATAAATTATCTAACTAACGGGGACACGGGCACATGCACGGTTTTATGGTGACACGTTTAGTGTGTAATGTGATGTTACATGGTCACGTCACTATCTATTAATAAAAAGAATAATAACAAAAAAAAAAATACCGTTTTTAAAATTAATATTACTTTTTTCTTCTCAAATTCAAAGTCAAACGATTTCTTGGTTTGTTGTCAAATCAATGGGCGTAGTTGGATTTTTTCATCCATACTTGGGAGTTTTAATCCTCACTCAACAAGAAAAAATTCAAGCACTCATTTTACAAAGTGGACCTAATCTGACCCAATTTTTTTTTTCTTTCGTCGCTCTAAGACTTCCATTGAAGTATTATACTACCAGATGTTCTTAAGGTAGGTTGAATTTTAAAAAGTTGGGGAAACAAAGTTATAACATAATGTTTCATATGAAATATAATAAAAAATAATATCTTATTGCAAAATATGTTCTACATTTCTTGCTTCCTTTCCAAGGAAGAGAAGATACTCTAACTTTTTATTACGTTCGGGTGTGTGGAACATAATAATTTTGTCTGGCTGGTATATGATCCATTTGTTAATGGAAAAATTCCCTGCCCTATTTCAAAGTTCTTTAAGTTTTATTTAAAACAAAAATGAATTTCATTTTTAACTGGGTCAATGTAATAACATTTACATAAAAATGCCTTTTTGATGTGCAAACCTTAGTTTAAAAAACGTAGGATATGAAACTTTAAGAAACCAATTAAAGTAATTATTTTTATTTTTTTTCACTTTTAAATTTGTAACTCATTTTTTACTTTTCTACCTATACTAGATAAGGAAAGTTTCCGATATGCGGCTTTCGACGGAACTATACATTTACAGAGCCTCCTGATTCAGAAAAACACATTTTAGCCATTCGTCTGTCTGTGCCAAGATTTTCTCAGGCACAATATAATTGTTATAATCGAAGAAAAAAAATGTTCAAAATATTATGAACGCCAACACTCCTAAGCAATTCCCTCTAAATTTAGCCGAGATTGAAATTCACTTCAGAAGCCTCTTTGACAGTAAAAATCTCTGAAAATTGTGCCCCGACGACAAATTTGACTTCCATTGATTTCCAAGAAACAAAAAATGCTATAACATGAACGTCATTGAACACATCGCCTGTGCCTGACGGTGTTTTGATCCGCAAGATAAAATACTTCGAGGTATCCCATATCATCAAAGCTAGTGCGAAGATTATGCTGAACGTGGCTTATGTACCATAGCCTCTGCGTCAAGGACACATAACCCTGATCTATTAGGAGAAAGGAAATGCCAATTGTAAATAACAAATGTATTTGGGATGTGCGTTCTCGAGAGAGCTGGTACTGAATGAGGAAATGGTGACCAAATTGAAAAATAATTTATATAAATTGGTCATCTCTTCCCTTCTTAAACCGGAAAAAAAGATGAACGTTTTCAACCAATACGTGATCCCGGTTTTTACCTACCCTCTCCTGCCGGCGTCCTTCACAAAGTACGTCCTGCGATATTTGAAGGAATTGATACAAGTATTCTCAGAAGTACCAATGCCATTATCGGGCTCCCCGGTAATACATGAAAGGCGATGCTGTATTGCCCAACTCCCTCCTCCTAACTCACAGGCGCCATAGAGTCAAGTTTGAATTGGGGAGGCTCCTTAGAGGTAAGGAATTCACACACTTAGCCAAGGTCTGTTGCATCGACAGTGAAGTCTCAGTTGTTGTATTTCGCAGGACAAGAAATACATCTTGGATCCAACTATCCGCTTTGAGAGCAATGACCTCGATAAAGCGGGTGAAGTGGAAATGGAAAAGAAATACATATACGATCAATATCCCCTTTCATAAAAGGCAAGTTCCTTGAAACCTTCGGAGAGGTAGATTTCACAGTGAGAAACCTCTGGTTTGGGTCTCGCGGAACGATCTCAAAAAGAACTAGGTGAACTAGGTCCTCGAGGAACTAGGAGTTGATGTTGGCCAAGAATATCATTCTAGACTCCCTAGGGATCCACTATCACTTGTATAGCAATTGATTGTGAATTTGAGATGTTTATGAAAAAATGATATATTTATATAAAAATTTAATAATATGATGTAAGAGCCATATGGATTGATCAGTAAGCTGTGTAAACCTTATATATCAGGGCAGCACTACTTTCAATAAGGTATTTCTCTCTGTTCTGGCTGAAAAAATAGTATTGGTGTCGTTAACTCAGGACAGTAAAAAAGTTGAATTATTCCTATGGATTTTTTTGTTCCATCGATTTTATGAGTGAAAACATACCTATAAAGTAAATATCACTAATGTTTGTGCAAAAGATCGTAAGTAAAAATTTTCAACTTTTATTCTATTTATGCTAAAGGTGATATTTTGTAGTTTGCAACTGATATAAGCAGTCTATAACAAAGGGCAATAAAATATAAAATTATACTAATAAATCCTAAAGAATCAATTAGTTTTTATGTAAAGCCCTATCGTGTAAAGTCCACAATTTTTGCATACATTAATTTACAGTATGGAATTTTTTTTTTAATTATTAATGAAAACGGTGTGAAACGGTGAGGAAGCTATACTTAATATACTTGGCAGACGTTTTTACGAAAATTATCGGAGTTGGGGCTAAAAATTTCAATCTTGAGATCGGGAAACTTTGTCGATTTAAATAGGTACTAAGAACTTGTAAATACCCATTTCCTTTCCAATTGAATCATAATATAATTTTATAACAAAATCAAGAAAAAAAAGTGGCCTTCAAAAATATTGAGCCATTTGACATGACCTATATCCCAAAATTATCAAAATCGAGATTATATAAGACAAACGGCCCAATATTTTTTAAGCTACCTTTTTTACCGATACTTTGATCAAATTATTTTGCGATTTAATTGAAAAGTAAATGGGTTTTTACGGGTTTTTTCACCTAATTAAATAGGCAAAGTTTGCCGACCTCCAGATTAAAAACGCCCCAAACTCCAAGAATTTTCTTAAATAAAATAGTTAACGATGAGATGAAGGTATTTACAAACTTTCAGGCGGGTGTTAATAATTTGATAAAAGGGGGTCTGTACCACAGACTATAACACACACGACTCATAAACTAAATAAGATTAAATTAAATGAAAATTAAGTCATTGCTAGTTTTGATGTAGTGTCGTTATTTTCAAATGTACCACTATTACAATGAAGAAAAATATATATAATAAATATATATATTTATTCAGAAATATTACATTCTGTCACAATTAAAGACACTTATAATAGTGTTCAGAGAGCCCTCTCACACTCTATTTACAAAAAATAAAAATAAATAATATAGAAACTAATAATAATACAAGTAAATGTATATAAACCAAAAAACTAAATTAATCAAAATAACAACACACACTTTTACAAAATGCTCAAAATAACAACACATGCATACTATGCAATATTTACAGAATCCATTCACCCAAAGAAACTCCGAGCCAAGCATTTCTCCCTCTCGTGGAAGGATAGGCAGAATTCAAGGATATCCCAGTGCCGCATTACTGGTATTAAGAACCAGTAGAGGCTGAGGAGAGGAGCTATAATCACACATACTTTGCTTGAGTTAAGGATCTGGCCATTGCCCAAACTCCAATATATGCTTATTCACAGAAGGTCATTGAGCCACTGCCTCTTCAACTTTCGAGGAGGATTGTAAGGATGGGAGCTGCTTGATAGAGATTGTGCAAGAGGATTTGGATGATAGGTAAGGTTCTGGTGAAATTTGGAGAATTTTTCTGGGATAAGGTCTAGGACAAATTGAATATTAAGGTCATGGCGTAGGGTTTTGTTAATTACATCGAACGGAGCATCAACTATTGTTCGAAGGACTTTAGATTGAAAGGATTGGATACGTTTTACGATAGAAAATTTTGCTGTCTCCCACAGTTCAAGTCCGTATGTCCATATAGGTTTCAGGATTGTCGTATAGATAAGTAATTTGTCTCCAATAGAAGGTTTAGGACTATGAGATATATAAGATAATCCAATCATTAATACAAGAAATATTTCATATGATGATTTCCAAATTTACCAAACATTCCAACCTTCCGAGATGCCTGAGGCCACTCAAAAGCTCTAAGAGGATACTCACTGCATCAACAGATGGACATCAATTAATGAGTTAAAATTGAATGCATACAAAATTAAGGCTTTTCTCATCGGGTCCAGGCATCTCATTAGTTCCCTTCCTTACTCTCCTCTACTATACCTCAATAACCACCCCATTCATTTTTTTCATACAGTCAAAAAGCAAGGAGTAACCTTTGTTCATAATCACTTTTGAGTACCATATATCTCATATTATCCGAAAATCTATAACTATCCTTAAACAATTCCTAAGAATCCATGATTTTATTCCTCTAAAACCTTAACAGCTCCTTTTAATCTCCCTTGTTTTCTCACACTTAGATTATGGTTATTTCGTGTATAGAAGCCTGTCTGTGAGACTAGAGATGTGACTCAAGAGACTCATGAATTGCTTCATAAGATTCCCAGGTATTTTCATGTTTCCTGCTTGTACACCGAGTTGAAGGGACTTTGGTATATGACTTTTCCAATTCCTCGGAACTAAAAACACTCCCTACATCTTACAACTCTTTATTTTAAGCAGGCCAGAATATATATTTAAAAAATTAGTCAACTTCTCCACTTGTTCAGGCTTCATGATTTTAATAGCTGATGGTAGTTTAATAATCAGTAGGTTTTTTTGGTATCCCCTTCGTTTCCTTTTAAGCTACACGGGTTTTTTTTTATCCCGGACCGGAGGACAGGGCGGGAGAATTATGCCTAGTTAAATGTCCCACCGGGCACCAGGATTTGAACTTTTGATTATCTGTTTATCTCAAAACTTGGTTATCAGGTTACTGGTCAACGCGTTGTGCTGTGAACACGCTTTAGCCCGCTTGGTCACCCCGCTCTTGAGGTCGACAACCTTACTAACGTTATCATTTTATTACTTAAGCAAGGAGATTATTCAATCATTGTGAATGAATCCCCTTAAGTACCATAGTAAACCTCTCTTCCCCCAAAAAGAAAAAAAAAACAGCAAGTATCCATGTTGCTGTTTTCAAAATTCCTAAATTCATAGATAAGAGTTATATTTGATTTGTAATTGCGTATTAGCAAATATAAACAGTTTCAGGAAATGTCAGATAATTAAAAAATGTGAAATTCAATAGCTAATTATATTCTCATATTTTTCAAGAATTGTTGATTTACGGTTATAATACATGTAACGAAAATTTGTTGAGGTAGAGTGTGAATGCTGTCCACGATCCGTATTGTACAACTATAAGGGTGAAACTGAGAACAGAAGTAAAGAACAGTGGTAAACAATAATTTTATTTCAAGTTGATAAATGGATTAGTAAACTCTTTGGCGGCAACTCTCGCAACACTGTTACCCCAACCAGTTCTAAAGGTTTTTCCCTTCCACGGCTTTCAGTGTAAGAGCTGGAAGTGGAAAAGAGTTAGTTCAACATGTGGGATGTTCTCGAGTTTTTTTATGGCTTGTGAGCACCCAATGACTCTTAAAGTGAAAGCTGAGTCGAATAATTTTATCTTTGCACAATTTTCAACGCTTGAAACTAACTAGAAAAATAACTAGAAAATATTGTATTTATATTGCAAAACAAAAACTTCGCCGGTTCTAAATTTTAACTAATTTTCATCATTTCATAAGTTGCTCTGTTAAAATGTTTCACTTGGATCTGAAAGATTTTGATAGGTTTAAAATATCTCACCAAGATTTTGTTTTCCTGGCTTTCGAAGTACTAGGCCGTGGTACAAACCCCCTTTTATAAAATTATTAACATCCGCCAGAAACTTGGTTAATAGTTTCATCTAATCGTGAACTACAAATATTTTATTTACAAAAAATCTCCGAATTGGGGCGTTTTCAAGGTCGAAAACTTTTTCTATTTAATTAGGTATTAAAAACTCTTAAATATCCATTTGCTTTCCACTTGGATTGTAAGATAATTTGAGCATATAATCGATGAAAAAGGTGACCTACAAAAATATTGGGACATTTGGCATATATTTTGACAAGTTGGGGGTGTAGGTCACGCCATACGGCTCAATATTTTTGAAGATTTCCTTTATTCTAGACTTTGTGCTATCATTATCTTACGATTCAAATGGAAAGAAAATGGGTATTTTCGAGTTTTTAGTACCTCATTAAATAGACGAAGTTTGAATTGACCTCCAGATTGAAGATGCCCCAATTCCGAGAACGTTTGCAAATCAGCCAGGCTTGCTCTTGCAGTCCAATATAATTTTGCTCTCATAGCATAAGGGCTGTCCATTTCACTAAAGGAACATCTTATGGCTTGTAATGCATGTATCAAGATGTTCACCTGTCATTTGTAGGTTACGATAAGGTGTGTCTATTTACCAAGTTTTAGGCGGATGTTAATAGATTGATAAAAAGGAGTTCGTACTACGGACTATACATAACCAAATAAAGCTTTAATAATATATAAAAGGAAAAACAGTTTTTCGTTTGTAAACGCTAATCGCGAAAACTATTAAACGAATTTAAAAGCTGTACGGGAAAGTATTATGATTTCGTTTACACAGAACGCGATACGTTTCATCGGCAATATGATATTGCTGTTTCAGTTGATAGGGCGATGTAGTTGAATTACTATCTGTTGCATTATAACAGTCATATAGAGATAAATCATCCCCAGCGATACGTTCTATTCGGCGATATAGAATTTCGGCCAACGATAAGTTTATATGAAGAAGAGAAGAAGAAGAAGAAGGAAAAGTATTTTTATTTATCAAAATTACAAAATATAAATTACAAAACAATACAAAATAATATTTTTAGATTTAAAACCGAAAATCAGACGTAATACATAGTCTGTTGACCGTCAGAAGAGTCTGTGTTCCATAACAAAATTATATTTCAGTCTATTTATATACAAATACTTAATAGGAAAAAAGAACAATTATAAAATATTTAATTTATATAAAGTTATACAAATATTTTAATTACAAAAACAGTGGTACCGAATTCTCCAATTTATTAATAGTTAAATTCTCTGGTGAGCATTATTCTATAGGAGAAAGCAGACTTGCAATAATTTACCAATGCTATCCAATTGTTTCGATTTATTAAATCTATTACTTGATCCCGAGATAGATTTCTAGATTTTAACCTTTTTTTTTTTGGTTTATTTTTTTTATTCACACCTGTCATAATGGTAATGACAACCAGTGAATGTGAGGTTGATTCGAAAAAATAATGTCATGAAAGGCATTACGAGGATCAGTGCCCAGCGGCACTGGTAATATCTACGTTAGGCGAGGAGGTCCCTCATCCAGCCCCTCTTCAGTCTCCTACAGACGTTACCTGCCATATTCGTAGTGACCATGTCAATTATAAGTGTATTAGGATGTCCTTGTAAGTTGTCATGGAATCGTTTGTAATGAGTTCGTATGTGTTCGTTAACAGTCGGCATATGGAGGTCAGTATGTATGGTTATGTTGCTAACGTACCAAGGTGCTTTTGTGATTGTCCTGAATATTTTTGCTTAAAAGGTTTGAAGTTTGTTTAAGTGAGTATTTTTTAGCAGTTCCAAATATTTGTGATGCGTAAGTCCAAATAGGTTTTAGTAAGTAATTGTATGTGTTCAATTTCAGTCTAAGTTTTAATTTTGAATTGACATAGGGACATGTTAAAGGGACATAGCCCATTTCAAAAATTCTATTAAATGTAGCCAATAAAATGTTTAAAAAGAAATCGGGAGCATACTTGTAAAATTCATAAGGGATCTTATCACTTCCTGGTGCCTTGTTATTTTTGGAGTTACCCTAAACAGCTTTCAACTCACCAAGAGAGAAGGGTCTATCTAAAATAGCACTATTAATATCCGTTTAAACGAATAAAATTCTGTTTGAAATTAACGGAGGGTTGTATAGAGTTTAAAGTGCATAAACCAATCTTATAATGATATATTACCTACTGACCAGTAATTACTTTTTCTAAATACCTTTACAAATTCCCAAAACTCTTTAGGATAAGTTTATATGATTCTTCTATCGAACTCCATCTGGATTAAGGCGCTGTCACACAGAACGCGATATCATCCAAATGCGTTATGACAATGTATTACTATCTATTACATGATATAGACTATATTTCCTGGTCTAGCAGAAATGCAAATAAAGAATTAACTTTAAAATAATGAACGAATAAGTATTTGTTTTTAAAAAAACAACAATATAAATATTTTTTATCTTGCCTACTGATTTAATTTTCGAAAATACTTTGTTTTCTCACTTATCCTAATATTGTTGTTCATTCTGTTATTCTTTGTCACTTATCACTCACTGATCATTATTCTATTGACCTTATCCTGTTTGAATTTGCTATGGTGAACGGTAATAACCGAGAAGGTTCGACAATGCTTCCCAACAAGGGAAAATCTTCGGGTGAGGATTGCACATGATCCCAATGGACGTAAACAGATAATCTGGGATGTCGCTGTCCAGCAATGGAATCAACGATGATCAATAATTACGAACACTCTCTCAAACCATGCAGTCGCGATCAGAAGGTTTGATGGTTTGAAGCGCTAAGGAAAATGCTGCTGGGGAAAACGGGAATAAACTTTATCACTGACTTTGATTTTCCCTTTCTCGTTAAGAAGAGAGCTACCCGTACTTCTAAGATTTCGTGCAAGGATGGAAGACAATAATAAAAGGACCGGAACCCATTAATCTTGTGTCATTAATTGGGTGGGAGAAGGAGGAATCATTTATGAACAGAGTCGTTGAACTTCAAAAACTCCAATTGCAAATGTCTATTTGGCTGAGATTTGGATACATCATTTATTATGCCACCCAGAAGAAACATGTGAGACAAGGAAGTGTCTGAGTAAATGAAGTATTCACACAATAATGTCAAATTTATTAAAATTAAGTGTAGTGAACTTACTTTTACGGCTAAAAAGCCATGGCAACGATAACGGTCACGTCTGTGCCTTAGCTATCTTTCTATGGAATATATACTTTTACAGGTTGTGCCGTAAAAACGGAAATGTAAGTATTAATTATTTTACAAATACATGTTATAAATCAAGAAATTTATGATTTTTTTTTTTTTTTTTGTTAAAATACAATTTTTGTTGAAAGATAAAGTATAATTAACGAGTATGAATTGTTATTGTGTTTTTTTTATGACTTTATACTCCCGTTCCCTATGTCAATTATTAAAAATTATAAAAACTCAGATTCATAATTTGTCAATATCCCAAAACGTTCCGTAACCACATATTTCATGATTAGGTAGTCAAACGGGAAAATCAATTTAAAGATATGTAGAGTAAAACCCTATTTTTTAAAGAGTAGTTATCTGGTCTTTACTCAAGTACATTTTAAATGTCGAAACATCAGATATTGTGCTTTTTGGACCTACGATTTCCTTCTACCGGAGGAGGGACTACTGTCCTCACTCTTGATGAGCTGATCCCTCTTCAGTCGAGGGTCTCTTGGTATATGTTTGGGCCTTGGCAAATGGCTCTCAGGTACTGGTGACGTAGCAACCAGCTTGTTAAAATAAAATAAAAAAACCCTAGCTTATACTTTCAATGTTCCTGTTTTTTTTTTGTTTTTTTTTTGTAATATAATCCATGGGATTAGGTCGTATCTAGAAAACGATAAAGGAAGCCGCTATTGAAAATGTACAATGATCATACACTGAACCAAATCGGCAGTTATGGTTACCAGCTCTAAATACCATTGTAGTTGGTCCAGGTGCGGCAACCCGCTGGCTAAGTAGTCCCTAGGCTGGCTCCCTGCAGAGAGTGTCACCAATTAGTGGCCGAATAACACTTCACGCCATTTCGATAGATCGAGCTCAATAGGATTATGTAGCAGTTCGGAGGGTAGCGTAATTAGGAAGGAAATAGTTTCTACTTCTGATACCAGTAGTATTCGATTCTCGGACAGATGGTTGGGGTTGTATTTTATTATTCTAAACTGGTTAGTAAATTTTTTTTCTTTAGTAATTTGTGCGTTTCAGTTTGAATATTAAATATAAAAAGTATAAGAGTTTCTAACTGTCTCAGATAAAACCTTTTTTGTTAGCATAATTAATTACACTTTATCAGTATAGTATACGTTTTTACTTACATTACTGCCAACAGGAAAATATAAAGAAAGAAGGTACTGCTATAGATAAAATTTTGTAAAAACTCCTTTTTTAAAATAAAAGACAATTTTCTTGCATTTCTACGTTCGTCGTTTTTTTATTATTTTAATATAATTCAGATCCCGAAAGAGCAACCCTCAATCGGCCATTACACCTCTCCCTGATTTAGAAGTTGTGAAGCAATTGGTGCATCAAAGTTAATGAATCAAAATGTAGCCATGGCACTTACAACCTACGACGCAGATCCCCTCCGCCAATCCTATTTAATTCTGTTAAATTCCGTACTTCAGAAACTGTCCGGTATCTTTTCTTCCATTTTAGACAAAAAACAGACTTGGATCCCAGACTTAAAAGACAAGAGCGCAAAAGACAATTTGCTCTGTTATACAGATTACTAAACACAAGTTCTCATTTTTCTGTCGAAAATAAACTATTAATCCATATGATCATACTATAGCCTAATATGGCCCTCTGGACTTATACTGTAATAGGCAGCTAAATTTTCGAATATAAAATGTATTCCATCTCTCCAGTCCAAAGTAATTTGAACAATATTTAAACATCCCCTATTATGTCACAAACAAGATTCACCATGACCTTAAGATCTCATATGTCTTTCACATCATCCCAATTTACAAAGTTTCACAAGAGCCTTTCGTCATCTTAGTCTTTAGCTCAATCCCTATGCTTCGACCATCCATATAAATCCCCCCGTAGGTTAAACCGACAGTGGCCTCGAGACCTTTAAATATGTTAATGGAGTTCTGGCAATGGCAAGTTTCTCCACTCAAAGCCTAGAGATTTTTAGCTGGGGGCCCTCTCTCAGTATCCACTAGCTTCCAGCAGGGATGCCTACAAGGCAGTTTCATGGCGTAAGTTGCGCCATCACAATTTTTAAGAGGGAGGGCACATTTCATTGGACTTTGTTTTTTGAGGGAGTACATTTCGTCGGAGTTATGAATTTTCAGATTGAAAAGTTTGAAACAAAGAGACAAAGGGAATGCATGGAATAAACCTCTTCAAGTGCAATTGTACGGGGGCGGGATGGCCGAATGGGCTAAAGCTTGTGCATAGCACCGTGAGTTACCTGGCAACCAGATAACCAGAGTTATGAGATCGCGTCCCGGTGCGTTTAAATTCTCCGCCCTCATCCCTAAAATATATAGAGGAAGGGAGGGAAGAGGTTCATGCGCTATCGACAGTGTGGAGAGATGGGCACCCCTAGCTTCCAGTACAGTGACGCGGCTAGAAGAGAAGCGCTGAGTTCTACTGGAGTTTCACTTTTCCCTTTCCTACGTGAAAAACAAAGTAAAATTCCACAAATCTGGAAGTATGAAGCATTGATACCTATTTTTAAAACAGAAAAACCAAATTGTAAGTCTTTTGGAAAGACTTAATAAAAGACTGTCTGAGGTAGTAGAAAAAAAGAATAGACGATAAACAAAAGATAAACGTGGTTCCTGTAAAAAAAATAATAAAAAAATAACCGTGGTTACGTTGTTTACATGACGTGCTGATTCATAAGACGATCAGAGCTTTATTCAAAACAAGAGAAGTTCTGTAAATTACGGAATGAAATTCATAAAATAGGAGAGTAAGGGGAAATAATAAGATATGAAGTGTGTAATATTAAAAATCTGAGGTAATAGCTACCAAATCGAGCTAAAAAATAAATTCGAATCTTTGTATATAAATCTACCAAAACTGGAAACTTTTAAAGACTAGAATAAAAATAAAAGTTTAGGAAGCAATAGGCAGCCAGGAGAACCAAAAAGACAAAATTGTTTAAAGAAGGATGCGAAAAGCCAGTTGAGGAAAGCAGAAAAATAACAGTTCCTAGCTTACAAAGCCGCGAGAAAAAAGAACAACAAATGATTAGGAAACAAAAAATAAAATTCCTCAAACAAAGATTGCAAACTATTTACAGCAATTATTACTTTGGAAATTTATATCAATTAACTAAAATATCTATTTAAAGTACTTTCGACAACTGAAAATTGAAAATGTTATTACTTTCATACCCTAACTCTTGTGAGCAAATTGCTTTTATGAAGAGTTTGGAGTCGATATCATCGATGGAAAATGCAAACAAAACGTGATGAATATTTTCCATCAAGATAAAACAAACCAAACCGTTAATAATCCACAATATTTATGTTCCATTTTCCATTATAATTTTTCTAAATTTTATTAAAACAAATAGCCATTTGTTTACTTATTTTTTCTTTGGATAGGAAGTTTAAATATTTCTTTTTCATGAGATTTTTTAAATTTGTTTATTTAGAAATATAATAATAATCTGTCACATGGACAATAATAATATAATATAGTTATCATATTCACATCAGATATATGAACCATTCACATTAACCTTGTGCACAGGCAATATCCTAACCAATGAAGGTCTACTGATGTGCGATTATTGCTAGTTGAAAACTTCTACATTAATAAATGAAAGCAATTACAATCAAAAACATCATTTTCTTAACTTAATTATGTTAACACACTATATTAAATTATTTAATGAAATATATTACAATCTGTCTCAGGGACATTAATAATAGTGTTCACAGATCACATTCACATTCTATGTACAGTAAATAAAATAAATTATACAGAAAAATAAATGTATTATTATGAACGAAACTTACGTGTAGGACCTAAAATGGGCATTCTTAGTAGGGACAGGTTGAATGTATAATGTTATTTTAAGTGAAATGGACGTTTTTTACTATTAGCTGATTTCAAAAATATTAGCCCAGTCAGTTGAGGGACTACAAGCTATTTAAAAATAATAGGGAATTTATTACAGGCAGCCAAAAATACTCGTTTTGTAGTTTTCCATTTATAATTTCTGTATGGTGTAACTAATAAAAAAAAACTTTTTAAAATTGAAGAAAAGTAAATCACAATCATACCTATTCATCCCTCTTTTCTCAATCTGCCGGAGTTTTTCAAGGTAGTATCCTTGGTCCTATCCCTTACACTGTTTATACAGCTGATATCCCAACCCATGCTAACACTGCCATCACTACGTACGCTGATGACACATGTATCCTGTCAGTTAATAATGATCCAACAATTGCATCCCAAACCCTTCAATCACGCATAATAAATCTTGAAGAATGGTGTCACAACTGGTGGATTAAAATAAATTCCAAAAAATCACATCAAATTACCTTCACTCTTCGCCGTAAACCTATGACTTCCTGTCCTACAGTATCCTTCAACAATAGCTTTTATCCCTGTCGAACAAATCCGATACTTAGGACTCCACCTTGACAAACGACTCACTTGGAACCTCCATACCAGATTGAAACGACAAGAAACCGCTCGACGTTTCCGACTACTCCAACACTTACTAGACAAACGCTCTAAGCTTCCAGTTAATTACAAAAGACTTATATAAATGACTATAATAAGACCTATTTGGACTTATGGAGTTGAACTGTGGGGCTCCACTAAACCATCAAATTCCTCTCGTATCCAATCTTTCCAATCCAAAATCCTTCTTAAATCCTCAATGCTCCTTACTTTGTCACAAATAAAATAATCCATAAAGACCCTAATGTTCCATATGTTTCCAATTTGGCCGAATCCAGATACCTATCCTTCCATAATAAACTTCATAACCATCCGAATCCTCTTGTTTCTAACCTTGCTTCTTCTTCGATTGCTGATAACCCTCTGAGGCGTCTGAAAAGAAGATGGGTTCGTGATCTCCTCATGTAGACAAATTATTAGAGTGCTACCAATGGGTAGTTTCTCAACAAGCGTGTTTCATGTTATATCATTCCTCTGTAGACATTTACTTGATGTATTCATACTAATACAGTTGTAAATATCATAATAAAAGCTAAAAAATAAAATAAAATTGAAGAATGTTCAATCCCATCCCAGGGAGGCGAATAATAATACATTGAGGGGCATAGTAAAGAACGTGATAGGTCCTAGAAATGGAGAGGGTGAGTCATCAAAAATAAAAGAGGACATTGTGAATGGTCTACTACGTTCAAGAACCTTTTAAAGCAAGAAATGGTGAATACTGCGGATTTTGATGAGGCCGTAGGCAAGTTCCTAAAGTTCCTCAAAGTCATTAATGCGGAACTGCCAGGTCCCCAGCACCCAGCCGTAAAATTTTATAGGATGAGGAAAAAAAATAAAATGAAAATGGCTGACAAGGGTGCTGGACAAGTCTCAAATCCGCAGAGGGCAAACAAAGTAGACAGGAGTCGTCGGCAAGAGCAGTATCAGTACGAGGTTGCCCAATATAATTATTATAATAAAAGAAAAAAGGTTGTGCAAACTGTAATGAATGCCGACGCTCCTAAACGGTGTCCTCTAAAAATGGCCGAAATCGAGAGGCATTATAAAGATCTCTTTGAGAACGAAAATCTCTGCGGGCGTGCGGATTACGAACAGTGTGCCCCGATGCCGGATTTGCTGTCCATTGAGATAGAAGCTATCAGGAAAGCCATTAAATCAACATCAATGGACACATCGCCGGGGCCTGATGGAGTTCTGATCCGCACAATAAAATATTTTGACGTATCAAGCATTATTAAAACGATTGCAGAGATAATGCTAAAGGTGGCCTATGTTCCGGAACCACTTCGACAAGGGCGCACAATATTGATATATAAGGGCAAAGGTGATATAAACAATATCTCTACCTGGAGACCGATCACCATATACTCGATTGTGCGCCGAATCATAGAGAAGGTTCTGGACTACGAGTTAAGAAAGCAGGTCACCTTCCACAAGAGTCAGAGAGGCTTTATAAAAGGCCTCCCGGGAACGCACGTCAACGCGAGGAGCATCGACGCGGTATTAAAAGATGCACAAAAAATGAAAAATGACTGTGAGATAGTTTTCCTCGACGTTGTCGGTGCTTTTGACAATGTTGGGCACAAACACATCGTAAGCTCCTTAGAAGCGAGAGGTGTGTCACCGAATCTTACAAATGTCATATCAGCTCTCCTTAGCACGAACACCATAAAGATTGGCAACGGTGTCCATGCAACTAGCCAGATCAAAGTGCTGCGCGGTGTACCCCAAGGCGGCCCCCTGTCGTCTTCACTCTTCAACCTGGCCATCGATCATCTCTACCGCGACCTGTGTGACGAGGACTTTTCCAAGAAATTTGGATACAAATTAAGGAATGAGCAGGATTGTGTGGTCCTCACAGGTTTCGCGGATGACCAAGCAGTGTCGGCGCGTGACAAGGGGGCTGCAGAAAGAGTGATTGACAGCATACAAAGAACATTTAAAGAAATTGGTCTGGCTATAAATCCTCAAAAAAGTATGGGCATCGTTATAAATAAAGGAGAGCTGGAAACTACGGTGCTCTCCCTTGAGAATGGTGAGTACATCCAAACATTGAAGAATGGAGATACGATTAAGTATTTAGGATGTACATTCTCGGGAGAGCTGCAATTCAACGAAGATTCGGTGACTAAATTGAATGATAATCTAAACAAGCTGGTAACCTCTTGCTTACTTAAACCTGAGCAGAAACTCAACATTGTCAATCAATATCTGTTCCCGGGTCTTACTTACCCTCTCCAAACTGCGCCCCTAACAAAGCTACGTCCTGCTATACTGGAGGGTATCGACACTATGATTCGCAGGAGCGTAAAGGCCATTATTGGACTCCCTGCGAATACTTCCACAGCGATGTTATATGCCCCCAGGAGATACCGAGGATTGGGATTAATCCGCTGCCAATGGGAGGCTCCTCTTCAACATTGGTCCATTGCTCAGCGACTGTCCAATGTACCAGATGCCCTTTTTCAGTCTACCTTCGATTATTCGGCTGAAATTGCTGAATGTGCCGAGAGATTGGGGGTTGATCAGGGTCATCGAAATGTGAAAGCTCTACGGCAGTCGCTACGAGAAAATGCATTTGAGGAATGGGCCAACTGCAGGTGGCAGGGTATTGGTGTTCGCCATTTTAAAGAGACCCCGAAAGCGAATAGATACATCTACGAAAAGCAAGTACTTTCGGGGTCTGAATGGTCGAATGCCCTAAAACTAAACATTAATTATGCACCCCTGCGTGGAGTCCCAGGAGTCAGCGGACAGGTCAGAGAAGTTGGGTCCCTCTGCCGTAAATGCGGCAGAGAGTCTGAAACACCAGCACATGTGCTGGGAAAATGCCCCAACAACTCCCTCCTCATAACACGTCGTCACCACCGGGTCAAGTTCGAGTTGATGAGGCTCCTTAGGGAAAAAAAATTCACCTGCTTTGACGAGGTATATTGCATCGATAGTGAGGGCTCTACGAGATACGCTGATATCGTCGCATTTCCCAAGACAGGAAGGACAGCGCTGATCTTGGATCCAACTGTCCGCTTTGAGAGCAATGACCTCGATCAGGCGGGTGAAGTGGAAAGGGAAAAGAAGAACACGTACGATAAATGTATCCCTTTCCTAAAAGAGAAATTCCGTGAGACCTTCGGAGAGAGAGAGTTCACCGTGAGAGGCCTCTGGTTTGGGTCTCGCGGAACTATCCCAAAAAGAACAAGGAGCTTCCTCGAGGAACTAGGTGTCGACATTAAGGACGTAGCGAGGTTGGCTGAAAATATAGTCCTCGACTCCCTGGGAATCATTCACCACCACGTGCATGGCTAGCCCGAGAGTTTTAATTTATGTATTTGTCTCTTTATTTATTTAGTGAATAATTGAAAACAATAGCGATAAAGAGAGAGAAGTGAGAGAAAGGGAAACTTAATGTTAAAAAAAAAAAAAAAAAAAAGCATGAACAATGAGAAGAAGGAAAAAGGAAAAAAAAAAAAAAATTATAAAGATAAATAAAATAATAAAAATGTATATATATATATATATTTCTGTTTTACTAATATTAACTAATACTTCTGTATATTTATATATAAGTTCATATATTGTCTTAAGGATAGAAGAGTATGCTGTGTATATAGCAACCCAATATAATTGGGCAGCAATCCTTTATATTTTATATTTTATGAAAATAAAGTGTTTCTCTCCGACAAATTAGTACAATGACTTTATAATTTGATGAAGTGGTGGTACCGATAATTTTAGTTAACAAATGCTGATTTTAACTAACTTTACAATAAACTAAGATACATTTCTATAAATGATGGTTTACTTTCAAAATGAGCTTTCTAAGAGAAAAATTATGCAATGAAAATAATAGTAACCTTGTGTATTTTTTTACAACATTACATAGTATTAAAGAAACTTCCTCAGGTCTGATTCGAGATGCTCGAAGGTCATAGTTTGGAGTCATCTGGGCTGTAAAATATGTTTCCATCCATCACTTTAAGGCGTTATGTAGTATGGGTCTCTTCCGGGCACTAGGGACGAAACCACCATTGAACGCAAGCAGAGGTACCTAGAAATTATTTCTTTGGATTTTTGGGGAGTGCACATTTCGGCAGGGTTATGAATTTTCGGAATGAAAAGTTTCATACTAAGGGACAAGGGGATTCATACTAAGGGACATGGGTCTGTTCCGTCTTTCCTCCTTGTTCATTAGCAGCAAGTATATTACTACGATTTTTTCTAATTTTATCTTCGTATGCTCTGTTTTCAAGAAAATGTGAGCAATAAAATATCATGGAAATGGGGTTATAGGTTCTTGCGCCATCGGCCTTGGAAGGAATGGGCACCTCTGAACGCAGGCTCCTGAGCACTAGCGCTAGCTGGTGCCTGGTACCAAAACCTTTGGATTTGAGTCTTAGTTGTTTGCCTCCATGAGATTCAATATTATTCAAAACCATATCTTTACTTATTCGCCACCATACTCTGGCCATCGATTAAAGAAAAATAAAAAGTTAGTAGAAACGAGAATATTTGTACGTTAACATTCATTATTTATTCGATGCTTTTAGTTTTGTTGGTTATTGAATTCAAATAATTTTAATTTATTATTTTAGGAAGGAAATAAATCTGAAATGGGTTCTGTACCATCATTTTTTCTATGATATGGTACAGATGATTGGGCCTTGAAAGAAATAAGTGGACTGTATTGAAATGAACTATAATCATGATATTTACATAAAATAGAGATGGGGGTTTGGCGTGTAAAGGGCTAAAATATTTTACTTGCTCACTGATTATTACTTGGTCAATCAATTACTTGGTCGGGCGACTGCAATAATTCCTCACCTCCATGGGTCCGGTAGGTCTCAGTGTGATCTACTCCATGCCTCTTCCCATGTTAGAACAGAGTATGAATTCCCAAGTCTTGAAGAGGGGAGAGAAGTCGTATTTTTCTCGTTTTAGTCGCTCGTTTTTCTCTACTACTTACTACTAGTTTTTGTGCAGACTGCGCCACCGTCGCTGCAGTGTTACCTACTCGGCTGGTCTTTTACATGTACCCCATGAAGGAGGGGGGAGGAGTAACATCAATTTAGGGTGATCAACCTTAAACAAATCGCCTACCTAAATTATACTGAATAATTTAAAGAAAGAAACATACATTTGGAAGGTACCTTGGTGAGCTTCAATCAAAGAACAAAGAAACAAATACTTACAGAAGAAAATAGAACTCTGTTTTAAGAATGTTCCTGGGATATTGAGGTGGGTATTTAATTGCTTGCATCTTGGTATTTTACGCCTGAGGAATGGTCACCCACCCTGAGAAGACTTCGCAAATTCGTGGAAATGTAGATTGCCTAGAAAGATGTTTCCTAATTCTTCTGGGAAGAATAGTTTATAGGATGAGTCATATATAAGTTTGCTGTTTGGAGTCATATATAAAATGACGCACAGAAAAAAAATGTAGCACATGAGTTGCTAATCACACCTCCTGAACAAAATTTTGGACATACCGCCCACCCTGCAAAGACCATAGGAACAAAAAAGTATGTGAAATAAAATTATTTTGGAACTTCCTAAGTGTTAAGAAAATTTGATTTGTATGCAAGAGACCTTGGGTCTTAATTTCACAAAAGTCCTGAGGAGCTATCAGAGTAGTACAAAAAATGAAAATGAAAATGGGGTAGAAGACCTGAGACTAATTTTAATGATTAAGGATTGAAAATGGTTGACCAAAGATGTTGGTTCCAAAACTAAAATTTTCACCTTGCGTGAAATTGAAGAGTAATAAAGAGCTGTGATTGTAAACTATAATGAACGATCTGAAAGCGTCATGGGCAATAAATGAAGGTTAGAAGTTTTTTACAATGCAATGAATTAGCTATTTGTTAGGCAGGTTCTATTGAAGGGATGTAGAACTGCCGCAATCCGAGGATCATGTATCCGCCATCTTGGTTTTAACACAAGGAAATAAGATAACATCGGTATCTCCCACCCGAAGTAGATATATAAGCAGCTGTAGAGCTTGCTGCAGAGTAATGTACCTAGCTGGAGGTAAGCTATATTTGAGTAAATATTTCTCAAAGAAGGATTTCGATTCTGCATTATTTCCCCTATGTGAGCATCTTAAAGAAATGTAGTTCACAGTCTTAGGATTTGACGCAGCTGGACGATCATATGTTTTAAAATGAGGCTCATGGAGCCTGGGAGAATAACATTCATGTCGTACTAATGACATCTTGGAGGTGTCACTAAAATTATACCCACCTGATGCTTTTGAAGAAAATGTAATTTCCAACGATATTTCTCTGTGTTTATTAAAATCTGAAGCAGCTGGGCCATCGGATTTCTTGGAATGAGACTCTTGAAGCATGTTCAACTTAAGCCGGTGACCCTCTAGTGACCTCATGGAGGTGTCATGCGGATGTACCAACGATATTTCGCTGGATTTATTAAAATCTAACGCAGCTCGGTGCTCAGAGAGAAGTCGTCTTCTTCTCGTTTTAGTCACCCATTTTTCTCTACTACTTACTACTAGTTTTAGTGCAGACTGCGCCACCGTCGCTGCAGTGTTACCTACTTGGCTGGTCTTTTACATGTACCCCGTGAAGGGGGGGGGGGGAGTAACATCAATTTAGGGTGATCAACCCAAAACAAAATCTGTTTCGTTTTGTCCACTTCCACAGACAAATCGAAAACACCGAAAGGGATTTATTGTAACACTCCTCAGAATAGGGTGCATCAGGCTTATTCATAGGTACTCAGCAAGATGTCGCAGATGCCACACGCTTCTAATAACGTTACACATCTTATAAACTGTGTCAGAGCTTAGATGTATCTAGTACCTTACCTCGCGTCCGCGGATATTAAAAAGTCTAACAACCAGAACACCTGAAAAATTTGTTCCAATTTCTAAAACAATACTATTACTGTAATATTATGTGTAACTGTAATAGGAAATTACTGTTATATACTTATTTAAGTATATTTATATCATCATCATCATCACAGGAACTACAACCCGGTACGGGTCTTCGCCGTATCAATTCGTCGCCTCCATTCCTCTTTGTCTTGCGCTAGGGTCCGATAAGCTCTAGTGTCTAAAAGCTTCTCTGCGTCGGCTTCGATCTCATCTGCCCATCTCAGTCGTGGTCATTCTCTCTTTCTTCTTCCATCCACAAACCCTAACAGTAGCCGCTTGTTTGTTGAGTCCCATCAATCTTTGCAACGTGCCCAGCATACCTTAGTCCGTATAAATTGCACCACATCCGGTTCCCGGTAAATTTGCTACAACTCTACATTATGCCTTAGCCTATGCTGATTTTCAAGTTTTACAGAGCCAAACATTCTTCTCAGGATTTTTCTCTCGAAAATATGGAACCTGATGGCGCCTGTTCGAGATAATGACCATGTCTCTGAACCATATGTCAGTACAGGTCTAACAAGATATTTGTACAGAGCGATCTTAGTGGATCTAGCCAGCAGATGACTTATTAAAATTTTAGCTAGGCCAAAATAGCAAATATTAGCTGATGTAATTCTTCTCTGCACTTCTTGGCTAGGCACATTATCTGTACAAACTAAGGATCCTAGATACACGAAATTATTTACGTTTTCAAATGTCTATCCTCCAAATACAACTGTGGGTGGTGGTGGCCTTGGTAAGTTGGCAATCATATATTTGCTCTTTGCTTGTTTAATACTTAGACCCATTACCTGTCCTGCTGCCTCTATAGGTAAGAAGGTCCTTTCTAAGTCTGTGATCTAGCTATAATATCTATGTCATCTGCGTAGGCCAGAATCTGTACTGTATATGTTTATATAATTATATAAATTATTTGTAAACTTTAAAAATTATTATATTACTGTAATATAATAACAATAATTTAACTACAAAATCTTTATAAGCATACTTAAAATTTATATCAGAAATAACATCTATCCAGCTGCAACAACACAATGTTCATAGACATATGAATATATATTACCATACATATGACATATGAGCATATATTAACGTCAAAAATAAAGCAACATAATATTTACAGAAATTTTATAATGAAATTTGAATAATGATCCTCTAAGCTATTAAGTTCCACATGACACCCAAATAACGGTAATAATAATATTCAAGAACGGTAAATATGTTCATGTGTATACTTCAGAGTATTTTATAAGCCATATGGCACCTTAAAATCCTACCAATGCCTACTTTTTGTGTCTCTGTTAGCGTTCTGATCTAAGGGTAACAGTAGGGATCAAGTCTAAATCCACATGTCTTCTTGCTAAGAGCGGAAAAGCTATTTGCCAAGCTGCCCTCTAAGAGGTGCCTTTGTAGCTCACGTAATGTTCTGGTTGGGGTTCCTCCAGTTAATCTAGTTAGAACTCTAACTGGATCACACCGTCACCTTCAAGGGGCGCCGTTTCATTAGTCCCGACTCAGGATTCGGATGACGACTGTCACCAAACAAGAACTTGTGCCTGAATTTCTGATCACTCTTTAATTAAAAAAATATTTTAATTTTGCAACAAAAAAATCTTTATTCTAATAATAATTTTGTTTAAATTGTATAAATGAATTTATGAAAAAAAAAATCAGATAAATTTATCACAAAAAATATTAGAACGTTGGATTTAGGTTCAAATTATTTTGTTTTTATATTCACAGCCCCTTTCATTTCTTTTTTTTTTCTTGAGTTTTGAATAAGTTCAAGAAAAATATTGGGCCATTTGTCCTATATAATCTCGTTATATTGAAATTTTGGGGATGTAGGTCACGCCAAACGGCTCAATATTTTTGAAGGCCACATTTTTTTTTTTTTTTTTTGTGATCAAATTGCTTACGATCCAAGTAGAAAGCGAATGTAATTGGGTATTTAGGAGATTTAGTAGCTAATTAAATAGACAAAGTTTACCCCCTTTCAAGTTGAAAACGCCCCAATTCCAAGATTTTTCATAAAAAAAATAGTTGTAGATTACGATGAGATGAAACTATTTATGAAGTTTCAGGCGGTTGTTAATAATTCGATAAAAAGGGGTCTGTACCACGGGCTATTATTAAATTAGCATTTTGATTATTTATTTTTGGTTATTTGCAATTCTAAATATGTATCCTGACAATTAATTAAAATAATTAACGTATACGTAGCAATTTAAAATTAAAAAACCTAAAAAACTGAAACCACGACCCAGTTAGTGACTTTTTGCACATTATCCTAGTTAAACTAACCACTTACTTTTACAACCTTGCGAGTACATAGAATATGATTTAGACTTGCCTCACTTAGTTTTATTAAGCATCTGATCAATTAATCTAGTGAAAGAAGTAAATAACACGTTAGCTGCGTTTATGGTTCCTGGCGTCCGAAATTTTTATATCAGATGTAATGATTATTTACTTTTATATTTATCTTAACATCTATCCAACTCCCATTCAAATATTTTTAAAATTGGCCATTTTAGAGACCTCGTAAGATAGGTAAAATTCGAAAGAATCCCGGCCGGGATCGAGACGAATATCAGAACCTGGGGATCGTAGCCGCAGCTAACGTGTTAAGTACCAGATAGTAAATTTTAGTGTTTTACTTTGACCTTATTTAGAGAAGAAGAATTTCATTAGGTAACTTAATGACTTTTTGGTCTGTTAAGTTAGAACATCGCGCATTTATTGTTAGTAAAACTATTTTTTACGTATAAAAGGAATTTGTATTATTTTTATGCACTTAATTTTTTTTTGTCGTTTATTGAATGATTATATAATCTGCTCCAATGAAGGGCAACAAGTTTAGGGCTTCAAGAGTTTATTCGTACAATACATAAAAAAAAAAAAAATCAAGAAATACATATAAATAATAATTATATATATATATATATATATATATATATATATATATATATATATATATATATATATATATATATATATATATATATACATATAAATCTTCTTATACACATTCATACCTATATTCAATAACTATATTCGCCCAGTAAATTCCGAGCCAAGTTTTGTCCTACACATGGGGAAAATGAAGCAAGACTCGGCAGTTCCCAGTGCTTCTCGTCCAATCATATCACTGGGATTAGAACCCAGTGGAATCTGAACTAGAGCACTGGAGCCACAAACTCTCAGGACTTGAGTTGAGAAGCTGGCCATTGCCATTTATGCAATTAATGAGTTATTTTATCGATAAATCTGATCAAAATTAACAACTAAGTATCTTCAGGTTTAAATCTACCAAAAGCGTACTTAGTGACTTTTTGCAATAAACCGACGATATTTTCTTTCTCAAATTTCGACTATATGCATCTATATAAAAACACTGTAAGTGCATGAAAATGACACAAACCCATTAATATATCAAATATATTGGCCACAGGCACACTACTTTCTGATTTCATTAACAGGATATCCTTCAATTTTCAATTTTTTAAATCATTTAATGTTATTCACTATTAATACTGTTTTTCTCAACTAATACTGTACGCTTTACTAATTTGAAGGAATTATCTATTAATAATTATTATTATATTAACGGTTGACATGAAAGGAATATGAAAAGCATAACATTTTAATTATTGGTATGGGTTTGTTTGTATATATACATATATATATCATATATCAGATAAATATGTTTTCCAGGAGTTCAACCCCATTCTTTTGTTTTTAGGTGTTTCTGTTTATACCAACTTAATTATAATTGTAACTTATAATTGAGTTTAATATCTCATATTTTTGATGTTACTTTTAATATCTTATACTTTTTTGATATCATACATTTTGTCAAAGATCTACAAGATATATCATTATGATAATATTAAAAGTTATACGTTCTATCTAAAATCTGTATTCGAGTAAATATGTGTTATAAATTAAAAATCGATTATTATTTATAATCCTTATTTACATCGCATTACATTAAATAGTGCCAGGTAGTACTTAATTATTAGCAATTACTTAAAATATGTGAAACATTCGTTGCCGTTCCCAGACTTCTACAAGTTCGACTCACCATCACCCTCTGGTACATTTGAAGAAACAAAAGTCTCAGGTGCTACTCCTCCACAATCTGACTCCAGGGTGTCTTATATTACAAAGGGGGAGGAAACTTTTGGCTTCTAGGGGAAAAGTATTGAAAGGTAAGTCTAAGGACAAGGTGTCAGTGTAATAAAGTCCAAAACTTAACCAGAAGGAGAAAGAGTGAAAATTTATCAGTAATGAAATCGGCGAATACATTATCATAGTTTTTGATTTATTATTAATTAATTTGATTATAACTTTTATGGCTGTGCCAGGCGTGTTAAGATATATTGTTCAATAAAGCCACTCAACAAAAAATTAACACCCTGCTAGCGCCTGTGAATAAACAGTTATAAAAATTGAAGTAATTAGATAACGAGTAACAGTATCATTTGCCTGTTGTATTATTTTAAAATTGGTTTTTAATTAATTATTATTTATATAACTAATCCACACAATACCTATAGATAATACACCATTGAAGGAAATTAGTTAGTCGATTGTTCTACATAGGTGACTAATAGGACGCTGTCACCACATTGGTACCTGAATACCTTAATGGTGGTAACATGCCTTGATGATGACCACATGCTTGGGTTGAAACGTCGGCAACAATAAACATTATACAAATTACTATGTCCTGACTGTTTATAACCTATGATAGCATATATCCATTTTTCGGTCCTAGGAAGCGATGAATATTCATCAAAATATGCATTGTTAAGTGGTGTAAAACGAAAAGAGTAAATTTAAAGGTTAAAAACCTTATAATTTTTTTTTTTTTTTTGTCTCCCTTCTTTATTGAGTATTATAACAATCTGTCTGTTCGACATTGGTTATAGTGAGGTAGGATGACATTCACACCATATGTACAAAAAAAAATAAAATAAATAGAACAAAATAATAATCAAAAGTATATACAATAGACAATAAAATAAAATAACCTAAAAAATAAGAAAATTAAAACTAAGGAAAAAAAAAAAAAAATAACATGCATACCTATATACAATCAGGCGAGGGAACTCCAGGAGAACCCTGCGCTACTCTTCCAACCGCGTCACTGGTACTAAAGCCAGCGGAGATTGGTCGAGAGCACTTTAGCCACATACACACATGTCTTGAGTGAAGAATCTGGCCATTGCCAGAACTCCAATTTATATAATTTACAAAAGGTCGCGAGGCCACTGCCGTTTCAACCTTCTTGGAGGATTATAGGGATGGGAGATGCTTGATAGGGATTGTGCAAGAGGATTTGGGTGGTAAGTAAGGTTCTGGTGAAATTTGGAGAACTTTTCTGGGATAAGGTCTAGGACAAATGGGATGTTAAGGTCATGATGTAGGGTTTTGTTGGATACATAGAAAGGAGCATCGACTATTGTTCGAAGGACTTTAGACTGGAAGGATTGGATGCGCTTGATGTTAGAAAATTTTGCTGATCCCCACAGTTCTAGTCCGTAAGTCCAAATAGGTTTCAGTATTGTCTTGTAGATCAGTAGCTTGTTTTCAATGGAAAGTTTAGATTTTCTGCTTAGTAGTCGGTATAGTTGGCCGTATCGTCGGTTGAGTTCTTGTCTTTTGAGTCTAGTATGCGGGTTCCAAGTTAGTCTTCGGTCTAAATGAAAGCCAAGATACCGGACTGTGTCTGAATAAGGAAGCTGGATGGAATTAAAGAGTACTGGTGGACAGGAATTGCGTCGGAGTGTAAAAGTAATATGTTGGCATTTAGATTCATTAACTTTAATGCGCCAGTTATTACACCAGTGCTCAATCAAGGTGAGATGACTTTGGAGATTTAAGGATGCTATTTCGGGATCAGAGTTGGATGATAAGATTGCGGTGTCGTCAGCGAATGTTGCAAGAAAAGTATCGGGATGAACAGGGATGTCAGCAGTAAAGAGGATGTAAAGCACGGGACCCAAGACGCTGCCTTGGGGAACACCGGCTTTAACGGAATAGATATTGGAAAATTCTGTTCCACAGCGAACTCGAAAGGAGCGGTCAGAGAGGTAGGATCGGAGGACTAGGTACAAGGACTGAGGTAAATGGATTTTAAGCTTGGAGAGCAGTCCGGAGTGCCATACCCGGTCAAATGCCTGTGCAATGTCCAGAAAGGCACCCGAACAGTATTCCTTTTTTCTAGGGCTGAGGAAATATGATCAACAACTCGGAGTCCTTGTTGGACAGTAGAATGTTGAGAGCGAAAACCAAACTGATGGGAAGGGATATTTTGGGATTCTATAATGGGTAGGATTCGTTTCAAAAGGATCTTTTCAAAAATTTTTGAAAGGATTGGGAGTAGGCTGATTGGTCTATAGGATGTTGAGCTATTGAGAGGTTTTCCTGGTTTTGGGAAAAGGATAATAGTGGAGTGTTTCCATAACAGAGGGAAGTGGGTGGTGCGTAGGATACAATTGTAGATATATGTAAGGAATATGACTGCTTTGGATGGAAGTTGTCGAAGGATTTGAGGTGTAAGGAGATCATGTCCAGGAGCTTTACGGAGGATTAGTTTTTTTAATTGAAATTTTACTTCGGAAGGATGAATAGCTTTTGGGGGCAAGGAAAGTGGGATTGGTGATGTAAGGAGTTCTTCTACTGTTACGGTGTGGGCAGGATGGGATTCCGGATGTGAAATAAATGTATTGGATAGGTGAATGGCGAACTCCTCAGCTTTATCTTCGTCAGATGCTGCCCAGGAGCCATCACCTCGTCGGAGAGGATGGGAAATGCGGTGAGGATTTAGGATTTTTGTTGTGGTTTTCCAAAGGGAATTGTCGCGAGAAGAGAGGGAGGATAGGTAGGAGTTGAAGGATTGTGATCTGAAGGTGGCTAATTCCAGTTTTAATTGTTTGCAGTAGTAATTATAGGAGCAGCGGTCGGTAGGATGTCGGGTTCGTTGCCATAATAATCTGGCACGGCGTTTGGTGCGGATTAGGTTAAGGAGGTGTTGGGGTAGAATGGTCTTTATAGGAATTCTGGAGGAGTCTTTTGGAAAGGAGGCAGTCCAGGCGGCTTGTTGGATTGTGGTAGTAAAGGAATTTACGGCACTATCAAGGTCATCGGGAGTTTTGAGGGATATGTTGAGATCAATATTATCGGAGATTATTTGGCGGAAAAGGTCCCAGTTTACTGGGCCCCTAATGAATGACGGTGGAGAAGGTTTGGGAACAGGTTCAAGTGAAACATTAAGGATTAGAGGACTATGGTCAGAGGAAAGTTCATTTAGACGTGTAATGGAACAATTGAGGGGACTTAAGCCGCTGTGGATAAAGAAATCAAGAAGATCAGGATTACGGTTGGGATCTGTGGGCCAGTAGGTAGGAGAGTTGGGGGAAAGGAGGTGAAAACGTTGGGAATTGAGTGCAGACAGCAGGGTTCGGCCACGAGAATTCGTGGTTCTGGAACCCCATTGTTGGTGCTTGGCATTTAGGTCTGCACCCAAGATGAAGTGATGTCCTAAGGAGTCGAGGAGAGAACTGAATTGGGCATTGGATATGGATCGGTTAGGAGGGCAATACGCTGATGCAAGAGTGACCGGAAAGGAGAAGGTTTTTATCACGATAGCGGTGGACTGTAGGAAATCATGTATTGGTAATGGGAGTACGTGATGGGAGAGGGATTGGTGTACAATTACAGCAGTACCGGCATGTGCTTTTCCGTCAGGGTGGTCAGTACGATATGTCAGGTATTGTGGTATATTGAAGTGCTGTTTAGTGGTTAGTCGAGCTTCAGTAATTAGTGCCACATCAATGTTCTTGTCAAGTAGTAAAGTAGATAGTTCGTCTGTATGATTTCTAACACCATTCGCATTCCAAAGGAGAATGGATATGGGTTTAGGGATGTGAGTCATTTAAGGATTTTTCAAAGGAGGGATGAGGTGAGATACGAGATTCGTGAGGAGTGATATGAGTGGAGTAACAAGGGATTTGAAATCGGTGAGGAAAGTTGCTAACAAACTTGTGAGATCTGTTGCATTTGAAGGAGGAGGAATATGAGGAATTTGTTGTTGGTGGTTAGGTATATTAGGATGAAGAGGATTTTGAGGTTGGGTTTGAGGTTGTTGTTGTGGCAGGGCTTGACATTTATCGGTTAAAGTCTTACCTCTAAGTAGTTGGGAGAATGATACATCATTGTTTACAATTCTGGAAGGCTCTCTCTCTCTTCTTGTTCTTAGTGCTTCATCTTGAATCCGGTTTTTCTGGTGTCTGGTTTTGAGATTCTTGTAAATTTGGCAGCCTTTGTAGTTGGCCGGGTGTCCCTCCAAGCATAGGGCACATACTGCTCGATCTTGTATAGGTTTGGTGCACTCTACAGATTTGTGCTGTTCACCGCACTTCACGCAACGCGGCAGATGGTGGCAATATGTCTTCGTGTGGCCATAGGTCTGACAATTATGGCACTGCACGATGTCTCTCTTGGGATATGGCTTCTCAACTTTCACCATTGTGTAGTATATTCTTGTGATATCATATATTTTTTCGATACCTGGTGATGGCTCCAAGTCCACGAAAAACAATGGTAGTGGGATCCTATTTCGTAATCCTGGCTGCTCCCTGTCCTCCTTCAAAACGTTTGTTACCTGGCGTACATTGAAACCAAGCGTCGTTAGTTCTTCTTTAATAACTTCAGTGGGGGTTGAGGAATGTAAATTTCTTATCACTACTCGTAAAGCTCTTTCCTGCCTCAGCTGGTAAGTGTGAAAATTCGCATTTGTTTCTGATAAGTACTTCACTATTTTTCGGTAGGCTTCTGCAGAATCAGGTGTTATTTTGGTGTCATTGGTCCTGTTAAGGCATGAATAACTGCCAGAGCAGATTTTATTTAGTTGGGTGCAGAACATCTGGAAATTTTTTATATTTTTCACAAATATCGGAGGAGGCTTTGGTTCTCTGGGTATTGCTGCAGACTCCATTACTTCTCTGTCATTTTGAAGCACTTGGTAGGGGTTTGGAGTAAAGAAAGGTGATTCTTCAATCGTTTCTTGTGCAGACGTACCTGGTTGGGGCTGAGGTTCTGGTTCTGAAGTGTTCATTTTGGTCACTGGAGGTATTTCTCGTAGGCAGCGACGAGTCCTTTGTTTGGCTGGTGAGCTAACTCCGTCTGACCGAGACCTCTTGGCCACCTTACTGGCCATCACTTACTGATCATACCGCATATCATAAGAGAAAAATAAATAAATAAATAAAAAAAATAACAAAAAAAAAAGATGCCAACAGTAAATATCAACTGCTCTGATATACACTTTAACTGTATCACGTGAATAATCAGAGAGATTCCGCTATAAAATTGGTAAAAACTGAGAGAGGAGTTGAGGAGACAACCTTCTCATCAGCTGATCCACTGCCTTCTCCAAAGGTTAAAAACCTTATAATTAACGTCAATAAAAACATTTAGAAATTTCAAATTTCAGGTGGTTTCAAAATTCGTTGGATCGAAACGGATTAAATTAGTTTTTAAAGATGACGCCGATATCAAAACTCAGTTTTAAGAACCATATGGGTTTTAAAGTTCTAAATTTAGCGTTATATAGAAAACTCGTAGTTCTTGCTGAAAGCCTATTAGGTGATATGGTTATGGTTGTGATACCTATCAAATTCTCGGTTTTTAAAATATTAAATATTACTATTATGATAGTGTTCGACGAAATAAAAATCTATTGAAAAAGTTAACGGAGGTAATAAGCTATATGATCTCTTAAGCATTTCAGATAAAATGTAAGCAAACATTTTGATTTATGCTATTCCTATAAAAATTTACTTGCGCCTGTCAACAACTTTTTGTAGATGTGTTGGAAATGCAAGATATCTCTGACTGTTTTCTTAAGGAAGGAGATCTCTCATCCAACGCCTTTTCAAACTCTTCTTCATGTTCTGTGGGTATGTCAGCTGTGTGGATCTTTCTCTCTGTTATATAAAAAAGTTTATAGTGACTGATATTTTATTTTACTTATAAGGTGGAATATCCAAACACCGCTGCCTTGCGGTTTTCTGGATACTTCGCCCAAATCTCAGATAACAGCTTTTCGTACTGTTCAACAATTCTATTCTTAAACAATTCATATACTTATTTCATTTGTATAATTTCTAAAATGGAGGTTGATCCGCCGTAATTGATTTTGAAAATATATATATATATATATATATATATATATATATATATATATATATATATATATATATATATATATATATATATATATATATATCCAGGTCTGAATACTATACCTCAGAATTGACTTCGATACCCTTAGAACTACAAAACAAGGTTGTTCTTCGCCAAACAAATAGGACTTAATAATATACTAGTATGAGTGCAGGAATAGTTGTATCTTATTCCTTAACTATTGAATATAAGAATTATTTTCAGTGGAAAAAAATAATTTCTTATAAAGTGAATTGTTACTTCGTCGTAGCGATTTTGGACAATTATGTGTTAAATAGCCTTATACCTTTTTTTTTTCTTTCTTATTTTAATGTCTACATTTTTACTTACATGTGTTCTTCTTATTTTATGTTGATGTTTTTTTTTTTTCAATTTTATATAAAATGTATGAATGTAGACATAGAGGAATACCACTCAATGCCCTAGATTGTGGTATAATTGTATTATTTTTCTGCAATAAAATTCTATCTATCAGAAAAAAAATATATCCTGTCAAATTCAGAAAGACAGTCTTATTGGGATTCAAAGGCGATACCTTCTATTGCATCACTTGTGTTGAAGACAGTTCTGTTATAGCATAGAAGTGTAACAATTACACTTTATTATTATTGTATTTTCACATTGTTATATTGGATCGGTTGAAAGGAACTAAGGATGAAACTAATGGATTTTAATTTTGAAGGGTTCAAATTTTGTAGAATTTGGTAAGGAAAGAGTTCAAGCATTTATGAAATTTCAAGGTTGTGATGTATATATTATAAATTTGATATGTAACTATTGTGATGAATGGGATACAGAATTGTAACTTTATAACAATAAAGTTAATGTGCGATAGTATAAACCAAATTGATTGATCAAAACTGCATCGGTTATTATCATTAGATTTATTGATTAGGGTTTCTTGAACTTAAAAAAAAAATCAACATAATCAACTTCAATGAGTTTGAAACAAGATATGTTTAAAAAAAATGTACAAATTAAACATTTTCTTATTTAATTCGGGCATGTTATTCAAATTAAAGTTAAAGTTAGAGTACAAAAAAAAAACTTTTACAGGACAGAAAAAAATAAAAAAGTTTCCAATAACTGTTAATTCCTTGTTATGGATGGTGGAATAATTTTTATATTCGAAATTATGCACATATTATTATAGTTTTCGTTTACGATAATTGACCTTAGAAATATAGGCAATACGATAATAATAGTTAAAACATCTAAGTTTAACTTTATACTGTATTATTTCTGACGTCCAGAAATATGAAAGGAATTTGATAATATAATATTTAGACAACATATATTTATAATGCTATCTTTGAATGAATTCAAGCCAAAGCAATAAAATGTTTAAGATCAGACTTTAGGGCTCACTAAAAACTACAAAAATAGTAATTTATGAGTCCTTATTCTCATAACGGCTGAAGATTTATTAATGATGTTTGTTTTTCCTTTATGGTTCACTATAAAAGGAATAGATAAAACAAACAATATATATATATATATATATATATATATATATATATATATATATATATATATATATGTGTGTGTGTGTGTGTGTGTGTGTGTGTGTGGGTGGGTGTTGAATATAAATTGATCCAAATGCTTCCATGACCAAACGGTTGATCTAATCAAAAATTGCCACCAGCAAAAAAGCATTGATCTACTTCTATAGTTTTAACTGCTTAAGCTTTTTACTTTTACACATCACGTGCGGCTAGCGAGCATCGAAAATACGAGTCTTGCAGATAACACTACCCAGTTAAGAAGTTAACAAGAAGTATAAACTTTTACTTTTCTAGATGACGAATAGAACCCTTTCAGTTTTTTGAAGTCATCATCGAGCCTCTTTTAAATGCCTACCCATAAATTTTCGATGGCAGTTTAATTCTTGTCACATATCTCGGCAGGTATCCACGGAAAGTATCACCAAACTATTGTAAACTATATTCCAATACTTTTATAACCTCACTTTAATCAATAACTCTTTTAAATTTAACTTTGATACAACACAAGACTAAGGGTCTCTGTGAGATTGTTTCTCTTTGGACGTGACCTTTAGAGATTATATCAAGCTAGAGGAAATTCAGCGTAGATTTAACTAGACAAGTTTTAATCACGTAAATGAAGGCCATTTTCGTCAAAGTGTATTCTTTTGAATTATCCTCACATTATTTATAAGATTGGGAAGAGCCTAAACTCTTCACACAGCAATGTGGCAACGATTATACGTTTTTCATTGAAATTTAAGCTGTTTCAGTTTACTAATACGACAATACAATGAGTTTAATGTATGACGCGTAGATAATCAGATGGAAATTAGAAAACTGCATTATTTTCGTAATACTTAATTTGAAACAGTAATGTTATGTACTTTATATTGGTTTCATAACTCCTAATAAAAATGATTAATGAAAGTTTAAGCTTTTCGGAGTTACGAGTACTTTTAGAGTATTACTCAATTGTTTGATGAATGCCATAATTCAAAGAATCCAATTAATAAACGTAACGGCTTCGACTTCCGTTGTTCTATAAGGACGATTGTTTTGATTAGAAGGATGAGGTAAATTGTAAAATCAATGAAAACGCGAGGCTTGTGAATATTTTGGAGAGGGCTAGGGTCTAATGACAGGCTCGTTAGTGAACGAACATAAATCAATCCGGAGGACAATCGGATCCGGCACATCTGCGGCCTTCGTGTCTTTTCAGTTCGCGCTGTCGCCTCCGTCACTTTAGTTCTCCCTATTAACTGCCTTATTCTAACTTAGGACCCGAAATAGATATCACTTGGAACATAATCGGTTTAGTTTACTTATGACTAAACTTTACGGTTAAATAATAACTGCCACGTAATAATAATTATCTTTATCCGATTTATTGTACGCATATGATTGTATTTTGGCAAACAGTATTTCTGTTGTGGCTAATGCAAATTTTAAAATATCAGATTTTTTTAGCATATGTGAAGATACCTTTAAATAGGATTTTTTAATAAATATACTAGTGTAGTAAATTAGTTTAATTAATGAAATAACATTTAAAAAAAATATTTCTTACTATTTGTACAAATATTCTATTTAAGCTTTCTCGTTTGGGTTCTTGGGGTAGCGTATAGAGATTCAATGAGCGGAATATTATTAAAGCGTGTAATAAAGTAGAATAAAACTTTACTCTAAACCAAAAAAAAAAAATAAAAATAAGAACAGTACCATGTACAATATGGGGCTCGGTACTAGCTAACGAAGTTCATTGGTCAAAGGTCCTTCAATCAGTTGTTTTGACTGAGTTCACGCTCAACTGTCAGAGTTTTTCCCTTTAGGAAATAATTTAAGATTAAGAAAACCCTTTTTATAGAGGCTGAGTGTACCCCAGAAGGGTCTCTCGGCCTTGAGGTCGATGCAATGCTGATGAAACAGAATAAATAATAACTTGCAACAGCCGGACTCATACCCGATAGCCGAGCTAAGAACCTCTATTGCATCACTCACTAAGATACCTCGCCCTCTCCCGAGTTTACTATGTATAATGAAAAATATTTGTTGAGTTTTGGAAATCATTCGCGTCACCTTCAAGTTTTCGGTTAGTTGTTATACCTATATTTATGTAAATCATTTACAAAAATCTTCAGTTTCTTACGTTTTTTTTAATATTTCGTGTTTACAAAATCAAACGATATTATAAGTTAAATTTTTTTTATTTTCGTTTTTCCTTTTTAAATCCTCCGATGATATCTGTTTCTAAATTTTTGTGCGTTTCGCATAAGTATTTATTGTTGTAATTGTCACTATTATTCCTATTATATTATAAACTGGCTATCCAGACTTTCTACCCTATTGTTGAAATGTAGTTTTGTACCTCATTATTATTGTATAGCCTTATTTGTGTCATTAAAATTCTTTTATAACAAAAGTGTTCGTGTGTACTTTTCCATTTAAATGCTAATAGTTCCTTTGAATACTAAAATTTGTCTACCTTCGACTAAATCTACTTATTTTTATATCAATAGAATACATTTAAATTTTATGAAATATATATTTTAATCTAAACATCAGCCCTCCTTAATATGGCGTCATAATATATAATTATGGAGTCAAAATTATGCTTAATCTAAACCTATTATATAGGTAGTAAGGTGCTACCGTTGTGAATATTTTCATTTAATCGTCCTCAATTTTGTTAGCATACCAATTAGATAGAAGAAATGTGTTTTTTGTAGTAAAGTGTTAATCTGACTACGTATAAATACTATAATCTTGTCCATAAATACAATAGATATTTATCTCATAGGAGAAAATTAGAAAAATAAAGAAAAACATCACAACCGACCCCACCCCAAAGACTGTTGTGACTGGGCTTGGAATCGGTAGTGACTGGTTCAAAACTCACCAAAATAGTCTAAATTAGCTTTTATTTTGTTATATAATATTATAGAACAATTTAATCGTTTATAATTAATAAGATATAAACATTTGTGTTAGAATTAACTTTCGGCCGTCCTCAAGCTTTTATGGGATATCTAAAAGCAAAAAAATAAAAGATTTACTTGTGTCACAAACTATATATCATAAACGTGCCCACCCATACTTCACAAAAGAACAGCCGTCCACGACATTATAAAATTTTCTAGGTTCGTTACTCACTGCTAATTAACAACTAATGTTTAATATACAACGAGGAAAAAATGTCATTACTCCATATGTACATAAGTAACTACAATTATACGCGGCTGTGGATCGGACATACTAGACTGACACACCTCCATCTCATAACAAAAGATCTTATCCCCAGATATCAAAAGTGTGACCAGTCACTAACCATAAAACCTGTTTTGGAAGAGTGCCCTTTTTACACCGCAAGGTTAAAAGATCTCGGAATACAACAGAATATATCAGCATCCCTGGGAAATCAAGAAGAATTGGTTACCAAAGTTCTCAAGTTCCTAGATAATGAAAGACTTAAACAACGTATATGACAAGTTTATAAATTACGATCCTTTGAAGATTTTTTTTTTTTTTTGTATTATTCTTTTTTATTTATTTACTTTATCTAATTTTATTTTTTTATTTTAAAAGTTCATTTGGTAATTAACTTCAACTCATTTATTGATTTATTGTTATTTTTTTTAAAGTTTATTTATTTATCTATTCTATCTTATTATCAATAAGTGTCTATTGTTATTTTTACCTATTTATTTTATTCTATTAATCCTTTTATTTAATTATTTTTATTTTCTTTTTTATTCTTATTTTTTGGACAAACCATCCAAACAGTACAAAAGTAGTGTTATTTAGTTGATCGGGCGCTGATGACCTGGATGTTTCTGCGCCTAGACATCCAAACAAACAAACTACAATTATTCAAAAAAAGAATAAAATAATTGCTTTGGCTGGAATAAATTAATGAAGGCTTCTACTAACGTTAATGTCGCGCGATGCGTTAGCAATGCTTTCAAATACGTTTCTACAGGCACAACATTCCTTCCTTCCAAGTAAACTTATCGGGAATTCCTTATAGTTCCGCTAATTTGATTTTACTGTACTCGATCTCTCCTACTATTTCGCAATAAAATATATATATACATATACATATATATATATATAGTAAAATTTTAAGAAATTAAATATGTCAGTAGGTTATGATTAGATACTCCATTGCAGTTTTAGGTGGAAGTTGAATCTCCTTTGTCCTGAAGAATTCGCTAAAGGGCGGACTAAAGGCAGCAGAGAGACGAAGAAAGCTAATAGCGATGAAGAGGGGTTGAGGTACATGAATGTGTAATGGCTACGGTCTACGTTTGGGAGGGGTGGGGGAAATCTTATTCATTTAGAGGATAAATTATTCAACCGGTAGTCACTGGAAGGGCTGGCAAAAAAAGGATCCATATTTGATTATTAGCAGGAGGGCCGAGGCCTCGGGGGTGGCCTGCTTTAGGGTAGCTCTGGTAATTTCCCCCCCTCCCACCTACAGATTCAATAATAAACAACAAAGATTTCGTTTTCTCCGAAAATTCGCCTAGTCGCCCTTTCGATTCTTAACGCAGGTGTTTGGAACAGCAGTTTTTATCATTTTCTAAAAAAAAAAAAAGGGAAAAACTTCACAAGGTCATAAAATATTAAACGATCTTAGGTAATTTCAACGCCAATCTAGATACTTATTCTAGCTCTGAGATTAACATTCTTTGTGTTCTATGGTCATATTCCTTGAGTTATTGCAAAAATGGGATACATTTTCGATTAAATTGACTCCGACAGAAAAGGAGAACAATGGATGAGATAAACAGAAATTTACAAGAAAAAAATTCATGAGGTATATATTAATATACTCATAAATAGTATTACAAATATAGCAATACAACGATGGTTTATTAGACATTCCCAACGATTCACATCCATTACTTTAACATGGTGTCGACGATTTGACCAAAAATATTGAAATATTGAAGATCTCAGCTTATTCCAAGTAGGCAATCTCATCGATTTTAGAATCTCCTTAGAAAACAGTTCATTACTAGAAGATATAATCGATAATACTTTTACTTTAATCAGCCAGTATAATTTCTTAATTTCCTCACAGCATTCGAAGTTTTTTGTTTATTGTTCTATTTAAATTTTTATCAGGAGGAACCCCAAATAAAATTATAATTTATTTAGTATTTTTCAAGAAGTCGTAGGTCTAGTCATAATATGGGGAGGGGATATTATGATCAGTTATCACAGTTTGATCGGAGGTCTTATAGTTTGGAGGGGTTTCTTCTCCAATTCTCATTCTATGAGCTTTATCTGGGGTTTTGCTGGCCGCATCCAGTACTCCGGAAGAACATAATTAATGAATTTTACATAATTATGGTCATTAGTTTGTTCATAATATATTATATATATGCCCCATAAGTTGAGGGAAATTTTTATCGGAATGATAGCAGACCTTAATAACTACAGCACAGTTCATGTAACAATTTTAGGAAGAACTATTTTATTTAGGAAAGTATGTTTTGTGTTTTTTAAGTAAGTTCTGTTTTTGTTGATTGGGAATTAGTGACTAACGAAGTAACTAAAACTAAACTAAGTTCTCTTTAAAAAAAATCATAAATGTTTTGAAAAAAAATCCTGATTCTAAAACAGAATTTAGTAAATCGGATTGCAGAAAGAATTGCCAGTGACCATATTGAGTAGAGGCAAATTCAGTAAATAAATAAATATTATATATATATATATATATATATATATATATATATATATATATATATATATATATATATATATATATATATATATATATTATATATAGATCTTTGTATACATATTTACTAAAAAATTGGTAGCAATTTATTATTATTAGGAAGGACGGTTATTTGTGGTATCCTATATATTATTTTTAAAAGGTGTTTTTTGTTGTTACGCCGTAACTTCAATTCTTCATCAAATCCAATGATTGACTACTCATTTTGAATATATTATTCTCATCTGTATGCGAAAAATATTCCTATTCCCCGAAATTTCTAGAAAAAAGTTATGAAGAAAAAGAAATTTTACTGGCCAATAACTCAAAAAGTATGCATCTTCTGAAAGATTACTAAATTATCTACAAACAAAACAAAAATCGTAAAAATCGATTAGGAATTTGTAAAATGTTCGGAGTAAAGTGTGTTGAAATATATTTTAAGGAGAAAAAGAGTTGAGATTTGTATTTCGAAGCCCGAAAGACCCTCGAAAACGAATTTTCAGTGCGATCGAAAAATAATTTTCTTTTTCTACAAATTCGACCAGACACCCCCTCTGATTTGTTTCATAAATCACATAAAGTGTGATAACTTCAATATGCTTTCACCTATTCACACGAAATTTTGTAGAAATATAGAGCCTTATAAACTACACGAAATGTCACAAACTTTCCTCCCTTAAATAATTTAAAACTAAAGTTATAAAATAAAAACCTGTTAGGAGTTTTTATTTATTTACTCCCTATAGACATGGTGAATTAAAAAACTTTATTTATACGGTCTTGAAGAACGATAACTCAGATTTCCAGCGGTTGCAGAAGCATTGAATTAGGATAAAATTCTGGGTAGTTATGAATGTTTTAATTAACGCCAGCCAAAAACATCGTAACGAAAAGTGAAGTTGCCATGACGACTATCTCAGCACAGCTCTTCTATCGTATATATTACTTCTAAAAGGTGTTTATTTTTTTGTCAATAAGCCATAAATTCGGCAATTCTTCATCAAACCTAAAGATTGACCACTCATTTTTAAGATATTCTTCTCCTTCACATGCGAAAAATAGTTATATTCCCTTGATTTTTTGGGGGAAAAAGTTATAAAGGAAAAGAAACGTTATTTGGGAATAAATCAAAAAGTATGCATTTTTTAAGCATTGTACCCATGAGAATTAGAAAGACTACTAAATTACCTGCAAAAACAATTATCGCTTTTCCCGAGGAACATGATTTTGTCTTTATCTAGCGTGGAAAGTAATGGCGATTAACGAAAAAATCATGGAAACAGTTTCTGAAAATTAATATGATTTAATAAATTAAATAAATTTCTGAAAATTAATGGAGTACATAAATTAAATGATATAATGCTTTTTTTAATTAATTTTAATTTTTTTTGTGTGTGAATGAGCTATCCAATAAATTATCATAACGCTCTGATAGATAGCAACCATAATACGGACGATGTTTTCTATGATATTCTTAACATTTTTACTATACTTTCATTGGATTCGAACTGTTAAAAATAAAAACATTATAAAATAATTTCGAGATCAAGTTATGGTTTTTCAAAAAACTCAGTGAACAGCAGTTGATATAAGTGAAGAATATGGCAGCAGCTTCTGGAGTACATTGTTGTTTCCAAAGACGACAGCCCTAACTTGCACTGTTTGACTCATGAAATATTTACTGAGTGGTAGGGAAGCCTGGGATGCCGATCCCCCCAGCAGTCTGCAAAGTTCTCTGATTGAGACCTGGCCATACAATCACCTTTTTTCCCCTAGGGCTAGGGATTGAATAATTCAGCCCTTATATCAAACTTCATTGGTCTTTAATGTAGTGTAGAGGCTGGCTATTCCAGTACGTACTCCCACAGCAGCCCTACAGTAGACCTTCATGTGGTAGCTATTTAATAGCAAACGGCAGCAAAGTTTCGAGTTATTTTTGGTCTGTGTACTTCACTGTTACTGAACTAAATTATGTAGGTTCACTGAAGTATAATTACGATCAATTACGTTTGATTTCGGCATAAATGATTGTTTAGATTCACTAATTTAATTTTCTAAAAGGTTACATGGCGATTTTTCGAAATAAACGGACTTTGATACCTAATTACTTTAATATAAAGTCACATCAAGAATTATTAATCTACAGTTAATGGACTTAAGGTTATAAAGATATGCTTTATACATCCATGAAATATTTTTATATTTCACTTCTTCTTTCACAAAAGTAATATGACATAGTTTTTTAACAGTGCCATTGTCTTAATTAGGAGGATTTTGAATATTTTTTCAAACTTAAAAAAAAAATTTACATTTAATTAGTAAATTTCATTTAATTTCCTTGAAAACATGTGATTTCTGTTAAATAATAATAATTTTCACAAATTAATATTTATAATTTGTCGTCACTCTCAATTAATTTCTATGACTTTCTATATTAGATATTGTTTTTTCTATAAGTCTTCTTTTTCCAACGATATATTATACATATACCTTTTAAATAATATTTCCGGAAATTCACTTCCGACCTAAATAAACATTTTTTCCTCTATTTTTCAATTATAAAATTCTTTCAAAATTTATATTTTGCATTCTTTTTTAGTAACTCTTAATAATGAGAGATGGTTAATTATTTAAAAAGAACCAAATTAATTGTAATTTAGAGGAAGACATATTGAAAATTCAAGCATTTGAGCCCTGTGAAGTGACATTAATGGGGATAAGACCTCATTGATATTGGAGACCACTTAATTATACAATGATACACTGAGTTTAACCAAAATCGTTGGAGCCGTTATTCAGAAAATTGTTTAAATAATAATAATTATTGTTTCAGAAACGCTGATATAAAGTGCCACTTCCAGTAAGTCGATTTTAACGGAAAACTTGCTGTCACATCGAATGCATAAAGCTATCTTATATACTTAATATCGGTTTTGTTAGACTTTTCGTTTTTGAGCTAGACTTACCTCATACACAGCCATACATCATTTTGCAGGACTTGACTATTTAGACTCATGGGACCTCAAAACGTATATTTCCATTGAAAACGCAGATACCAAAATTTTTACGATCACAATATTTTCCCTTAGTATATATTACGTATATCTGTAAGTGGAAGTAAAAAAAAAAACTAAATCCAATAAAATAAAAACAAAACCTGAAACGAATAAAATATTTGAAAAAAGTAAAATAAATATATAAGATATGCTACGGTATGAAATAAATTTTATATATAAAATGTAGTTTACATTAGAATGATGCAATACATACATAGCCTAGTTTTCAGTCAACGCAATGACATCGGTGGTTTGACTTTTCGAAAATAATTTTATGTCTGTACCTTTTTTTTTCAAAAATTTTCATCAAGTTAGAAATATTGGTGTATTAATGGGAATTCGAAGCTAGGGCAAAAAGCATGGAACGTTTTTTTTCATAATAATTTTCACATTGATCGCAGGTCCATATCTCCAAAGGTGTGATTCCGATGTCCAGCTCAATACGTTTCATATCAACATAGCTTAAATATTTGTTTGTCAGTGAAATGAGTTTTTGTTATCAATACAATGTTCACGATTCTTTCTTTTTGATTAATTTTCAGTCTGTTCTCGCGTCGGATCAGACCATTGGGATTCCAATAAGAGAGAGTGACAAAGGATTAGGAAGAACTCGAATCAATTAATTCAATTTATATTTTTGAAGAGATAGATTAATACCTGGAGTTCCCTGAAATTTATTTATAGTTCTATTAAATTTTCGTTCATGTTAAATTCAGGAATAGGACTTTAGTAAATGAAGGGGGAGGGGGAGATCATTAAAGGTCTATCTTACAATCCTCAGGAAATGTTAAACTCAAGTTTTGTTATAATTTTTTTTTTTTTTTTTGCTATCTGATACACTGTTTTTTAATGCTCTTGATGAGTAATTATTAAAAGTTTTTCTAAAGCTATATTCATAACTAAATTTTTAATTTTCAATAAGATCTAAAATTTTAATTATATATTATCTGATTATTGCATATATTACAAAGTAATTGTATTCTTGACAATTAGGTACATTCATTTTAACCGCAAAACGGAATTTGATGAAAATGACACCAAATTATTTGTACCATAGTAAAGAAATTTTGTCCGATTCTGGACCAAGGCGAATTCTTCGTTTTTTAAATTAAGATTTTGCGTATTCCTAAGTGAAAGTATTTTTTGGAAGTAATTCAAGTATTTAAATAAAATTTATACATTTTAAAAGAAAGAGATAAAAGTAAATTTTACTCTGCGGCATTTAGTCATCTATGAATAATGAATAAAAGCAGTGACTTCAGTATGACATTTAAAAAAAAAACGAAAAATAATTAAATTAAAGAACTATAAAAATAAAGAATAAGCAAAAATAAACAAATGAATATATATGAATGAGAATATTTGCATAATATCTTTACATATTTGCACTGATAAGGATCATAGATATATATTAGACAGCTGTGAAATAACAGTAAAAATAAGGCTAAGAGCATTAAAATACAAAAAAAAAAATATATATTCTTATATATATTCAAACGATTGATTACTGAGGGGATGAAAGAATATATGGTGTTTGAATGAAGTTAGGAATGAGGACCTGATTATGGAGGTGGGTAAGGAATTCCATAATAAAGTACAATAGCATGGCTAAGAATTTTTAAAAGGAAACAGCTATATGAGACAGAATATAAAAGTTTGTGAGCTGAGATCTCCTGTTTAAAGAATGGACAGAGGAACAAGGAATTAAAGAATCGAGAAGAAAAGTAAGCTTATTGGTTGTTAAGATTCTGAAATGAAATACACCCAGTAAATATTGCCGTCGGAATACTGGATAGAGCCATTTCAACTCAGCACACCACCTGGAGACGTGGAGCATTTTGGAATTGGAAGATAGGAAGAACTGAGCACTCTGAGAACTGAGAACTAGTGTGGCCCAATCGGTCTTGGTCTTGCAATCTGCAAGACCAAGACCAAGGCCAGCTAAATGTTGCAAGACCAAGACCAGGACTCATAGAAAAAATCGATTTTTTACTTACAAATTAAGGAAAAATAGTTTCTAATACTTGAAAATCTTAGTTAATATATGTTAACAATTGCATTAAACTTAAGTTACTTTTGCATCATATATGTACATTCTTCAAGTGGGCTTAATTAGGTTTCTCATATCTACAAAATAACAGTAATATATCTATAGTAATAAGCTAATAAGAAACTGCAAGATTGTTGCGACACACTGCGCAAGACCAAGGCCATGACCAAGACTGGGTTTGCAAGACCAAGACTCGTCTCGGTCTCTGATATGTGCAACACTAAGGGCTGCCGTAATCGAAGTGAGGAAAAAAAGAGAAGGAACAAGGTTCTGAAGGTTTTTAAGGGTCATATAATCACGGATTATTAGGAACTGTTTGAGCGTAGTAATAGATTTTCGGATAATTTGGGTAATATGGTAATTATGGATCAAAATTAGCCCCAAGGTTTATGATAGAAGTGAATAGGTAAGTCATTAAGATAATATTATATTTTAATATTAAGATAATACTTAAATAATATTTTCATCTGTCTCTAATTTTCGTTAATCTTTGGACCAAATAGTATGCGCTGTTTTTGAGATACAAACATACCGAGGAAAACAGGTTTTTGCGCATTTGGAACAGGATTCAGTGAATGGAATCGGATACTAATCCTGTTCTTTAAATTTGAGCCTAATCGTAAAAGCCGATTTTGGAACTGTGGCTTGCCCAAGGCAATAGCTTTATACGTGCGTAAGTAAAAGTATTGGATGGAGTTTAATGAATGTGATCGAGGAGCATTTAGGTAAAAATCCATACAATCTCTGAAAATTTAATAACAATTTGATTGACAGTAGTTGGTGAAACACGGATTTGACAGGCATGAACGGAACTAATTGTTTTCCGTAACTCTGTTTATCTTCCCGCACGAATACAATCCTGTGTTGATGTATTTTGTAGCACCTGAACGAATATACCGATTTCAATGAAGGTTAGCTACAGTCTTCTGTCCGATGCCCTTTAAATTTATTAGAACATACATCACCAAGAAGTATATTCCATTCAAGATGGCGGCTGAAAGATCTGCGTCGTATAGACTGTATCAGCTAAGCCCTTTTCATCGAAGCCCTTTAAATTTACCAATATAACAAGCTGGATAAAAATTTTCTAGAGGTGGTAAAATTAGATTTCCAAATAAAAAAAAATGTTATAACAATTTTATTGAGAAATATTACAATCTATCTCAGTTAAGGACACTTATAATATAGTTCATAGAGCACATTCACACCGTATATACATAAGCATAAATAAATTAATAACAAAAGAATATATAGAAATTAGAACAAAATAGAATATTATAAGGAGAGTAAAAAGGAAAAAAAAAAAAAATATATATATATATATATATATATATATATATATATATATTATATATATATATATATATATATATAAGTAAGTAAAAATAAACATCAACTGAAAAAAGTATAGACTTTTTTTTTTTAATTTTTGATTATTACAAAATTATGAAATTTCCTAAAAAAATTAAAATTAAAATTGTTTAAATTGGACCGTTTGGTGGAAATATTTCACGCTTTGCATCCAGTTCTCTAAATGTTTTTGATATATATTTTTCTACAAAGCTTATATCCTTCATTTTGGATATTTATTTTTTGTAAATTGAACATGTTACATGTTGAATATAAACTGGAGCAATGTTGTCTATTATTCTTAGAAAACTACTAGTAATGTAATAAAATATATTTAGGCCAATTTTAAGAATCACCTTTTATTTATTTTCCTTTACGTGACAAGGAAAGTAACGTTACTTTTGATATATAATTGTTCAGAAATAATAAACCACTCCGCGATAATTTGTAGCGTTATTTTTCTTAATATATTTTTTTCTGTGTGATTTACGATATTTATTATAAATAAAATATTCCAATAATAAACTGGTGCTATGTGCTAAATGTGAGCGGAAGCTACAAGGCTGAACATATGAAATATTGTTGTTACAATTTTAACTGCAGGTGGGTAATAAAGGTTTGTTCGATAGAAAAAAATAAAAGAATAAAGGGAACTAGTTGTTAGTGCTGATCAAGGGATCGATGCTCACTCGTCCGCTGCGGTCTGTAGCTATTGTCTGCCTCCGTTCCAGCAACTGCTATAGGGTTACTAATAAGGACAGGGGGAGGGCTTTTTTTATAGTACAATCTGTCGAAGATGGACGAAGGTATGCATTACCTTTTATTATTCTGGTAATGCCCATTGGGAAGGCCCGAACGTTGCTTAAATAACGATAGTTTTATTTATTTTCTGTTATATAGCATAGTAGTATATAATATGTACAGTAATAAAATAATGAAATTGAGAGTCTTGGTGCAAGAACCAGTTAATAGATATTCTTTTTTAATTTAATAAAAGTATAATAACATACCAGATAATTCCTCCATAGCACCTTTATTACATCAACGAGACTTGATTTGTTTTATATCCACAGAAATAATATGTATTGACTTACTTAGGTAAGTCCGGACATGCTTGATTTTTTAAACAATGGATAACACAGTTTCTGTTGGCCGTTGATGTAGTCTTTCCCACATTATTTATCTCACAATAGAGGATGTCGAGTTTGGAAACAAATAGTATTAACAAATACTTATGAGACTGTACTTTGTCGGCATTTCACAGAAATCGGCAGAGATCATCTGCGACTAATAGCTTCTTGCATGACTCTAACCACAGGCGGATCTACGGAGGGGGAGAGGAGAAGGAGGCTTTGGGGCTGAAGCTCCCCACAAAATGGTAAAATTCATGTTTTACGGCATAAAATTCATGGTTTTATAATAATATTTTATTAAAAAAATATTTTAAAAATATGTCTTAAAGTAATATTGCCCGTTTAATTACATTTAATAGGACTTCAAGTATCAATTAAATACCATTTCATATAGGTAGTTAGTAACTTCCTGTTTTTCCAAAGTAATTATCGTTAAACATACCGGAAAAAAAAATTCCGGGCTGAAGCCCCCCTCCCCCCCCAAAAAAAAATTAAATCCTGGATCCGCTAGTGGCTCTAACAAATAATTTATGACTTTATTTTTAAACGAAACATTGCTTTGTCCGCTCAATAGTCCAATTTAAATAGTTTTAACAATGACAAACTCGACTTTAGTTTAAAGAAAATTTTGTCTTGTTTATTATAGAGCAATGTTTCATTACTTACATTATTTTTTTTTTTTAAGTTATCGCTTCCTATTCAATAAAAAATGTGATTCGATTAAAAAAACACAAATCTTAAATTTCCTACTTTTCTTGCTTGGTCCATTGTTTATAGGATATGTTTTGTACCCCTTGAGGTCTGCTATCTCTCCTATAATATTTTCTTCTTTTTTTATAACTGCAATGATTGATTAATTAAATAATTAAAATACAATATATTAGTTAACCTGGATGTCCGTTATCCGGCGATCTTTCTATACTTTCATTTAAAAGTAGTAAAATTTTATATTCTCCAACAAAAAAATATTCATATTCATAGAATTTTATAAAATAATTATTAATTTTTAATTTTTCCTCAAAATATAATTTATAGCTGGAAGCAATATAATCAATGCAGCGAAAGAGATATCTTTAAATGTTGATTTTCCCCGTTCCTGTCAGCCTGTCATAATGCTCACAATCATGACAGCCAATCCATTGATTGCTAACAAATAAAGATAAAAATAAATATGATTCCGTTGTTTAAAATTTATCTCTTCATTAGATCATCAGACGAATAATACTTTTTTTTTTTTATAATTTCGTTGAATTAATAGCTTAAAAACGTAGAATGTTCAATAAAATCATGAACTGATTTCATTTTCTTTTTTTTTTTATCTCATGAGCTAACTCTATCTGACCGCCCGAGGGGAACGTCTGCTTTGATATTATGTAAATGCTGGGACACCATGCTCCCGTATCGATACAAATATCTTATGTTCCAATTACGATAAGAGCCACCTTAAGCACCTACAATAAGACACTTTTTATAAATAATTATAACTGTTTACAGTCTACTGACTTTTTTCCTATACATATCTCAGTTAATTGTGATAATCTAAATTACTAATCGTGGGTTTATGTTTGACTGTAGTGAATAATTGAAGAGAAGGATGGTTGGAGTGATCAGTCAAATTGAAATGGTAAAAAAAAAAAATATTATTATTTTTTTTTACAAGAAAAACTTATTATTGTTTTACCATTTCAATTTCGCGGATAATCACCCCAATCATCCTTCTCTTATAAAATACTAATTTTGTTGACACTGATCGTTTGATTAAAATTTGTATTGAGATTTAATAATGTTTTGGGTTAACTCAAGACAGAATATGTTTATATGAAGATTACTATTATTCATTTTTTTTAATTGAAACATTGAATTCAGTTTAAAATCATAATTTTTGATATGAGATACTTGATATTTCGTGCGTATTCAAATGAATTATCTTTTCAACTAATACTTTGTTTATTCCTCGCTAGCTTTATCTGTCGAAGATACGCGATGAAACCTAATTCGAAAACCTATTTTTCAGGGATCGAACCCTGAAATAAAAAAAATTACTAGTGAAAACAATTGTACAATTCAGATTGGATTGTATTGGATTACACTTCACCACCATTTTATGGCCTTCAGTTCGCTGCAAATCAAAATTGTTAATCTATTATCCTGTTTAGTTAATTTATCCATAGGTGAAGTGTGCACACAGTCAGGAACTCTCCTTAGAAATCACAAAGAAAGAAAAATCTGAGTTGCTAAACTTCAATAAAACAGCCCGGTGGAGGAAGTATGGGGAGGAAGAAGATGTGACCAAAACTATGAAGCTCAATTTCAGACAGTAAGTTAGTCCAAATTGACAATTCAATTTCAATTAAGCGAAATTATTTCTAACATGACAGTGCCATTCTAAAAATTTTAATTTCACAGTCAGTAACATGTACTTAATCTGTCAAGAACCACAAAATTGTACAAAGGCACAAATTTTATTTATTTTGTTTTATTCAATTATATGCAATACAATCATATTCTCAGTCTTTTGTTTAATTCAATTAGGTATCAAATTTCAGTGACCCGACCTCATACAGTCCACACCAATTTTCACAATCACCAGTGCAACATTATTAAATTACAGATCAATGCGTAATATTTGGCCCATGCCAAATTACTGTGATCAAACACATATTATCAGGTCTGTTAAATGTACAAATTATTTAAGAGTTTAATAAGCATCCCAACAGTCCACATAAGATTAAACAAGTTGAAATAACACATCACTTTCACACTTGATAATTCAAGGAAGATAACAAATAGGTATTATTTATTATACTTCATCTCTGTTATAAATAGCCCAACAATAAAGAAAACTAATAAAACCTCACAATAATGATATTAATGTAACATAGATATTTAAAAAAAGTGAAATTTTAATGAAGATCAATGAAAAATGTTTTAAAAACATATAGCCAAAGAAGAAAGAGAATAATTCTTCTTTTCAGTTATAAAATCAGAGTTAAGTGAAACGTACGCTGTTTCAAAATTTAATTTATTTGACTCATTACTCTCTCTTTTAGTCTCCCTATTCTATTTTTTTCATCTAGCCTACTAGTCTCTTTTAATCATCCAAATGACTAACAACAAAGTCAAATGAAAAATTTAAATGTTTTCGAGAGCTGTTATTTATCTGGGCCTTCAATGCTAATAATTAAGCATTAACTTTTGCTGTAACAGCGCCCATTGTTAATCAACAATATTAAAGAATAGAAAAAAAACCTAAAAGTTTTATTTAATTTTTTAATGTTATTTTACATGATTTTGCGAAAAAATAAAATGAAATCAAATATATTTATAAGCCAGAATATAAATAAATTATAGTATAAATGTTGAATAACCCGGAAAACTCTTTCAAAGACCTGCTTCTCGTTACAGAAATCCAATAGTAGATTTTATTGTCATTATATATCTTTTCAGGGAACTTAATCCGAAATTGAAGCAATTGATCAGAATGTCTTTGTGTGATTTAAGATACAGCGCAAAAAAAATAATAATAAAGAAATATATAAAAATAATATTCAGTACAATATCACAAAATAATTTATTTTTGGTAGACACAACAACGTCAAAATCTATATAAATATCTCTTAAGAATCTGTGCGCTGGTTAGCACTTCCATGTGCATTCCAAGCTTTAATAGTTCGGCTGATAATAGAAGTTGTAGTTCTGTTGTTTTATTTTTCTTCAAGATGCAAGTTATAGTTAGTAACAATAGATTTCTAGGATGCAGACTTAACGTACAGCACATTAACAACTTTCATCACTAAGAATTAGACTTCAAAGTCTTAAAGTCTTCAAAAAGGAGCACATTCCAAAATTTAAAAAAAATAAATGAAACATGAAAATCTGTGGAGCAAAACTAAATAGAGACATTTTTTGTTTCATTTATTGGTATTTACAATTTTATACATATATACAGATACAGACTACATATCCTCACCCAACTTACGAAACAAGCTACTAATCTACGACACCCAGCTGAGGCCAATTTGGACATACTGAGCAGAACATTGGTTTGGCATATAAACAAAATACAAACAACACAATGAAAAATTCTACGAAACGTACCTTTTCATTTCAACGCACTTCAGCGCTCTTTTCAACGTACATTTCAAATAACATTATACATAACGACTTGAACATTCCAACAGTAAAATCCTACATCCACGGCAAATCCACTTCATTTCACTCTTCAATTCTAAATCACTTCGATCCATTAGCCCTTCCTATTTCCTGCTCCCTGTTACCTGATCTACACAGATTAAAAAGAAAATAGCTGAGAGAACTACTACAATAAATACAACATGAAGCTTATCAAGAAAACTCACAACTAATCAGTAATATATTAAATTTGCTAGGAGCGCTGCAGCGCAGGTACAAATGGCAGGATATGTAAAAAAAAATAAATAAAGTTTATAAAAAAATAAAGTTTAAAAAAAATAAAGTTAAAAAAAAAAAAAAAATATATATATATATATATATATATATTGCAAGTAAATCTGCTAAAACATGATAAAAACGTGTGAAGAAACTACTCATTGGTAGAACATCAAAGATCAAATTAATTTATGATGTCACTTGGCCACCTTTTTTTCAGACGCCTCAGAGAGTTCACAGGACAATGATGAAAGGTTATGAACTAGAGAGTTCGGATGACCAAAGAGTTTAGTATTTAAAAAGATGTATCTAATTCGGGCCAAGTCTTCAACAAACGGAATATTGAAGTCTTTATGAAATATTTTATTTGTGAAATAATAAGGAGCTTTAACGATTTTGGATTATAAAGATTGGATGCCGGAAGAATTCGATGGCTTGTGTGTGAGTTTTTTTTTTTTTTTTTTTTTTTGTAGATTATTGGAAGTTTAGAGCGTGTCTGAAGTAAGTGATGTAGTCGTCGAAATCTATTAGCAGTTTCTTGTATTTCCAGTCTAAGATAAGGATTCCAAGTAAGAGGTTTGTTAAGAATGTGTCGCAGGTAAACGATCTGTTCGGCAGGTTCAAAAGAAATATTATTAAAGGATACTGTAGGACAGGATTTAGTAAAAAAAAAAATAATTAAGATCAACAATTTGATATATAGGTTTCAATTTATTATTGACTGTATGATATATAAGAAAAAAAGTTAAAAATAGTAAAATTAAAAGTGTCTACAGCTTTAAAAAGAGCTAGAAACGTTTTCTTCACAACGGATTCGTCGACCGCTCAACTGTTTAATGATGCCAGGATTACGTATATTATGATAGAAAAAGAAAAAAAAAATCATCAATATTGAGCTGGAAGAAAATAAAAGATTTCTACCCATATTGCCAACATCGGACATTCAAACCGCTAATTATAAAAGTTGTCAACCTATTAGAGTTGACTCTAGAGAAAATAGGATAAAAAAATAAATAAAAAAAACAGGAAAGAAAAATCCCGAAGGATCAGTCCTGAAAAAAAAAAAGACTAAGAACAATGCCCAACCAACATCCCCTACCCTTATCATTAGGGGAAATTTAATTTCCTTATCTGGTCTTTTTCCCTGCTTTAAAGCCGGTTTCAATTTGTTCTGATACAGGGGCCGTCTCGTCCTCAAAGGAGGATTCGAAAGCTAATTATCCGTGGGCTAATCTGGTTCAGAACTTTATTATAAAGAAACATACAAAGCTCTTCGTTTGGATAAATAATAAAAATAATTTTCTGATTTCCTTTCCCTTTTATTTTCTTTTGTCTGTTGTTTTCCTTTAAATTACCTCATCTTAGACAGTCCTTAATTAGTGTCAACAATGTTTTTTTCGAATATCTAAAAAAAAATCCAGCCCATTAAACACCTTAGTCTTGATGTAATGTGCCATAATCTAGAACGTTTCACATTCTAGCTCAAATAATGGAACAATGCGAATATATTTATTTATATATGTATATATATATATATATATATATATATATATATATATATATATATATATATATATATATATATATATATATATATATATATATTCTTTTTTTTTTTATTCAATTAAACTAACTTTGTATGCGTATATATATATATATGTGTGTGTATACATACACACACACACACACACACACACACACACACACACACACACACACACACACACACACACACACACACACACACACACACACACACACACACATATATAAGAGTAGCTTAATATATATGCTAGTGGACGGTGCTGAGACTGTCGGTGTGTCTTTGGCCTGATCGAAGCTCTATTTTTTTTAAAATTCTAGCTTTGAAGAGGATCCAATGGTTGACTAATAAAAAGAAAATACCGGGATCGAAACGTCAATAAACAGAAGAAATGAACATTCATTAGTTTATTAAATAATAATTAAGTGACCTTATTCCCAATTATATAGTGAAGTTTAAATATATATATATATATATATATATATATATATATATATATATATATATATATATATATATATATATATATATATATATATATGTATATATAAGTGTGTATACAGGTAAAGTCTTTTTATGAAATGAACTTATTCTATCTCATGTTCGTTCTTCATTTCTCAAAGTGTATATTTATGTTGTTCAACCATTATATATAGTTTTGTTCACAGTTTGAAGGGTTTTGTTCATACTTTTTGTACATAGTTTTATCTGCATTGTATATAGCTTGTTCACCTAAGGTTTTCTTTACTTTTTAGTTTATTTTACTTATTGTTTCAAACTTTTAGGCCAGTAGTATTTTATTCTTTTGCTCAATTTATTTATTCTAAAGGGACATAGTCAGAGAATAAAGTTTTTTTTCTATCTATTTATCTATCTATCTATCTATCTATCTATATCTATATCTATATATATATATATATATATATATATATATATATATATATATATATATATATATATATATATATATATATATATATAGATAGATAGATAGATAGATAGATTTATTTATATGGTTAGGTTCAGTACTCGCTCCAATGTTTTACGTCATATACTCATACGATATTCCAAACAGTTCCCAAACTATGACATTGACTTACGTTAAGCAATCATAAAAATACATAAAAATCCTATACAAGCCCCACAGACTGTACAAAATTATCGAAGCAAATTAAAAGTTTAGTTCAAACTTTTGAAAATTCAATTGAACTAAGGTAAAACACAAAATACTCTTTCGAAACAGAAACTTTCTCTTCTATTTACCTCGAAGATTCCCAGATTCCTCAAACAACCAATATCTTTTAATGTGATTTGGCAGAATAATGAAATGGAACCTAAATACCAACGATAAAAGAAAAAAGTTACCTATTTACCTACTTGGGCCCATTTTGACATTCAAGCTTAACCAATATGTGAGATAGCCAAAAACACGACAGTTACAAAATTTTCATTAAACATTTTTTAAAACTACAACCAAATTTGCATTGTAGGTTATTAACATTACTTTACATGATGACATTCACGTGGCAATGGCTAACGATAATATACGAAAACATATTACCCGGACATATTGACAAACACATTTAAGGTAAGGCATTACTAACATGCTTGATAACACATTTAGTAGGATCAAATGAAGGTGGTTGAGAGATCTCTTCGTCTTAATATAAAATCATAATTGGAAGTGATCCTGTTCTTCTACCTCATGTATATCAATGTATAATTCATATTGTTCTTCCCGAAAGAATACCCTCTGTATTTCTGAAAGGTAAGGGTAAAAAACAAAATGTTTCACTAAATTTGTTCAAGTCTCAGAGTTTAATGTATCCAACCATGAGATCCTATGAAAATTATTAAACAACTTGAGTTCAGAATACTGGAATAAAAATTTTTATAATATTTTCAGTATTCTTGATTTTTTATTGATTTGAAGTTTTGCATACAATAATGATGATATGTGATGAATAAAATTTGCATTATTAAGTAAACTTATCGGTGACGACTCGACGTTTATACTATAGTGAAATAAGAATTTTGTTATACTTTATTAATTAATTACATTTGATGGGTGGAAGTATTTGAGAGAGGACCTACAAGAAACCCAAGAGAATACGCACAGATCAAAAGCGACCTGGACTACTCCGACTTGTGAGTCACGTTCACCAAAGAACGTTATAATTAATTGAAGGTGCAAATTGCTTTTTGTCCACCTCAGCTAATTGTTTAATTAAGCCTTTTGTGTTTACCTAAACGGGCTTCATAATGGTCTGGCGAAAATTATATTCATTTCCGAACGACGGACAAGTTTTGGCATAGAAAGTAATTGATGTCAGTCGAGCTTACTTGGCAGACTAGAAGCCCAAATACTCTTCAGTGTAGTTTACTAACAAACAAATCATACATACAATATATATATATATATGTGTGTGTGTGTGTGTGTGTGTGTTTTAATTCTTAATTATATTTTCCTGCAGTCCTTTCACTGAATATGAATGCCACAATGAACACGATAAAAAGATGTTAATAACAATTTAATTTAAAAAAAAATAAAATTTTTTTAGAAACTAGTAGATACAGGCCCTCGGATTACAATTTAGTTTAGTGATAATTGGCTAACAATACTGATTACATTTATTTAATTATTTGTGTCCAATGTCCCCTCAACCCTGTAGGATCGATGACAACACATTTTTCTTATACTGTATTATAAGATTTTTTTTAAATTTCAACGTTTTTTGTCCACGGGGTTTTCTTTGTCAATCAGGTTTTCTTTTAGGCTCTGAGCCTTATCCAATTTTTTCTTATACTTTTTAAATATTGGGCAGTCTTGGATAATGTGTTGTACTGTTATTGCATCTTACAAATCTCATATGTTGGTAGTTCCTCTTAGTAGAAGAGTATGTGCGAATCCGCAGTGTCCAATTCTCAATAGGCAGATGCCTGTCTCTTAGATTATATTTAACACAGTTAAAAAAAAATCTCATAGGAATAACTTATATGTATATATACCTGTAAGTTAAACTAAACTTAAAATATATATATATATATATATATATATATATATATATATATATATATATATATATATATATATATATATATATATATATTCATAATTGGTAATTGGTTGACTGTCGTGAATAATGAAGAGAAGAATAGTTGGGGTGCTCAGTCAAAAAAGGAAGGCAAACATAAATTAAAATATTTATTTTTTACATCTGCCGACGTTTCGACCTGAAGTTCAGGCCATCATCAGGGCTAAGAAAATAACCAGATAACAAGGTATGAGAAACTTAAGTAATGATGGTAAACAAGATAATAACAAAAAAAAATGAGAAAATAAAATAGATTAGATCTAGATAAAATAGATCTAGATAAAAGAAAAATAAAATAGATAGATATAAAGTAAAATAAAATTGTTAGAATAATGACTAAGAACTAAGAGATAAATAATACAGACTGTTACATAGCGTGGAATGATGAAGTAGGCATAATCAAAAAGGGGGTGACAAAAGTGTTACATTGGGAATCTTAGAATAAAATGTAAAAACATAAAAAATAAATATAAAGTTATATAAGAAATGAGAATAAAATAAATAGTAAAAAGAAAACATTGAGAATGGAGTAGTTTGATAGAAAATTGAGATATTGTAAAGTCTATCAAGATGTACAGACAATGTATAATATAATAGAGAGTTAACAACAGAGAAAAGGAATGAAAGGAAGGAGGGAAGAAATTGAGAAAGCTGAAATAAGAAAGAAATAAAAGAAGTAGTACCTTTCTCCTAAAATGTCAAAGTGAGAATGAAGTCGTTACAAAGAAGGTGGAGAGAGGAGAGATGTGGAGGTGGCGTCATCTGTAACGGTTATCGGACGAAGCTAGAACTAGAAGAATGCTAGAAGCCTAAATAGTTACGAGAGATATATTATGTAGACAAATTATGGAATATTGAACGAAAGTTAATAGAAAGTGAAAGTGAATATATATATATATATATATATATATATATATATATATATATATATATATATATATATATATATATATATATAAGAGAGTTGTCAGCAAAAAGGAAAGGAATATAACTATGGATGTTTTAATAAATTCAGAATTTGGCTATAGGTTAGAGAAAAGTTGTTTTTGTCAGCTTTAAGATTAACTGTCTTTGGTTGAAGCTGGATGTGGAGGGTTTCAGAAATGAGTCGTTTGTCATGGTTGAGAACAGTGGCAAGGATGGATGTTTTGTCGAAGTCAAATGTATGATTGAGGGAGAGAGAATGTTCGGATAATTTGGAAGCGGTGAAATTACGAGAGGATACAGAATATTTATGTTGGGTTATGCGGTCTTTTAGGAGATTTTTGGTTTCACCAATATAGGATGAAAAACAATTGAGGGTAGAACATGGAATACGGTCTGATCCCCAATTTCATGTTACCAATACCAAACGCATAAAACAGATCCTGTCAAACAATAATTTTCCTCTCCATGTCATTAACAAACTTATAACGGACCACAATAATCGCTCTTCTTTAATCTCAACTTTCTCTAATTCTCCACAACCCATTTCAGCCCCTATATACAGATCTCTACCTTATATTCCTAACCTTTCAGACAACATCAACAAAGTTTTACGATCCACTAACCCTAACTTACGACTTGCATTCAAATCTCACAACACTCTCTCGAAATTATACACATCCCTAAAAGATCCTCTTCCTCTCTCACACCGCTCTCATATCGTTTACCGTATTCCATGTTCTACCCCCAATTGTTTTTCATCCTTTATTGGTGAAACCAAAAATCTCCTAAAAGACCGCATAACCCAACATAAATATTCTGTATCCTCTCGTAATTTCACCGCTTCCAAATTATCCGAACATTCTCTCTCCCTCAATCATACATTTGACTTCGACAAAACATCCATCCTTGCCACTGTTCTCAACCATGACAAACGACTCATTTCTGAAACCCTCCACATCCAGCTTCAACCAAAGACAGTTAATCTTAAAGCTGACAAAAACAACTTTTCTCTAACCTATAGCCAAATTCTGAATTTATTAAAACATCCATAGTTATATTCCTTTCCTTTTTGCTGACAACTCTCTTATATATATATATATATATATATATATATATATATATATATATATATTATATATATATATATATATATATATATATATATATATATATTCACTTTCACTTTCTATTAACTTTCGTTCAATATTCCATAATTTGTCTACATAATATATCTCTCGTAACTATTTAGGCTTCTAGCATTCTTCTAGTTCTAGCTTCGTCCGATAACCGTTACAGATGACGCCACCTCCACATCTCTCCTCTCTCCACCTTCTTTGTAACGACTTCATTCTCACTTTGACATTTTAGGAGAAAGGTACTACTTCTTTTATTTCTTTCTTATTTCAGCTTTCTCAATTTCTTCCCTCCTTCCTTTCATTCCTTTTCTCTGTTGTTAACTCTCTATTATATTATACATTGTCTGTACATCTTGATAGACTTTACAATATCTCAATTTTCTATCAAACTACTCCATTCTCAATGTTTTCTTTTTACTATTTATTTTATTCTCATTTCTTATATAACTTTATATTTATTTTTTATGTTTTTACATTTTATTCTAAGATTCCCAATGTAACACTTTTGTCACCCCCTTTTTGATTATGCCTACTTCATCATTCCACGCTATGTAACAGTCTGTATTATTTATCTCTTAGTTCTTAGTCATTATTCTAACAATTTTATTTTACTTTATATCTATCTATTTTATTTTTCTTTTATCTAGATCTATTTTATCTAGATCTAATCTATTTTATTTTCTCATTTTTTTTGTTATTATCTTGTTTACCATCATTACTTAAGTTTCTCATACCTTGTTATCTGGTTATTTTCTTAGCCCTGATGATGGCCTGAACTTCAGGTCGAAACGTCGGCAGATGTAAAAAATAAATATTTTAATTTATTTTTGCCTTCCTTTTTTGACTGAGCACCCCAACTATTCTTCTCTTCATTATATATATATATATATATATATATATATATATATATATATATATATATATATATATATATATATATATATATATATATATATATGTCTTCAATACGTAATGTACAACAATAAACATATTTAAAGAAAAATATCATAAAATTGTGTAAATTCAAGAAATTTTATTTTAGATATGGATATCAAATAAAATGTTATAGATTATAGAAAATAACATTATTCTGGGACAAAGTTTCTTGAGAATACCGATATCATATATAAAAAAAAGTTTACTTCTGCCCTAAGGTAAAAAACAATAAACAAATCAAAATATTTTTAAAAAAACATTATGTGAACATGATATATAAAAACAAATAAAAGTTTGAACAAAACTCTTAAAACTATGTACAAAACACTTACAACTATATAAAATGATGAAACAGTATAAAGATACAATTCAGGGAAGCAAAAGAAATAAAAATTAAATTCTTCTTATAAATAGGCTCTGGGTTTCTAATAAGAAAAAAAGAATCCGTCCATAAAAAAATGTCTAACTATGTAAATGTTAAACACTATGTAAATATATCTAAATAATATATGAATAAATAATTATATACAAATACATCATGAGAGGAGTATGGTCATTTCTTAACGTAGCTATTGGTAATAATTGAATAGTATATAAAAAAATAATATTAATAAAAAACGATATTAAGTGACATCAGAAGTAGGATATTCTTATAATATCTTCAGCAAAGAACAGCACTATCCTTTGATGATAAATGACATGAAATAAATGTGTATACATTTGCTGTCAAAAAGTAAGCAAGAATCGGACTGTTTTGGTGACAAGAAATAAAGTAGGAAATTTATGAATGTGAATATGGACGGGAATGAAAAATTATGATTGGGAGAGAATTCCAGAAACTGAAAGAGTGGGAAACAAAGGACTTTTAGAATGAGGCAGATCAGTGAGAAGTGCTATGTACATCAGGAGGTCAAGATCTTGTAAGGAAATGGACTGAAGACTTGAGCTGAAACGATGATTATTGATATGATAGATGAATGTGGCTAGGAAATATTGTCTTCGATTGTGTGTGCAACGAAGAAAACTAACTATGAAGAAAAGTAGGAACCTTTAATATATCATTATTTAATAACGTTACTGTTAGTGCGAAAGATCGTATGTAAAAAGTTAGGTTTTTTTTTTTTAACGATTATTTCTTATGAGCAATTAGTGTAATTTCATATTTTATTTCTCTCTGCTATATTCCTATTTAGCAGACTAATTATAGCAGTTGCAGACCAGCTTTAGAACAAAGAGAATAAACATGTAAAATTGTTACATACGACCATTTGCACTAAATACATCGATAAGTTAAAATAGAAATGAATGAATACTGTAGTTAAGATTTTATTGGAAGTCATAATTCCTAAAACACCAGTAGGTATTATAATAACAAAGATAACATGTTTGGCCTGTTCTAACATAACACAAATGCATACAAGAAATAGCAAAAAAAGAGGCGTTTATTTATAGATATAATGAATTTAAGAAAAATAAATACCGTTAGAATAAACAAGCAGTTGTGAAAGTATGAACGTAAAATTACTGGTTAAGTATTTCGGCATTGATCCATTCCCTAAAATACCTTGAAGATATACCAAATATATAGCTGTTTTAGGTTGGTTGGGGGACGTAGTAGCCGGACATGAAGCGGTCTATCATCAAATTATTTTCTTACTGAAACAAGGTTCCAGCATTATACCCAGTCACGGTCCGAGGCCTCCATCACAGCTCTATGGAAGAGAGAAGCAGACTAACTGGATGAAGTAAAATTTGGAACGGATATAGTATATCGATTTCAGAATCATGGATAGTAAATAGCCCAGTTTATTTTACCATAAGAATTTAGAATAACTTAAAAAAAAGAGCAAAATTTTGTCCTTGTCATAATATAAAAAAATGTCATAAAATTCCCCTTTTACAACTCGACCACTTTCTCGGAACGATCTCCGATGAAAACATCGGAAACAAATCTGGTATGGTACGCGCATCACACAACATTTCACTTACTTTGCTTAAAAATAAATATAGGCATTCATAACAAAGTGAAAGTAAAAATTACAGAAGATAAAACTTGTAAAATAAATTTGGATCCATACTGTATTGATTGTTACAGAATTAATGAATTGAATTTCTTTTCTCAAAGGCTGGTTTGTGTTTATCATGCTTTCTAATTACCAACATCACCTGTGATCATCATAATATAAATAGGTGGCAGAATTAAAATAACTTTTACTAAAAAAATTAATTTCTTTTTATGTTTAATCAAGAATTATATACAAATAACATAAAAATCTTAATGTGCAAATACTATATACGTGACTCAAAGAATTTAATAATTAATCGTGAAGGTATGTTTTCAGATGGACTGTTTTGAGAATTTATTGCCGTGAAATATTATAAAATTAGGATTGGGAAATACAACATAGCTATTATGGTATGTGAAGTGGTGTAATTAGTAGATTTCATCGCTGCATCTGCTGATCCGAGATCATCTCGTCATGGTTCAAAGCTCTGCCAGGATCATCATGTTCTATGTAGGGCCAAGTCTTCAGTCCCCAAGCCGGAAGGAAATATAAGACCCATCCTCAAGACCGGAACTCGACATAAGACCTATCCTCAGGGCCGAACATCAACAGAAGACCTACTCTCAAGGCCGGATATCAACAGAAGACCTCCTTTCTTACTTCTCGGCGTATTATATACAAATATTCAGGGTGAGGCAAGGATGGTTTTCATTGGTTCTTAACTTCACCCTATTACTCCACAATGGTAACACCATTAAAAGGAACCAGTAACTTAGCCAGTTACCAGTTACTAGTTTTTTCTTTAAGCCTTCTCCAACAAGATCTCTTGGGGCTAAGTACAAGAAATTTCGTCAGTGGATAAATACCACATTCCTCCTTCAGATGGTAGATTGTATTAACTTATTTCCTTATTATTTTAGCATCTGTTCTCCAATATATTATGACAATTACACGCATGAGCCAACAAATTAATTTAAACAATTTAAGTATAAAATTGGATTTGTTCAAGAACATAAACAATTTAAAATTATTAATATTAATAAAATCTAAGAGTGGGGTAAAGAAATGCGGCGGTACCTGGACCACGATCAATCTTGAGATCCAGAGCAACAGAACGAGTCGTATATCATGATCCCTGTTCGAACCGACCTTCGGTATATTTGAAAAATATCACGCTGGGGAAATATTATTTTTTTCTGTTTTCGAATCTATGTGCTATTTCACCCGGACGGCTTGTAGGGCTAATTCAAATAGAAGATTTATGGTTTAGCTGTTATCTTATATGTTCAGGGTTTTTAAATATATTATTTACTTCAGATATCTTTAACAAATCACTGATTCATGTAGTTCAGCTCTAATAATGTATTTTAATTATTATTAAGAGTTCTACGCATGCGTCAGATTATAATATACCATTGTTACCTCATCTCTTAGATATATTCACTTTTTCTTGAGAAATTAGTATTATTTATTAATAAAATTTTGACTATACATGAGCTAAACACCTGGACTATAATATGCATTAATGGCACAGTGAATACAGCTATTATTTATTGAGTACAGTAGTGTGAAGTGAAGCTGGTGTATAACCGAGATGGGCATATTTATATTCAAATATATAAATACGAATACCATTTATATTTATGGTGCGTATGAATATATTTATATTCATAAAAAGAAATATGAATGCGGATGATACGTATTCACTGCTGTAAATATAAATACGGCCGTATTCACGATTGTAAAAGTGAATACGGCTGTATTTACACTTGTAAAAGTGAATAGGGCTGTATTTACACTTGTAAAAGTGAATACGGCAGTATTTAAGTTTACTGAAATGAATCGCTTAAATTCTCGATCATCCAGACTACAGACTGCTAAAGAAACAAACTCAGTTTCGCTATCAACTTCATACGTTGTTCTATATGCAAAACTTAACACATATATTTACACATTACACTTTATTACATACTGAACGGCAGATCCGAAAAGGTCACTATCCAAATTTGGCAATCCTTGCCCCTTTCCTTGTTTCAACCTAATGCTGTCGTGTACACGTATTTTCTCTAGGAATTTCCAGATTATCATTCCGACTGTTGTACCTACCCTGACCGCCCATTAAACTTATCTTTATTGCCATTAGCAATCCATAAGTAAATAGTGCACCGAAATTCCACGCACCCAATTCGTAATGTAATAATTGTTACCTTTTGTTTTTTTTTCAGCAGTTTAACTCTAATTTAAGTTGAAACTGTTTTTTTTTTTGTACAGATAAGTTTAAACTTTATTTTCCTCATTTTCCCAATTATTTTTATTTAATTACAGACAGCTTTTTTTATGCCATTGGACTTCCTCGAGGATATTGTGAATTCCACACCAAATTAGATTTGTATACACTATTATAGTGGAATATTTGAAAATCTATTCTCAGAAGATAAATAAATAATTATATCTAAACGAACAAGAGAAGAAGTTAGGATTGAGTTTTGCATATAGGTCTGTTGTTAAGTAACTGGGATTATTCCGTAAAGCTAACTCAAACGGCAAAGCAAATTAATTAAGATTAATAGCGTACAAATCCGTCTTATCCTGCAAAAGGGCTATGTATAAATCTAGAGATCTAAAATCACAAAGATAAATAAAATGTTGTATTGAATAACCCTATTTGTAAGAGCTAAATTATTGCATAAGATGGGCGGTTTCAAGTATAACCTAAAGGCTGTAATTTATAATCGTATGACTTTCCATGATTTTTTCTTATATTGTTTTGCTTTAAATTAAACCTGTTTAGATGGTAAAATATGGAGTTTATGTGTCGATGATTAGATGGTTAAACATGGAGCTGGCTAACATTTGGATAGATATTTTTATATTCGTTTAATTAGGATGAATAAGTTATTAATGGTAATTATTTATCGTATAAATCTTCCTTTTCTGTTATTGGCACAACTGGCGCATGAAGCTGCCCTTGGCCTGCTCAACAGCCGCCAACCATCTCTTTGTCTTCTGTAAGGATAGTAGGGATCATCACTTGTCGCAGATCTTGCAAAATCCGAGTCTTTCGTCCAAATATAAACGAGCGGGTATTGAAATGTCGCTATATTTTATAAATACTTCGATTCTTCTGATAATTATCGAAACTACATGTATTCATATTAATATTTAATATTTGAGTCTCAACTCTTTTCAAAGATTTTATAATGACCCAACATATTGAAATATTGACATAATTTTTTGAAACGCCATTTCGTAATATTTGAAAAATGTTGATAGTTAGATCTTGAGTAATTGGTACAGTTTCTTATCACATATACAGATTATCACAAAAATGAAGGAATTCGGACTAAGGAAATCTTTTATCGCCGTTTTAGCCAGCCATAAACTAGAAGATATATGTAAAAAAATCCTCAAGCATCCAGTACAAACTTGTCCCTCTGTAACTTTTTAATTTTTTAGTTTTTACTTTCACTTACGTATATATGAAATATATAGTAAGAGTAAGTATTGCGGTCGAGAAATTTTTTGAATCTGAGTTTTCAACGGGAATACACTTTTTGAGGTACCCTGAGTCTAAATGACCAAGTACCGAAAAATGGTCTGTGTGTCTGTGTGTTTGTATGTTAGCAGTCTAGCTCAAAAACGAAAAGTCCTATGAAACTGATATCACGTATTTAAGATCGGTATATGCCTTAGTTGGGACAGCAACTTTTTCCTTAAAATCGGCTAACCAGAAGTGCCACTTTATATCAACGCTGAAACACATTTTCACAATTTTCTAAAAAACGGCTCTAACGATTTTGATTAAACTCGGTGTATCATTGTATAATTGAGTGGTCTTTAATATCAATTAGGCCTTGTCCCCATTGATGTCACCTTACAGGGCTTAAATGTCCAATGTTCATATACGTCTTCCTCTAAAGTACCTTTAATATTGTTTATTTTAAAAAGTTATTCATTTCACATTATTTTTTTTTAAGAACGATTTAAATGTAATGAAGAAATCTAGGAACTCGTGTGGAATTGGCTAATTCAAATCTTTTATGAACGAGGAACATCCAAGCTTCCGAATCAATCGCACAAATCAGTTGTGTAGATGTCACAAGATACCAGTGGGGTTTGTGTATAGCATTATCGAATCAATGTTTAAAAACAAATAAAGCTTGTTTAAGATTCATTCCGAAATATTGTTATCAATATTGAAAGCTGAGATGTTTTAGAATCAATATACGTTCGGATTACAGTCAAGTTTTTATGAAGTAGATGTTCAAAACTTCATTTTTCATGCTTAATTTTAATTAGAGAATATAAAATTGTAATAATCTATATCGAAAGGTTTAGGCATTCATAAGCAGTGCTAGAATGAACATGTTTCTGCTTGTTGTTTCATTTAATACACTACCTCAACCTTTTCCTTTAGGCGTGACATTTAGTACTATAAAGTCCAGAAGTACGCGGCATTATGTTGGCTGTAGTAGCCACTTTATTCCTGCAGCCGTAGACGAACATTCGGTTGGCTTTATAACGACACCCGACGTCATCGCTATAAAAAAGTAAAAGACTGTAAACATCGACAGGACAGGTAATGACCCTCGATGGGGTACTATTGCTTTTTATGGCCGTACCGTCTGCAACCGTAAATATCTTATTTAGCCCTTCCGCCCTACAGCTTGCCCGTGCACAGTTTAGTTTGTATGTCGGTCGATGTGGTAACTGTAGTTTAAACCGAAGATGGGTGTGTTTGATAGTTTTATAAAACAAGAAGAAAATACTAAAATATTGTTTTGTTTTTTTACTTTTTTTGAAAGTAGCCCAAGTTAAAAAAATTAGAAGTTTGCCTATGTGAAGTATCTATTCTTGGCCATTTCTTAGTTATAACTTAATTAGTATCAAATTCAAGCATCTAATTATTTATCATGTGTAAAACATTTTAATGTTTTACTTAATATTTTTGTTTTAATTATTACAGATTAATTTTATTAGAATCCATCCAAAATTAAAGGGTTTTAAGTTTCGATTACATTCCTCAATTATCAAACGACTAATCCAGTGACATGACTAGAAGAAAAGCGCTGGGATCATCGAGTGTCACGCTTTGCCTTTCACACGGCGAAGACAAAACCTGGCTCGGAGTCTGTAAATTGCATATAGGTATGAATGAATGTTAGATGAATTTGATTTAATTATTTGTCTAATTACCATTAATTTACTTTTTTGCTATCTACTGATATAGTAACCATTATGAGCAAATATACTAGCTGAAGTACCCGTCGTTGACGGGTGATAGTTAAAATTTGTGATTTTTTTTTTTAGATGGATTTTGTATTATGGAGTTTGGAGGATCCCAATTTAATTTCATAAAATTGGGTGATGAGGGTGTTGTTTTGATTTTTTTTATTGGGTGAGGCTTTTATGGAAGTCAAGGTTTCGAAATAGTCATAATAAAAAGTCTGTTATTTGGCTATTTGTTTAGGTGCCACACAACTAAACAGAATACCACCGATCCAATAAAAATTTTTTTGTATTTAATTTCCATTTATTATAAAGCTAGGAAATAATGAAAAAGAGTTGTAGTCTTTCCACTTCTTTAAACTCTGCGTTTACCGCAGGCAAAATATCATTGGACATTGAGTCACCTACATCCGTGTAAAATTAGAACTTGATCTGAATATTGTGATGGGCGGGGTGAAATTTTTGTATTTTCTCCAATTTCCGGCTAATCCGTTTGGTTAATCCTAGAAATGTATACGACAACATTTGTTAGGCATCGATTAACACCTTACTGTTGAACGGGAAGATCGGACAAAGTTGAAAATGGTTAGAATTAATGGAGGTAATGTTGAAATGTAATCAAATAATGCAAACGATAAGATTTTTATAAATAATTAAATATATCTGTTCCCTGGAGGTAAAGGACACCCTTTTTATTTTGTATTAAATAATTTAGTAAATAAGAAACATATTTTAATTGGTCAAAGTTATGGACAATGGGGTTCCCAAACGAATAAAAAAAATTGACATGGTAAAAGGACACTTTTACGTCTGGAGTACAGATTTAGTAACTTTTTTTAAAACTTGTTTATTGAGAAATATTACAATCTTTCTCACTGTTAAATTAAGAAAACTTATAATAGTATTCACATAGTACATTCTCACCACATTTACAGACACATAAATAAGTAAAATAATAACAAAATAATACATAGAAATAAAAACTAAACTTTGCGTCGAACGAGTACATAAACTTAATAATTTGGTTACGTATTGACGTATAAAACCACAGTCAACCAACGCTGATTTTAAAAGCTGAGACAAATTACTATACACGGCCCTGTAACTTGGAAATGAGTTCCTTAAGAGAAAAATACATAGAATCAAAGTTATAGACCATCAAATTTTGACACCAGTAAGTAACAACTAATTTAATGTAGGTCACTTACTCTAAACAAAATCGGTAATCTCCCGATGGTTAGAAATCGGTAATGAAAATAAACGTGATCTTCTAATATTTCAACAGTATGGATGACTATTCTACTGAGTTATTTGTGTTTAGAGTTTGTTTCATGGAGTATAAGCTCTTTTTCCACCTCTCAGCAGCGAAGGATTTTGATAAACGGTGTGTCGAAAAATACCGAATTTCATAAAGGGATAACGAATTCTTATTCGAGATATATAATTGGCATACAGTATAAATATCAGTAGTCTATGGATGCAAACTTTCGCCAGTGATGAGGTTGATTTTTTGGCACTGGCTCCAGGGCTAGAAGGATTGAATAGGTTTCCTGTTAGAAAATTAGCTGTTCCCCACAGTTATAGCCCGCAGGTATAGATGTGTTTCAGTATTTTCCTGTAGAACAGTAAATTGCTTTTAATTGAAAGTTTAGTCTTTAAAGTGAAATTCTTTTAAGTCACTTTAAAAGTGTTTTGAGTCGGACTCTATCTGAGAAAGGAAGCTGAATATAACTGCATGAAAGCTGAATGGCTTTCTGATCACCAAATTGAAAATGCTCCAATTCGTATGATTTTCGTATATAAAAAAGTGGTAGACTTACGATAAGATGAAGCTTTTAGGCGGATGTTAGTAATTTGATAAAAAGGGATCAGTACTGCGGGCTATACTGAAAAGGAAAACTGATAGTATATTTCATATAGAGCAATGTAAATATATATATATATTAAAATACAGACTAAGGAATACAAAATAGATTGAAATTAACAGTAATCGATAAGATATTTCTTTTGTTTGGCAGTTTTTATTTTAATAACAAATCAGGTATACTGAAGGCTGGAAAAATAGGAGACTTGGTCACTGGGATTGCATTAGCTAAGATTATGGTTCTGGCACAATGCCATTGAAAGATAAATGATGCAAATACATTTGCGTATTAGCCTTGTTTAGGGAGATAAAATATATGCTTAACAAAATTCAGTTATTTCTATTACAAAGAAAGACAACTTCTTTTATAAAAGTAAAACATTTCTGGTATGTTTGTTTGTTTATTTGTGATTTAAATCGTAAAACGCTAGAGTTATCAACGCCTGTAGTTCAATTTTTTTTTTTTCACTGGAGTTCAGAAAATCTTTATAAGAGAAAAAAGGAAAAATGAAACTATAAAAATAAATAAATTTAAAAAAAAAATTAAAAGAAAAATAATGAAATAAAATAAATAAATAATAATAATAAATGAATAAATATAATAAATAAAGAAATATTAAAGAAAAAGATAAAAGATACAAATTAAGTGAATTTTTATATGTTGTTAAGTAATCTATGGGTTTTAAGGAAACTGATAACTGCTTCTATGTTTGATTCATTATCATCTAAAATCACTGATACATCTGGTCTAAGAAATAATCTATTTAAGTTAGTGATATAATGTGGGCATTCCTGAAAAATATGACTGACCGTGAGAGGACTATTGCAGAATTTTTTTTTTTTTTTTAAATCTATTTATTGAATAATAATACAATCAGCCACTGCTGGAGGGCTATAAGTATTAGGGCTAAGAGTTCTCATTCAAACAATATATATACAAATAATAGAGAAATAAATATAAATATAAAAAGTAAATAAATAATACTGATGAAGAAAGTAAGTAAAAGAAAAAAAAAGTTAACAAAAAACATAAGATAGAAACTTCTAAACACAATCATACCTATATACATTCGCCCAGGAATCTCCGAGCCAGGCTTTTTCCCCGCACGTGGAAGGCAAAGCAAGACTCCAGGAGATCCCAGTGCCACTTTCCCAGCCGCATCACTAGTATTAGAAGCAAGTGGAGACTGAAAGAGGATTGAAGTATTGGCATGTTGGATGTGACTGTTTATTGATAGGACATAAGTGGGTCAAATTTATATGACCTATTCTTAACCTGGTCAGGGCGATTTCTTCGCTGCGATAAGAACGGTTTAATGTGGTCCAGGGCTTTACTAATAAAATATTTCTGGTTTACCACCAAATAAAAATCGTATTTAAAATGAAATTCAATTTGATATCACATTTTATCCAACTCCTTGTCGTTTATAACATTTTAATAATAATAATAACTCTTAGCCGTTCCTACGTTTTCAGCGTTTGAAGTCAATAATTATTTCTTCATATAATAATAATTATATTTGTTTTGTTTTTTAATTTTAAAATCACTCCTGATTTATAAATAAAAATTTATATTTATCTTTGAGGTTTAATAATTCGTTTAAAAATAATGATCACTCCCTGAGCGACACTATATTACATAAATGATCATGATAAGCTTCTGATAAAAAAATATTGATAAGCAGATAAAAACACCTTTTTCCCACAAATTAATATATTAATATGTAAATATAGGTTATTATTGTATACATATTATATTTCTGAAATCCTCTAATTGTGCAGGCGGTACTTGTTAAGAGGGCGTTTTCAGCAGTGAAATAAATCTTTAGCGAATTACATTCACCGTTGATGTTTAGTTACTAATTGTTGCCAATAACATTCTCTATCTACCATTCCAGGCTCAAAATATGTCATAGAGATTATATAAACGATTAAAATTTCTGATGTAAAAAGGTATTACAAAAAAAAAAAGATTATTATTAATTATAAGAATTTTTTTGATTAATAATGGTCTTTATCATTATGATTTGTATCATTAATGATAATAAATTTAAATAATAAATTGCTCTTGATAAATATCATCGATTGGTTTATGAAAATTCGAGATACAAATTTGGTCAGATTTTATTTTTATTTTTATAATAATCGATTCCAAACCCTGTAGCTTTCGAAGACGATACAGCCATTCCCGTGTACCATCTACATACCTTCATCCACCAAGCACCGTTCAAATATTTCTCCCACAAGATCAATTTCATCTGTCATTTACCGAAAGGTGAAGCATTGTTTAACTATTCATTCTTATCAAATACAACTTATTATTATTTTTTTAGATTCTATTGAAATCCGGTTTTATTTAATCAGATTGCCTATTTTTAAGGATTATTGTTGTCTTTTGCAGTAACATATTGTATTTTATGCCATTCTTGATAGTATATCAGTCATGAATTATACAATTTACAGCAGAATGTATTCGTTACCTAAGTCTATGTTATTTGGTTTTTGTTTTTATACACCGCACTGTTTATGTTAAATAGAGTATTTTTTTTAATGATTTCAAGATTTTACCATGAATTCCGTTATTCTTGGAATGTAAAATGGCTGTGTGGTTTCCAATTCCAACTTTTTTTTCTCTCATCCTCTATAATTTTATTGTAACTATTCACATATATAAGTCTAATATACATATATATATTCCGCAAGCTTAGCCCTTGCACTGCCCTAGGGTACTAAACCCAGCAATTTTACACATCCATTTTATTTATGTCACTTAAATTAAAATTATGGGGTATAGCTCACAATTCATCTTTGCTTTGCCCTTAATTAAAGAATTAAGTAAAGAATAATAGGAATGATGAAATATATTTTTATGTTATAATTCAAATATTATAGAATAAATCATATCCATATTCATGAATATAATTGGGACGACTAAAAACTTTTTTGTTCCAAAAGCAATACCATTTTTGAAAATTATACTTTACCTTAGCAATGAATTGTGTTTGATGTAGTGTTTCGGTTTATTATTTTCAATAATGAAACATTGTGATCGACCGAAAAATTCAAAAACATAACCCCCTCTCAAAATTTGAGGTTTCACGTTTCAAGATCCGTAGATTTCGAAAAACGAATAAAAAATTTTTTGTCCGTCCGCCGTCCGCGCATTTTCTCCGAAACTACTGGACCGATTTTTTTTCAAATTTTGATATAAAATCAGAGATCACTCCTTCATCCTCCTTCATCGACATTACTCTCCGCCTTTAAGTTTCAAAATGGTAGCCGAAAAACCTGCGTTGCTATAGACTGTAGCTCCTAAAAAAATGTACAGATTTCAATAAAACTTCGCTAAAGTCATTTTCTCGACGCCTTTTAAATTTATCTATATAACATACTTCAACAAAAAGAAGCTAGAAAAAAAGTTACGAGGGATGTTAAAATTAAAATCCGAATAACTCGAAAAGTTTTTACTTTTTTGTTGTTATGGTTTTTTTAAAAGTTTATGAAATTTCCTAAAAAAAAATAGTTAAAATCGGACAATTAGGAGCAAAGATATGGTCTCTGGTTTATTTTTATGTGTTCTACTCCAAATGTTATATCCTTGGTTTGGTTTTAAATTTTAAATGTGTTACTGACATAATGCTATTTTTTTTTAGCATATTACTAATGATTAAAGAAAAACAGTTTAGTCCAATAATTGGAATCAGCTTTTGTTTTGTTTTCTTTGTAACTCGGAAGGTAATGTTACTTTAGATGTATAATTGTTTGGAGATAATAAACCATTGTGAAATCATTTGCAGCGTTTTTTATAATAACACTAAATTTAATCTGTGTTAGCTCTCAATTTTAACCAATGTGTCTCGGATTAACGTACATTTAAAAAATATATGTTAGAAGGCATTTAATGAAATTTTCGAAATTTTGACATAAAACTTTAAATGAAGCTATCAAATATTCATATGTTGAAAAGCTTAGAGAGTTGAAAGCATTTTTGTGCACCATAGAATGTTGAAACTTGGTTATTTTCTATTTTTTTTTAATATCTGTATTAAGAAACATTTCAAAAAAGTATATATATAAAGTATTTTGTTTGTCTAACATGGCATGTAAAAACAATTATTAGATTATTTGACAAAGTGTTATAAAAATGTTTATTATGAAATAAGTTTATTAAAATAAGTAAAAAAGAAAAATAAATAAGAAAAAAAACATTTCACATATTATTTAATTAAGCCTTTTCCTTATTAAGTAAGAAAATCTAATAAACAGTAAGATAAACAGAGCAGAAAATCTTTCTTACTTCTTTAGTCCTTTGCGTTTCTTTCTTTGTATTTTTATTCCCCTCGCAAACAACTCCTGTTAGATCTCAGCACATATTAATAACTCCCTCATTAAATTTTGTAAGGGAAAATTAAATTAAAACCACAATTTTGTGTTCATACAATAATAATATTGACTTACTTCTTGAATAATTTTATATTACTTCTTGTGTATTGAAATGAATCTTCAATCTGACTATATTGTGAAACAGGTTATTTTAAATTTTTGTATGTTGAAGTTTACATATCAGATTCTTAGGGATAATTTTATATGTTGTGCTAATGATTTGTTTCTTTAAAGGGTAAAATTAGTAAAAAGATACCTTACAAACATTGCAACATTATAGATTTTTTTTATTTTCTTAGTTACCGTGTTTCACGACTGAGTACATCATATACAATGATAAATTTAGCAATAAAAAAAGTTGCTTTGGAGTACAACAGTAATATACTCATATTCCATTACAATGAAAAAAATCCATTTTTCTCTACCAATTTCTCTAAATTAAATCAATGAAAATTGCTATTCATCCACAACTGTATTCACAAATTTTATATACTAAAAACTCACAGAATATACCATACTATAATAAAGCTTCTTAAAATACTGTGAATAATCTCCAAAAATGCAATAGCACAAAATCGTTGAAATATACTAACTTTAATTATACACTACACCTATACTAAGAAAGTAAGAAATAAATTGAAGGAAGAATTAAAAATAAAACGAAAATGGTTTCATTTTTTTATTTATTTCCTTTTCTTCACAAAAAAAAAAAAAAAAAAAAAATACTAAAACATTTTATGTTTAAAAAAACAAACGGGAAATTAAAATAGATATGTATTGATTCTTCAAAACATAATAGGAAATACTTTTTAGAAACTAATAAATCTAATTGTAAGTGGTACTTGCAATTACTTAAAAGTGAAAAGCAACTATAAATAATACTATCTCAGAAAAATAACTAATAGACAGATTAGAAAATAAAAATGAAATTAAATGAATACGAAATAGTTGAAGCACTTAGGAATTAAACACAACATAATTTGGCTATTGATATTAAATACACATATATTTTAATTATTTATTGATGGCTGACTATAGTGAATAATTGAAGATAAGAATAGTTGGGATATATAAGAAAAAAAGGTTAATATATATAAGTAAAGACTTTTTTATTTTTTAAAATAAATAAATATACTTTATTTTTACATCTTTTGACTGATCACCCCAACCATTCTTACCTTCACTTATATTATATATGCACAATATATTAAATATAATTCAAATATTTTAAGAATATCTTCCTTAATGTTTAGAAATATAATTTGAAATGATTTCTTGAAACTATAACATAAAAGTATTAGTAATGAAAGAAAATTACAGACGATGGAATAATGAAATGTATCGATAAAAAATAATTAACGAATTTCTAAATTTGTTTCTGAAAAATCTAGTCTTCTATCATTTGAAATATTTGTACAACAAAAAATAGACAGGTCGATATTAAAGGAGTCTTTGTTGTATCTTTTAATTTGCTTGATGGACTCTAATTCTATATAGACTGCCAGTTATGAAGGGGAAGAATTTTATTTTTTTTTTTTTTTGGGGGGGGGGGAAGAAAATATTTTTGAGGGGAAGAATTATATCTTGCGGCGTTAGAATGGCAGCGCCCAGCCTGGGAGGGTAACCACTTGTTTAGCTGCGACATCAGCGAACTCATTCCAAACTATTCCCACGTGCCTCGTCACACTAATAAAGTTCACTGATATTCCTATAGTTTCTAGCATATTTAAATATTTATGAATTTTTAAGACGGTTGGATGTTTCGGGTATAAATTATACGTTCTTTTTAGAGAACTTAGAGAGTCAGTTATTATTGTATTAGAAAAGTTATTGTCACAGAAAATTGGGGGGCTGAGGCTATTGTCTGAAGTTCGGCTGTATATATATACTGCAAAGATTATGGAGTTCTATTTTGTGAGTAAAATTATGGGTGACCAAAGGAGACGGTGTGGATTCGTCCGATTTAGACCCATCAGTATAGATCAAATACGGTTCTGATATTTTTCGAAGGATGGGTGAACATTTAGTTTTATACGCAGTTGGAAATGTTTTAGTTTTTTGTAACGGTGTTAGGTTCAGAATCATTTTAGGCTATTTGTTAATCCAAGAAGGGTTATGGATTTCTCATTTGATTAACGGTAGACTATAAGCTTTATTTTGTACCAAGAGAGTATTAGGTAATAGGAGCTCAACACATATGTTATTAAATGAACAGTTGTGTAATTAGAGCTAATAGCTACTGTAACCTCCTACGCTCTAAATACTAAAACGAAATAAAATATAACGTACACTAAACACTTTTATATAATAGAGAGATGTAATACTAATTTTTCAATGTAGTGTATTAGTGATATTTTATATGGCTAGTTTTATGAAAAGGGAGCAAACAAATATATCTATATAATACATAATGCGTTGTATAATAAAACAATGTAATGTAAGAGTTATATCCATATGGATTGATTAGTATACTGCATAGTAAAGCAACCCAGTGTAGTAGAGCAGTATTGCTTTAAATAAAGTATTTCTGTCTCTTAGTTGTCTAAAAAATGCAATCGAAAAAAATATGCAATCGCGTCATAATCCGAGCTTTATTATGATATTCTTTCCAATATCTCTTTTCGGGAGGCCTAAAGCTGTTGAAAGTCTGAATTTCTGGAAGACCACTGGCCAACCTTGGATCATACAAAGCTCAGATTCCTTGGAACCAATCCCTTGGCCCAAGGAACATCGATCCTGATTATTATTAATCCAGGACAGAGGCGGGTATGCGGGAGGAGATTCCACTTCACAGCCGATCGGCTAGCCTCAGGCCGGCGCCTCCCTTTTGTAGTGGCTAACTTTGCCCAGCTGAGCCAATATTAGGCGCCATTACTATTGCAGCCCTGAGGATATTGCACTAGGGTTGGTGCACTATCCATAGCTATTCAGAACAGGTAAATATCAATAGGACTATACTAATTACCTAAGTATTGGGTGGGCTTCGAATAGAGTCAACAGTGATTCGTGTCTGCTTAGAATAGTAGTGTCACCGGCAATAATAAGTATTTGCATTTGGATGAATAGCGAGACCGTCTTGTTTACTCTTATCTAATCCCCAGCGAAAATGTTTAATAGTATAAATAATATCGAACTGCGCTTTATATATTATTATTCACAAGAAAATAAATAAATACATGAAGTAGGAAAAAAAAATGATAGACATGCCATTTCAGTTTTTTTGTAAAAAAACAATCTTCATTCTCTCAAAAAACGGTAACTGATAGAATTTTTCGGACTTAAGATTCGAACTTAGCACACATGAAAATATAAAAATCAGGATAAATTTCGCAGGTACGTAAAAAAAAAAATGTTTTGCAAAACAGTGTAATTGATCAACATATTTTCCAAGATCATTCTTAATTTAAATGTTTTAAGGCCCGTTCAAAAAAAGTTTCTAATTATATTTTTATAGTTACTTCTGTATTTTTAAATATATATCCTTTGGAACTATCGGACGCTGCGTTTGTACCATGTTCCATTTTCGAGATAATGCAAGGCAAATGGTTCGCAGCCACGGAACCTCACGTTAATTGTAGTGCTGACATGTCCCATGTAGTCGACTTGAGGTCCATATGATCGAGAGAGGCGGAATCCTATATATTATTTCTAAAAGGTGTTTTTTTTGTCGGTACACCATAACTTCGTCAATTCTACATCAAATCCAATGATTGGCCACTCATTTTGAAGATATTCTTCTCCTTCACATGCGAAAAAATAGTCCCATCCCCTGAAATTTCTGGAAAAAAAGTTATGGAGGAAAAGAAACTTTCTTTGCGAATAACTCAAAAAGTATGCATTTTTTTCTCGATTGTGCTCATGATAATTAGAAAAATTATTAAATTACCTACAAAACAAAGAAACATGTTAGTGAAAATCGATTAGAAATATGTGAAATTTAAACAATTTGTATTTACGTACTTTATTTATTTATTTGTATTTACTCATGTGTGTTGAAATACTTTTTTAAGGAGGAAGAGCGTTGAGATTTGTATTTCGCAGCTCGAAAGATCCTCGAATATGTATTTTCATTGCCATCGAAAAATAACTTTTTTTCCTACTTATTTGGCCCTTAGGTAAAATTCTAGTCATTCAAAAATTTGGAAGAACAATAAACTGAGGAAAACACCCTTTCAACTAATTAGCGCTAAAATAATGAAAACAATAATTTCCTGTTTGTGATGAAGGTAATGAATGTGACATGAAGCTGACAAGTGCTTTCTCGAATAATGGAACAATAAGCCCTCTTCAGAGCCCTTGTCTTCCATTTCGTTTCCGAGCCACAAGACCTTAGCTCGTCGAAGGAGCAAATTTGACAAAGGATCATCAGCTCTGCCTCAAGGCCTTGTCTTATTCATGAATATAAGATCTTAAGTCCTACCTGTATTGTTATGTATTTTGGTTGGACGCAATCAGTGCACGTGTATATTCATCTAATGACAGAGATTACCTGAAATCATTCTTTGATTAGAAAGTGATTTGTGACCTGAATATTTCGTACCTATAATATCAATTCGACTTTTTTGTTGATTTCCTTATAGTAAAATATTTTGAGTTGACCGATATACCGATATTTTTAAGTTAATTATTTTTCGAGATATAGGTCCACTCCAGGTAATGCAGATGGTCTCCTTGCTCTTTTCTTTTTTTCTTCTCCACACATCTCTCTTAGTCTCTGAGCGCTGTGACTTCCTTCCCCGCCCGGGAAGCTCGCCATCTCTCCTGTTCCCGCTGTAAGAACCCTAATTCGGTAAAATCATTTCGGGAATTCAACCCACTCTATAACTCCTCGCTTATCTCTGAATTTTCTGTTTCGTTCTTAATCTGTTACGGATACCCTTCTATATTCTAGAGACTTATCACCTACTCAATAATTTTCTTATCGATTCTATTTTTATGTACGATGACCATTTTGCTGTAATATTTCATTTTTATTTTTCTCATAGATGTCTTCACTCGTTTTATACAATTTGTGATTATACGATCTGTTATTCTCAAACCACTCTCACTTATTACCGGTCCTTCTTCCATATTTGTAAACCTTATTGTTTCCGTCCCCAACAAGATCACTTATTTCACTACTGTCTCAGTTCCTAAGTTTTGTCCCCGTATTAATTCTATATGTTTTTTTATTTATGCCTATTTTTGCAAATTTTAATAGGTGAACAGGTTAGCTCAGTGGGTAGGAAACTGACTGCCAAAGCTAAATGTACCAAGTTCGAATCCGGTTGGTTGCAAGTAAATACTTATTCTGCTTCATCGGCCGTGGATCACCGCTGAGGTCGTAAGACACACCCGGGACTCTTAATATATTCTTAATATTTTCTCTTCCGGGATATTCTTCATTAATTAAGGAAGAAAACCTGGTGGTGGAGCGTGAACTCGGTCAAATCACCTTCTTGCACAACTTTCGACCAACGATTTACTTCCATACATGGTACTGAACCAAAAACCCTTTACAAGTTGTAGTGGTACAATTTTTTTTTTCTCCTTATTACCTTAACTTCCCTATCCTCTTCATCGTAATTTATTATTACCCCTAAATAGTGACATTATTTCTCGAAACTGTAAGCAAGTTTTAACCGTTTTATCATTTCCATTCGTTTTATCATTTGTCATTATTTCAATCTCCGTGAATGATATTGTTGACCCGGTTTTAGCGATCACCTCCTGTAATTCATCTGCTTGTTATATTGCTTCTCATTCACTTTCATTATTGTAGAGTTATTTTTCTCCGATAATATCATATCGAATAAGAAAATCATTTATGCTTTTATACGCCGAGTACCTCGCAAAACTACTCAGATTTATGTAACCGTGGAAGTTCAGTTTAAGGCTCAATGCATCAGTAGTGACATGACTGGAAACTAGAAGATCTATACCAATTTTCTTGGACGTTTCTTAATAATTATGCGTATACATATCACATCTTAATATTACGGTGTAACGATGATTATAATAATGTTATAACGGTTTATAACAGTTTTGTTTTGTACATAGATAAATAAATTATGCCCGTTATTTATTTATTTCCGTTGGCATGGCAAACCTTGTTGATCTGCTTTTTAAATAATTCTTTTCCATCTCTCCCCATCTTCGGCAAATGCTTTCCAGTTTGGTGCTTGCAGGTTTGCAGCATTGTTGTTGATTCTTTCTATTTATCTGATTTTTGGCCCTTCACACGACCTCTTTCTAAACTTTGGAGCATTTATTGATGTGTAGTGATATCGTCTTTTAGCTTCAAGCTACTTGTCTCGTCTTTCATAACTTCTTTACCTTTATATCATGAGATATTGATTTACCAGCTTCTGTATACAATTCTATATTAGCCATTTTCCTGCAAGGTTTAATACTCTGATCCCAGGGCTTCCTGGTTATTGTGCATAGAACATTCCTCTGAAATCTGTCAATTATTATTTCCAAGGTGTTGGTTAGGTTAATGCTCAAATATTTCAGCCGTACATCACAACTGGCTTCTTAATATTGCGCACCCTTTAATATGACCTGGCTTCTTAATATGACCTGCAGGGGAAGTTCAGTATCGATGATCACATTTACAGTATATGCCAAAAGGTAAATTTCTTCAATAAATATACTTTTTATTATTATAATTTAGTGGGCGATTGAAGCTAGATTTATGCTAGTTATCGTTTGTCTATTTCAAACAGCTCGTCATTTATTAAGGCTTTTGTAGTGGCTAATTATAATATATAATATATTTTTTCTTGGAAACCAAGATATTTTCCTATTCGACATTCACAATTACTCCTTTTATAAGTTTAATAATTTATCAATGAGACCATTTCATTTATTCTATTCATCAGTTCGTCTGTTCCGGAATTTATTGGAATTCATTTAACTGAATCTTCTACTTTCCTTATTTCTTTTCAAAGACACTTTTCCTACTCTGAGTAAACGAATATTTATCGACTGAACTCATCTAAAGTTTAAATTCTTGTATTAAATTTTTTGGAGTTGTCTTCCTCACGAAAATAATATCGAAATCAAGGTACATAAAACTGATATTAAAATAATTTACTGTTGTATATATTCCAAAATTATTATATTTTCGCCCTTAAGAGGAGATAATACTTGTGATTGCTTTTTCGATGAATTCTCTCATGAACGATCAAATAAACCAATAAATACTGAAAAAATAATCAAAGGCATCCATTGATTTATTTATTACAACGTTTCAAAACCCTTTTCCCATCAACAATTTAAAACATGATATTCCAATAAAAATAAATAACTTAACAGCAGAAAATGAATTAAAGATTGTGAGATCTTTATCCTCAGAAGGGATTGGTACTAAACTATTATACTAAACTCGTTATGTTGGGCTACTTTTATATCTGTTGAGTGCCGTCCTGCTTTTACTAACTCTGGCTTCATGATGATGATGTTTATGTCCATCGTCAAGATAAAATTCATCTGTAAAATTTGCTCCTCCTCTATGTACGACATCAAGTTGCGCTTGGAGGATCATGAAAGGAGATGCCTCAGAGATGTCAGCTATTTTCTTTGTTGGGTTAGTGATGGGAAGTATCAGGTCCATTTTAGAGTAGGTAATATCTAACCTCAACACCACAACCCAATAAAACGTCATGAAGAATAAAAATAAAGCAGTGGATAAGCTTAAGGCAGTGGACCAGCTGATGGGAAAGATTGTGTTCCCGCCAAAAATAGTGAAGTACCTATCAGAAACGAATATGAATTTTCATAGGCACCAGCTTAGGCAGGAGAGAGCGTTGAGAGTGGTGATAAAACATTTGCACTCCATTGGTTTTAAAGTACGTCAGGTAACCAATGTTTTGAAGGAGAATAAGGAAAAGCAAAAGTCTTTTATTTTAATAAACAAATAAAAATAATTTCTGCATACTTGGAGCATTATGGATTCGGTCCAGGACCGATGAGTTGAAATTAACTGCCATAAAACGATAATTTTTAGCTATTTTGGTGATATATTCCGTACAATCACGTAGACAGATATGTTTATGTAAACTTGAAAAGTGTCCTCATAGCTTTTAACCTGTATTTATAAACGAGAAAATTCCTTAAAATAAACTGTTAATGTTGAACTACAGCTAAAAAAAATCAAAATGGTTGATAAAATCTATTTTTGAAGGACTATTATGACTAAATGATAATCTAGAAATTTATTACACCAGTATTCACTGATTGTGCGATTTTTTAATTTTATTTTATGTTATAACCTTTGCCGTATCTTCGACCGCCACAGATTTCTCATTGGTACAATACAGTTTTCAATGTGTTGAACCAATTATTCTATTATTTTCGAGAATCAATGATCAGCGTGACTTAGATAATAACACTATCCTCACGTATAACAAAATTACCTAATAAAATATGATAATAACTATGAAATAATAATAATTATTAAAACTATGACAGAATTACCGAGACAAAAATATTTTCACTTTGGTACTATGACGTTTTGTCGTATCTTCCATTTGTTGTAACTGTAATTGTGCCTAAAATGAAAATACATTTTTAAATTTAAATTAATTTGTCGTACTTTTTCTAGAAATTTATTTATAACGGTGCTGCTTAGCAATAACATTACGTTTACAGTAGTAAAAGACATTTGATTCTAGGTAAGTAGAGTAAATAATGTCATAAGTATAGTCAAAAGTAATAGTCGAACTCCACGGTCGAATTTTTTCTTGCTTTGTTAAAATATCGAGTAAGTGAGTCCTCAACCCATTCCATCAAATATAAAAATTTTGGCTCAGTATCATAATTGAAATACTAGCGAAACAATTTTTATTAACTTACCAGAGATACCCAAAGAAGTGAATAAAATTCCATTCACCATCGAAATGGCTGTTTTAACGAACTCTCCGAAGTAATCCAGATAGCAGGGATGGGTAAAAAATAAAGTTCCCCTACCATTATTCTTCGTAGACCTAGAGTCATCACATGGTATCGTGAGAAAATATGAAATCAAGTGATTATACAAAACTATTGTAAAGATAAAGAAATTACATCCCAAGAGAGAAATCGTGCAGTGCCACAATTGCAAGTTGTACGGCTATACGAAAACTTATTGCTACCACTTGCCGCGTTACGTGAACAACACAAATTAGCAGAGTGCACCAAACCAATACAAGATCCTGCAGTTTGTGCCCTTTATGACAACCAGGCCAAGAAGACAACCTTCTAGAATAGCGAACAATAATGTATCATTCTCCAAACAACATGGAGGTAAGAACTCAACCAATAAATGTGAAGCTCTACCTCAACAACGACAACCTCAATATCCTTATTTTTTTTTTGTTCTTCCCTACCTCGCCATTTAGACTATACGGGATTTCCCCGTACCGGAGGGTGAGGGTGGGGAATTTAAAATCCCTTCCGGCACCGGGAGGCGAACTCGTACTTATTTTTGCCTCTCAAAACTTCATATATCTGGTTGCCGGGCAACTCGCGGTGCTGTGCACACGCTTTAGCCCATTTGGCCACCCCGCCCTCTAACCTCAATATCCTGTTAATCCTAGCATACCTAACCATAAACAACCTCATCAATCTCAAATTCCTCATATTCTTCCACCCTCAAATGCAACAGATGTCCCGAGTTTGTTGCCATCATTCCTCATTGAATTCCTCCCACTCATATCACTCCTTATAAATCACGACGAACTAGTAGCTTTACTACTAGAGAAGAATATTGAAATAGCTCTAAATCCACCAACTCCGCTGACCATAAAACAGCTCTTAAGACGATTAAATAACGATAAACTGAGGGATTTGGTAATTAATGGAATAAATGATTGAAATGGAGAGGATGGGGTAGATGAGGTAAAAAAGGAAATAACCAGGTGGTCGACTACCTTTCAGGACTTTCTACAAAACATCAATGATGAATTACCAGGCCCACAGCACCCCGTCTTTAAATTTTATAAGTTGAGAAAAATAAATAAAACCGACAAATAATGGTGCGGGGAAAGTGACGAATCCACAAAGGGCCAACAAGGCAGACATGAGTCATCGGCGATAGCTTAATATAATTATTATAATAGAAGAAAAAAAATGTTCAAAATGTTATGAACTCCGACGGTCCTAAATAATTCTCTCTGACGGTAGCTAAGATCGAAAGCCACTTCGGAAGCATATTTGAATATAAAAATCTCTGCAAACGTGCGAAAATTGAAAATTGTGCCCCGACGCCAAATTCAACATCCATCGATGACCAAGCAACAAAAAAAAATTATAAAATCAACGTCATTGGACACATCGCCGGGCCCTACCTGTTGATCCACACGATTAAGTACGTTAATGTATCTCACATCATCAAGACTATTCCGGAGCTCATGCTGAAGGAGGCTTATGTACCAGCCTTTGAATCAAGTACGCACAATGCTGATCTATAACGGGAAAGGAAATGCCAATAGCATATCTGCATGGAAACCAATTGCTATTTATTAGATTTTGCACCGGATCATTGAGAAGGTTCTATAGACCAAGAACTTAGAAAACAGATCACCTTCAGCCAAAATTAGAGATGCTTCATCAGGAGCCAACCGGGAGCACATGTGAGCGCAAGAATAATCGACGCGATCATAAAAGATGGCAATAATAGAAAGAATGATTGCGGAGTGAAATTACTTGATGTCAAATTGTTGACAACGTTGGTCACGATCAAAATCCAAATCATCTCACTCGAGGCAAGAGGAGTTGAGACCGGACCTGAAATTCCTGTTCTCAAACCAAATCAGGATTGTATTCGGAATCCACTCGACAAACTGGACCAACTTGCATCGAGGAGTACTCCAAGGCAGACCTTTTGACTCCATCGCTGTTCATTCTAGCTATAGACCATATAATCCGTGACCTGTGTGAGCAGGAATTTTCGAAATGCTAATACTAACTAACCGGTTACAAAGAATGTGTGGTACTCATATGCTTAGTGGATGGCCATTCTGTTGCGGCTTGTGGAAGAGGTGCTGTATAAAAGGTTATCAATTGTGTGCAGAGTAACCTCGCCGAGGTTGCTCTGGCTGTAAATCCACAGAAAAGCGTAGGCTTAATAATCTATAAAGAAGAGCTACAACAAACAAAGCTCTCCATAGAAAACGGAGAAATCATTGATTCAGCAAATGTTAGTGGGAGGTATAAAGTATTTAGGAAGTACGTTCTCGGGAGAGCTGGTGCTGAATGAGGAAATTATGACAAAATTGAACAACAATTTGAATAAATTGGTAAGCTCTTGATTTCTTAAACAGGAGAAAAAGAACAACGCTATCAACGAATACGTATTCCCGGGATTTACAAATTATAGGAATCCGGGATAGGAATTGATACAAATTTTCGCAGGGGTATCAATGCTATTATCAGGCTCCCCACTAATACATCAATACCGATGTTCTATGCACCGAAAAGATGTTGAGGATATTGAGGACCAGGAAATATCTTGACTTTCTATAGACCAATTAGTCTACTTATAATCTTCTCAAAAATTCTTCAAAAGACCCTCCTGAAAGGAATCCTACCCTTTATAGAATTCTAAAATTTTCCTTCACAACACTCCATAGTCCAACAAGGACTCCGAGTGGCCGATCATATTACGCATCGCTGGAACCCAAAAAATATTGCTCGGGTGTATTTTTGGATATAGCTTAAGCTTTCGGTCGGGTTCGAGTTCTCCAGCCCTTATACCTAGCCATCAGCTTATACCTCTCTGATCGCACCTATCGAGTTCGCTGCGGTACAGAATTTTCCAACTTCTAACTTGTTGAAGCCGGTGTTCCTCAAAGTTGCGTTTTGGGCCCCAACCTTTATATGTCCCAGACCTAACCTCTGATAATTTTTTCATATTCTATCATAACCTTACAAATCATCCAAATCTCCATGCACAATTTCTATTCAGCTCCACCCATCTCTACAATCCTCCTCGAAGGTTGAACCGGCAATGGCTCAGAGACCTTTTGTAGTATATAAGTTGGAATTCTGGCATGGCAGATTCTCCACTCAAGACATGAGTGTATGTAGCTAAAGCGCTCACGATCAATCTCGATTGGCTTTAGCAGCAGTGATGTGGTTGACAGAGCAACGCAAATAACTTTTAGAGCACTACATTTCCCTATATAGTTGGAGGGACAAGTCTGGCTTAGGGTGGTCTGCCTGATTGTATATAGGTATTGTTAACGCCGCATACGCTCATTTCTTTATTTTTTTTAATTATTATTTTTTCTCACCATTACCCCTTTTTAGTGTGAATAATGGAATGAATATTTATTATTTTTTGTAATAGGCCAGGAGATATTGTTCCTAAAATATATTAAACTTTATATTATAGTTTATATTTGGCTTCGTTTGCGATGTTTTATCGCGTTGTATACACAACAGCCCAGCACTAATACGTTGTCTTAGGGATTAAGACACAAATGATGCCATAAGACTGTCGGGATGCGGTCTTAAGTCAGTCTGGAAGTAGCCTTTCTCGAGATAGTAGAAGACGTCTACCCCCACCATTCCAGACTCATCACATCTCACCTAGCGCCATTTTCGAACATCAGCTGTTTCGCGTCGCTGCGATTGACGATCGATCGACAGGCTATCGATTTGATACTCCCCAACATCGACTTGACATCGTACAAGGTAACGTCTTTGGAAGAAGATTCTCCAACTTGGAACGTTTTTTATTCTCACCATCACTATGCGACATTTAAATATAAATTTGGGTTTTCTCTCTAAATTATTATTTAAACTTTAATGAACTCTCAAGTTAATTTTTCCTTTTGATTAATTTTATTCTCGAAATTTGATTTTGTTCTCTTGAAGTTATTTTTTTTCTCTCTTAAGTTAATCTTTATTATTGAAGTTATTTATTTATGATTTGTTTTTGATGGACAATTATTTTATTTTTCACTAAATATTGTATATATGTTTTATTCTATTTCACTGCATTTGAATAATCTTTTTTCTTCTCATTTGTTTTTTTTTATCTCAATAAATTTGTAAACATTCAAAAGGGGATTTTTTTTATTCTCCATTTTTTATTTATTGAATATTTCTATTTTTTAATATTTTCTTTGCATGCATATATTTTTTTCTCTAATGTTTTACAGGTCTCATTATTCACTATTTTTTTTTTTCCTTCTTTCCCAACATTTTTAATTTCATTCGAATTTTCCACACCATTGAGGAAACGCACTGGGGAAAGATCTGTACTTCAATTTTGAAGTACCCCTGGCCCCAACATCTTTTGGTCCAGTCCGGGCCGGATATACTAGCGCTTTATTTTGGTCCTCCGATTTTTTTATTCCTCAAAATTTTTTTTTCGAGTAAAATTATTTTAGTTTTGGGAAACAGAGTAATTTTATTTATCTCTCTTTTTTCGTAATTTCTCTAATTCTCGGTTTACGTGTAATTATTTCTTTTCTCTCTTTTTTAATTTGTTTGGTGAGATTTTTTTATCTCTCGTTTTCGAAACCTCTTTAAATCGCTCAGTTCACGTTTAATTTTCTCTCTCTCTCTCTCGTTAATATTTTTTTGTGTAGTATTCGTTATTTTTATTCTTCACCATGCCTCCAAAAAATTCAAATGAGGAACAGGAAGCGAAGTTGGCTGATCTAGAAGATCAATTAGATGATTTAGCCACGGATGTTAGGACGACCACCGCTATAGGGCTGAGTCTACCCACCGATTCATCTCGTAAATCGTTGTTTTTGGCTCGAGTTTCACGTATCGAAAACACATATAATCGTTTTGATGCTATTTTTAAGGAAATAAATTCTCTCGCGAGGAGGTTGAACATCTCAACAGATAAATATATAGCGTTGAAAGAAGAGGTAAGCGATTCTTTTTATGAGGCATTATCTCTTAAAAATAAAATTGAATGGGACTCTAATAAATCAGATGTTGACAAATCCACGAGTAGGGTTATGGGTGATGAATTTTCGCTTCCACAATTGCCAGAAATTAGCATCTCACAATTTTCCGGAGATATCGCGAGCTGGCAAGATTTCAAAGAAACGTATAAATCATTAGTGCACGAGAGGGATGATTTAGATAACATCCAAAAATTTCATTATCTAAAATCAGCATTAAAGGGTTCGGCGTTGCAGGTTATCTCTGCGATTTCGATATCCCCTTCAGGGTATAACCAAGCCTGGAAATCTCTTCACAAAAAGTACGATAGTAAGAGGATACAAGCAACGTTTTATCTCACGAGAATTTTGAATTTCGATCCGCTTAGTGGGGGTAACCTCGCTAATTTGGAAACTTTCTCGTCGGTCATTTTGGAAAGCGCTTTGGCACTCCTCAGGTTAGGGATAAGCGACCTTCCTGGTTTCGTTTTAAGCACTTTGGCGCTTAGGTCGTTGGATACCAAAACCAGGGAAGGCTTCGAGAGGGAATGCGGCTCCAAAACTGATCTTCCGTCATGGGATGAATTCGCGGATTTCGTTCAGAGGCACGCCGTAAAATTGCAGTCCGAGGCCCTTCTCGTTAATACCTCATCCGAAGTAGTGCACCCCGAGTCCGAATGTGGGAAACCATCGAGACAGTTTGCGATGGCCACCAAATCTTTACAAAGCTCCACGAAATGCCCCATTTGCAAAGAACCTCACCGTGTGTACGATTGCTCTCGTTTCAAGAGCCTCACCCCGAAACAACGTCACGATCGTACAAAAGCTCTCAAACGTTGCATTAATTGCTTGGCCTCCGGACATTTTGTGAACAAGTGCACCTCTCGCGTATCTTGCCGCCTCTGTGATAAAAATCACCACTCCCTCCTACACTTTTTCTCTCGGGAATCTCAGCAAACCGAATCTCGCAGTTCGAAATCCACACCACGTCGTTATGATGCAAGTTCGAAAAGTGCACCTACCCCGAATACGTCATCTCCCTCTGCTCGCTCTTCGTTTGTGCACTCTGAACCCTCTAAATCCTCTCACTCCACTCCATTTAGCAATGTCACAACGCTTATCGAAACACCTGGTTCCACCACTGTTCTCCACAGTGCAACAGCTCCGCACACTCACCCCGAATGCTCAGTATCACCTAACTCTCCACCCGTAATACGCTTCACACCGCACCGCAATGTTTCGAGGGACAGTTCCTCCAAAAGGCATCGGGTTACGTTCGATACATTACCGGCTGGAAACGATTCCTTTTATTATCAACACCTCGCCAGTCATAGCCCACAATGTGATCTTCAGTCGCTTCCATCGTTGAATCCGCTTGTTGATCCCCTTGGTTTGGAGAGGGTGGGCGGCACACCACGTAACGCTTATTTTAATGGTCGACCCCTCACCGGTCATATATCGCTATATGATCTAAAATCGTTCCCACCATTAAATTCGTTTTGCGTACCCGTCGGTTTGGTCAGGGTGGGCGGCTGTTTATGCAGCGTTCCAACCTTACAGATAAAATCTCGAGTCGCTAGTTCGTTCGTGGACCCTTCTCATCTTATCTTCCCGTATGCAGTTCCATAGCTGTTGCACTAATCGTTTCGATTTCTCGTATGCATCCTCACTCGTGTTTTAGGCAATAGTTCTGTAACTTACTATCAGTTGGCAACAAAAGTGTCTCGATTCGAATCTGTTCTCTCCACCACACCTCTTCACCTCATCTATCCATCCTATATACTCCGATCCTGCGGATTGTTTCTCAGTTTCTGTTCTCTCTCCCGTCTTGTTCCTTTCCCTCCTATCTCCTCTACCGCCTAAATGAGATCTTTTTTGGAAGGTATGTTAACGCCGCATACGCTCATTTCTTTATTTTTTTTAATTATTATTTTTTCTCACCATTACCCCTTTTTAGTGTGAATAATGGAATGAATATTTATTATTTTTTTGTAATAGGCCAGGAGATATTGTTCCTAAAATATATTAAAGTTTATATTATAGTTTATATTTGGCTTCGTTTGCGATGTGTTATCGCGTTGTATACACAACAGCCCAGCACTAATACGCAGTCTTAGGGATTAAGACACAAATGATGCCATAAGACTGTCGGGATGCGGTCTTAAGTCAGTCTGGAAGTAGCCTTTCTCGAGATAGTAGAAGACGTCTACCCCCACCATTCCAGACTCATCACATCTCACCTAGCGCCATTTTCGAACATCAGCTGTTTCGCGTCGCTGCGATTGAAGATCGATCGACAGGCTATCGATTTGATACTCCCCAACATCGACTTGACATCGTACAAGGTAACGTCTTTGGAAGAAGATTCTCCAACTTGGAACGTTTTTTATTCTCACCATCACTATGCGACATTTAAATATTAATTTGGGTTTTCTCTCTAAATTATTATTTAAACTTTAATGAACTCTCAAGTTAATTTTTCCTTTTGATTAATTTTATTCTCGAAATTTGATTTTGTTCTCTTGAAGTTATTTTTTTTCTCTCTTAAGTTAATCTTTATTATTGAAGTTATTTATTTATGATTTGTTTTTGATGGACAATTATTTTATTTTTCACTAAATATTGTATATATGTTTTATTCTATTTCACTGCATTTCAATAATCTTTTTTCTTCTCATTTGTTTTTTTTTATCTCAATAAATTTGTAAACATTCAAAAGGGGATTTTTTTTTATTCTCCATTTTTTATTTATTGAATATTTCTATTTTTTAATATTTTCTTTGCATGCATATATTTTTTTCTCTAATGTTTTACAGGTCTCATTATTCACTATTTTTTTTTTCTTCTTTCCCAACATTTTTAATTTTACTCGAATTTTCCACACCATTGAGGAAACGCACTGGGGAAAGATCTGTACTTCAATTTTGAAGTACCCCTGGCCCCAACAGGTATGATTGTGTTTTATATTTTTAGTTTACTTATCTTTATATTATTTCATTTTTATATTGTACATACTTTTTGATTATAATTTAGTTTTTATTTTGCTTTTGGTTTATTTTATGTTTTCTGCATATATGGTGTGAATGTGTCCATATCTCACTCTTAATTATTGACCGTGTGTCAGATTGCTGAATTTCTGAATAAATAAATTTTAAAAAAATTGAATGCAAAGGTTTTCAAGATTTTTTTTACATTGGAAGGTTTTGTAATATTTTATCTGTTAATGAATTCATGAAATATCAGATGCATGTGGCAAAGAAGTTTCACTTGCCACACTAATTAGAAATTATTTTTTGGTAAAATTTCAATGAACATATTTGTGAATTTCGGTCAAATTTAGCAATGGCCATCAAAATAACTCTAATCTTGTTATTATATTGAAGAAATAACAACTTCGTATCTACATCATCCTACTTGAATCATATAACGAAGACTGTATACAACGATAAATTTAAAAGTATACACGTACACACACACACACACATACACACACATACACACACACACACACACACACACACACACACACACACACACACACACACACACACATACACACACACACACACACACTCACATATATATATATATATATATATATATATATATATAATATATATATATATATATATATATATATATATATATTATATATATATATATATGTATCTAATGTATAAATGAGTAACGATGATACTAAATAGTAGGAATCATGGAAACTAAATCTGCATAAGGAAAAATTATTCGCTGATTTAATTCTCTAAATGGTAAGTGAAAGGAATGAAAAAAAAAAAATAATCCGTCTTTAGCATAGTAATCAAAGTATAAAACTGATATTCATGTATATATTTTTAAAAAATATATGAAATATAATTTTCTTTTAATTTGAAATTGAATAATAAGTCTTGTTTCCAAACAAGAATTTTGACATCGGTTTTTTTTGCCCCTGTGAGCAGTCTTTCTATAGCCGAACCCACCAAACCTGGACTTCTATTGACCTCTGCTTAGCCTCTCGCCCATTTCCTATAATTCCCCAGTCTTACTTCCATTGTGATCTTGCAGGTAGTGATCACCTACCTCTTTTGCTTTCACTGCAAATTGACCCGTTTCTTCCACAGTCTATCGGGAAATGGAGGATAGACAAAGGCAATTGAGAGAATTTTACAAAAGCTTGTAGCGATAACTTTATAACATTTTGAAATTTCCTCATCTCACGGAGAAAATCTTGAAAGGTTTGCATCAGTATTTGTTCAAATTGCTACCCTCTCGGTCCCTAAAACCAAACCATCTAAATATATAAGAACGGTTCCTTGGTGGACACCCGAATGTCGTGCTGCTTTGACGAAACGGCATAGAGCTTTAAAAATTTTAAAAACACGTCCATCATTAAGTAATCATATCAATTACCATAAAGCCAGGGCAGAAGCACGGTGTATTATCAACCAGGCAAAAAGAAATTGCTGGACAAAATTTATATCTTCCGTCTCAACCGGAATTTCAACGAAAATAGCATGGAATAAAATAAAAGCCATAAAAGGCAGACAAATTAACAATATTCCGCGTTCGATAGCTTACAGTGGAAAAATTCTTACCGAGCCTAAGGAAATAGCTAATCCCTTTGGGCAGCACTTATCTAGTATTTCAAAAAATCCTTCGGCACTTCATGAACTTCAGTTCCCTCCTTATCTTACCCTTGATAATAAACCCTACAATTTACTCTTTGCATTAGATGAACTAAACCAAAGTATTAGTTTATCTCGTTCCAAATCAACAGGTCCAGATCAGATTCACATTGAATTTATAAAGCGCTTACCACCAAGAGTAACTGACCTGTTATTGACGCTCCTCAACAATATGTGGATAAATAGAGACTTTCCTAAAAGTTGGTCATCTGCAACAGTAATCCCTATACTGAAGTCCAATAAAGATCCAAAACTCGTACAAAATTATAGGCCCATCTCTCTTACGTTATCTGCAACGTGACCAAAAAAAATAATTAACCGCCGCCTTTTATGGGAATTAGAGACAAGGCATCTACTAGGCAGCGAACAATGCGGATTCCGTTATACTAAATCAACAATGCACAATCTTTTTAAATTTAATTCCTTTATAAAATCTTCGTTTACTAGAAATCAGCATGTTTTCGCAGTTTTCTTAGACCTGGAAAGTGCATTTGACTCATGCTGGAGAAACAAAATTCTAAAATCCCTTTAGGAATGGGGATTCTCGGGCAATATTCTGTTTTTTATACAAAACTTTCTCAATAATTGGAATTTCAACGTTCGTGCTGGCTCGACTTTTTCAAACAAAATCGAACTACACAACGGTGTTCCGCAAGGATCTGTTCTAAGCTCAACCCTATTCAACATTGCCATTGACGATATCAAATCGTTCATACCAAAACCTGTGGATGTTGCACTATACGCTGACGACGTCCTGATTTATTACAGCTCTACCGATGTAAACTTTGGGCAATATGTTATACAAGAGTCCCTCAACAGCCTTGAAATATGGGCCGCTAGTTGTGGCTTCAGGTTTAGTCTTTCTAAATCCACTGCTATCCACTTTTGTCGAATTCGTAGATGTACCCAACCACTTACAGCACATATTGGGAACCGACCTTTGAACAAACGCGATTCAATTCGACATCTAGGAGTAATGTTGGACTCAAGACTGACGTGGAAACTACTGAAACTACGCAGACACTTTCTTTTGTTAAAGTTTTTAGGACGCTTAAAAGTAACTACAGACTTCTTTGACTTCTCGACGTATAAATTACCAACTCGCCTTGCCAACTACCCGCCACTAATCAATACGTACACACTACCAAAGCTGTTCAAATCAAAGAAAAATTGGATCATTTTCTTTTTAATCCAGATAGGATTTAATCTAAAGGAATAGGGAATAGTTACCCTCAACTAGGAGTAGACATAGGTCCTCCCCATCACCCGTAGGGTTGATAAATTTTATATAAGGGAGAACCCTTTTAATGGAATAGCTGTAGTGCATCGATTCATCACTAAGTGTGATAAATAATTAGGAGAAGATAAAGAAATCTTCTATAACTATACCTCCAGAGTACTGAGGTAGTATGTGTATGGATCCAGAAGTTAAAGATTTAAAAATTATAATGGTAAATGGGGCTGAAGTAATATACTTCATTATTATGATGTGCACATGACTACATTTGAGGCAAATTTAACGGTTTATAGCGGCCACGTGTAAGGAATGGATGGTTCATTCATAAGTAAATCATAATTGAAAAAACATAAGATAGTAATTTGAATAATGTTTTTTGAGTAAATGAAATATTAATAGGTCATTGAGAAAACGAAGTCGCCTGAGGTTCATTCAACATTTCAGCAAAATATAAAATAAGTATCCGATAGTGACATTAAAATGTTTTTCACGAACATTTGCCAGCCCATTGTTTAAAAACAAGTTTTGACTTCTCCTTTTGGAGAGCTAAAGGTATATATAAATTAAAATTATGTGAATGATGAGAATGCTATGAGCTTCTACACCAAAGATATGACATTAAAGCTTAAAGGTAAAAGCTGGTACAAACCACTTAGAAACCTAAGGTAAAATTTTTGTTTTTGTTATAAAGGTTGCCACACAAGGTAGTAGTGATACTGAATGAATATTATGTCAGTGTTGTATTATGTGTGTGAATATAGTTGCCTAAGAAGATTCTTTTTTGAGAGTATAAATAAGAATCATAGAAATAGTGTAAATATAAAGTGAATGTTAGATATTCAAGGCAATCACACTATAAAATTTTGTTTGAATGATATTTCAGTAAACAAGGAAGAAACATAGTTCAAGGAGAGTAGTTTAATGAATGTCAATGTGTATATATATAAGCATATGTTTTGTTTTGTATTCCACTAAACAGATAGATAAACTATAAAGAATTACGAGTAGTGGTATTGATATATTGCAGAATTGGTAAATTTGAGATATGTAAGTAAAATTGAATTACTGGTTGTGTAAAAGCATATTTTTTCAGTATTTCCAGTAGTTAATGTATAAATTTGTGTATATTTGAGTTAAATCTCATCCTATAATAATAATAATAATAAGGCTTAGCGAACCCGAAGGTTCGATGCCGACACCACCAATCGCTTTTTACACACCTCCCTCCACCGTTCGCCGTCCAAACCCAGTCCCTTCAGATCGGATTTAATGCAATCTTCCCACCTTCGCTTCGGTCTACCCCTCGGACGCTTACCATTCGGCACAGCAAATATTAACCTTTTGGGAATTCTCTCGTTACTAAGCCCAACAACTTTACAAGCCCATTTGATTCGCCGCGATGAAATTACATCAATTATATTACCCGGATACAGCTCACGCAATTCGGCTTTGTGTAACCGTCTGAACTCTCCGGTTAACTCATCCTTCTTCGGTCCGAATATTCTACGCAATACTTTATTTTCAAAAACCTTAAGACGCTGCTCATCCCTTAATGTAAGCGGCCAAGTTTCGCATCCATAAAGAACTGTAGGCAAGATAATTGTTTTATAGATTCTATTTTTTAAGTTCCGGGACAAGAGGCGCGAACTAAGTAGCTTTGTCACAGAAAAATAACAAGCATTTCCCGCCTTCAGTCTAACTTTAATCTCTTCTTCAATTTCGTTTTTTCTAGTTATCATTGAACCTAGATACCTAAATTTATCTACCTGTTCAAACATATTACTATCTATATCAATGTCATCAGTAGTATCGCCATTTTTGCAGCTAACCATATATTTTGTTTTATCCACGTTTATTTCGAGTCCTAGTTCTTTCCCGGCTTTCATTAACGTTGTCGTATTTAGTTTTATAGTTTCAACGTCTTCGCTCAACAGTACCAGATCGTCAGCATAGCCCAGCACGGATGTTCTCCCACCCAGATCCAACCCTTTCTCGGTTCGCATTACCTCCCTAATGGCATGTTCTAATGCCAAATTGAACAGGACAGGCGTTTTAAGCCCGAACGAACCTCAAATTTTTCGGACAAATTATTACCGATTCTAAATTTATTGAGTGTCTCCGTCAAGCACATCCTGACTAGATTTACTAGTTTTTTTGGAATCCCCTGCTCGATTAGAATATTATACAGTTTCTGGCGGTCAATAGAATCGTAAGCCTTTTTAAAATCTATATACAGCTGGTGAACAATACCGTTATACTCCAATTTTTTCTCTAATATTTGCCGTAAAGAAAATATTTGATCAATAGTCGAACGATTCCGTCTAAATCCGCATTGGTAGTCTCCGATAATTTCCTCGGCGTATTCCGTGATTCGACTGGTTAAGATTAAAGTGAATATTTTATAACATACCGGAAGGAGTGAAATTCCTCGATAGTTATTACAATCCGTCCTCGGACCCTTTTTGTGAATCGGAATAAGAATAGATTCTTTCCATTCTTCAGGTAATTTCTCGTTCACCCAGATCTTTTTAACCAACCGATGTATTTTAGAAACTCCAGCTTCCCCGCATGCCTTAATTAGTTCAGTAGGATTATTATCGATTCCCACTGCTTTATATGATTTTAATTTTCCGATAGCTACTTCAACTTCCTCTTTACTTGGTCCTTCTATTAACGGTTCAGCACTCTGGTACTCAGAAGGAGGACACAGATCATAATTTCCCGTATTTAAAATATTGTCAAAGTGGTCCTTAAACTTATTCAATATGTCAACCGGATCGGTCAGAATATTGTTATTATCATCCCTAATTCCAGACGTTACGGGCCCTACATATTTACGTGATCTGTTTATACCTTTGTACATGTCTCTTACGTTATTTTCGATTCTATTAGTTTCTATTTCAATTATTTTATTTTTAAGATACTCCCTTTTTTTATTTTTGAGCAATTTTGTCGTTTCGTTCTTTGAGATTCGGAAGTATTCCAGATTGTCTTCGCTAGGATTATTTAGAGCTTTTAATTTAGCGGCTTTTCTTTTTTCGCACATTTTTAAGCAATCTTCACCAAACCACGGTTTGTTATTCTTAGTTTCCTTTTTTCCTAGGCACGAGTTACCGACCGCTTTTATATTATCCCTGATCTCTATCCATAACTTGTCAATATCCTCGTGGTCCTCGTCAGGAAGCTCTAAAGCTTCAAACCTATTCTTAACATCTAGCTCGAATTGGTTTCTAATTGATGGATTTTTTAATTTTTCCAAATTAAAATTCTCAAAATCGAAACGGTTTTCTTTTCTCTTTTTTAAATTAAGTTTTTGTCGAAGTTTCGCGATTACTAATTCATGATCCGACCCACATTCTGCTCCGCGATAAGACCGTACATTGATTATACTGCTTTGCCAGCTGTGTTGTATCAAGACATGATCTATTTGATTTCGTGTTTGCGAATCCGGTGATGTCCAAGTATATTTATGAATATCCTTATGTTTAAACGTCGTACTTTTAATTATCAGGTTTTTCGAGATGGCAAAGTTTATCAGACGGATCCCATTATCATTACTATATTCGTGCAAACTTTCTTTACCAATCGTCGGAATATAAACTTCTTCCCTTCCTACCTTTGCGTTCGCGTCACCTACAATTATTTTCATGTAGTTTCGCGGTAGTTTATCATAAACCCATTCGAGTTTATCGTAAAATTCACTTTTGACTTCATCGTCACTGTCTTCGGTCGGACAATGTATGTTTATTAATGCGATTTTAAACCAACGTCCCTGAAATATAGCTACCGAAATTCTATCACTAAAGAATTGTACGTCGCTCAAAGCGGATAGTAATCTACTCCTAATTAGAAACCCGGTACCTAAACAATGATTCCCGCTTCCTCCGTACCAAATAGTGTACTTTCCTTCCCTCATCGAGCCCTCCCCTGGCCATCGAACCTCTTGCAGAGCCACGACATCCAAATTGTACCCATTTACCTCATTCGCGACCGATTTTAGCCCCCCTGCTGTGTTTAAACTCCTTACGTTCCACGTACCAATATTTAAATCCCTATATTTCAACTTGCGCCATGAATCCCCTAAAGCCGTCCCCACCCGGAGACCCGAACGGGGGACTAGTTTACCTCCGGATAATGAGCGTTTTACCTTAGGGAGATCCATGACTTTTTGTGGTGTTTGGTGAACTAAAGATATGTGAGTAGGGCGTTCAATCCTACGTCACACCCTCCAGCAAGTCTGGTGGGCCCCTACCTCCAGCAAGTCTGGAGGTCCCCTCCCTCCAGCAAGTCTGGAGGGCCCCTCTCATTGTTGGTCAGCGAGTCCATTGGACTTAGCCGGGAGGAACTTCCAAGGAATTTCCACCGACCATCCCCACATCCGCCACCCGTGGGACGCTCCCCATACGCGGTAATGAGCCCGCGCGAGGAAAAAATCTCATCCTATATTGTTTATAAATAAATGTTTACTTTTCATTCTGAGATCAGATAGAGAAAGCCTATTGTAAAGGTATTGATGAATAATATCTAAAGAAAAAATCAAATAAACAAGTTTATTAATTTTTTCTTTTCCCCAAGACTAGGAGAATGCTATGTATTGTAAAGACCGCCGGTGGAATAATTATTTTAAATGTATAAATAAACATCATAAGTGTTCACATCTGGCGGTACCTGACTGAGGGTAACCCATTAGGACAACCTTTTGTAAGTGGTAATAAAAACCCTTAAGAACCACCAACAAAGACCGACAACTGAGTGTTTAAACAGGATCCCGAAAGACCTTTTCACACCTTCCACCAGAAATATGTTAATCTGTACCTGCTGCTTTACCTTGGCCTGGGGGAGAGGGCGTGGTCATCCCTTAGGCTGAGAATATTCAGCCAATCAGGAAAAAGACTACCAAAAGAGAGGGGGATGAAAAAAGGTTGGAAATAGAGAATTGGGACTGAACACTTCTTTTTGGAACTCAGAGGAGGGAGGACTTCCTCTGGGGACTCGGCGGAGGAGAGCTGGGACACAGGCTGAGACTGGATCAGGAGAAGCGGAGAGAGCAAGACGAAGACAGCCGGAGAGAGCAGATGGACGGACTAGACGCTGAAGGAGAGCAGAGACAGGGAATCCAGATATGACGGCTAGAAACACTATGAACGACCAGCTAAGTGGTAACAAGCATTTAGTTATACTAATGTAAATTTGTGTTGGCAACCAACAACAAACATCAAGCATTCTCCTCCAGTATGATTCTCAACTATTTATTATGTATATAGGTTTAGTTATTATTTTGTATATAGATGTTTTTGGTTTTATTTAAGCTTGTAAATATAATAGTTAGTAAACCAACGTAGTACTTTTACCTTCTACCTTGCATGCCACCAATTAGTAATAGAAACAAATAGTACATTTATAAACATAATACCTTTAGAAAGGAAATCCAATAAAGAGTATATGGTTCAATCTAGGATACTACAGTAGGAGGTCTGTGGTATCTAACATTTAAATACATCATTAATATATTTTAAGTTGATCGGTTCCCTTCTGGGACCGATATAAATACAAATAAATGCGGTTCCTGGAACCCCTTACTCGTCGTAGAAACGCGAGGCCAGGAACATAGCAATATTGAAATGTAAATCAACAATCAAGATGGTGCCTCTAACCTATAAAGTTGCACAAGACACCTAAAATATAACCAAATAAATAAATAATTTTTTTTTATTCATATATATGACAGTAATATAAGTATATAAACTTATTACATATATATTTTTTTACATGCAGTTACGTTTATATAAACAATACAACAACTTGTATATAATGGTTTTTATAACAAGGCTAAAAGGAATTTTACTCTGCGAAGGTAGTTTCAAATTTAATAGTTCGGTTTTAAATATTCTTCATGTAATGACATTTATTTCGGGTATTATTTCTCTTACGTGAATATAAAATATTGAAGTTCATATTTTTATAACATGCATAAAAAAAATACGAAAACTATACATAAACAAAAGGTTGTTCTTTGTCTCTTAACTTTTATCATTTGTAATTAAATTTAGAGCTATATACAAAGTTTTATTTTAATAAAAATAAGGCTTGAGTACTACCCGGCAGTCGGATAAACGACATCGATCCGGCTGTTGGATAAAAGACATTTGAACGGCATTGACACATGTTGAATATTCTTATTCTCGCTTTAATTAAATAATACTCTTATTTAAATATTTAACCATAAAATTAAGTATCTAGCAATTAATATTTAAGGGATGGCAGAAATATTATTACTGTACATGTATTACTGCAAGAACCAAACCTTTTCATAGTCTCCAATAGAAGTGTTGAATAAATGCTTCATAGAAATGAAGTGTTGAATGTTCTGTCTAGCCCCATACCAACACAAACCGTTCTCAATTTTTTGTGGGAAGTTTATCCAACATCTAATGCACCTTTGAAATGGCAAATGTTTACAATTTGATATCATAAAACTAAGATCACATAAATCGTTAATTTTATTATTTTTTAAATGCAGCTTTAATAAAATTTCCGGAGGTCAAATATAATCTTATTTATATTAATTTTCAAAGTAATTTATTATAAAAGTAAATTGAACATCCAATGGAAAATAATTCACACATAGCGAACAATATCCCTATCCCTTTTATCGCAATATATATATATAGGTTAGATTTGTACTGCACTGATAGGAGCAGTGAAAATCTAACCTATGATTTGCACGACACCGGCAGTCGTCCAAACGTTGCCGGGTACTCAGAACACTAGCACGATTGTCGTTTAGTCGTTTATCCGGCAATGAAGATTGTCATTTGTCATTAGGAAGACATTAGCACAACTCGTGCCGTTTAAACAACGACAATTGTCGGACTAGTGTGAAATGTCCCTATTACTCTCTGTCTCCATCCTAGGCTATCCGGCATCGTTTAAACGACAGTCGGGTAAGTGTGAAACTGAATTGTCGTTTAACCGACAACGAGTATGTCAGATAAATGACAGCACGACGATTTGGTGTCGTTTAAACGACAACGACAAAAATCGGATTAGTGTGAAAGCTCCCTATTACTCTCTGTTTCGAATGCAGTGTACACGGCGTTTATCCGGCTGCTGGGTAGGTGTGAAATAAGCCTAAATCAACAATTGGTGTATTGAGGTAATAGGAAAATGATTTTTTTTAATAATTAATATTTAGATAAAGATTGGGATGTGTATCACCTGATATATAAACAAACATATTCTAGTGGAATATTAAGAGTAGAAGCGTAAAGAGGTCATTCAAGAATGAAGATTGAAAAAGTCAACAGATGAAGAAGGCTAAATATTAAATTTTAAAGAGTTTTTATTAAAGAAAAACATGAATATAATTTCAAAAACTTATTTAATGCGATAAGGAAATAATAATATAATTTTAAAAATTCAATAATATCATATGAAAGCAAAAGAGAACAGGTTGATCAAAACCTGTTTTCAACAGAACAAAAAAAAAAACATTTTAATAATTTTATAAAAAATATTACTTGGTGGTTAGACATTCTTCCTTTTCCTTCTTTTTTTTTGTTCAGTATAAATAAAGTTTCGTTTGATGACAATCATACCAAAAATATACTTTTGCCAAGAAAAGCAAATACCAAACACAAACAAATGTTTTGAAGACAAATATCCTAATCAGTTACAAACAGTACGAATATGTCGACAAGTTTCTTTAGGCAACTTGAAGAAAAGATGGGAGCTCTTGTTTACTCTAAACAAATATTAAATATCGTTTGAATGACATTTTTCAAACATCAGAAAACTCGCGAATATAAACAGAAGTGGTATTTATTTTGTTTACCGTTCTTTAATGATTGTTAATTATTAGGTAAACTGCACTTTGGGTAGGTAACAATCCACTGTTTTCTTGTTTCTTACACCTTGAAGAGTAAATTCCATTTCAGTTTTGTTTTGTTTTATATTGCCTTTTGGTTTTATTTGTATAAATTACAATGTAGGTTCACTCAATATAATCTTCAAAATCTAGAAGATGCAACGAAATTAATGAATTTTATGATCCATTCTCTAATAAAATTGTGGTTTCCATTTATTTACATACGGCCAATTTTTTTTTTGATATAATACCAGGCTCGGTCTGGCTACGTTCATGAAGGATCAAATTTGGTTCGATGTCTCTAGTCAAATCGATGTACCGGGCATATCATCTAAGTTTATAAGATTTGTATGCAGTTTCCAGGAATTGTTGAAGGGGGTTGGTGCCTTGATGGTTCCATTTGAATTTTATTAAAGTCTATTCAAGACTTCGGCTTATTCACGCGCAAACGTATTTTTTAAGATATGTTCCAATTTCAAAAACCGGTCGTCGATTCAAGTCGTGTTCCTCAAAGTTAGGCAAAGCGTAGATTTTGGTAAAAAAAAATGTAGTGTCAATTTTATTGAATTCCATGCCGTACTTTATCTAACATATACGCTTTTTCATAATTGTTTCCATTGGTATGTCTATATCTCTAAAACCTCACGTTCGATTTGGTTAAATTTGGAGAGAAGTTAGGGCTTGATAAAAAGATAGTCAATAAGTTATCAATTTAATCAAATTCTATCCCATACTTTCGAAAAATACTTAAACAGGAAAGATATTATTTGGCACCCCAAAACGGCACGTTTAATTTGATTCAAACTTGAAAATTTGGATAATAGTTGAATGGAGAATGTCTAGCATCAATTTCATTGACTTCTATTTAATAATTAAAATTAAGATAAATAACTGTTAACAATATTATGGCTATGAAATATGGATGGCATTGATGATAATGAATGGGGGTTATGTTAATACAATATAGTCCGTGGTACAAACATCCTTGGTAACGTAGAACGTACTAGGAATGTTTATTTTAAAAATGTTTGTCATGGTGAAATTTAATTCCAAAGTTATTATTATTGGAAGAGTCAATTTGAATAAAACATGATACCAATTTATATTAAATTATAGCTCAAAGGAAAAGATAAAGTCTAACAATGGAAATACAAAGGAAATAACAATGCAGAATATTTATTGTGACCCATATGTGTACTTTTCTGCTTTAACACTAATACTAAAATATAAATAAATAAAAACACATTCATACTTATTTATAATATTTACAGTCAGCCGAGGGAGCTCCAAGTCGGGCCTTTTCCTCCAAGTGTGGAGTACAAGGCAAGACTCCAAGAGATCCCAGCGCTTCTCTCTTAGCCGCTCAGGACTTTGCTAAGGGATTAGGATGATAGGTTAGGTTCTGATGAAAATTTGAAAATCGGCATGGAATAACGCCAAGGACATAAGGGATGTTAAGGTCATGATGTAAGGTTTTGTTCGTAACATAATAAGGATCATTGGCAATTATATTGAGGACTTTAGACTGGAAGGATTGGATGCGTTTGATGTTCGAAAATTTAGTTGTCTCCCACAGTTTAAGTGGTCCAGATGGGTTTCAGCATGGTCTTGTATATTAATAGTTTGTTTTCAATTGAGAGGTTAGATTTTCTGTTAAGTAGTCTGTATAACTGGCCAAGTCGTCGGTTAAGCTCTTGTCTTTTAAGTCTGGTATGTGGGTTCCATGTTAGTCTTTTGTCTAAAAGGAATCCAAGATACCCAACTGTATCTGAGATGGGAAGAGGTACTGAGTTGAAAAGGATATGTGAACAGGATCTGCGTCGGAGGGTAAAGGTGCAAGCATGTGGATTCATTGATCTTGATGCGCCAATTGTTGCACCATTGCTCTATTAGGAAGATGTGTCTTTGAAGGTTTAGGGATGCTGTTTCAGGGTCTGGGTGGGAACATAGGATGGTGGTATAGTCAGCAATTGTTGCTAGAAGGGTATTAGGATGGGTTGGAATGTCAGCTGTGAAAAGGATGCAGAGAACTGGGCCCAAGACACTTTTTTGTGGAACACCAGCCTCAACTGGATTATAATTGGAGAATTCAGTGCCACAGCGGACTTGAAAGGAACGATTTGAGAGGTAAGATTTGAGGACAAGGTACAAGGATTGGGGTAAGTGAGTTTTGAGCTTGAAAAGCAAGCCATCATGCCAGACCTTGAATGAAAGCTTGTGCTACGTCCAGAAAGGCACTAGTGCAATATTGCTTGTTTTCATGCGCAGAGGATATGTGGTCAACAACGCGGAGGCCTTGTTGAATAGTGGAATGACTTGAGCGGAATCCAAACTGGTTTGAGGGGATATTGTGGGTTTCGAGAATGGGTAGGATACATTTGAGTAGGATTTTTTCAAAGATTTTTGAGAGGATCGGAAGTAAGCTTATTGGTCTATAGGAGAAAGTATTATTAACCTGGTTTAGGGAAGAGGATAATAATGAAGTGTTTCCATATCAGAGGAAAGTGAGTTGTGCGGAGGGTACAGTTATACAGGTATGTGAGGAACATGATTGCTTTTTTGGGAAGTTGTCTAAGGATCTGGGAAGTAAGGAGATCGTGTCCAGGGGATTTTCGAGGTTTCGAGTTGCTTATATGGAATTTAAGCTCAGAGGGGTTGCTTTAGGACTCAAGGAGAAAGGAATTCTAGAACAGAGAACTTCTTTAACTTCAGCATTGTGGGTGGGATGGAGTTCGGTGTGGGGAGCGAATATATTTGGGGAATTCTTCAGCTATAGTCTCATCTGACGAAGCCCAGGTTCCATCATCTAGTCGGTGTGGGTGGGAAATAGATTGGTATTTAAGGATTTTTTTTGGCCATTTTCCAGAGGGATTTGTCATCGGTAGAAAGAAAAGAAAGGTAGGAATTGTAGGATTAGGATCTAAAGGTAGCCAGTTCTTTTTTAACCTGTTTGGAATAGTAATTATATAATTTCCGATCATCAGGATGACTGTTTCTTTGCCAGAGGGTCCTAGATTGGCGTTTGGATTTAATAAGCTCAGTAAGGTTTTGGGGCAAGGGATTCTTTTTGGGGGATTTTTTAGAGAGGAGTGGTGAGGATGCAGTCCAGACTACTTGTTGGATCAAGGTGGTGAAGGAACTCACTAAAATGTCTAGGTCTTGAGGGGTTTTTAGGAGTACTCTGAGGTCTATTGCATCTGTTAATATTTGGCGGAAAAAGGTTCCAGTTGACTGGGCCTCTGGTGAATGAGGGAGGAGATAATTTGGGGATAGGATATGCAGAAAGGGTTAGGTTTAGGGGTCTATGGTCTGAGGAAAGGTCATCGAGCCATGAAATTGAGAAATGTAGCGGCCTTTGTTAATGAAGAAGTCAAGGAAGTCAGGATTGCGGTTAAGATCTGTTAGCTAGTATGTAGGAGTATTAGGAGAAAGGATGTTGCTATTATGGGAATTAAGAGCAGACAGCAATGTTCGCCCGCGGGAATTCGTGGTTCTGGTCCTCATTGCTGATGTTTGGCATTAAGGTCTGCGCCTGTAAGGAAGTGGTGTCATAGGGAATCAAGAAAAGAAATTAAGTTAGATTCAGGTATTGGTCTTTTAGGTGGAGAGTATGCTACGACAACTGTAACAGCAAAAAGTGAAGTTTGGATAGTTATTGCTGAAGTTTGTAGGAAATTTTGAACTGGTAAGGGATACAAATGATGGGAGAGGGATTGGTGGATGATGACAGCAGTGCCAGCATGTGCTGTTCCATCAGGTTGGTCAGTTCGATATATCTTGTATGTTGAACTGTCGTTTGTTAGTTAGTCGGGTCTCAGTTATTAGGGCTATGTCTATGTTATTATCCTGTAGAAAAAACGTTAGTTCGTTGATGTGATTTCGAACACAATTCGCATGCCAAAGGAGAATGGAAAGGGGTTTTATTGAGGACATTTAAGGAATTCTTGGCGGTGGGATAAGATTAGCTATGACGTTTGTAAGTAAGGTGATGAGCAGGGTGATGAGGGATTTGATTTCGGAGAGGAATGATGTAAGGAGGGTGGTAAGGTCATTGGAATTGTTAGGGGGAGGAATGTAGCATATTTGGTGAGGAGTGAACTTTTGGGTGTTATTATGTTCGGGTGGTGAACCATGAGGTAATGGCTGAGTTTGCGGCAGGGCCTCACGTTGAGAATGTTGTTCTAGTTCTCCTAACATTTGAGTATAAGAGACTTCTTTATTTGCAAATCTTGATGGTTGCCTTGGTGGTCTGTGAGCCCTGGAAGTCTCTTCTTGTCTAGGTGCTGTCTGTAATTTTGATTTTAAGATTTTATATGTCTGGCATCCTTTGTAGTTTGCTGGTGATCTTTATGGCATAAAGCGCATACCGCAGGAGTTTGCTTGGACTTCTTGCAATCTTCCGACTTATGTTGCTGTCCGCACTTCACGCATCGCAGTAAGCGGTGGCAATAGCTTTTAGTAACGACACATGATTGGCAATTATGACATTGTATTATTTCTCGTTTTACATATGGTTTTTCAACAACTATTCTAATATAGTACAGACGTCTTAATTTATAGATGTTATCAACCCCAGTGGTGCGCTCTAGGTCTACAAAATATAGTGGTAGGGCTATTTTGTTGTTTGTACCTGGTTGCTCTTTTTTATCTTTATATATGTTGAAAATTTGGCAGACACCTAAACCCAGTTGTCAATTCTTCCTTGATTGCATCAGGTGGAGTTGATGGGTGGAGGCCTCTTATCACTACTCTTAGTGCTCTCTCTTGGAATAACTGATATGAATGGAATTCCGCATTTTTATCAGTCAAGTATTTTACTATTTTTTTATATAATTCAGGGGAATCTAGCTTCAACTTGGTGTCATTGATTCGACTTTGACATGTGTATTTAAAATTGTCAAGTAATTTATTTAAATGCTGGCAAAATAACGGAAATTTTTTTATATTTCTTATGAATATTGGAGGCACTTTTGGCTCTCTGGGGGTTGATGGTATTTCCAAAGTTTCTTCTGGTGTATTAGATAGTCGTTGGTATGGGTTAGCAGTAAAAAATGGTGATTCATTTGTTTCAATGTTTGTTTCGGTGGTCATAATTTGTGTTGAGGTACCAGGTTGTGGTTCATTTGGTCTATCAGATGTAGATGGTGGTGTTTTTCTATTAGAACGCCTAGGCTTTTGTTTTACTGGCGAATTGAGAGAGCTATTATTGCATAAGCATCTTGATCGTTTGTTCTTACTAGACATTATCATATGGTGATATCGCATTTCATGTCAACGACTATTGAAAAAAAAAATTAAAGTAAAAATTACGCAGACCGATAGAGGGCCGAGTTGAAATCTATCAAAATTTTATTTATATTTTATTCTTGAGTAAATTGAGTTTCATTGGTTCAGTGGTTAGGAAATTTTCTCTCTAAAAATCTTTAGTTTTATTCAGTTATGGACATCAATATGAGAAATTGAATCAATTCTTGAATATTGTTTTTATTAACGTTGGCTTAATTTTAATTGGAGAGGTATTATAATAAGACAAATTATTTAGTAGAAACTTCCTTATCAGAGAAACAAAATTTTGAAAGTGTGGTGAGATTTTTCACTGAAAAGTTTAGCGTTGATAATTTAAATTCATATCACAAAGCAATGATTAAAGAAAACAATGTATCCATTCTGAATACTCAATAGTTGGTTATTTAAATAAATTACAATTTTATTTAAGAGTTACTGTCCATGACCATGTGCCAGATTGAATGAACGAATTATTAATACTACTCACAAGATTCATCAAAAAATGTCTAGCTTTCAGAACATTTTAGTCAAATAAAGAAGCTTTGCTTGTGAATGAAATTTCACTAAACAAAATATCAATATAGTTTGATAAGAAATGAATTAATATAAAATAATACTCCTATATTTAAGAGAGCCAGAACACCTTTCAAACGTCTGCAATTAATGTTGTAGTCGAAAGGAAGATTCCATAGATCACTACACTATAGGAATATTATACACTGACAGGCAGAATATTCCACCCACCTGATTTTTTCATGTTATCATCTAAAAATATTTCTGCTTTGGATTGGTCCATTGTTTTTAATGGATAAATGGCACTTATTGATAATGGGCGTTCCATTACATATGCAGCTAATGCCATCGGAGTTCCATATGAAACTTTACGAGACCCCGTTAGGCGTTTTCGGGAAACTGGTTCTTACAATAGAAGGCCCAGTTCTGGACGGCCTAGGGTAACAGAACCACGGGATGACCGATTTTTGACTTTGAGAATTTTACGAAATCGGCACCTTACCGTTGTTCAAGCGATTCATCAGTTCCAAGAAGTTTGAAGTGTGCAAATTTCTGAACGTACAGCTACTTTTTACAGATGAATCAAGATTCGCTCTTCGATCTCCAGACGGGCGTGAAAGGGTGTGGAGAAAAAGAAACGAAAGATATGCAGCCTGTAATTTTTCCCAGAGCCAACCTTTCCAACGTGGTTCCTTCTCGAGCTAAAGCCAGCTGTAATACTCTGTGAGTTCTGGTCAACTCTGGTTCTCTTACTGGACGAAAAGCCATTAACCCATACTCATTTAATCTTCTCCGAGCGTTACGTTCAGAAATTTACACACCTCGAACTTCTCCGAGCTGATGAATCACTTGAACAACGGTAAGGTGCCGGTTTTGTAAAATTCTCAAAGTTAAAAACCGGTCATCCCGTTGTTCTGTTACCCTAGACCGTCCAGCACCGGGCCTTCTATTGTAAGAACCAGTTTCCCGAAAACACCTGACGGCGTCTCGTACGGTTTCATATGGAACTCCGATGGCATTAGCTGCATATCTAATGGAACGTCCATCATCCATAAGCGCCACACCACGAGCAACATCATCAGTACTAAGAGGTATTTTTAAACTAAATATTGAAAAAATTATAAGCCGGAGACTAAGAAATGTGCTGCAAGAAACGGCACTGAACTAATGATACTGAATAAACATTTTGATTCCAAAGGAAGTAAACATTGGAATCTAGAATCATTTCATTGAATTAAGGATTAAGGGTTATTTGCCTCTATATCAACATTCCTGATTGAAAACAAACAAAAAGATTACCTATTTATTCATTAAAAATAATAGACCAATCCAAAGCAGAAATATTTTTAGATGAAAACATGAAAAAATCAAGTGGGTGGAATTTTTTGCCTGTCACTGTATAATATTTGTTGCCTCATCTCTTAACGTCTTATTTTTATGTAGGTTGCCCTTAAAAAAAAAATTAAATCTGTGAGGTACTGACTATGACCATTCCTTGTTAGTGTATCTTAATCAATTTTTTTCAGTAATCTTGATAATATCTGATATTTAGTACTTACAATTACAGTCATATTTGGTGAATATCCGGCTGATCATTGCATAAAACTCAGGAAAACGGAAGAAGATCTTCTGGGACGATTTTAAAGATGAATTGAAACGGCAGTAGGTGACAACGACAAAAGAAGAAACCTTAAGGTGGTCTTAATCTCCCACCGTCCGATACCGCTTGTATTCGAAGTGGGTTCTCCCGGAGTACTGGATCTTCCAATTCCTTAAAGGGCATAGAGAGTCCCAGGGCCCGAAATAGAAGGCCGCAAGAATGTTGGAAAATATGAAGAGTTCTATGGATAAACGATGAAACTGAAAAGTTTTATATGAAATATTGAAACATTTTTTGTTTAATATCAGATATGGCATACACGTTTGTAGATATGTCATCCTTGCGAAATCTCGTGTAACTGAAAGGCAAGGAAGGAAGGAATAAATAAATATTCATATATGAGCTAACATAAAATTTCATGGGATACAGTCATATGTTATTGAACAGAAATTGTGAAATAGAGCAATAAGTTAAAACAATTAAACCAGTTACTTTAAATAATTATTCATATATTTTGAATTGGAGTAGTAACAGCCTTGATCAGTAGTGCAAAAAACTTTCATCTTCATAATATCTTCATTTCATAACATAAATTCATTTTATGGGGCAGATGAATGTGAAATAATTAAATTAAATTTTTTTACTGCTTAATCTAATAATGAAAATGAATTTGAAACTCGCCGTATCTAAAATTCTGCCGGCTGGGTCAAATGGCCCATTCGCTTTTCAGTATTTTCGGATTTTGGCCTTGTTCTAGGATTTAAGAATTATCAATTTTTTAGTTTGAGACATCGTCAAACAAAATCTTTGAATACACTGACTATATTGTTTTGGTGACGAAACTAAATGTTCTTGAATCTATTTGTCCAGTTTCGCTTTCCTCTTGAATTGTGTTTTATATGTACTTTAATTAAAAGGAGGTATCCCATTTTCGACACAAAAAAAAAATTAGGAAATAAAGATGCTCTTTGTCCAGGGTTAGACTACCACTATGCCTATTAATTATTTAATATCATACCAAAGGACGTCGCTTAGTCATTGGCGTTCGAGATGAAATTTTACCAGGCGTTCACCACTCCCATTCCAAATCCTCAAGTAATTTTCTTCGCGTAACAACGTAAGACGTGATTTCTTCCTTTGTGCCCTTTCTCTCTCAAGAATAAATTACTAATTTTAGCATCATCTTCTAGGTATTATTTTAACCTGTGAAGTTTTTCAAACTCCTTTCTTCTTCAAAAGCCTAATAAATAATTGATAATTATGTTCACTAGAAATAAACAAATAATTCTATTAAATAATTTTTATTTTCAACATCTTAACCAGCATTGCCTAAATATACTCTGTGTACCTCCCTCTTTATAGATTTAATCAATTAGACATCACATCGGTTGCGTTATCGACAACATTTCATATAGGAGGATTTCTACTTATAATTCCTAGACATACCTTTCTGCTACCAAGGATCTATAAAGTTCAAATCTTTAGTCAACTTTAATGTTCTAACAGCTACATAAGTTTAAAATAATATTTTGTACTTGAAAACTTGTTAATTATAAATTAAGTTTGAAACGGGCTAAAATCAAACTCCAAAGAACAACTGAGTTGCTACCTAACCAATGGATCCATTAAATTACTTGAGAAAACTGTTTTTATATTATAAAAAAATGAAAATATAGGTATATAAAAAGTGTAATTAAATTAACTTAACAATAATCACAATTGAAGTAATTAAATAAATAAAACATAGGTAAACTGAATAAATGTTGACTGTATACTTTCCAAAAGATCCATTTTCCGCCTTAATCATTATTATTGTTTGTAACTGTTCACAGTCGTAAAAGATAATGAAAATCGATGCAAATATGTAAATTTAACAGATTCGATGCTCCAATCAAACATAAATTAATGACAATGTTTTAATAAGGAAAAACATGTTATTTCTTTATTGAAAGATGATTATTTATTTACGGTTTAATAGTATAATTTTATATTTTATTCCTCTATACTATTTTTCCATAGTAGCAGACAAATTATTGCAGTTGCAGACTAATAGATGTGAACTTTACTACAAATAGAATTAACAGAGGAAATGGTTACGTATGACCTTTTGCACTAACAGTAGCGATATGTTTCAACTATATAATGTAAATTTTATCGTTCGCCATGTTATCCGAATAACAGCTCATCTGATTGCACTGATTGAAACATTACCATTTTATAGGCTATTTAATCTTTAGTTATGGAATGGCACTGTCTCCCTATTTCCCTATCACCCTCTATCCCTCCATCGCTCCCTTCTTCCCTTCCATCCTCTCTCACTCTCTCCTTCCCTCCCTCCTTTAGAAACGAGAGAAGCACAAGTCACCCAGATTGTCATGCGATGGTGCCTGGAAAAGAAGCTTTCCCTAAACTGTGAAAAGTCTCGAATTCTATTCTTGAAGGAGAAGATGACAGGATTCCTTCCCAAAGTAATTCTTGGAGACGTCATAATAAAACCATGACAAGAAGTGAAGTTCTTAGAGGTACTGATGGTTGAGAGGTGCAGCTTTACTAATCACACAAAAGAAGTAAAAAGCAAAATGGTTATTTGTTATAGCTGTCTCAGCGACATCGCAGGGCCACTAATAAAGCTGCAGATATACTTTGTACAGGATTCTTACCTATTACTCTCTAACTAAATACTTATTGGATTTCAGACTTTAAATTTCAAACATTATAAATTTCAAACACTCACTACCTACAACAATATACGAAACTAAAAAAACTTGAGTTTTCATGTGTTAATGTTATTCATAATCCAAGTATGTACGTTTCCAATTAGAAACGTCTGCCAAGTAAGATCAGTATAGCTTCCTCAGCGTTTTCATTGGATAAAAAATAGCTATATTACTGTCTAAAATTTTTCGCATGAGAATAAAATCTGTGAAAGAAGCCGTTTTCTGAAATTCATTTTAATCCTCCAACATATATGAGTTTTGTTCATCAACGAATATTAAAATACGAAAGAGTTTCGCATTTGCAGATTGCATATTTCATGATTCGAGATTTAAAAAAAATCAAGTGATAACTGAAGAGGAAATCACTAGTGTTGGTGCATTTTTGTTGCCGTGTGTAGGAATCGAGTGTTTTACAGGATAGCTAACTGTTTAAAATAAAAACTAACTGTGTCTTTTTGATTTATTATTATGATTTCATATTTGGTTGCCCTCTGTTATTTTCTATTGTAGAAGAATGCTTATATCAGTTAGCCACTACAAAATGTCACCTTTAGCACAAATAGAATAAAAGTTGAACAGAAATTTGGTGCTAACAGTAATGATATATACCTAATATGTATTAGTCTGTGGGCCAGACCCCCTTACCGTGCACTCCCCCCCCCCACATCCCTATAAATTGCATATCGTTGTGTTCCTTGTGACAATTTATTAAAAAAAAGCCAATGTTCCCACAAAAAAAAGTGAACGAACTGCCCCAAAATGGCGTCCAAACATGGCGGATTGACGACTTTGACTTTAGTTAGTTTTTTTGTTACTGAGAATCAGCATTTGGCTTAATTTCATTATAGTTGGTCTTTTATTAAAGCTGGATAGTCATAGAATAATAAAACATGAAAAAATATTAAAAACTAATTGGTTTAGGCATTAAAAAAAATCGGTAAAGTCAATTTTTTTTACAAAAAAATTTTCAAGTTGAAAATCAAGCGTCAGTTTGTAATTAAACGGTCAACAATAATGCAAAACGTGCTGAAATAAAACATCTGGAGAATACATTTCTCTTTCTAAAACACTGATTACTTTTTAAAATATTTGAAGTAGTTCCGTAGAAAATGTACATAAGCGGCAGAAAAGCGCTACTGGCGTGGGTGCCTCAGGCCTCTACCACACCACTCAGTACTCATAAATGGCTTAGTTATAGTGCTATAATAACGCTTTTGTTATATTATATTGATTGTATTAACTAACAAATATTAATAAAATAATTTATTTGTCAAAAAAAAATTTTTTTTTAATTTATTATTATTTTTTTTATCTAATATTATTTATTTTTTAAAATTTAACTTCCTTTATTCTATACGGAGGTCGCTTAAAAGGCCTCTATTATAAAAAATATATAATTATAATAATACAACTTAATTCAAAAATACTTTGCAGAATATCTTGAATTTTTTATTTAATATTTGCAATTTAACATTTTGTTTTATATATTTCCTGATTCTTAGAGGTAATTTAAATTGTATATACTTCCCCGGAAATGAGTCATATTAATATCTGTTTTATAAACTAAAATAATATATACCTAATCTGAACTACTTTTAATGAATAGGTGATGGATTGTTTAGTAAAATTCAGATATCGCTATAAAAAAAATCATTTTTATTTCCTTAATTTTATTCGGAAGTTGGACCATATCATAAAAAATATCAACTTTTAATATTAAATGCATTATTCCCTCTGCACAAAATAAGGATGGAAAGGGCGAAGCTATAAGTTCTTCTAGGAAACTGGAACTGATTGTTAGTATCTGGTCTCAAAATGAGAGAAAACGCGAAATTGAACCCAAACCTTGGAAAAAATTCATTAAGCGAACGACAAAGGAAGTGCCAAAATTTGGGAAAAAGAAAAAAAGGATCAGTATCCGTTATATGGCTAAACGAATATATAGTATACAAATGAACAGAATATTTCAATATACTGCTAAAAGGAGGTCAAAATGCTTGATCAGTTTGGATGATATTAAGCAGGTTTATTATGGTGAAGACCATTTCATCAGCAAGAAAGATTTGTTCTAAGCAATTGGCAAGTCAGCTGGTCTGGACGAAGTTACCCGAAATGTTGTGCGTACAAAGGCTACAAATGTTATGGAACATAAGTTGCAAATTGGGACTGTCTTCACTTTAAAGTAGGTTATAGAGAAGTCCACAGAGAAAGAAAAATGGTTCTCTATCTGCTTAGTGCCTCACACTTTGGATTGATCTAATATCTACTAGTCTTTCACAAAAGCTCGTTTTCCTTTCAGATTACTTCAAAAATCTTTTGCAATTGAACTAAACAGGAGGAGAGCTATTTTCCTTTCTCGGTAGACCTCTCTATAACCTGCTTCAAAGTGAAGATAGTCCCAATGTACAACTTCAATAGCAATCTAAAATAACGTGGTTTACACCATTATAAACCTCTTTTACTTCCTCCAGACCTGCTTGCCAATTTCCCTAGAACAAATCTTTCTTGCTGATGAAATGGTCTTCACCATAATAAACCTGCTTAATATCATCCAAACTGATCAACCATTTTGATCCCCTTTTAGCAGCATATTGAAATATTCTGTTCATTTGTCTACTATATATTCGTTTAGCCATATAACGGATACTGATCCTTGTTTTTTTTTCCCCAAATTTTGGCATTTCCTTTGTCGTTCGCTTAATGAATTTTTTCCAATGTTTGGGTTCAATTTCGCGTTTTCCCTCATTTTGAGACCAGAAACTAACAATCAGTTCCAGTTTCCTAAAAGAACTTATAGCTTCGCCCTTTCCATCCTTATTTTGTGCAGAGGGAATAATGCATTTAATATTAAAAGTTGATATTTTTTATGATATGGTCCAACTTCCGAATAAAATTAAGGAAATAAAAATGATTTTTTTTATAGCGATATCTGAATTTTACTAAACAATCCATCACCTATTCATTAAAAGTAGTTCAGATTAGGTATATATTATTTTAGTTTATAAAACAGATATTAATATGACTCATTTCCGGGGAAGTATATACCATTTAAATTACCTCTAAGAATCAGGAAATATATAAAACAAAATGTTAAATTGCAAATATTAAATAAAAAATTCAAGATATTCTGCAAAGTATTTTTGAATTAAGTTGTATTATTATAATTATATATTTTTTATAATAGAGGCCTTCTTAAGCGACCTCCGTATAGAATAAAGGAAGTTAAATTTTAAAAAATAAATAATAATAGATAAAAAAAATAATGATAAATTTAAAAAAAAATTTTTTTTGACAAATAAATTATTTTATTAATATTTGCTAGTTAATACAATCAATATAATATAACAAAAACGTTATTATAGCACTATAACTAAGCCATTTATGAGTACTGAGTGGTGTGGTAGAGGCCTGAGGCACCCACGCCATTAGTGCTTTTCTGCCGCTTATGTAAATTTTCTACGAAACTACTTCAAATATTTTAAAAAGTAATCAGTGTTTTAGAAAGAAAAATGTATTCTCCAGATGTTTTATTTCAGCACGTTTTGCATTATTGTTGACCGTTTAATTACAAACTACGCTTGATTTTCAACTTGAAAATTTTTTTGTAAAAAAAATTGACTTTACCGATTTTTTTTAATGTCTAAACCAATTAGTTTTTAATACTTTTTTCATGTTTTGTTATTCTATGACTATCTAGCTTTAATAAAAGACCGACTATAATGAAATTAAGCCAAATGCTGATTCTCAGTAACAAAAAAACTAACTAAAGTCAAAGTCGTCAATCCGCCATGTTTGGACGCCATTTTGGGGCAGTTCGTTCACTTTTTTTTGTGGGAACATTGGCTTTCTTTTAATAAATTGTCACAAGGAACACAACGATATGCAATTTATAGGGATGTGGGGGGGGGTGCACGGTAAGGGGTCTGGCCCACCGTGTATATGTTTCTATTCATAAATTTTGATATATTTAATGAGGAATTAGAGACCATGACTATCTGGATGAACTTCAATAAAATTCAACACAATCACAAATAAGACTTCAAAAATAAATAAATTCAAATTCAAAGTTAAAATAAACTTAAATTTGTTGAAAATTACATTAAATCTAAGTAACGGCAGTAATTACCATGGGAGTTTGGAATCGACCAGACGATGCAGTATAAATTAACTTTTTGAATAAGACGTAAAATTTTATAACCCATAAAAATATTTTTTTAACGTAACTCCCACTCCATATGCTCAAAGGCTTCATTGCACAGCCATTATATCATTAATAATTATTCATATTAATTTTAATTATGAAATATTAGGTAATCTCTACGTTATTCTCCTCATTTCCTCCAAACTTGGGACAAATTGGGATGTAGTTTTCAAACAATAGAGGTCAGATGTATGGAATAATAGATTTCCTGGCATGAAAGCGGAAGTATGTTTTTTGTAGTAGTGGATAGAATTTGATGAAATTCATACATACTTGATCATATACCAATCTCTAACTTCTCTCTAAATTTGAGCCAAATCGAACGTCCGATTTCAGATAAGACGTATCAAGGATAACACGTTTGCTCATTTGTGAGAGAAAGTAGTAAACAGAATTACATAAAGTTTACATTACGTCATTTGTTCGCCAATACCTTTATTTTTTCTACCTTTGAGCCAAATCGAACCAGCCGTTTTTGAAATATTGGAATATCTAAAAAGATATCTTTGCACCTGCGTAAGCGGAAGAGGTGGATGTAATTATTTTAGTATGACCATCTAGGCAGCAACCAGCACAATCCCTGAAAACTGTTGAAAATTGCTTTCCCGCTCATACAATGCTTTCCTCTCTTCGGTAGTGAATAAGCAAACAAATAAATGTATGTTTAAAAAAAAAATTACCTAATATTTAACAGTGTATATTAGGGGCATAATAAAGTTCAATTATACGTATGACTGTACTTTTAATTTACTTATCTTGAAGTTATTTTTTTTTTTGTATTGCATATTTGTATTGTATACTTTTATGTTTTCTGTATGTATGGTGTGTTCTCATTATATTATTGTCCGTGTGACAGATAAATAAATTTCTGAATATATAAATAAACATAAACATTAAAATAATCACTAATCTCACGATAAAATGATCAATTAATCTCAAACCTTGGCGAGGTTATAAATACGGGATTCATTTCAACAATTAACATATTTTTCTGATAGTCACTTCGAATCTATTAGGAATAAGAAGGATAGGTATCTCGTGCGTATATACGTCAATTCTAACGAGAATTGGAACAAGAATTTTTTTTTTCTGCAAATTATTGATAAATGTACCTGATAACAGCATTAGGCAATAAGCCATCTTGATTACTAAGCGCTGAAAACTTACATATACTTGATTTTAGTCAGTCTGGGCAGACGAATTATGAGATCGGAAACAGTTGCGTGGCTCCCCTAAATTTAGTGAGGATGGGGTGTAAGTATAATAAGATAAATCGGCCCAATTATTCCTTAATTATTCCGGCCTGTAGAACTTACACCTCGGGAATATAGGAGAGTTATAACTTAATTACAAAAGCTTTGGTTCTACAGAGTCCCAAGGGAGGTTCCTCCCTGCCACCTCCTGCATTATGTAGGATCATACCCCACCACTTGGGATTAGGTCTTGTACATTCGATCACTCCCGGATGAATGCCATCATCAACTCATCTTCATATGAGCACGTTTCGGGGTAGTTTAAAAAAAAAAAAAAAAGAAACTACCACGTAACTTCACCGATGAATAATTCAGTGCTATGCAAAAAGGATTCAAGGTGAATATTGATTCAAGTGAATCGATCTACTTGCATCATCGGAAATAGCTATAATGAACCGTAGAATGGTAATAATTTTATTTAGCTTAAAAAAAAAAGGGGGATGCTATCAATCAACTCTTTCGAACATTTATTTACACAATGATATTTAATTTTATGAAATTCTTTTTTTATTTATGATTTTATTGAAATTTACAACTGTAAACATATATACAACCAATAAATTTGCTACACGAATATATTATATGAAGGTACTTTTGAAGAAGCTACCCATTGATAACACTTCAAAGATAAATTAATTTACGAGGTCCCTTGGCGATCTTCTTTTCAGACGCCTCGGAGGGTTATTAGGAATTGTGTTGGATGAAAGGTTACAAACTAGAGGATTGAGGTGACCAAAGAGTTTGGAATGAAAAGAGATATATCTAGTTCGGGCCAAGTCTTCCACAAGAGGAATGTTGAGGTCTTTATGGATAATTTTATTTGTTACATAATAAGGAGCATTTAGGATATTACAGAGGATTTTGGATTGTAAGGATTATATACAGGAAGAATTTGATGTTATTGTAGAGCCCCCAAGCTCAATACCGTATGTCCAAATGGACCTGATGATGGTAGTGTAAATGAGGTTTTTTGTAGAATATTGGAAGTTTAGAGTGTTTGTCAAGTAAGTGTAGTAATTTTGTAGTAGTCGGAATCTGTTGGCAATTCCTTGTCTTTAAAGTCTAGTATCAGGATTCCAGGTAAGGCGTTTGTCAAAAAAGAGTCCTAGGTAACGGATCTATTCGACAGAGATCAGTGGAATACTGTTAAAATATACCGTGGGATGTTGTAGGTTTACGGCGAAGGGTAAAAGTAATTGTTGGGATTTGTTTGGATTACTTTTAATTCTACAATTTGCTCACCATTTTTCATTGGCTGAAAAGAGTGACTGCAGGGTTTGTGATGCAATAGTTGGTACATTATTGACAGACAACACACACGTGTCATAAGCATAGGTAGTAAAGACGGTTTTTATGAAATTCAAAATATTGTTTTGTTCCTGCTAGAAAAATGAACCATGGTCGTTGCTGTAAAATCCAATCGTTAGAAAGATAGATAATGTAGAATGGTTTGGCATTAAATTGATAATAGCCTTAAGAGATAGCGTGCCAATAGGAAATAAGCTTAAAACGATAAAAATGATAAATACTGGTTTAACTAGGTTTTTATATGAATCAATCTATAGTTTGTACATGATTAATGCGTCCATATGCTAACAGCTTATGAAAATGGTAGAAAACAATCTCTATCGATTCAAACTTCAGTTTTTAATAAGCAGTTATAAAAAGACTTCTGAACCCAAATAAATATTTTAATCCTAGTATTATTTTATTTATATTTAGTATCAGACGCTGACGATTTTGCTCTATGAAACTTCAAAACAACCACTATCCAAAAAACTATTAATTTTGAGAGGAATTCGACTGCAAATGACTCTATTGGCTGGGATAATATCTTTATGAAGTTAATCTTTATGATGCAAATGATTTCACAATGGTTTATTCATTCCAAACAATTGTACATCTAAAGTAACATTACCTTCCTAGTAACAAACATATAAAAGAAATAAAAGTTGATTCCTATTATTGGTCTAAACATATTATTTTCATCATTACTAATTTTCTAAACAAAAAAAAAAAAGAATTTCTACAGTAACACTTTCAAAAATAAATAATCAAGACAACGAATATAACCTTTGCAGTAAATAAATCTAGATTTTGCTTGGAATTGTCTGATTTTAACGAATGCGAGGAAGATGAACTGCGGTCGGCGTACGAGGGTTGAGCAAAAATTTGTTTATTGGATTTTCGAATTATACGTATCGGACGGATTACAGGAACTATAATAATTCTTTCAGGGATAATTTTGTTTTTATACACTCATACATTTGGTAGCTGATATCTGAGTTATGATTTTTAAAAAGTTTTTAATTATTTATTGTAATTGTTTCATTATTTATTCCAGATCAGTAAATGGACTTATGAAAAGAAAAATTATATTTTGGTAGATTTCAGTTCTCAGAGGTATCTACTTTTTAGGGTTTGAACAAAATAGGGTGGCCGAGCGAACTAACCCTTGTGCAAAACACGCGTGATCGAGCCGACCTGATAAATAGAAGATTACAAGATAAAACAATTCGAGTTCACGTCCCAGTTCGGAGAAGCTTTTAACTTTGACATTAGTCCTCTGCCCCCTCCTATAGCTTGGAGAAAACTCGTATTGCTGGAAAAACGAGGAAGGGGAGGAAAAAAGAGGCACTAATTACTTATAAAAATATTTTAAAATAAAAAATACTTGAAATGTGAAATTTTAAAATCTTGCAAATAGTTGCGCAGCACCTGTGAGGTATTTTCGTATCTGTAGTCGACCAACGTTGGAATAAAAATTAGCCAAGTTTAGGGTAAGACAACATTGGTTTTTAGGCTGAATTCAGGCTCATCTAGAAAAAGCCTTGTTTTATTATATAGTATATATATTATAAAACAACTGCAAATTATTACACAGTGGTTTATAATTTTTTAATAGTTATACAGCAGATGCAACACTACTTTTTTGTGAGAACTAAAATAAAGTGTTCACTTATGTTAGTCTACGTGACATATTTTTTTTTAATTATAGAATATATCTTTTGGTTGATTAAAAGCTTTCAACTAATTTTTTTTTTTTTTTTTTTTTTTTTTTTTTTTTTTTTTTTTTTTTTTATTGGTAAATATTACAATCTGTCTCAATAAAGGACATTTATAATAGAGTTCTGAGAGCACATTCACACCATATTTACAAATTAAAAAAAAATAAATAAAAAAAATAAGCTAACTTCAAATAATATAAAGCTACAAAAGAACAAAATAAAATATCGTAGTGAGAAAAAAAATGCAGGCATACCTATTTACACTATTTACAGTCGGCCATAGGAACTTCGAACCATACTTATCCCTCCACACGTAAAGCAAGGCTTCAGGAGATCTCTGCGCTTCTTCCTCAACCATTTCACTGGCATTGAACGCCAGCGGAGATTGAGTAAGGGCGCTACAACCACGGACACTCATGACTTGAGTGGAGAATCTGGCCATTGCCAGAACTCCAGTATATACATGTTACAAAAGGTCACGGGGCCACTGCCGTTTCAGCCTGCGAGTAGGATTGTAGGGATGAGTGGTGCTAGATAGGGATTGTGCCTGGGATAAGATCAAGAATAAATTCAACTAATTAAAAACCAAAGCAAAGGAGATCTTCTCTCCAGTAGAACATGTGTTAAACCTTTGGAATTCTAAATATTTGCACCGAAACCTCTGATTTCCATGTTTGAATTTTATCATTATTTTTAGGAAATCTCGTAAACTATTTACATTCATAAACAATAAAATTGCATGAAACTTTTTTTGCTTTTCTTTTCTGGGTAGTATAATATATACATACATTCAAAGGGCTTCAAGAAGAATATGTTAGTAATATTTTATTAAAATCCTCATATCCACATATCTGTTTATCCGTTGAAGAGGATGAAAATAAATAAATAATATAGGACTATTTTCCAAGCCTTATTTTATTTTTTTAATTATTTTTTAATAGTATTTCTATTGATTTTTGTATGGTTCCACCGAAGCCTTTTTCATGTTCGATAATATGCCGCTGAGGTATATTAGGTATTAGATGTTTCTCTATCTTGTATAACGGGGAAGGAAATAAAAATGAATAACAGTATGAATAAGCTACTCATCAAATTATATATTTACTAATACAATTTATAAAATGATATCCGTATGTGTTATAGTTTGGAGATGTACTGACAGAGGTAACTCCTAAACTTCCATGCTCCAATTACTCGTAGAGTGGTCCAATTGACCACATGCTATCTGTGGCATCCTTTGTTATGAGAAGTAGCCTGCTCCGGTGGGAGCAACTAATCCTGCTGAGGAGTGATAAGAGAGAGGAGAGATAGGGTAGATTATCCATCAGGGAGTCTGTTTAGGCACTCCTGATGAATAGGACCGGTGGGGCGTCTCTACCGCGGGTAAAAACACGGATCTTATCCCCTCTTCTTGCAATGGAGCTCTTGACGGATATCATTGTTCTTATGAGAACCTACTGGTTGTTATTACTGTTTTTTATTTACTTTAAAAAATCTATTTAAGCCGTCCAAAAATTAAGAAACTGAAGTCAATGATAGCTTTTTGAAGTTCAGGTCTGCTGGGATTGCGTAATATGCGATAAATATAAGTGAATCTTACTAGTAATGATAACATCTTCTATTAACATCTTCTATCTTTTAAGCAGATATGAAGTCGGTCACAGTGACACAAGAGGAGTACAAAAAAAAGTGTAAAATTACAATCGTCTGATTTTGTGGTTTATATATTTTTAAATAATATCTTGGATTTCTGGCAAGGGCCAGATTCTCCACTCAAGACATGAACCTATGTGGCTAAAGCGCTCTAGCTCAAACTCCACTGGCTTTAGCACCAGCGACGCGGTTGAGAGAGTAGCGCAGGAATCTCTTAGATTCATGCTTTTCTTTCTATTGTTGGAGGGAGAAGCCTGCTTTGGGTTTCCTGCCTGATTTACTTATTTAGCTTATTTTATTTTTTTATTGTACATAGTTTTTTTTTATTATTATTTAGTTATTATTTTACTATTGTTAATTTCATATTTTCTGTATATATGGTGTGAATGTGTTCATTTATCACTATAATTATTGTCGTCACGAGACAGAACATTGTATATCTAAATAAATAATAAAAAAAAAATTATTTAAAAAAATGAACCATTGTCACTGATAAAGAAAAACAGAATGCTAACTCCTCGAAATTCGATGTTTTAAGTTTCTCGAACAGCTGTTGATGTTAAATAAGGTGAAAGGTTAATTTAGTATTGTCTTCCAAAAAAGTGTTAATTAAGTGTAAATACCTAATTTTTGTGTAACAAAAGTGTTTTATCAAGACAAGATTGCTAAGGACAAAACACCAAACAAAGATTGAGCGGATTTCACCGCCAACAATGGTGGAATCATCTCAAACTGAGGTAAGTAACATGGACTTTAAAAACAGTGATATAAACAATGAAGACGGCTCTTGGGAACTGGTTACTGGTCTTAAAAGTCCTATGATAGATTCGAGCGAGCCAAGAGCTCAAAAAAGACCGACAGAATCTATCCCAACCTCGAACAGTTTTCAGGTTCTAACCAACATTACTAATTTACAAACAGAAGAAGTTAGAAGACAAAACAATAAAACTCCACCAATTTTTATAAACGGTGTTGAAAATTACCATGTATTAATCTCATTTCTAGAAAACGAAACGGGTCCTAATATGTTTAAAACTAAGTCTACATTGAAAGGTGTCACTGTGTACCCAGAAAATCCTGACGTTTATCGAAAATTAAATTTTAGCCTGCGAAATAAAGGTGCCGACTTCCATAAATACCACCTTCCACAGGACAAATGCCCAAGGATTGTTGTTAAACATCTTCACCATGGAACACCAATCGATATCATTAAAGAGGAATTTAAAAAATTGGGTTACGAAGCCACCAATGTAGTTAACGTCATATCTAGATTCATAAAACCCCTTCCTATGTTCTTAGTGGACATTACAAAAGAGACATTTAGAGAAGAAATTTTTAGTATTGAATTTCTTTATTATTCACATATTAAAATTGAGGAACAGCGTCAAAAGAGAAATATTCCTCAGTGTGTTCGGTGCCAGCAATATGGGTACACTAAAACTCATTGCAACCATCGACCACGATGCGTAAAGTGCGGTGAATATCATGAAACCAGCTCATGTTTGAAAACGAGAGACACCCCCGCGAAATGCGCCAACTGTGCCGGTCAGCACCCCGCTAATTACAGAGGCTGCCAGACGCTGAAAGATCTCAGGTTTCAGCGCAATGCAAGAAATCGTCTTCAGCGTTCCACAGTAGCAGAGCCAGCGCAGGGACCTCCAGGCATGCATGAATTCCCTCCAATACTGCAACGTCACAACCAAGGGGAACCACAGATCATCGCAGGACCTCCGCAACAACAAAATCAAACATCATCTAGTTCAGCATCCACGAACCAGAAAACATGCACAGGTGCGAAGAGAGGCATTACTCAACCGATACCTCCGGTAGATAATGGCTCTTCTCAATTATTTGATATAATTAATGGATTAAATAATCTAATCCAGCATCTTTTCATTCTTCTTCAACAACTGTCACAGGTTACACAGGTCTGGTGCCCAAATTATGGCCCACAATAATTTAACTGTAGGCTCCTTGTCAGTTCTTCTATGGAATGCCAACGGACTGAAACAGCACAGTACTGAACTCGACTTATACTTGCACGAAAAACGAATCGACGTAGCACTCATTACAGAAACACACCTGACATCCCGATCAAAAATTTACATCCAGGATTACACAATTTACAAAAATGATCACCCAGATAAAACTGCACATGGAGGAGCAGCTATACTTTTCAAAAATTCACTGAAACACAATCCCGTAGACTTACCCATTACACCCGACATACAATCGACAGGAATAACACTATACACTAAACACTACACTATAACATTTGCCTCAGTTTAATGTCCCCCTAGGTACAAGCTTACACCCACGATGTTTTCTGAGTTCTTCAAACGACTCGGAAGATGCTTCATCGCAGGTTGAGACTATAATGCTAAGCATCAAGGCTGGTACTCAAGGTTGTGTACTCCAAGAGGCAGAAATCTCTGGTCTGTTATCCATGAACTTTCATTAGACACTGTAACAACAAATTCACCAACTTATTGGCCCACCTCCAGACGCAAAACTCCCGACTTACTTGATTTCTTTATTACAAAAGGACTAAGAACCGTACCATTTGCCGTCAATGCAACCTCCGATCTTTGTTCTGATCACTCCTCAGTGCACATGGTTCTCTTCGATGAGCCTTCCGAAGCACAAAAAAGACCTAGGCTCATAAAAGGCTGCATGGAATGGGATGCATATAGAGACTATTTGAACACCAATCTTTCCGTTCCAGGTTCAATTAAAAATCATGAGGAATTAGAAGAAGCTGTTGAAAAATTCACTAAAAGCATACAAGATGCAGCATGGGCCTCATCAACATCCAGGCCACAAAAAGCAGCGAACTTGGCCCATTATCCAATGTACATTAGGGACTTGATTAGAACAAAGAGAGGAGCACGTAAAGTATGGCAGACTAATAGACTTCCTTCAGACCGACAAACTTTTAACAGATTGAACAACGAACTTAAAAGACATATTCAAAAATTCAAAAGCACAAACTACGACAATTTTATTAACAACCTTTCGACGGACGATGGAAGTTTATGGAGACATACAAGGAATCTTTTGAAGCATCGTGAGGTGTCAGCACCCCTACGAAGAGAGGATGGCTCTTGGGCTGTTTCGGAAGAGGAAAGATCTAAACTCTTTGCTAACCACCTTTCCACTGTTTTTAAACCACATACAGACTTAATTAATACAGAACACGATATTTTTGTACATAATAACTTAGACATACCGCTACAGCTCACACTACCACCACCTCCTTTCACATCATCACAAGTTGCACAAGAAATTAGACAATTGCCCAAAAGAAAAACCCCTGGTCATGACTTGATAACTGCTGAGGCGCTCCAGCAAATGCCAAGGAAAGCTCTAGTGTTTCTTACCACAATCTTCAATTGCATTCTCAGGACCACCAAATTTCCTATACAATGGAAATACTCACACATAACCATGATTAAAAAGCCAAACAAAGACACTAACAATCCTTCTTCATATCGACCGATTAGTTTACTTCCAGTATGTTCTAAGTTATTCGAAAAACTATTGCCTCTATCGAAAAACAGACAGATAGATTATTCCTGACCATCAATTCGAGTTTCGAAGATTACATTCAACAACACAACAATTGCACAGGGTAACTGACTACATCTCTACAGCACTAGAGCGAAAATTGTATGCAACCGGAGTATTTCTGGATGTCGCCCAAGCGTTCGACAAAGTATGGCATCAGGGGCTTCTCTTCAAGCTTAAGACCATACTTCCACATACTTGCTACTTAATTCTCCATTCCTTTCTCTCAGATAGATTTTTCTCCGTTCGACATGGCCAGGGTCTATCCTCAATTCGATCAGTTTTAGCTGGTGCACCTCAGGGATCAATCCTAGCCCCACTACTGTACATCACATACACACACGACATTCCTCAAAGTATCCACACTCTTACAGCAACCTACGCAGACGACACTGCTATCATCACCAGGCACGACAATCCTACAGAGGCATCACTTAACTTACAACATCACTTACAAATTATACTCGATTGGTGTAAACTTTGGAAAACTAAAATAAATTATCAAAAGTCACAGCATATCACATTTACTCTAAGACCAAAAACATGCCCTCCTGTATACTTAGACAACATACCGATTCCACAAACAGACAGAGTACAATACCTAGGCCTTATGTTCGATAGGAGAATGACATGGGGTCCACAAGTGAAGAAAAAACGAATCACATTAAATCTAAGACTAAAATTGTTACATACACTGTTAAGATGACCTTCCAAATTAAAAGCAACACAGAAACTAAGTATTTACACGTATCTTTTAAAACCTCTTTGGACTACAAATATATGGACTACAAATATACGGAATTGCAAAACCAACTCACATAAATAAACTTCAAACTTTTCAGTCTAAGATACTACGACTAATCACTCAAGCACCATGGTACGTAAACAATCACACTTTACACACCGACCTACACGTTCCGACAGTCAATGAACACATACGAACGTACTACAAACGATTTCATAATATGTTAAACGGGCACTCCAACCAGCTGGTAAAAGAAATGACCAAAACTAGTATGCCCGAGAACTCCAGAAGACGACTGAAAAGGGTCTGGATGAGGGATCTGCTTAAATAATGTTAGTAAATAAAAGCCATGGAAGGGATACCGCTGGGTATTGCTATTGCTCATGCCTATCAAGCCTTTTTATTTATTTGTTTTTTATTTTATTTTATTTTTCTCTCATTACTAAGCCAGCACATCTGCTGATTGTCAATAATAATTGACAGGTGCGGATAAATAAATGTAAATGCAAAAAAAAAAAAAGTTTCTCGATACTTAAAATCCGAAAATCCAGTAAACTAAATTTTTCCTCTTCGCTGTTCCCAGAATTTTGCCGCTGTTACTGGGCCGATTTTTTTTTTTTATGATTTAGAATCAGTCAGATGTCACACCTCGCTCAACCTGTCATTACCATCCACCGTTCCCTTTCAAAATAGCAGCCGAGAAACTTGTGTTGCAATATATTACTCGCGCAAAACTTTAAGGATTCTTATTTCTGGTATTCAAAATTATTTTAGGCAGGCATGTTTAAGAAGATTTCTTTTATCTTTACTTATTTGTTTCACTTACGTACTATATTTTTATTATAATTATTTTTATTGTGATTTGATTGGAAATTGAAGAGTATAAATTTATTCTGACCAATAAGCAAATAAATCACTATAAAAATAACAAAGGTCAATGCCGCGTAACGAAAAATTATTATTATGTATTTTTTTCTATATATTTAGTTAATCCTATGTATATTATTTGTATATAACAACTACTGTATGAATGGATACACGAAACTTTAGAATCGGCCAAGGAAACAAAAGTTAACCCCCCTCAAAATTTGTGGCTTTTCGCTATAAGATACAAAGGAACAGAAAATAGGTATTCTTCGGAACCGGGAGCCGATTGTTTCAAAATATGGTAGCAATGTCAGAAATCACCCGAAGATAATCCTCGACATTAGCATCCGGTCTTTCTCTTCAAGATGTTGGTCGAATAACCTGTGTCGCTATAGCGTAAAAAGGGATCTAACCATTTTCATAAAACTTACCAAAGTCTCTCTCCTTGAGCTCCTATAAATTTACGTATATAACGTCAATCTCCGAAAATAAGCTGAGAAAAAGTTGTGATGAATATAGAAATTATTTGGGAAATTACTTAAAATTAACTCAAGGTTTAGTGAATTACGACTATACTTATTTAAAAGATAATGAAAACACATAAAAAACAAAACATTGAAATCGGATTAAATGCTTGTTCGAACGTTACGCATACCTTTTGTGTTATAACACGGAGACGTTATATTTACATTCAGGGGTGCACATAAGGGGGTTTCATGGCGCGAGTTGCGCCATCAACATTTTTGAGGGGTCACATTTTGACGAGGTTTTGAATTTTTGAGAGGGGACACATGTGGGGATTATGGATTTTCGAATTTAGAAGTTTCAAATCAAAAGATAAATAGATGCATAGAAAATACTGCAGGATCTGTAATTGTGTATAATCAACGAATTTTTAAATTATACTTTTATTTCCACTGTTTTTAAGAAGAGGTTAGCAATAAAATATCTTGGATATAGTGGGGAAGTTGCATGCGCCATCGAGCTTGGGGGAGATGGACAGCCATATCTACATTCTTATAACGGTCAATTACTGTTGGAAATTGAGTCGACATTTTTATTAAATAAGTCAATTTTTGTATTTGATATTTCACAGTTGTAATAAAACCTATAGTGTGACACACCACATATATTTTATATATATATATATAAATATTGGGAAACAATGTACTACTGTATAATAATCTCGGACGTTTTTTTCTCTTGATCGAATTTAAATTGTTTCCGATTGGCAGAAATGCAGAATAAATGGACGTAAAAAGTATTTATAGTTTTAATAATCAATGCATTACTGGACTTTAGGACGTTGTTCTATATAATTAATTACACAGCCATGATGAATGTTTGGACTTGTTACACTAAAACAACTTCCATGTATATTTAATAGTAATTAGGCAATACGAGATGTAGATAATAAATGAGCGGGGCTAGATAGGGGCTACAAGGATGGATCGGTGACGTGGTCAGACAATCAATCTAGGTACGAATACCAGCTCTGTAATAAAGAGCACTCGGTTAGCATATAGATAGGGTCCCCACATCCACTACTCCAAAAAAAAGGAACTAAAACCGTCTCTTATCGGCATATAGATGTGATGACATTACCTTATTTGCAACCTTGATATTCCGTTTACCATTTAGTCGTATTCGCTTTTAACTCAATTCTGTGAGCTCGGTGGTTAACTCACTGAATTATTATTATTTCAATCATGACATTTACTAATGCATAAAAATAAAGTCTAGTAAATGTCTCACAGAGAAATATTTTATTTTATTTTATTTATTTATTAGCTATACATATTTGTGGCTCACAATAAATTTGCCATCTATGTAGTATGAGAAAATCGGTATGGGATCTAATAAGGGGCTTGGAACCAATGACAATGGCCTGAGTTGTGGCAGCATTTGCCCTTAATTCATTTAGATTAGCCCAGGCACTGATTCGATCACAGTTTTTTTGAATCTTGACAAATGCTACCAATAACTCAGGGGAAGGAAAGCATAGGTAAATCTGAGAATAGCCTGCGGAAGGGTGGTAGCAATAATGGAGAATTTAATTATGTAGGTCGTTAATATAGGAGCTGAAAAGAAGAGGAGAGATGCTTGAACCCTGGAAAATTCCAGAGGATAAAGAAACGTACTCATATAGTGGTTGATTAGGTATAGAGACTGTTTGGATACGTTGGGAGAGGAAAGATTGGAACCAAGAGATGGAACTATTGGAGAAGGATAATGATTTTAGTTTTGGTATTGATTTTAGTAAAGGATGGTATGGTTATACCATTAAGCATTAACGAAAACCGAGAAGTCAAGAAATATAAGGACTGTTAATTGTCTACCATCTATAGCAGTTTAAATGTCGCTAGTAATTTTAATTAAGGCGGATTGTGTGGAATATTCAGTACGGAAACCAGATTGTAGAGGATCAAGTTGGTTGGAGTTTTAAAGAAATTTGGAGACTTGAAATTTCACCAATTTTTCATGGGGTTTTGACAGGCTAGAAAGAATTGATATTGGGCGGAAATCATCGAGAGAGGATGGATTAGGCTTTTTATTTAAAGGAAGGACAATGGTTTTTTTTTTTTTTTTTTTCAAGAAGTAGGGAACACTGAATTCTGAAGGGAGAAATTGTAGAAAGAAAGGAGAACGGAGGGGATTTCAGGGAAACATAATTTTATTAATTTGACAGGGATGCCGTCTGGTCCTATGGATTGGTGGGGGATTCCATTACAGCATTCGTATATTATATCGACTTTTAAAGTTTAAAAATTAGAAAAATAAAAAATAAAAATTTAATCAATTGCTTTACTTGGTAATTTCGCTAGTGTTACTGCAAAAGATCGTATCTAAAAATTGAGTTTTTTTATAAAAGGGCATAAATACAGGTTATTTCTTTCTGATTTACTAGTTCAAGTTCATATTTTATTTTCCCCTGCTATTTTCCAAATCTGCAATTATACTGCAGTTGCAGACTACAAAATGCCACCTTTAGCACAAATTGAATAAACATCTAAAATTGTTACATAGGGTCTTTTGCACAAATTCTGTTTATAGGTGCGATTGTTATGGAGTATATTATGGTGAGTGTATTAGAGCCTTACATATAAACCCGTCAAATGTTTTAAGTTTTAAGCCCTTATGCTTCTTCACCAGAGAGAGTCAGTTCTTTACTAGTGGCCAAGTGTTAATAACTGCTTTACCATCCATTGCAGTTTTTGATCAAGTTATTCACTGTGGACTACTGTTCTGCCCATTTTCTGTTTTTATGTGATATATGAGCGCTCATAAACTTTTTATATCAATTCTCCTTGAGAAGACAAAGTTACCTGTGCTTTTACTGGCCGTCACCTACACGTGGCCACGAAGTTATTCAACTTTTTTTTTTTGTTTTATATAGCTTCTTAATATTAGTAATAAATTGTTTTATTTAATTGTTCATTTATTTGTTTTGATTTATTAGTTTTGGGGCACTTACATAGAGCAAAAAATATCATTTATTTTCTTTAATATTTTAGCATTGTTTTTATTTATCGTTATCTTTAACTTATTTTTATTTTCATTTATTATTATTTTATTGAAAATGAAATTAAAAATTGATTTTCTTTCTCTTTATAATTGTTTGTTATAATAGAAAAAATAAATGCTTAGTCCAGGTTTTGTTTTGTTTCAATTTTGCAGTTCATCATTATGCTATGTATTGTAAAGACCGCCGGTGGAATAATTATTTTAAATGTATAAATAAACATCATAAGTGTCCACATCTGGCGGTACCTGACAGGTCAACAAGACCAACCTTTTGTAAGTGGTAATAAAAACATTTAAGGACCACCAACAAAGACCGACAACTAAGTATTTAAAAAGGATCCCGAAAGACCTTTTCACACCTTCCACCAGAAATATGGAAATCTGTACCTGCTGCTTTACCTTGGCCTGGGGGAGAGGGCGTGGTCATCCCTTAGGCTGAGAATATTCAGCCAATCAGGAAAAAGACTACCAAAAGAGAGGGGGATGAAAAAAAGTTGGGAAATAGAGAATTGGGACGGAACACTTCTTCTTGGGACTCGGAGAGGAGGAGACTTGCTCTTCGGACTTCAAGCGGGGGAGTAGAGGGAGGAAGACGAAGACAGCCGGAGAGAGGAGATGGACGGACTAGACGCTGAAGGAGAGCAGAGACAGGGAATCCAGATATGACGGCTAGAAACACCAAGAAACACTATCAAGGACCAGCTAAGTGGTAACAAGCATTTAGTTATACTAATGTAAATCTGTGTTGGCAACCATACATCATTAATTAATATAATCAATATAACACGTAACTTTAATCAAACATCAAGCATTCTCCTCCAGTATGATTCTTAACTATTCATTATGTATATAGGTTTAGTTATTATTTTGTATATAGATGTTTTTGGTTTTATTTAAGCTTGTAAATATAATAGTTAGTAAACCAACGTAGTACTTTTACATTCCACCTTGCATGCCACCAATTAGTAATAGAAACAAATAGTACATTTATAAACATGATACCTTTAGAAAGGAAATCCAACAAAGAGTATATGGTTCAATCTAGGATACTACAGTAGGGGGTCTGTGGTATCTAACATTTAAATACATCATTAATATATTTTAAGTTGATCGGTTCCCTTCTGGGACCGATATAAATACATATAAATACAAATAAATGCGGTTCCTGGAACCCCTTACTCGCCGTAGAAACGCGAGGCCAGGAACATAGCATTTAAAATGGCATCCCATGTAAAGGACGTATCATTAAATTTACTATTTGTATCTAAGATTAAATTAATAATTGATTTTTTAGAATTTCATTCCTATGATTAATAAAGGTGGCATTGTAATAAGTTGGTACTAAGAATCGTACAAGAGGGAAACATCTTTGATTTAATTTAATATGGTTATTTGAATGTAATGAAGTTGGTTAGTTTGAGATAATTTAGTATATATAAAATGATTGTTTAATGTAATGACTGTAAAACTTGATTGAGTGTTGTAACGTACAAAATTTAGTTATATTCTTTCCTGCGTTGAGTTAAAAACTATGCTGATTCTGCGGTTCAATAATTTGTGTCAAACCTATTTTTAATATTAAAAAATCTTCACTCTCCTATTTAATGGTCTGGTTTTAAAAGTGGCTCATTTTCATTGTGGTTTATTATTAATGGGATATTTTTTTAAGGTATTGGGAATTATTTTTATGATAGCGTTTAACCCCTTCCTAAAAGGTTAAAATAGGTATTAAATTAAAAGGGATAATATACGCACATACTTTTTAAGATGGCTCTTAGGGTAGAAACAGAAATACTACCAAAGCCTAAACGATCTGAAGCAGTAGCTGATCAGAAAACACCCAGAAAACCAGAACTGAGATCAACTGAAGAAACAGTGATTCAAATCCCGAAGAAAACCCAGCCACAGGCCAATAAGAAGATAGAGGATAATTTTAGTTCAGGAGAAAATAACATGTTTCTAATACTCCTTCAGAAAATAGAAGAAGGCAACAAAAAACTGCAAGAAAATTTAATAGATATAATGGGTGAAAGTATTAGGAATGCGAAAAGAAGCCTAATGGAATCTATAGACAGCACAGCCACTAAAGCAATAACCGAGTTAAATAAAAAGACAGGAGAAGAAGAGGTCAGCCAAGAACACCCATTGGAAGAAAATCAAACAAGTGACTTTGAAAATGTTCAAGGTCAAGAGAATGAATGTCCTGAATCTGAACAGGAACCTAATGAAGTTAGTGAAGTGGATGAACCTGTATTAGCCGAACCCTCCTTAGGCGAGAATAGAAAGATTAAAGAAGAATATATAGGCCCCCTAGCTTCAGTCGAACTCTCCAGAACAGAAAAGACTTCTCCGAAAGGAGAAGAAATTATAGAGGCCCAACAAGAAAACGAAATCTCTACATTAGATCTTGAATCAGAAAATCTCAGTATAAAAGAAATCAGTGAAAAAGAGGAAGGAATTATAGAAGTCCAGGAGGAAACCTTGAAAGGTTTTGTATTAGGTTCCATAAGGATCAGAGAATTCTTTTTCCAGGTCGATAAGGAGACCCACGAGATCCTAGAAATTAAAGAAGACTATGTAGGCCCCCCAGCTTTAGTCGGACCATCCATATCAGCACGGACGTCTCCGAAAATAGAAGGGTTGAACGAAAAAAGATCATTGCCATCAGAAACCGAGACAATTCCCATTTGTATTGAAGAATATATAAGGATTATAATTATAGGCATGCAGAATTAGAGACAATCCTCATTTGTAGTTTAGAAGATGAGGTATATAACGGTTATATGGCTCTGAACCATGTTAGGGCAGGCCAGTTAAGATCTTATTTTAAGCCGCGGTAGTCTTTGTCCCATTCCAGAGGACAAAAAGGGGTTTTTTAGCGTCCCTTCCGTTGACGAGCTAATGGGTCCTGGTGAAATCATCGTCAGGTTACCCATTCTGGATAAGTGTAAATAAACTGTATATAGTTAGTTGTAAATATAATTTTGTAAATAGGGTGGTAGGATTTAAACTTTAATAACTAATTTAGATGGCTGAATGGAAGGAATCTCAGGCTGAACCGACCAAAGTAAATTTATAATTGAATTCATCTTACGATCTTATGTTAATATTTAAAATAAAAGTAGAGTTAAAACCTTTTTAATAATAGATTTGTGTTACTAAACTTTTATTAGAAAAGAAAAAGGGAAGGACCGAAAATAAATCATTATTAAATAAAGGGATAAAACTTTTCATTTTAATTTAAATGTACAGTGGGCCAGATTGATGGGAGTAAAACCTAGTTATAATTATGTTACCGAATATTGCCGTAGTTCAAAGTTAGCGCAGACGAGCACCCCAAATTAACTTCTTAAGGAAAATTGGACCATTTTGTTTTTTAATCCTGATAGGATTTAGTTTAAAGGAATAGGGAATAGTTACCCTCAACTAGGAGTAGACATAGGTCCTCCTCATCACCCGCAGGGTTGATAAATTTTATATAAGGGAGAACCCTTTTAATGGAATAGCTGTTGTGCATCCATTCATCACTAAGTGTGATAAATAATTAGGAGAAGATAAAGAAATCTTCTATAACTATACCTCCAGAGTACTGAGGTAGTATCTGTATGGATCCAGAAGTTAGATTTAAAAATTATAATGGTAAATGGGGCTGAAGTAATATAGTTCATCATTATGATGTGCACACGACTACATTTGAGGCAAATTTAACGGTTTATAGCGGCCACGTGTAAGAAATGGATGATTCATTTGTAATTGAAAATCATAAGATAGGAATATTAATATTCGTTGAATAGAGTTTGTAGAATAAAGAAAACTAAGTCGCCTGAGGTTCATTCAAAATTTCAGCAAAATATAAAATAAGTACCCGATAGTGACATTAAAATGTTTTTCACGAACATTTGCCAGCCCATTGTTTAAAAACAAGTCATGACATCTCCTTTTGGAGAGCTAGAGGTATACATGATTTAAAAATTTGTGAATGAAAAAGGAAAGGACTGTTTTGAATAATGAGAATGCTATGAGCTTCTAGACCAAGGATATGATATAAAAGTTTAAAGGTAAAAGATGGTAAAAACCACTTAGAAACCTAAGGTAAAAATTTTTGTTTTTGTTATAACGGTTGCCACACAAGGTAGTAGTGATACTGAATGAATATTATGTCATTGTTGTATTATGTGTGAGAATATAGTTGCTTAAAAAGACTCTTTTTTGATAGTATAAATAAAAATCATAGAAATAGTGTAAATATAAAGTGAACGTTAGTGTCAAGGCAATCACACTATAAAATATTGTTTGAATGATATTTCAGTAAACAAGGAAGAAACATAGTTGAATGAAAGGTTCAACATTATTGTAATTAATATCATAATGTATATTTATGTTTTGTTTTGTGTTCCACTAAACAGAGAGATAAACTATAAAGAATTACGAGTAGTGGTATTGATATATTGCAGAATTGAGAAATTTGATATATGTAAGTAGAGTTGAATTACTGGTTGTGTAAAAGCATATTTTTTCAGTATTTCCAGTAGTTAATGTATAAATTTGTGTATATTTGAGTTAAATCTCATCCTATATTGTTTATAAATAAATATTTACTTTTCATTCTGAGATCAGATAGAGGAAGCCTATTGTAAAGGTATTGATAAATAATATCTAAAGAAAAAATCAAATAAACAAGTTTATTAATTTTTTCTTTTCCCCAAGACCACGACTGGTAAACAAAAAAATCGATTTTAGAATTTAGAACCCTTAGCAATCGCCCCAGAAAACATGAATCTTTTAGCGATCGGCGGACTGGATTGCAGCAAAGCTATCATCTCCATTATATACATCGGGTACAAACCACGCAATTTGCAGTTGTGGAGCGAGCTAAATTCTGTGATCAACTCGTCCTTATTTGGTCCAAATATTTTACTTAATACTTTTCACAAAGCCTAAGGCAGGAGTCTAAGCTTTTTCTATCTGAGGACACATTTATAGATCAATATTCAAGAAGCGGAAAACAATTTGTTTGGGTTCTTACTAGTGTTTTCAATGTACCATATTTTTAATATAAATACTAAAGAAATATAAATACTAATCATAACGTGGTATTTTTACAGAATTTCATTTTAATGTTTGCAAATTGTTGATATTCGGTGAAAATTATTATAATATGATAATCTGAAACAATAAAATAAGAGACTGGTATATAAACACCTATTTAGTGATTATGTAGGTTACTGAATAAAAAATTTATTTATTGATTTATTCCAATTTCCAATACTCGATATCACACTTACTTAGTGTTGCCCAAACGCAAGACCAAGACGAGACCTAGGCGGTCTTGGTTTTGTTCTTGCACACTTAGTCTTGGTCTTGCGCAAGAGTCTTGCATTTAACTATCAGCTTTTGCTATTTATTTTTATGTTACTTTAAATCTTATAAAAATGCTACAATTAGATGTTCTATAGTCATAAACATTGTAAAGTACAACTAAATCAACAAAATTAAGAATACAGAATGACAGTGATAACCCTCCTCCATCCCTCTGATCATTTGGAATGAAAGAGTTGTAGAGTAAAGACAATTTATACATTGTTCCCAATGATTTTAATTAAAAAACTATTTTATCGATTTACAAGACTTTCCTATATATTAAAAAAACAAATACAACTTTAAATGCGTCCATTAGAAAAAAACAATTGAAATAGATTTATTTTCCTAAAAAACCGATGAGTGAAATCATTAGGGTACGATTCCTTCGATGAAACAAGCAATGTAAACGGGTAAGTGAACTACCATTAAAATCAGCGTATAAAAAAACAATATATACTATAACAGCTAAAACTAGTCCGATTCAGATGATTTTTTTGTCAGAAATTTAATGGCCTTTTAAAAGATAGGCTTCAAAACAGACTCAGAAACGTTTAGATCCGTTTAAAGCCAATAGGTGTATACGTGGTGAGTTAGCTATCCAAAACAATTTTCTTTTCTTTATAACTTTTTTTCTTGAATTGTCTCGAGAATTCACTAAAAATACGAAAATTTAAATGATTTAAGTAGAAAATTAGAAAAGGTTTCAACAAAATCATTAGAGCCGTATACTGTTAATTTTAAACTTCATAAATCATAAATACATATTTTTATACAATTAATTGATTAATGTTTTTAGCACATATGTTAGATTCGCACATAAAACTTATAAAAGCTTTTATTAGTAGTCTAGGTACTTAGGGTTTATTATTTTGTGAGGGTTTATTATTGAACAAGTGAAGCGCGTCCTTCACGTTCTTTATTTTTCTATTTAGATTTTGAGTGAAACGTTTCTATATAACGGAGTGCACACAGTGGTACCAAATGGATATTATACTTTTAATGTTCTTCTCTGAACTAAAACTACCAAAACCCATCAGGTCTGAGTTATCCACCATAACTCAGATTTTGTTCTTTTTGAATTATACGTTGTTGAATTTAATTACACCGATAATTTCAGTTTTCACAGAATTATCATAATTTTTTTTTTAATGTCCACTAAAATGCTTTTCCACTTTTCAGAGGATATAAATACGAAAGAAACAACATATATTTTGCTCATCGGGAGTCATTTCACAGTTTATGTAATTTTGGAAGTTCTATGGTAGTTCTGTGCATTCCTTCCACCGCGAATTGTTAGATTTTTTTTTTTATTTCTTTTACATTTACAACTGTATTACATAAATACATCTAGTATATTTGGACATAATAGATATAATGACATGAATACACTTGCTGAGTAACTACCCAATGGTAGCATTCTAATGATATGACTACATTAGGAGATCACGGGGCCATCTTCTTTTCAGACGCCTCGGAGGGTTATCAGAAATTGAAGAGGAAGCAAGGTTAGAAACGAGAGGGTTGGGATGATTCTGAAGTTTATTATGGAATTATTATTATTATAGGTATCTGGATTGGGCCAGATCTGAAACATAAGGAACATTAAGATCTTTATGGATAATTTTATTAGTAACAAAGTAAGGAGCATTGAGGATTTTACGTAGGATTTTGGATTGTAAGGATTGGATGCTCAATAGCTCAATTTTACTAAACTAAAAAAAAATCGTTGAAATTGGACTATTTGGAGCGAAGATATGGTGTTCTAAATATGTTTTGCAGAACTGGACTATGGTCTAAAGAAAGTTCATCCAGGGATTTGATTATAGTTTGGAATGAGGAAATCTGGGAGGTGATTCATTGAGATGTGTACATCAATAATTAACAAACAATAGTTGCCACAGTTGACTTGAGGCCCTTTGCGATTAATATTTGTCGAAGTTTCTCAATATCTGTTACTCGAAAGCAAACTTAAATCATTAATTATATAAATAAATTACTAGTAAATTATAATAACTATTATGACCAGAATAACAATAAACGTTAATGTAGTACTGTGTCGTAAGTTATATATCAAATAAAATACAAAAGGAAAGAAACAAAATCGGTAGGATGAACAATAAAAAAATTATCAATTATAAGAATGAAAAACTGTAAGGAAAATAAATATCAATTCATGGACGAGAATTGACCGGTATGAGTAAAAAAAGCGTTTAAAAAATAAGCTAAGATAAAACAATTTTATGTTGAAGTTCTGAAACCTGTTTATCAGTATCAGTACAAGTATAAAAAAAATATATATATTTTGCTAGCGTAAAGTCTAATAATATTAATATTTTCTGAAATTTACAATAAAAAAATCTGTCAGTTTTCGAGAAACGAGTTTTTCAGTGGATTGACCAAATTTCAAATTTATTACGATAAAAAAACACATATATATATATATATATATATATATATATATATAATATATATATATATATATATATATATATATATATATATATATACATATACAAGGTATATATATACATATACATATATATATATATATATATATATATATATATATATATATATATATATATACATATACAAGGTATATATATACATATACATATATATATATATATATATATATATATATATATATATATATATATATATATATATACATATACAAGGTATATATATATACATATACATATATATATATATATATATATATATATATATATATATATATATATATATATATATATATATATATATAATATATATATATATATATATATATATATATATACAAGGTATTTAGAAGCTAAAATAAGAATTTCTAATGATCGAAAAAAATCTCATGTTGTCTACCGCTCTGTCATTTATTTTTGTATTTTCATATATTATTTTTGATTATATATTGCTCACATAATAGCAATGAAAAAACCAGGAAAACGGATTTATAGAATTAGAGCCAAAAATATCCAGTTGGGGATGGCTATACGGAACTTGTGAAGCTCATATTTTGTGAACATTAATTCCCTTTTCTGTCGCTTAGTTCCACCAAGGAATTCGGTTTTGAAATATAATTTAGTCTTAACCCTTTGTTGTCATTTACACACATTTGATTATAATTTGTCAACATGGTTCCGGTCAAATTTAAAAGAAAAAGGTGTGTAATTAATGAGTGTATCAGAAAGTAGATGAAGGTAGGGGGAGAACAAAAAAAATAATTAATTTCTTATTATTATTTGGAAAGCTATACTCAAATATAACATTCCACAAGAAAAACAAAACTGTTTAGATTAGATGATTAAAATGTGTAAGCACCGTACTATATCTGAAAATAGTCTCAGTTTGACTTAACTGCAAGACCAGCAGGGTTTGGTCTTGGTCTTGCGCAAGATTAGTAGGTTATGGTCTTGGTCTTGTTCTTGCAAAAATTGTTGTGGGCTTGGTCTTGGTCTTGGTCTTTCAAAAGTGCAAGACCAAGACCAATTTTGGGCAACATTACACTTGCTGGTTGTCGGAACTTCTGAAAGGTTAGTGTAAAAAAAATGTTACAAAACTTTGAATTTTCACTTTTAAAATTAAAGAATAATTAGAAAAAAGTAAATATTAAAAAAATCTAAAAAATATACGTATGATTTAGGGTGAACGCTCCAGTTACGGACTGGAGGCCAAGTGATGGACAGTTTGGACTTTAATTGTGAATAATAAGCTTATTTATAGATTTAAAGGCTACATTTTTTTTTAGATTGAATACCAATGCCATCTCTTGACAACTGGATAAACAAAGTTCCCAAAAGAAAATTTAAGTAATTATTATTGGTATAGTGCTCCTGAGAACAGTGTGTTTGATACCATCCTACTAACAGTTTTGCTAAGAGTAAGTTGAAAATTAATGTTATCTTATCTTTATCGTTATCTTTGTAGTTAAATAAAGATTTAAGAATTTTTCTGAAGTAGTCTATTACTGATACCGCCGCCCTGTTCATTATTAGAACAATTGAATTTCGGGTTGTCCAACACTAGTGCAAAAAGTTGTTTTTTCAAATGGAGACTATATGTGCATAAATGTTTTTTTTTTTTTTTTCAATTTTAAACTGTTAGATAGAACAAGAAGGCCCATGAAATTTTAAATGTCTAACGGAGAAGTTTATAGTTATTATAGTTTAACTATAATAATTATGGAGGAATAAGCCAAAAAAGACTAAAATTTCCTTAGCTATGTCCATCACTGGTTAGTTTACCATAAGTCTTGGAATGTAGATTTAAATAATTTTTTAAAATGAAAAAAAAATTCTTTTTAAAATTAACTTATTTATTCAAGTTACATCTTAAACTATGATAATGTATACCTGTTATCATATGATATTAAAAAATATAGCCATCGCGCCTTTAGAAAATTTCTACAAACGTTTCAAATGATTTTTAAATATTAAACACAATCAAAAGGAAAATTCAATTATTTTTATATTGAAATTGATACTCGGGATTTTACATCTAGTTAAAGGCAGCGGGCATTGTTGGAGCCTTGCATTGAGGAATCATCCATCATTTATTCCTTTTATTAATCTAGTTTCCAAAGGACGGACTTATTATTCTTATGCAAAGCGTTCCTTGAATAGGGACCCTAAGCCGCTTGGAAGTGATTTCCAAACCATCAAAATTAATGAGATTCGCCAATGTGGCACCTGAAGAAAATTAATTTTCCGGATTTGGATGAAAAATAAATCTATTTTTCTATAGCAAACCTCTTCGGCCGTTATTTTGGTCGATTGTATGAACTGTAATTGTCTTCAAAACTTGTTCATAATTTTTCTTTTTGTTATTTTTCTAATATTCGACTTTATGTATAGCTACAAATGACTTTTGGCCGTTTTATGAAAACTTGTGTTTAATAAAGAGCAGATATTTCAAGATTAAAATATTCTCAACCAGTACTACAGTGACAGAACGGTACGAAGAAAAAAAAATCATAGAAGAGTCTCTTTCAATAGATATGTTTAATTGAGTCTGGGTTTATGTTTATAGAGACTGGGTTTGTCAAAGGATATTCTCCATACACCAGGAAAGATCCACGGCTAATGCAACGGAATAAATAATAATACTCGCTATAGCTGGACTCGAAATCGGTTTACAGTATACATACACATAAGATATTTTACAAGTTTTCATGATTTCATCAATTTAAACTTCAAAATCAATTAGAAATTTTACTGTTAAATTTTTAATATAATCTTCATACTCAAAGATGTTACTATTTGATATTACATTTCTTTTCAATTTAATTTAATTAACTCATATTTTATAAACAAATGTTTTAAGATAAATTAATTAAAATATTTCTGAGAAGCGCTAAAATGGACGCTATAAATTTAAATTAATTGAATTTCATATTTGTTAAGGGACACTGATCATAATATGTTTTTGGCAAGAAGCAAGATTCGCATTGTGTTAATTAAGTTTAGAGAGTTGACCGCTCCAACTTCGAGCAGAGTTTTATAATTTTATTAAAAATTAATAACGGGTCCAAAAGCTGGCTTACATAACCTAATGATGTAGCTCTGTGGTTAATCATCGCTTGGAAAATGTTTTAGTGGCGGGGCTTATTAAGTTTTCTTAAATTATTACACAACTTTTAATTAAAAACCCTTTTCCCTCAAATTATTCCTGACAAGGTGCCTTCATCATAAATATCGTACCTGTAAGACTAAATGATTATATTTTTTTTTTTTATTATTAATTATACAACACAATAAAATCCATTAATTACTCAGAAAACCACAAAAAAAAAACAACAAAAAAACGACTTTTTTATGGATAAAAATGTCCTTTGAATCTTATTTTCATTCGGTACTTTGTATACAAAATTGTTTTGTTGTTTAAGATAAATTAAGAATTAAATGATTTTTCATTATTGATTAAAAATATTTTAGCAGAACATCAAAAGAAAAAAAAAATCTATAACTTTGTAATAATTTGAGCAAAAATTTCATTATAAATTTTAAATTGATTTGTATAAATTTGGTACCAGAATGTTAATTACAATACTATTTATTGCTAGAATCATGGTTAAGAAGATTTCGCTATTGACTAGTGGAAATACCAGAATTTCTGTAATAAAAGTATTATCAAGATTTGACCAATAACTATATTGACTAGTAACATTCAGCTATAAACGTTTACCTTGTGATGATATATTATAAATCACTAGATTTTATTACAAATCCCTCAAGAACTTCTGAAACACCTCGGAACACATCTACTTGAAAATAGAGAGTAGTTATTTACCTGACAGAACTAATCGCAGTTGCGCGTAAGATGTTTACATCTGTTAAAAGAGACTTGCTGAACCAGGGGTGCTTAGAGAGAAGAAGAAAATGGAGGTGATCAAAACCACATCCCTTCCAATATTGACGTATTGTTCCGAATAATGGCAATCCATTCTTTTAAGGAATAAGAATCTAGTGGATACTTACGCATTAGCTTGGTCAAACTATACTTAAACAATAAATAGATGTATAACTAATTAACAACATACTCACTGAAGGGTTCTACAGTACGAGGTGGACCTTGGCCTCTTTCACGATCTTTTTCCAATCTTCTCTATCCTTCATTCTTATCATCTAATTTACCTCTTCCATTCTCCTTAAATCCTCTTCCATGTCACTTTTACAACATTTTCTCAATCGCCCTCTATTCATTCTTCAGGGAAATTCTTCTCTAACTATCTTTTTCGTTGATTTGTCATCTATCAGTCTTTCCATGTGTCCTAGCCAACTGATTCTTCTAGCTTCAATAAAGCGTACAATATCCTCGTGCTTCGGTTGTTCATTTAGCTTCTGATTTCTCCATATCCTCCACTCTCCTTGTATGCCTAGGGGACCAAACATTCGTCTCATGATTTTTCTTTCTAAAATCCTTAGTGCCTTCTGGTTAGCTACTTTCAGTGTCTAGTCTTCGGCTGCATAGCACACAACTAGTCAAACCAAAGATTTGTACATTTTGGGTTTTGTGACTCTGGATAGGAGTGTCAATTTAAACAGCTTTAACATACCAAAGTACGCTCTATTGCCTATCACGATTCTTCCTCTTATTTCCGGACTACAAAATACAGCTAAAGGGATAACGCCAGATAGTAATTTAGCATGCCAAACTAGACAAATATTGGGATATGCTGACGACTAATATGCTTGGAATTATAGGTAGACGCAAAGCGGCTATCCTAATAGTTTGGCATGCTAAATTACTATCTGGCGTTATCCCTTTAGCTGCATTTTGTAGCGCCAAGTTAAATAGAATTGCTGAGGGTGGGTCTCCCTGCCTTACTCCAGAATTAAATTAGATGATTTCGATCACCTGATTGCCAATAATTAATTTAGATTGTGTGTTCAACATAGTCATTTCAATTAGATGGATTAGTTATATTATATTCACGCAATACACTAAAAAGATGGATTCTTTTAATTCGGTCAAAGGATTGTTTAAAATCTATAAACAGTATATGCACATCAATATCATGTTCATAACACATTTCGAGCACTTGTAAAATAAAAATTAGATCGCTATTACCTCTGTTAGGCGGTAAACTACACTGGTAATCCGTTATGATTCTTTCTGAATGCATTTAGTCTTTGTACCAGAAGGTTGGATAAAACTTTATATACGAAATTTAAAACGGTTAATTAATTAACGCATCAAACAAAAGTCAAATGGACTTAAGTCTTCTCTGAAAACTACCATTCCCATTGCTTGTTTTAAGTAATATTCTTTTACTTTTGTCTATTTCTGATAAAAGAAGTGATTGACAATATTTTATAAGCGAGATGGCTTTTGTTCTATTAAGATATCGCCCTCTTTCCATTACTCTTGTAAAATAAAGCATACTGAGATCCTGGGAGGATAAGTTGAAGAATGAGAAGGATGATGACGGGGCTGTGGGGCGAGATCTGCTGGTTCAGGATGATGTTTCAATTATCGCTATCTGACTAATGGGGCGTGCGCTGGCCCCGATCCGCGATAGCGAGGTGTGGTCATCCCTTCTTCTACCCCCGCCTCCTCTTATCTCTTCTGGTTACCGCTAGCTTGGATCTAACATCCCTATTAAGGTCCGTCTCAAATGACTATTAATTAGGCTAATAATATCCTTTGATAAAAGATATAAATCATTCTTTTTTATTAAATGACTCAATTTATTTCCTGTATAAGTTTATTTCATTTAATAATAAATTAAATAGGTATAATTGATAATTTATGATAGTTTTGAAATTAATGTTTATGAAGTTTTCCTATGCTGTTATACGATGCTTCCATTTTTATTTATTTATTTGTTTTTATTGTTGCCTTTGCCCTGCAGGGTCATTGGCAACACTTTCTATTTATACTCTATTGTAGAATTTTATAATTTTTAAAAATTGTGAGGTTTTTTCACGGCGTTTTCGTTGTCACTGAGGTTTACTTTTAGACTCTGAGCCATATCAAGATGTTTCCTTACATTTTTAAATATCGGGCAGTCTTGGATGATATGTTGGACAGTTCATTGCACCTTACAGCTCTCGCAAGTCGGTGGGACCTCTTAGTAAATATGCATGTGAAAATTCACCATGCCCAATTCTTAAGCGGCAGAGGACTGTCTCTTCTTTTCTGGAGAGTCGATTACTCGTATTCCATTTGGAACAGTGGCTTTTTACTCATTTTAATTTGGTTTATTTTTGTTGCTATAAGTTCTGCCACATTATCCGCATTTTTTTATATATTTTATAAAATCATACTATCGGGATTTCGTTAATTACAGCTGTTGGTTTTCTATCTAGCCTTCTCGCCATATTTGCTGCTTTGTCTGCCTGTTCATTTTCGGCAATTTCCCTGTGTGAAGGGACCCACATGAATATTATTTCCTTTCCCTTTTTTGTCAGTTTCCACCAGATATTTTTAATAGATCTCGCCAGTTTGGTTGTCAGTGTTCTCTTTTCGATGGCTAGAATTGCTCGATGCCATTTGTTACTCTCCGTTGACTCAATGTAAGTCAAAGCTTCTCTAATAGCGATCATCTCTCCACTAAACACAGAGCAGATCTCAAAAAGTTTGAAATACTTTTCTATTTGAGAGTTGACAATAGCACATCCTACTTCGTTTTTCCATTATTTCCAGATATTCCATTATTTACAGAAATAGGCTTTGTGCTTCGATACGAAGTAGCGTATCTTTTCGACAGCCATCCATCGAGTTCTCTATCACTGGCGAGGTATGGATCCAAGGGGGGATAATAATGTCCGACACATCCAAAACAGATTATAATTTTAATTCTGAGACATTTTAGAGAAATATTTCTACGACATTTTTCCGCAGCTGTTATCTGATTTCTCCCAGAATAGTATTCAATTTAACGTATGTTTTGGAAGTGTCTTAATTTTGAGACCGTACTTTAGGGTTAGATACAACCTTCTCAGATATAGAAGAGGTTCCATTTTTTAAATATATAAGAGAATAATATATTTTAGTAAATCCAATTTTCGGTTTTCGAGGTCAAGAAACCAAATTCATTCCATGTTTGTTTCAATTCATGTGACAGGCCGGCTGGTACTGAGCCGATTTCGATAGAGTAGGTATCAATTTTATCTAATTCCATCCAATAATTATATTTATGGATCCGCAAACATATTTTCATTTTATTATTTTATTTCTCCTAACAAGATAATGAACATACAAAGAGGGTTGTTATGTAGATTTTTAAACTTTCCTAAGCGATGTATTGAATGTCTTGATATTTTTTATTGGAATTCCGACGGTAGGTAATGAAGAAAACCTCCTAAATCCATCTGCTTATTTAAACCAGGCAACTCCAATCTCGAGCTCTAAAGCATAATTTATGAAATCGTAAGGTAGCAAATAAAATACAAATACTTTTGTTGTATTTTGTATTTTAAAAAAATAAGTACAGTTGCAAACAATATATTTTATAATTTACTTTTTAAAACGCAAAATATATAAACAAAATACAATTTATTTATGTATGTAAATTTATTTTAATTTTATGGCTGCTCTACGTTGTTTTTCTCAAAATACTTTTAGTATTTTGTATTTAAAATACATTTTTTGAAAACAATAAACTTTATTTTAAAAACAAAAAATAAATGATATTTTAAATACTGTATTTTAAAATGATATTTAAAATACATTTGCCCTGGTCTGGTCTAAACGTTTAATAAATAATCAGCAATCGTTCGATGTTTTTCAGAACGACTAACAGACGCTATCATTGTTTAATCTATAAATAATTAAGGATTGTAGTGTATATTAAAAACTGTAAAAAAATATATATTTTTTTAAATACTTATTCTTCCCTTGAAAATCTTGCCAAAATGACGTGGATTTCGTTATTTATCTTCGATATTTTATGTAGTTTTGAAATAAAATTATTTCATAGTGATACATTTTGCTAATGCATTCAATACGTTACGGATATCCAAATTTTTATTTTGTTTATTTATTTTTTAGTATTCTATTTCAATTTTTATTTTTTTGGAACTTCCAATACAAGCAGACAAATAAAGGATAATAGTGTACACTAGATTTCTTATGTCAAGAGGCAATGACACTAATTATGTTAATGAGTGAATACATTTTCCTAAACATATACGAATTAATTAATATAAATAGTTTTGTTTTTTTCTTATTTACTCAATAGAAATTATGAGAAAGCTATAATTGATCTACTTGAAAAACGTTTTGCAGATAGTTAACATGAGAATTGTAATTCTGCGGCTCATTTATGTGATCTTACCTTTTTTGTTATATTGATGCCTTAACCGGTTAATCATTTTCTGTTGTTTGATTGAAGTTTAACCTTCAAACTAAGGTTAAACATAAAGTACAAATACATATATTATTACAACATTGAAATTTAATTTTGACTATATTATTAAAAATATATAATGTAAAAAATAAGAAGAGAAATAATATAAATAATAATAATAGCAGAAATTCTTAGCCATAATGGAACATATGTAATGATATACCATTACATAACCTTCCAACTAGAGATTTCCACATAAATATTATACAATCATTGGATACATCATAAACTAGCAAATATCACTAATTTAAATTGTCAATATCAATATTATAAATTATAATATTGTAAATATCAATATTATAAATTATTAAGGACATTTTTAGATTGACCTTGCATTGATGTCTATATTTTATCGAATAGAACTGTGTTATAAACTTTAAACTTTCATATTAAACGAAATTAAACTCATTAACCCTGACTACAATACACCTAGAATATATGGATTAGTAAAGTTACATAAAAGTAGCGCTCAATCAATGTGGAAACTAAAAAAAATTGGCTAAATTTATCAATTCCACACTCAATAATCTAAAATCAGAAAGTAACAATGATGTAAATAACTAAATGGAGGTGGATCAAATGCTTGGAAAAATAAATAAAATACACAATAGGTAAATATTGTTTGATGAGTTTTGGTGTAGAAAATTTATTTAACAATATTAATTGGAAAAATGTAATCAAAATAATTGAAAAATACTGAGATACAATAGAACCGCATACCCAAATTAAAGTGTTTTATGGAAGATATGGATTAAAATTTCTCAGAAGCAGAAAAATCGGACCTGCATACTGTAAGCGAGGGAAATGTTCAGCATTTGACCCTCTTTATAATGAGTCCCCCTTGTAATTTATATTTCATATTATTAATCTCGACGTGTTGATGTTACTTCTATCGCATGTTCTAAAGCACACACCTTAGTTTCTTTATTTTTTTTTTCGGTTCTGTAATGACATTATCTCACGATTCATGTCGAAAGCAAATGGGTATTCATCAGTTTTTAGCATCTAAATAATTAGATAAAGTTTGTCGATCTCCAGATTGAATACGCCCTTATTCCTAGAATTTTCGCAAATAATATATTTGTAGATGATGAGCTATTTACGAAATTTCAGACGGATATGGATAATTTGATAAAATAGATCTGTAACTCAGACTAATTCTTAAACTGTTGAAAGAAGGTGAAAATTCAGTATTGCGCTACTAGCTCTAAAAAATATGTTTGTTGGGCCTAATTTTTTGTGGACCTGTTTATCCTTTTTTCTTCTTGCAAATTTCATAGAAAAGAAGAAAAATTTCATATATATAGAATATATATTCTTTGTGAAAGAATGTTTGACCATTCATCAAAGTTGTTAGATTACTAACCCAAGGCGAATTATATACAGATTATTCCCGAAACGTTTAAATAAAAAAACCAAAACACTTTCGTAGATGACCAACTGAATGAATCTCGACCTTCCCACTCCGTCTAGAATAGTTTTCGTTGTACCTGTAGAACAGTCATCACCAAACTACTGCCCGCTAAAGTTTCTATGATTACTTGTTGAAATTTAAAAAATATAAAATTCAATAAAATCATAGAAAAACAACGTTACTACAACTTTTTTTTCCTGGATAGTCTTTCCCAACTAAGGAGTAATTATCTTGACGAGTTTTTGAGCAATTCTTTCTTATTAAATAAAAAACGTGACTACCTTAAGAAAAACACAAAATTGATCTTAACACTGATTTTCCGTTAGAACGGAGATATTCTGTATATCCATCCCCGTTTTTTTATTTATTTTTTTTTTTTTTAGTCGGCCTTAGACTCCCAGTGTAGTGCTTTCTGTTATAATCAATACTGCAGTACCTTCAGATTAGCGATCTTTATGAACTTTATGTGCTTAATTGAACATACCATCACAGCATGTGTTCCACTGGCATCATAACAGACTTTTGATTGAGATCAGTATTATATTTACTCGCAGAAGAGAAATTTTATGTTGTTAAAAGGTGAAGGGCTCTTTCGGTCAGAGCATCTCAAGTCAGCCCTTTCCAGCTGACCAGTCAACCAGCGGTTATTCGATGTGATCTTCCTTCTAAAAAGGTTTGTGAACATTTTACCAATAACACACTATGCTTTGTAGACACTAATTCTTCGAGTGATGTTTTTCTCTTTTTCGAAACTGAATGGTACGCTTTCAAAATCATTTGATTAAATATTAAATATCAATAGCCCAATCTAGCTTAAGTTCTATCATTTATAGCGCATACATCTTATCTATATTCAAGTGTTAAAAAATCCTAAATATTAGAGCTACTTTACTTTTATGACAGAAAACCAGTTAAGAACTGTGTTGAATGTTGATTAATCGATAAACCGTTATCAGAATTGATGTCAAAATTAAAGCCACATAAAACAAATAACAAAATGGATGTTTCAGGAATGCTTTATTCGGAGCTTAATTCAAAAGTATTCGGACTACGCGTAGTAGCCAATTCTGAATACCTATTCGTTTAGCAGAACGTGGTTGATTTTCTCCGATGAAAACAATTTCATTGCTGTGGTTGTATAGGTCTATAATAAGGCCGGTGATTGATTATGGACGCGAAGTTAATGGGGATGCCTCTAAGGAAATGTCAAGCAAGCTAAACCCAGTACACCATTCCATGATCCGTCGGTCAACCGGAGAGTTCAGGACAATGCCCTATTAACGGTCTGCTCTGGGAGGCAGATGAGAGGCTGCTAGAACTGTACAAATTTTGTAAATATTCTTTTGGAGACCTGGCAATGGCCGGCTTCTCCGCTCAAGTCCTGAGCGTCTGTGGCTCCAGTGACCTCTTCCAGTTTCCACTGGTTTCTATTACCAGTGACGTGGCTGGAAGAGAAGCACTAAGAACATTTGAGTCTTGTTTTGTTTCCCACATGTGGAGGACAAAGCTTGGCTTCGAGTTCCCTGGGCGAATGTAGATATTGCAAGTATAGGTATGAATATGTATAAGAAGATTACTTTTATTTATTTGTGTAATTTTTTTTATTATTATTTATATTTGCTTCCTGATTTTTATTGTTTTGTTTTTTATATATATTGTATGAATGAACTCTTGTAGCACCAATACTTGTACCTCTTCATGAGGCAAATTATATTATCATTCAATAAAACATTTTTTTAAAAAGCAAACTCTAATTTCAATTCCAAATATAATTCTAAGCAATTCATACTCATTCCTCGAAGCAAAAAAAAAAAAATTAAATTCTCTAGAAACAGAAGTTTTCTCTATCACACAACTTATTACCTGAAATCAATACAGTACTGAATGACTACAATAAAACAGTACGGAACCTATGTAAAGATTAAAGTACGTAACCTATGATGTAAAAACTCTAATTTCAATTCCAATTCTAATTCTAAGCAATTCATACTCATCCCTCGAACCAATAAAAAAAATTAAATTCTCTAGAAACAGAAGTTTTCTCTATCACACAACTTATTACCTGAAATCAATACAGTACTGAATGACTACAATAAAACAGTACGGAACCTATGTAAAGATTAAAGTACGTAACCTATGATGTAAAAACTCTAATTTCAATTCCAATTCTAATTCTAAGCAATTCATACTCATCCCTCGAACCAATAAAAAAAATTAAATTCTCTAGAAACAGAAGTTTTCTCTATCACACAACTTATTACCTGAAATCAATACAGTACTGAATGACTACAATAAAACAGTACGGAACCTATGTAAAGAAGCTTGGCGTTATTCTTAGGCCAAGTTTCCAAGTACCAATCAAATGAAGATGACTCTAGATGACTCGTATGATGACTCTAGGCCACTCCCATAGATAAAAAGAAATCTCAGGGAGCAAACTATCGTAACACGCCTCAGAATAGGGTGCACCAGGCTCACTCATGGTCACCTCCTCGATTGAAATTCCCCACGAAGATATCACAGCTGCAATATACTTTTAACAACATAAGGTATTTTGGTAAATTGTCTAATCTTGGCTCAATCAAGGGCCTGGCACCGCATCCAGGGATATCGGTAAGGCATACAATCAGATTAAATTTGTTACAATTCCATGCACATCAGAACTAACCTAGGCTGTTATGACAACAGATTATTTATAGACATTTCTTAATAATATAATCTAAACTTTTACAAAATATTTTTATTGGATAGCACCCAAATACAACTAAACATATTATTTTGAATAATATTAATTGCAATAAGCTTCGAAAAAATAAATTAATTCTTTTCTGGCAACATTTTGATATTATATCATCATTTGTTTACGATACAACTATTATTTTTATTAAAAAATTTTCTTATTTTGAGTATATTCATTCGGTGGATTTAAATCTCTTTTTAGCTGTAAATTGTCCTTGACGCTAATAATTAACAATTTATTTAATCTAATTTTGAATATGTTAATTTACAAAATACTTTAATTAATGAAATGAAATGAAAATATATTTTATTAATCGGGGACTGTTGTCTGTTTAGAACAAATCATAAGTACAGAATGCATGTATGTGTGGTCATAAATAAAGTAAATATTTATAATATTAGTTAATTAATAGTAAAAATACAGAAGAAGAGAGAAAGATGGATAAGAAATATAATACAAACAGAGGAAACTAAAATAACAAAAATATTTTCTGGTGGTACTTAGATAGGTCTCTTAGGTATATTTCTTAATCAAGTGGATTGTGAAAGGAGTAGATGTTTAGATAGGAAAGGTTTGAAAGAGGAAACTGATTGTGCGTATCTAATATCAACAGGGATGGAATTTCAGAGGGAGGCGACTTGAATGCAAATGATTTGTCAAACGCAGCAGTTCGGAGAGGAAGAGGATAGAGGTCGGAAGTACGAGATACAGTGGGACGGGATTGGATGGAGTATTTGAATTGTAAGCTGTGAAAAATATAAGAGGGTCGATGAGTTCTAATGATCTGGTATAGAAAGGTAGCTGAAAAGTACTAACGGGGATAGGATGGATAGAGCCACTTGAACTCGGTGTAGTGCCGGGTAATACGCGTATCTCTTGTGATTCCGAAACCAAATGTATTGCGCAATTCAGTAGGCGTTCAAGTCTGGTCCTGAAATCTTCCGAGAATCTATCGTAGACCATACAGCCATAGTCGAAGTGGCAAGAAACAAGAGAGGAAACTAGTAGTTTACGGAACTTATATGGAAGGAGATAACTCTTGAACTCTTTTAGGGTGGAGATAGTGCGACGGGAAATTTTTGAGATGTGTCGTTTCCAGCAGGGGGTTTGATCAAGATGTAACACCTAGGTTTTTAACGGTAGTATGGAATAAGATAGATGATTTTTCAGGAGAATATTGGGGATACCGAGAATGATTTGAGTGGGATCCGATCAAGATGGTTTGATGCTAATGATTAAATTTTAGGAGCTTATCATCTCTTATACATACATCTCTGTTAATGAATAATTAATAAATTTAACTGATTATTTATAAAAAATCTCATTGAGCACTTTTCAGTTTTTTAAATAAGTGAATAATTAATGTAGTAGTAATAGTAAAAAAATTTTTATTAGCATCTTGAAATAGAAGAGACTTGCAAACACTAGAAAATCCTACATGCAACTGATCTTATTTGATATATTAAATGTATGTTATAGGGTAATCCATTAATGAATATCATACATACAAAAAATGACTTGTAACCTTTTTTCATCAACCCTTTTCTATTTAAACAAAAACACTTTATTAAAAAAAAAGAAGTGAGGAATATTTTGTTTAGCACATTCGCAGTAGAACCAATTAATCCGAGAAATGCTTCACAAACACCTTAATCGGTTACGTGATGCCGCTTGTATAAAAGATATTATACTACCTGTATAAATGTGGCTATGCAATCGTATTCAGAATTTGCTGATAGACCATTTGAACAGCTGTTTAAATAGCTTTTTGCATTTTTATAGGTATTGTTTACAGGTGTGTTAGCAACATAATAATTATATCGCCCACTCTTTATTTTGAATCGGACTGTTATTGCCTAAAACGTATAAAATTGGCCCATGAGCTAATTGGTTGTCCCAAAATTAAAATTCGAGATGAGGAGGATATGGAAATCTGAAGGAATTGTATGTCCGAATGATATAACCAATGTAAAACAGATTTGATTTGATATTTAAGAGGTAATAATCAATATCTTAAGAAAAAATATATAGAATGTAATGTTTGTAGGACATCAGTAGTTAATGTAGCCCAAATACAAGACCAAGACGGGTCTAAGTAAAAACTCAGTCTTGGTCTTGTGCATGAGTCTAGCTGTTACCTTATTGCGATTTATTAAACATGATACTTTATCATGTTTCTTCGAAAAACGCAACAGAATAATGTACATTTCGATGTTTTATTGACATAAACACAGTAAAGGCCGAACAAATTAATAAAATTAACTTGGCAATACATTAAAGACATTTTCAGTTTTTGTCTAATGTGAGTCCTCCAAATTAATCCTTTGTTTATGTAAAAACCCAACTCTATTTTCCATTCATTTTTAGTTTCCCACCTTGTGGCATAATCAGCAATATCGTTCAGATGATTTTGAAGAGTAGTAGATGCTCGAACAGAGCTTTTATCTGAGCTGAGGATTATTTTTTCTAAAGCAGCCAGTAGAGAATCATTGTGTTCCGGTAGGTCTGACATTTATACATTAAACAATATTGTCCAAAGGACTACCGCTAGTTACTCTTGCTTTCATATACTTAATCCCAGAACGCTCTAGCTTTGCTAAAAACTGTCTGTCCGTTAGATATGAAAATAATATTAGATAGTAGGTCGGAAGAAATAAAATTTTAAGTTTGGAAAGTACCCCCATACCAGACTGAAACGACTAGAAACCGCCCGACGTTTTCGACTACTGCAGCACTTACTAGACAAACGATCTAAGCTTTCAATCAATTATAAACGACTGGTATATATGACAATAATAAGACCTATTTGGACTTACGGAATTGAGCTTTGGGGTTCCACTAAACCATCGAATTCCTCTCGTATCCAATCCTTACAATCCAAAATCCTTCGTAAAATCCTCAACGCTCCTTACTTTGTCAAAAATAAAATCATCCATAAAGACCTTAATGTTCCATATGTTTCCGATCTGGCCCGATCCAGATACCTTTCCTTCCATAACAAACTGCAGAACCATCCGAATCCTCTCGTTTCAAACCTTGCTTCCTCCTCGATCCCTGATAACCCTCCGAGGCGTCTGAAAAGAAGATGGCCTCGGGATCTTCTAATATAGAACTTTAATTTGAGTTCTACCAATGGGTAGTTTCTCTTCATGTTGTACATGCCATGTTACCAGTTTCTCATTTACGTATTGTATTCTCTATGTAATACAGTTGTAAATTCCATTAAAATAATAATAAAAAAAAAAAGTTTGGAAAGCAATCTTCATGCCAAACTTCATCTAAAGCTGGAAAAATTCCACAACAATAATTTTTAGATTCCAAAGAATTAAAAATAAAAATTACTTATCGATGGAATTGTTGAACAGCTGAATTTTGCTTTCTGAAACCGAATTGATTACTTAGAATAAATTAAAATATATCGATGGAATAAAGATGGCAAAAAATGTTTTTTTTTCGAATAACTTGGAAAAGGGTGTAAGAAGGCTGATCGGACGATAGGAATTTGTAGAGTCTGAGGATTTTTTAGATTTTGATACTATTACAACTTCAGAATATTTTCAGACCATATCCGACGATTTAACGTGATAATACATTTTATCAAAATTTTACAGTTGCGTCGCTGATCCACTGAATAAACAATAATAATTATTTCATAATTTATTAGCAGATATAGGTATTAATGATAGAAATCGAATAAAATCTTTACTGAATGAAAAAAGAGATGATAGCCCTTCCTAAACAGACAGGCCGGCGGTGGATGATTAGATGTGTATATTCCGGGTCAGCTAGCAGCCTGATTAACATTCCGTCCCTGTGACAGCATCACCAGATCTGCTCTCCCCGCCATCAATTCCTGGGCCTTGTCCATTCGCTTATTATAGCTTGTTCCATCCGGTTAATGCCCCTATAAATTTTATTTAGGTAATTACCATCCTTTGATAAATATTATAAAATATATACATCTATTTAAGTCAGTGGGTGGTCCAAAGTTTTAAATAATTTCCAGTAGATTTTTATTTTTAAAAAAATATCAGCGAAAACAACGAGATGTTTATGTAACATTACTATGTCGAAGGTCCGATAATGGTATTATTGTATAAATAACTTTAAAAAAAATTTTTATGCATTTGAATATTAATTTTAGGCATAGGTATGGGTATTATGATTTTTTTTAAATCAAAATTTTCTATTTTAGGACATAATTATGCTTAGAAGCAAAGAATAACCGTGTTTTTGTAAATGTGACTTTTATGCTGTTTTTAAATACAAATTTTCAAAAAAGCTAATTTTATAAAAAAATAAAAAAGTTTCAGTTTTAAAAAGCAATATTGTTATTAATACCACCTATTTTCTGGTGCAACCGTTTAGGCCGATAGGAAAAAAAATGTATTACCTGATGAAAATTTTTAAAGTATTTTGTTTTAATATTCATAACGTTTAATAATTTCGACACCTCAAACAAACAGTACCAAACCACCAGCGTACCCGTGCAGATATATATTATACCATCCAAAGATAAACTTTTTAGTCCGAGGGTCAGTGCAAAAAATTGATATTACCTGATGAAAAATTTAAAAGCCTTTTTTTTAATGTTCATAACGTTTATATTAAAAAAACGAGAGTCTGCCAGTCGGATAATGCTACCTAAAAAAAATTAACACCGGTAAAATTTAATTCAGTTGTATTTTTAATTAAAATTTATTGGAAAAGTGTTGGAAAACTTTTTATTTTTTCAAATTCGTTTATGAATTCGGCAATTCTACCGACTAACAGTCAGATATAATAGGCTACTGTTTGACTTGAGAGACATAATTAACCTACATTAAAACTGTAGGTAATCATTGGACTGGAAGTTTGATCCTCTGCAACTTTAATTGTATGAGTTTTTCTCTTATGAAACTAATTTCCAAGGTGCATAGATTTATAATAATTTGGCTCAGTTTTTTATAATTTTTGTAAAATTCAACGTTCTTTGACCTTGATTATTGACCACACAGCTTAACTTAATTATTAAATTCAGATACTCGTTCGACGCACAATTTAAGGTTCTTTATTTTCTTAAGAAGTAAGTTTTTCGTTTTTATTCACCATTTATGAGTTAAAGGTTAAAAAAAAATATATATCGAAAGAAAATTATAATTTTTTGGCTGTGAAATGTTTTTTCTAGGTGGATCTCTTTAGCAATATAGTTTTTCACATGCTTAAACCCATTTGTACAAGTTAAAAAATAAAAGCTATTCCGACGTTTTTGCAATGAATTTTCCGTTCCGATCATCAAGTTACTGGCCTAATATTCTTTAAATCAGCCGCTATTTTTCAGGTAACATGATCCGATTGACAGACTCTCATTTTTCAAAAAACTTTATAAATATTCAAAGAATTTTTTTTAATTTTGTAGTCAACTCTTTTTGCACGGGCGCTCAATATATTTCCCCCGTAAGAGATATTCGCAGTAGCAGTAAGTATTACTTTTTTAAATAGAAAAACTGCACTCATGATGAATGCATAGGTAATAAATTTTTACAAGCTCAGTTTATGGTTGAACAGTTACCAGCTGGAAATGACCAACTAAAAACAAGACCATTACCATGCCGCTTCGTGACTCCGTGACCACACATTTATGAGGCATTCAAAACGTTCGAAATACAAGCTCATGATACTAATATACCATAGACACTTATCTTAACATCTGTTTTATTTTCACAAATTGTTAATTAGACTTGGCATAAATTGATTGTTACTCTTTTTTTCGTGAAAATAATAAACTTATGTACCAGGTCATCAAAGACGGGTTGTTTAGTTTTTACATCCGTTCTATACCTCCCAGATAAGGAATAATGAAGTTTCAGTAATAAAAATATCGGTATGTCAAAGATAGCAGCAGAACAATACTATTTAATTTTCGTTTTATTAAATTTCGTCCAAATCTTGAGATGTTCAAATCTCCCATTTTTCCCACCCGAAAAAATATATATTGAACTTTAGCCCTTCAAACTTAAATTAGAACTTTAGAAATTTGTGTTTAAATGGATATGTATTAGAGTAAGGCCCTCCGCTCACGAGGCGAGAAAAATCGAAGAGAACTGTGCGTCAAACTCGTCAAATCTCGCTTAATTCGCCAACACAAAGAGTCGAGATTGACTCGAACTATGCGACTTATGCGATTTTAGCTACAATATAAATGCATATTGATATTTTTTAATATCGGGATTGAAGACTTCGTTTTTTACTGTTAAAACAATTTTTAGGCAATGTAGAAGTAGACGAAAATAGTGTAGAAAATTGTCCAAATTTTCATTCGCTTTTATCTTTCGAATGGATGCTAGGATCATTCAGTTAAGAGGAAGGAGAATGGAAACAGTAGTGGTACAAATTTTCGGAATTTCTCTTTCGTTTTTCCTTTTTTATTACGTGAATGGACGCTCGGTTTTTCATCGTCCCAACAATTTTCCAATTGTTTTGAGTTGAGTGAAAATGTTGCACATGTGCAAAACTTTTCCGAATTTTCATTCGCTTTTCTCCTTTTACCTCGGGAAAGAAGGTTCGGTTGTCTCGTGTTCTAACCATTTTCCGCCAATGTAAAAGTAGACGAAAATGAAGATATAGTGTAGAGAATTTTCCGAATTTTCTTTCGCATTTCCTCTTTTATCTCTTTAATTAGTGCTCGGATTTTCACAATTCCAATCATTCCGTTAAAAGGAAGAGGAATGGAAACATTAGTGATACAAATTTTCCGAATTTTATTTTATTTTTCCTCTTCTATTAAGTGAATGGACGCTAGGTTTTTCATCGTCCCAACAATTTTCCAATTGTTTAGAGTTGGGCGAAAATGAGAAACAAGTGCAAAACTTTTCCGAAAATTCTGAAAAATCCTGATAATTTTCTCCAATACTGCTTTATTACAAGCAATATGGCTAATAATGGCTATTATAATTATAATGGCTAATATAATAATGGCTTACATTACATTAATTACATTGGCTTATCTTTAAAAATTGGGAAAATGTTTGGAACAGTGAAAATCCGTGCACTCATTCAGAAGATAAATGAGGAAAAGTGAATAAAAATTGAAATAATTTTCACCAATACAGTTTTCATTGGCCTATCCTTAAAAATTAGAAAAATGTTTGGAACATTAAAAATCCGAGTGCTCATTTAGGAAATAAAAGAGGAAAAGCGAAGGAAAATTTGGAAAATTTTCTACAGCATTTCACTATTTTTGTCTACACCTACATTGCTGAAAATGTTTTGGAAAAAAGATAATTCGAGTACTCATTTTAGAAATAAATGAGGAAAAGCGAATGAAAATTCGCATAATTTTCACCGATACTGTTTTCATTGGTCTATCTTTAGAAATTAGGACATTGAAAATCCGTGCACTCATTTCGAACATAAATAAGGTAAAGCGAACGAAAATTCGGAAAATTGTTTACACCATAAAGAAGTCCTAAATAAAATGTCACTTATCATACTATAGAAATAATCAAAGAAATAGAAACAAGAATCAGTTTTTATTATTAATAATACGGCCATAATTTTTTTTATAAAGTAATTCATGCGTCAAGCTCGAATTTTCTCGCTTAAACAGTTCACTGCTATCTCGCTTGGATTTCTACTCTCTCGTTGGGGAGCTATATACGAATTGACTGGGAAGTATTGTTGTTGGGGCACCGCGCCTAGCTCTCTCGATTTTTCTCGCTCCGTTGGGGAGGCACTTGTCGCACAGTTCGATTCCATCTCGCTTCTTGTTCAAGTCGTCTAGCTTCGAGTTCGAGTCTCCCTCTCGCTAAGATTCCATCTCGCCTTGTTGGGGATATATGTAGAAATTTACTTGGAAGTAGTGTGGTTGGGGAATCCCACATGTCTCGGGGCCCTCTCGTTTCGAATTAATTCCAATTGCTATAAAAATTTGTAGGGTTTTTGTGGTGCGAAAAAGAAATATAAATTTAGTTTCTCCATAAAAAAAATATGTACCTCCACATAGCTTGTTCCAAATTATACTAATACTGTAGGTATCAACCAAATATAATATTTATTAAAAATCAGTCTTGTATCCAGAGAAAATAATTTTTTAGGGAGGAACATAGCTATGTTGTCACACATTTTCAGATTATATTCGTTTTTCGCAGCTCAAAAAATTTCGCGAATTTCTCGACGAAATTTTTGCCTCGCTTGACCGTTCAAAAATTGTTTGAAAAGAGGAAAAGCGAATGAAAATTCGAAAAATTATCTACACCATCTTTCCATTTTCGCCTACCTAAACATTGCCGAAAAATTGTTGGAGAACTGAAAACCGACCCTTCGTTCACGAGCTCAAAAAGGAATAGGAAATAAAATTCTTAAAAATTTTCACTTTTTACACATTTTCACCAAAACAAAACAGCTTGAAAATTGTTGTAATGATGAAATACTGAGCATTCATTCACGTAATAAAAGAGGAAAAGCTAAAGAAAATTCGGAAAGTTTGTACCATTACTGTCTCCATTCTAAACAGTTCGCAAAATGGTTGGAATAGTGAAAATCCATTCATGAGATGAAAGAGGAAAAACGAATGAAAATTCGGAAACCTTTCTACACTATTTCCCATTTTTTGCCCATCTCTAAACTGCCGATAATTTTTTTGGAAAAATGCAAAAACCGAAAGAAAATTCATAAAATGTTTGCAATTTTTCATTAATTTTCGCTTAACTTTAAACAGCTGAAAAATATTTGAGACGATGAAATACCGAGCATCTATTCACCAAATAACAGAGGAATAGCGAATCTAAATTCAGAAAATTTGGAACACTACAATTTCCGTTGGTATACATCTAAACAGTTGTCAATGGTTAGAACAGAGAAAATCGTAGCATCCATTGACGTATAAAAGAGAAAAAGTGAAAGAAAATTTGGAAAATTTGTACCACTACTGTTTTCATTGGCCTACCTCTAAACAATTGGGAAATGGTTAGAACATAGTGAAAATCCGAGTATCCTTTCTCGAAATAAAAGTGGAATAGTTAATGAAAATTCACTACATTATTTCATTATTTTCGCCTACTTTTACATTACTGAAAAATGGTTGGAACACTAGAAAACTGATCCTTCATTTCCGAGATGAAAGAGGAAAAGCGAATGAAAATTTGTAAAAGGTTCGAACTCGTTCCCCATTTTCGCCAAACTCTAAACAATTAGAAAATTGTTGGGACGATGAAAAATCGAGCGTCCATTCCCGTAATTTCCCGTAACGAAAGAAAATTCGGAAAATTTTCTACACTATTTTCTTATCTTTGCCTAGTTTTTCGTTGGTCGAAAATGGTTGGACCACTAGAAAATCGATGATAAAAATCCTATCAGCTTTTCACAAGATAAAAGAGGAAAATCGAATAAAAATTTTGAAAATTATCTACACTATTTTCATATTTTCGTCTACTTCTACATTGCCGAAAAAATGTTTTAACAGTGAAAAACAAAGTCTTGATTCCCGATATTAAAAAGTATTAATATACATATATATTGTAGCTAAAATCGCATACGACGCACAGTTCGTCGAGTGCAACTCTCGATTTTTCTCGCTCGAATATTCTCGCCTCGTTGGGGAGGCACTTGACGAGTAAGTTAAGCTTGGCGCACAGTTCTCCTCGAGTTTTCTCGCCCCGTGACCGGAGGGCCTAACGCCTTCTGGGCGTAACATTTTTTCAGTTGATCCGTCAGATTTCACTCAGTATTAACGCTCATATAAAATCGACTTATTAAAATGTTTTTACATGTGGATTAAAATATCTCACAATCTAAAAATCTGGCTTGCATACTGTAAGCGAGGAAATTGTTCAGCATTTCATCCTCTCTGTAATAGGCTATAATCCAAAATTGTCTCTTAACGAGGCGAAAAGGTAAAAAAAAAAACAGTGTCAAAAACCAAATGATAACGAATTTTACGGAAGATATGGATTAAAATATCTCAAAGACTCAAAATTGGACCTGCATACTGTAAGCGATGGAAATTTTCAGCATTTCATCCTGTATTTATAATGAACTATTATTTATAATTCATATTTTATATTATTAATTTCGCCTTGCTGATGTTTTCACTTCTGCCACATGGTCTGAAGCACACACCTTAGTTGTTTTTCCCGTTTCTTTATTTTTCACACCTTTTTTTCAGGGTAATAAAAGCGTCAGCTCACCTCAAATCGAATTAAAAAGTCAAAATTTGTATTTGAAGTAAGTTGGTGTTAGAGAACTGCAAAAATTTTTGTATTTAACTTCTGACATTTCAATAAATTAAATTTAGGAACAAAAAAAGGAAGTTTCGACAATCAGCGAGTGTGAAGTCAAGATGTAGAAGATTGGTCTTGGAATAGGCGTGAGGGAGAGGAGTACCCAGCGGCGTCCTTCCTGTCTTGAGTGTAATATTTATAGTTAGTGGAGGAGATACCTCATCCAGATTCTTTTAAGCCTCCTTCGGGTGCTATCGGGCATGTTAGTTGTAGCCATGCCTCGAATCGATGATTTTGTATGTCCGTGTAAGTTATTATGAAATCTTTTGTAGTATGATCGTATGTGGTCGTTAACTGTTGGGATCTGTAAGTTTTTATGTAGAGTAATGTTACTGGCGTACCTGGGAGCTTTGGTGATAGTCCTGAAAGTTTTAGATTGAAAAGTCTGTCATTTACGTATGTGAGTCTTTTTGGATGTCCCATATATCTGTGAGGCGTAGGTCCAATAGGCTTGAGTAGGTAAGTACATGTATTCAATTTCTGTCTAAGTTTTAATTTCGAATTTCTTGCAAGGATTGAGTACAATAGTCGTAGTCTTAGGTTTAGAGTTTTTGTTTTGTTTTTGATATGTTGGCCCCATGTCGTTCTTCTGTCAAAGGCCAGTCCATGGTATTGAACTTTGTCCGTCTGAGGAATTTGGATATTGTCAAGGTAAATAGGGAGTCAAGTTTCACGTCGAAGGATAAAAGTGATGTGTAGTGAATTGTCTTGGTTGAGTCGAATTTTCCAGAGTTTGCACCAGTTGTAGAAATTGTTTAGGTGATATTTTAGAGTCTGTGAGGGGTATGTTGAATTTTGATGTCTTGTCAAGATTGTTGTTTCGTCTGCGTAAGTCGCAATCAGATTATCGAGAGGATCTGAAATATCATATATATGAATAATATACAACAGAGGAGCGATTACTGACCCCTGAGGCACTCCTGCTAGGGCTGGTTTAATAGTAGATAGTTCTGTGCCTTGGCAAACAGAGAAAAATTTGTCAGAAAGATTGAAGAATAAGATAGTATGATGTAGGGAGTATAGTCCTAAGTTTGAAAATAAGTCCCTGATGCCAGACTCTATCGAACGCTTGAGCAACATCCAGAAATACTCCTGTTGCATATAATTTGTGCTCCAGTGCTGTCGCAATGTAGTCTGTCACTCGGTGTATCTGATGAATGGTTGATTGGTGTGAACGAAATCCAAACTGATGTTCAGGTATTATGTTTTCGGTAGTCAGTATGTCAAGGAGTCGATAGTGGTTACATTTAATTATATAAATAATTTTTATTTACTATTTTCAATATGCTGTCATATTCTCAGTCTAAATTGGCGAAAAATATATATATATATATGATTTTATATATATACAAATTTTTAGATTTATATCGTTGTAATTTACACAATTAAATATAAAATAATTGTCGAAGTCCGTATTATATTATGCTAATTTTACGTATGGAAGCCTGTTCAGAACTTTCGGAAGAGCTAAGGTGAGCTCGGGCGAGCTGGTAATCCTTTAGTTCCTCCATTACCACTATTTTCCGTTACGATCTTTATTTCCCCTTTAGTTAATTATGAAATTCTTTCATATTTTATATTTAATTTTTTTTTACTACAGAAATCAATGTGAAACGGTCAGTTGCTTCAAACAAAAAAAAAAGATATTTATAAGAAGCTGATATTGAAAATTAGCCATTTAAGCTCTTTTAGAGAACATGAATGAGAATAAAACCTACATTATATTAAAAACTGCTTAATTTTACACTGCTATCATGAATTTAATCAAAATCGCTATAGCTGTCTTCGAGAAAATCGTAAAAATGGGTTACATTGATGATTTCAGTTAGCCGATTTTAATGAAAATATTACTGTAACATCCCAGGTATATAAAAAGTTTAAATTTCAATTTTACTTTCGTACACACCACGCATACACCATATTTCGGGACTTTGTTATCTGGACTCAGGGAACCTCAAACTGTGTATTTCCGTTGAAAATTGTGATTGTGAATTTTCACTTTCACAATTATTTCCTATACTATATTATATTTCATATATGAGAAAGTGCAAGTAAAAAAATAGGTGATAAAATTTAAGTAATGTGGAGCGTGGTGAGTAGTTGGATGGATAGAGACGGGCTTTCATCCACCGGCGATAGAATGGGGGTAGCGCTCGAGATCCCATCTGAAACCCATCAGACTACTGGATGAGGTCTAACACCACATTTCAGCATTGTTTGTAAATGCCTTTTTCTAGTTCTTGAGGTGTATTAAATATTTCCCTTACTTGTGGGATATCCATTCTATATCGTCGGCACCATGTCAAAGTAACGAATGTTAATTTGCCCAATGTAACTTTGCGATTATGATTTTTCGTTACTACAACATGTATATATCTAACAAAGCTATAAATCACATTCAGAAACATGTTTTGAATCATTATAAATATCCGTCTGGTTTGTTACTCGGTCAGCTTATTAAATAGAACGTTGGAGATTTAACGGATTCTCACTGGTTTTCCTGGTTTGTTCCAGCACTAAAATTTCATGAATAATAAAGTTTTCAGTGACAGCTCCTACCCTTCTACGCTTGACCCAAAGCCTAGCAAACCGAGCATATACATTTCAGAAAAAAGAATTCACTATATTTTTGTTAATTTAATATTCTTCTATGTTTTCAGCACACATTAATTTTATTAAAGACTGTGTTCAGGTTTCCCTCGTTAAAATTTTCGGTCATAAAATATAAGTCCTCACGCTTTCTAGTTGACTTAATAAAATAAATTTTTGAGTTCATGTATGTACTAAGAATGAATGAATGAATGAAAATTCAGTATTTTGTAATTAATATATACAATTACAGGAGGTCTGGCTCCATCATATACATTATGAAGTAAAGAAGAATCAAAATAAAGTACTATAGAAATATAGAAATAAATCGGAGAAATTTCTTTTTATAAGTATAACAGACAGAAAAACAACTGACACCTGTATAACAATATAAATAAAAAGTATTGAGACTGAAAATATATAAACAAATCAAATAAATACACGTTAAAGGCATTTTAAAAATAGCAATAATATATTCTTACAATGCAATCTAGCAGATTGCAAATATATATATGATCAGCTTCTTAGTCTAAGATAACAATGTCTTGTAGTACACATAAATATTGCTGGAATTTGATCATTCATAATAAATAGTCTTATTTTAATGCTCCTTGCTGTAAAATAAAATATATCATTTAACTATGCGTGGTTTTCTATCGTTAACAAATTACCGAGCATTGAATTGTTGTCTTCTGTAATATATTTCTCTACGTAATGGTCCCTGAAGTCTTTATTCATCGGACATTCTATTAAAACATGGTATAAATTTTCTGTCTTTTGGAGGTTGCATATAGTACAGTTTTCTTTTCCTTCTAGTGTATAGGCCGTACCATTAAAATAAACTGAAGGATTGGTTAAATTAGCTACCCTAAGTTGGCTGACTCATGTATGACTCATGACTGACTATAAAAATACAACATAAAGTTTATCGTAAAAATGGCTAATATTGTTTTTATCAGAAAAAGCCTGTGAGATAAAGATAGGTGATGGTCAAATGAAAGTTTATTCGGCTAAAAAAACGATTACATTTTTAGTCGTAATTTTTAACTAAGAACAAACATATGTTAATAACGGTTAAAAACTTTACCTGTATTGAAACTCGAATTAATTTTACACGTCAAGCGACTGAAAATACTGTACTCACTCTTTTCTAAATCAATATTGAAAGTTCGACAAAAATTAATAACATCTACTTACCTACTCAAACCCATCTGGACATATGCCTCTCAGATTTACGGTTCTGGCAAAAAAGACGCACTTACAAAAACTACAGTCATTTCAATTGAAAATTTTACGTTTTATAACAGGAGCTCCCTGGTACGTTAACAACTATACATAGCGACTTACGACAGCCAACTATAGACCAACACATACGTACTCTCTACTCTCGTTTTCACCTCATACTACAAGGACACACAAACAGATTTATAACCGACATGGCTACGACTGACATGCCCATCAGGAGGAGATTAAAAAGGAGCTGGATGACAGATCTTCAACCTAAATAAAAAAAGGAAGAGCTACCAGGAAGAGGTAGCTGCTGGGTGCTATCCTTCCTCATGCCTTTAATGCCTACCCTCATCATCAGAACAAATCTGCTGATTTTCAACTTCATGACAGGTGCGGATAAATATTTAAAGAGAAAAAAAAATTTGTTGTCGTCTATTTACGATAAAAATTAAAATCGAAAAATTATTTGAAAAAAAACCCTAATAATAATATATTTTTCATTATCGTTATATTTGAATGTGGACGGTTTTCACTACTGATGCCGAATCACTCACAGGTTTCCATCTTGATCATCTTGAATTAAAACCAACTATCATGAAAAAAAGTTTAAAATACTAAACTAAATTAGTAACTTTTGCAAGGTATACCTTTTTTGTGCTAATTTAACTGGGCTAATTGCGTCATTATTGGACGATAAGAAATATGAGGGCAGCAGTCGCCCTACGAAGGTGAAGTCGAAAGTATTTTGAAGTCAATAGTGGTATTTTCGTGTATTTATTAAAATGAAACTTGGATAACTGAAATGCTAATACATAGACGAAATATGATTTATTTGTAATCAGCCGATAAAATTCAAACCAATAGAAATCGGATATAAACATATGAGTTTTGTGTATTGCTTTCCTGTGTGAAACCTATTCTGGGAGTTTGGCCTGACCCTCTGATTTTAATAAAAATAATTATAACGATCGCATCAAACTAAAAAAAAAACGTTTATTAAATAATCAAAAACACCAATAGCCAAGACATTGAAAATTTTTAGGCATTAGTTGCAAGTGAAGGTGTAGAACCGATGTAAATAATCTTGAATTTCTACAATTTTATAATGTTTAGTGAAAATGGTAAAAGAGAAAAAGGCCAGCTAAAAACTATTTGCCTAGAGCGCTATCCATCGGAAGTAGAGACCTCTAGTCAATCTAAGAAACCCTCTACATCTTTCATCTTTTAATGACCTTCATTTTAGTAATGACGACTTTATGAAGGACCTAGATAATCTCCTTTTTCTTTCTTTTATTCTTTGAGCAGTTATCATCGTTGAGAGGCTCATATTAAACTCAACCAGTATTCCTTGTCGCAACTAAACTCCATTATTTCAGCAAGCATTCATTCTTTATTTCTTTATAAGAGATCCTTAAAAGCCCTCGTGGTTACCTGCTAGGTTATTCTACTACTATTATTTTTTTTTCCTCTCCGCCCATAAGACGAACGTGTCGAGACTACTTCATTTTTCCGTTTTCCAGAGTCGTCTTCAGCAGTGGTAATTCTAATTACTTATTTTGCGCTAATTACTAACTTTTGCCTTACATTTCCAATACAAACTCTTTCTGAACAGCTCCTCAATGTATATATCAGCGCATAACTCTTTGTTTTACATTTAGGTAACATAGAGTCAATAGAACATAATAACAAAAGAATTGATAAAATTAGTTTTTCCTTCCGTATATATATATATATATATTATATATATATATATATATATATATGTATATATATTATATATATATATATTATAGATATATATATATTTATTACTATGAGTCGCATGAGATTTCTAATCCAACTATTTAAATTTCACATTGACAAATAAAAAATATAAGGTAAACAGATCAAATGATTGACATTTAGACCTCAACACATCCGACATTTAAATATATATTCAACCATAAATTTTACAGTCCCTTTCTACATGAACGTTATTTAATTCTACGAATGACTGAGAGAATCTCTGTTTCCTTACCTTCAGAAATTCGAAAATGATAACCCATCTTAGTATAATCAACGCATTACCCAGATATACCCTATGCCTTTAAAATACTCCAAAAATAGTACGAAACTATTAGGATATAGTATGGACCATGAGAAAATTCATAAAAAATAGGCCGGACTTTTTTATAATATACGAAGATGGATTCGAATCAGACCGATCTAGTATTCGGTCATTAAATCACAATACAGAACAGTATTATCAACAAATTCCGTTTCTTATTAGAATAAAATAAGTTAAAGGGGATATATATATATATATATATATATATATATATATATATATATATATATATATATATATATATATATATATATAACTTATATTATTTATATATATATGTACATATACATGTAAAAAATAAATCTAAAAATCACTTTGATGACCTAAGTTTTATAACCATTAAAAGAAATCGAACCTACAGTTTTTAAGAGTGGCTTATTGTATTTTAAGAACTTTTTGAAAACGTAAATGATAACTGTACAACAGAAATAGCCTAGACGCCCAGGAATTTCTGAGAGGAAAATACTTAGCCTGATTCCCCTTTTAAAGAACTATTTCGAGAATTTGGTCTGACAGTCTGGTCACTGTTTGCTCTCACCGACTTCCGTAAACACAGTAGAGTAGCTTTGTTACGACAAGATCATCCAACTCTTCAATCAATGCATTGCTGTCTATCAATACAAAGGTTTTTTTGTTTTTTTTCTACTAACATGCCGACAGCTTTTAATGCATGTATATACGTATAAATGTAAACACATATTTCCAAAATTAATTTTCATTCAAAATGTTAGGCAGATGGGATTATTAGAATAGTTGTTATCACTTAAATTTAGGTATAGATGGGATTAAAAAAAGGAATTTAAAAGAAAAATACTTACAATTGAACTCCTAACACACCCTGAATTATTATTAATTATAATGCTACAGCTTTCAGCCCACAATCCATATAAAAAAGTGATAAAAATAGGACAAAACCAAGGGACAATTCATCGACTCTCAAGCAGCCATCTTAGCAGTTACAAACATGAATGAATGTTTATCGAGTGCTATATTGGAATGCAAATCTCTCCTCTCTAACCTGATACGAGGCACCACTGCGGTCCTACATTGGATCCCCAGCCATTGTGGGGTTCCGGGTAACGTTGAGGCTGATATTCTTGCCAAGCGAGGAACAGATTTGTCTCGGCCGATACATCCAAAACCTTACGGCTCAATACGGCGAATGGTAAAGATGGTAGTGAAGGAAGAAATAAGAAAACCACATCTGGGCAAAGTTTTGTTTGAAAGATTATGAGTGTTTGAAAGATAATCCGATTCTAGCTGAACTGCCGAGAAGAGATGCAGTTGCCTGCTTCCACCTGGCCACTGGTCAAGACTATCTGCTGGGTCATCTCTACAAGATATGCGTGGCTGAGGATCCTAGCTTTAAATTGTGTCGTGAAGGAACAATGGATGCAGATCATCTAGACACATGTTCTGCCATGAGGGATATAAGAGAAAAAATATTTTCAAATATATATATATTAAAAAATTTAAATTACACAGGGCAGCAAGTTATCGGATGGCCAAATGACCAAAGAAAAAAAGATATCAAAGTAATAAGTACGGATATTAGGGTGTCTGGATTTCAAAAAATATAAGATATTGGAGCTTCATATTTTATTCAGATATACCTCAAAAAGAAGAATGGAAGTGTTTAAATTTTTCTCATTGATCAAACTACAATCTTTTCTTTTCTATATTTTTTTCTCAGGTGAACAGGAATCAGAGGTTTCTTATATCCGTCTAGTCTTGGCAAGTGTACCCCAAGGTTCACTAATGACTCACCTACTAAGCATTGTAAGCGCTTACAACATACCCATTAACAATGAGTCATTGACCGCTGGTTATACTGACGACCCAATTGTAACAAAACATCAAGATCCTAGCCAAGCTTCTATCACTTTCCAACACTTTTATAAATATGCGAATAATACATGAATTCGACTACACCACGACAAATCGAAATACATAACATTTACCTTCTAAGAAATATCTGCCCTCTAAGTGAGATAAAAAACAACCGAATTCCTTAGAGGGACACCGTACAATATGAATCACTTTTGACAGAAGTGACTTGAAGGATGACATGAAGCCCACATGTTAAAATGAAAAGGAAGAACCTTAATAGACGAATTAAACTTCTCTAATCACCTTTTTCTGAATCTTCAATATAGGAACTGAAGCGGAAACTAAATACAGACGTATACTTACTTAAACCTACGTGGACAATCTTCTCGTAGGTTTTACTTATAAAAAGTTTGAATTTCCCAATTAAAAGTAATATAGCTCATATTGTATTATATTTTCAACTTTAACATCCTAATACGAGTTTAACGAATTAGTATATCTTGGATTTCACCTGTCAAAAACTGATACTAATTTACACAGACATACAAACATACTAATACAAGAGATGGCACCGCCTGACGTGCCCATTAGTACGAAAGGAACTAAGATGGCGCTGGATATGAAATCTTCTTCCTCAACACACCATGATCATTGACTCAAATGAGGAAAGAAGTTGTGCTGCTTTATCAAATCTATCCAAATTAGGACTCGTACAATAGTTATCAGTAGTTTTAAACAAAGTTTGATATCAATAATAAAAAAATCAAAATCAAATCAGATCAAAATTGTTAAAAATCATTTGCTGATTTTTATCAATAGTAATTTTGTATTTTTGATCATAAGTGATGAAAATCATACTCTGATCATTATTTATTAGAAAAAATATAAAAATCAACAATAATAATATTTTTTTTAAAAATATTTTTCACGATTTTATGGAAAAAATAATTATCGTTTTCTAACTCTGCTTTTAAGTAATGACAAAGTTAAAATAAGATCCGTGATCAATTTTCTCAAAGCTAACGAAACGCGAAACGAAATTTAAATTTGAGTTTTGTTTTTTCTATTACTTAATGCTTTATTCTTTATATGAGCTGATGACATCAGACTTTTACGCATCTGAGCATTAAATAATAACATAGGGTAGTGCTGCATTCTTTCTCATAGCTGACATGTCATTTTCATTAACTCCAGTAGATCACCTGATTTTCAACAGTTTGTCAAAATGGAGTAGAGGTATAGAGAACTTCTAAAATACTATTTTTCAGATCAGATTTCAGTTGAACTTTTTTGACTTAATCCTAAATGGCTGAACCAAATGAATTCAAAGATTTGCATTCTTATTTATTATGAACTGTTTAAAGGCTTTTTTTATTGTATTTATTCGAAGTCCAAATAAAGTGTTAGAAAAAATCACGTATTTCTGACGCATTATTTATAAACAATCCTTGAAAACTAATCATGCGTATTTGCTCCATTGTATTTTAAGAATTAAAAATATGTTTTAGAGATTTGACTTTTTAGAAGAGATCAATCAACGAAAACACAATTTCTAGTATTTTTTTTTTTTTTTTTAGAACCATATCATGGCTACTCCCTTTAATTGAAAAAGTGAAACGTACCTATTTAACTGAAACTTGATCGTTTCGATAAGTTTGCTTTTGTTTTTACCCTGTTCGACATATGGGATCGAACTATGGGGAACAGCAAAGAAATCAAATATAAAAATCATTCAGACATTCCAGTCAAAAGTCCTTCGGAAAATTGTAGACGCACCGTTTTATGTTTCAAACCTCACGTTACACACTGACCTTAACACTCCTTTCATCGCAGCAACTGCCACTAACCGCTTTAATAATTTTCATGACAGACTGACTCTAAATTCCAATCCACTTACTCAAGCTCTATCTACAGCCACAAATCCATATAATCCGCCCAGAAGACTGCTGAGGCGCTGGCCAAGAGATTTATTGCGTTGAGCTACTTGCTGCATTATCTTTTTTGTGTGTATATTTGTTATTATGTTATAATGTATGTGTTATTTTACTACGTTTTTTTTTTTTTTTGTCTTTTTGTTTTGTTATTCTTCTCTTTGATATCATATTTTCTGAATACCAAGGTAGATGCCAAATTTATTGTGAGCCACAATATGTACAACTAATAAATAAATAAAACCCTGTTTAAAGAAAAGTTCTTGAATCAGACGAATTGTATGGTTCAGACATACGAACTTCTAATACATTTTGATCAAACGTATCTAAATCCACCGGGTCAGATGTTATAAAAAGCCGAGTAAAAATCTCAGTTCAAGTATCTAACCATTGATGTTTTAAAGTCTTCTTTTTCGATTTCCAGCGATTGGTCTGAATACTTATATCATTGAATTTAAATTTTGGCCAAGCATATTTTAGTCAGTAACTTTTGATACTGATACTTGTTTTTTCCCTTAACATATAAATTAAAGTATAAACGTAAAACTTTTAAACTTTAGAAAGATGCAGACAATAGAATCTATCAAGATAGAGCATTTGATTGACAATGTGTTGGTACGAGTTAAGAAATCAAAACAATGATATATATTTTCCAGTGAGCCAAAATTTTTTCGCAGGTTACATTAACTATGATGAATAGACAGAGGGACGATCAATCAAAAGAAGTAGACTAAAACAATATACGAGAGGATAAAGAGGAGGCCATATCGATTCCAGGCTCAACAAGTGCGGTCCCTGTAAGTGACAGCGAAGAATGGACCCCCCTTCTCCTGTCACTTGGTCAAGGGTCTGTGTCCCCCATCCACGCTCTGCTAAGGTTTTTCATAACTTTTTTTCCCTCCCTGCAAAGTATGCATCTATTCAAATCAAAATCGAAAATAAATAGCAACTTCATCTTATCGTGTAGAAACAAAATATGTCAACATCTGCCTTCTGTTGGGTTCAGCTGGGAAGCTGAGTGCCTACCAAACAAGGTAAAAAAAGTGTGAGCAGCAGAGCTCCCATTTTCCTCCTATTATTGAAAAAAAAAATATGAAAGGGATTAAATGGGTCCAATAATGCTAAACGAAGCTAATAAAAGCTTTGCAAATTTTTATTAGATGCTTTATTATTTTTAAAAATATTTAAATCAAATATGTATGGCCTACTTCCAAACACTACTTCTCCCACCATTACTATGTTATGAGCAGTAAAAAAAAAAGAAAAATTAAAACACCATAATTTACAACAAATGGTCAGACTTTGGTATTTTTTTTTCATTATCTTAATAACGATGGCACGCTTACAATTTGAGCTATTCGAAAATAAAATTTTGTATTAAAATATATTTTTCCAGCCTTTTTGCGGAGAAATATATTATATACAAAACTTTATAGGATTTCAAGAGAAAGAGCTACAGAAGTTTTATCAAAATCGTTACAGCCGTTTCAGTTCCGCAATCTATAGAAAAACTGGCTGTTCAGCCATCATCTTGAAAGAAAATGGCAGCTTGCAATGTGACCTATTAAAGGCACTTCTTTAAAATCAATTTTATTATGTCTAAAATTTAAACCATATAAGTTTATTATGAGAAGCTGTAGAGATGCACAATATTTTAACAAAAGGTTGCCGAAATGTGTCATGGGACACGGTTTGGAAATGTTGTAATCGCCAAGAAACTGCTACTCTCCTCTGCATAGGACTATGTTAGTTATGTAGGATACATGAATAGGACTACCTCATCCATCAACAGCACAAGGCTCCCTCGACAAGAATTAGCTGTAATCTGTTCGTAGTGCACATTTTCTGAAGAATGTAACTAATATCATTAAGGCCTGGATTTGTTTGAATTTTTTTTTTATTTTGCATAATATTTAAAAAAAAAAATGATCAATGATGATTCTTTATAGAAAAAAAGTTCAACATCTTTCGACTCACTTTTATATTGCATACTTCACCAAATTTTTGTGAATATCCAATTACTCGACTTATTAGAAAACAATAGCTATATAATAATAATATTTTAATACATTTTATAATTAAACTAATATATACCCACATTATCAATTAAATTATAATAAAAAAAAGAGAAAATAAAATAACTATGATAAAAGAAAAACAATTAACTGAATCTGTCAATAATTATCCTTAATCACAACACGTAATTGGTGTGTGGATCACTACAGTTTAATACAATTACATGTTAATTTTTATGTAAATTAATATTTAAATTGATATAAAACGACAATTAATATAACAAGATTATATGTAAGTTCTTTATATTATCAGCTCATACCAATCGTTCTTCAAATGATGAAATCATGTCTCACTCTAAATAAAGTAAAAACAAGTAGTTTTAAATTTCACTATAACGAATGTGTCCTTTAAAGAACTGTTTCATTACTAAGAGAAAGTCTGTACAGAAGTATCTCTTGGAAAAGAGTAGGGATGGTTAGTGAAAAGTATTTCCGGACTTTTGTTGTAGATTTTTTTTTTTTTTTTTTTTTTTTTAATTCATAAATTTATTTTATTTTAAATCTAATCTGATGTGCTACCATGAATTCAAGTCGCAAAAATATTTAAAACTTTTTTTTTTCCTTTTAGAAATCGATAAGTAAAAATTAAAATAATAAAAATGGTTAAATCAGTTAGCCTGCAGCCATTTTGATCACCTCTAGGTCACATTCATTGGCAAACCTCCAATGGACTGATTTATATTCTAACAATTGTAAGGTACACATTTTTTAAAGGGATCAGAGGACCTAGCATGTTCCTGTCCTGTCTGTGACAAAGCCAACTAATTATCAGTCGGTCGAAAATTTAGTGCGGCCCTAGCATTCGTGGTTGAATCTGGTACATTCGGCATGTGAAAAAAATCTGGTGCGCGCAATACACAACTTTCACTTACCGCTCTACTTTAAATAGAAATTATTTTCTGGCAATGTTGGACTATTATAAAATTTTTGTAGCGTACTTTAAACAGACCTAAAGCTTAAAGCTTACAGATAACACATCATTACGACCATTAGAATAAGAAATGTCTATTTATTATATCGACTGTAGGCAATACAATTTTAGTTCCTCCATCTGCTTTTATAAACCAAACAACTTCAGTTTATACCTTTATAACACTGTGAATAAATAAATTTTGCCACTAGAAATATAACTAAAAGTAATAATAAAGAATATTTATTATTTATTAACTTATTTATATATTTACAACTGTATACAAAAAATACATCTGGTAAATTCGCATATGGATATAATGACATGAAACACATGTTGAGAAACTACCTATTGGTAGCACTTTAATAATATGTCTATATTAGAAGATCACGTGGCCATCTTCTTTTCAGACGCCTCGGAGGGTTATCAGGAATTAAATAGGGAGCAAGGTTATAAAGAAGAGGGTTGGGATGGTTATGAAGTTTATCATGGAAGGACTGATATTTGGATTGGGCCAAATTTGATACATAAGGAACATTAAGGTCATTATGGATAATTTTATTTGTAACAAAGTAAGGAGCATTGAGGATTTTACGAAGGATTTTGGATTGTATCGATTGGATGCGAGAGGAATTTGAAGGTTTGGTGTAGCCCCATAGCTCAACTCCGTAAGTCCAAATAGGCCTTATTATAGTCATGTAAATGAGTCTTTTATAATTAATTGGAAGGTTAGAGCGTTTGTCTAGTAATTGTTGAAGTAGTCGAAACGCCGAGCTGTTTCTTGTCATTTCAGTCTAGTATGAGGATTCCAAGTTAGACGTTCGTCCAGATGGAGTCCTAGGTAACAATAAAGAATGTTAAAATTGGAATTAGTCATTCTGTCAACCGAAAGGCTCATTTATACTTAGAGAGATTTGAAAGCACATCAGATTATTCAACCTATAAATGATTATCGATTGTAGGACTATTAGTTATTAAACCGTTACTTTCCATTGTAAAGTTGACTAAAATGATATTACGAGATTTTCATTGACTGCCATGGTTAGGCCAAAAGTTGTCACACTAATTGTAAGTGGTTAATGTTTGAATTTCACGAAGATGAAATTCATCAAATTATTCACTAATTTAATTTTCTAAAAGGTTACTTGATGATTTTTTGGAATAAACGACCAATAGATACCTGATTATTTAAACATAATAACATCTCTAAAGTTATTAAACTACATAAAATATATTTAAGATTATAAACATATCGATGAAATATTTTTATATCACACTTCTTCTTTCACACAAGTAAAGTTAAATAATATTTCAAACAATGACATTGGTTTGATTCGCTGGATTTTAAAGACTATTTTGCTTGATTTAGAAAATAAACGGACGATAGATACTTAAATATTTAAATATATCAGATCTAGATTTATTAAACTACAGTAAATACATTTAAGGTACCTATGAAATAATTTTATATTTCACTTCTTCTTTCGCATAATTACAATGAAATAGTAGTGGATAGTGTTGGAATATCACAAAGGAAAGAATCATCAAATTATTCAATAATTTAATTTTCTAAAAAGCTACATGACAACATTTCGGAATAAACGAAAGTTGATACCTAATTATTTAAATATAATATCAGTTTTTCTTAGAGGTATAATGGTTTGTCGACTGGAACATTCACAATGTCCCTTATCAATTGTAAAAAACAGTCACTTAACATTACACAGTAAAACTATTTTTAATATTTTTATATTACAAGTGAACTTAGATTTATATTAATAGCCCACGAAAATATTAGTAGTCATATGGTTTGTACTTTAACTATCTTTATGAAACAGTGTAACTTATACTTTTAACTTGGATTTTATAGTTTTGTACTATGTTATCATGACACAAATGCAAACTACTAGTACTGTAGTATTGCTTTTTACTATTAAGTCCCAAATCCCGTTGTACAATCCCTATCAAGCACCACCCATCCCTACAATCCCCTTCGTAGGTTAAAGCGGCAGTGGCCACGAGACCTTTTGTAAATATGGATATTTTGGAGTTCTAGCAATGGCCAGATTCTCCACTGAAGTCACGAGTGTCTGTGGCTGTAGCGCTCTTACTCATCCTCCGCTGGTTTAAAATACCAGTGAAGTGGCTGAGGGAGAAGCGTAGGGATCTCCTAAGCCTCCCTTTTCCCTCCACATGTGGAGGGGACAGGATTGGTTCGGAGATCACCTGGCAAATTGTAAATAATGTTATAGGTATGTTTTATATAAGGTGTTTGTTTTACTTTTATTTCTATTTTTATTTACTTATGTGTATATATATATATTTTTTTCTTTACTCTTTTGTTCTTTTTTCTTATTCTTTTATTATTACTTTATTTATTTATATTTTTGTATATACGGTATGAATGCAATCTCTGAACTCTATTATAAGTGTCCTTAAACTGTGACAAATTGTAATAATTCTGAATAAAGTGTTTTAAATATAACTATTAAGTATACCTACTGATGACTAAAAGTCCGGATAGATTTTTCTTTCTTCTATACGCTGTTAGAGAACACACACTTGTTCAATGGATTGAGCCTGTTTTTAAATTAATCTTCTCAAAACTAGCCTCTCTAAAAATATCCTGCTTAATGACTTGTACTTTTTACTTATCAATTCATAAAATAAAAAGTATTAGTACTTGTACTTTGTAGTTTTGTACATCTGTACTTTTTACTAATAATACTTGCTTGATTATGAAATAGGCCCCAGGCGTTACTTAATATTCATTGAAAAAAATTAATTACATGTTTCATTTACTTATTTTCAATAATAAACCATTGTAATCGACCAAGAAAAAAACTTATCTGCTTTCCCTCACAATTTGACATTTTACGTTTCAAGATTTTAAGAATCCAAAAATCCCCGTACTCCGTCGGCGGCTTTTTTTCCGAGACTGCAGGACTGATTGATTGTTTCAAGATTGGGTATCAATGTTAAAAAGCAGGCGAGGAGAATCCTTGCAACTCGGTATTACCATCCGCTCTTTCTTCTAAAGATGGCGGCGGGAAAGCCTGTGTTGTATAGACACTGCAATCTATTGCTGCACCGATTTCAATGAAACTTGTTTAAAATATACTCCTCCGAACCCTTTAAATTTATCTATATAACATATTTCATATAAATGAAGTTGAAAACAAAGTTATAAGGGTGGTAAAATCAGATTTCCGAATAACCCTAAAAGTATACATCCACCTTTGTGGATATTATATCGCCGATTAAACAGCCTCTCACATTCGTTAACAAAAAATCGTTAAACTAGGACGATTTGTTTCAAATATATATTGTTCTAAATATTATTCAGACTTTCTGCTGCAAAGCTGATATCTTTTTTTCTTTTTTTGGAAAATCTCAAACAATGGAGATCGTAGTCTATATTTCTTAGAAAATTACTACTAATAATAAAAAATTATTATTGTCAATATTAGGAATCACCTTTTATATATTTATTTGATTATTTCTATGAGAGGGGGAAAGTAGTGTTACATTTGAGATATAACTGTTTGGAAATAATAAACTATCGTGTAATAATATGCAGCATTTATTTCTCACTAATAATATCAGCTAATTTTATTTTTTTTTTTTGCCACTCATATATCTTGTACGGCTTTAGATTTTTTGTAATTAATTTTCTTAAATCTTTAGCTTTCCAATGGTTTGTTATTCCTGATGGATTCGAAGGGAAGAATGGGACCTATAGTGCTGAAGCTCCTTCCCCCCAAAAATAGAAAAAGATTTATTTTTTTTATTTGTCTGTGTTTTTTTTCTGTAAGTTACGTGAGTTATCTGTTAACATTTAATAAGCCACAGTATGTATCCTTTTTAAATTATAAATCATATTCAACGACTAAATGAAAGCACGTGTCAAGAAAAAATAAATAAAATTTTTTCTCTAAAAGTGCATTATTATTTATTTTCTAATATGCTACATCTGCTTTACTATTTTTATGTTTCCTATTTTTCTCCTATAGTTAATTGTCCAATTATTTCCCATTTTATACTTCCCATCACTGCTGAGAACTCATCAAGTATTTGTATCGTAGGAAAACAGAGTGAAGCATTGATAAATATTATACATATAAGTGGTTCATTTGAAGTAATTTTAACGAATAATTATTAATAATTATTATCTTGATTATAATATTTTAATTGCAATTAAAAATGTAGTTATTAATATCATACCTCTTAATTTTAAATACAAATTAACAATACATATTTAGTTGAAGATTAGCTGCATTAAAAATATTTTGTTATATACATTCAGTCTTTACATCGTTAACTCGCGATCCAAGCAGTTGTATTTTTCCCTTCACGACAGTAGCGTCAGCACTCTAAATCTGGTTTAATTAAACTTACTAAGAAATAAAACTTTGGAATTGCCGATTCAAACTTTGTATATCAGAAACAGGCTGTCTGTGCCTGATACGAGTTCCCTTCTTTTTAATAAAGTGGGATTTGCGAGGCTAAGGTTCTGAAAAAGATTTTTTTTTTCTCTTTAATTTCTACTTTATATTCCTAATAAAAATGAAATTCTTCCAGAAAGTATGACAATTATTATTTAAGAAATTTTATTTTTGTACATTTTGAATAAATGCCCGTATAACATTTCACCTCTTGAAATGTTTTTAAATATATACACGTATAGATACATCAATATTAAGGTGTCTAGAGAAGAGAGAAAAATCCAAGCCAATACAAAATAATTCACCAAGTCGGTTATAAAAATAATTTAAATAAATTTTCAAAGAGTATTGGTCAATTGCTAAATGCAAAATTATGTAACGAAAAAATAAGTAAATACAACAATCTACATAAATAAAATAAAGGTTTTGTCTGAACATTGAATAGAATCAACTCGTTTTATGATATCCTGCGGTTTCATACATTGCAGACACCAAATCCACTTTTAAAAAAATTTATGTCTGTCTGTATGTCCGCACTGTAACGAAATCTTGTCAGGAGTAAGCTCAGCAAAGGCTTATTGTAGGCTTTTGAAATTTTGGCGTTATATTAAGGTTGGCTTGAATTAAAACATAAGCTTTAAATGAAAACAAAATATTGAGTAGAACCAAAGTTATGAATTCCTGAGTAATTTGTCTAGAGATCTCGGTTAATGTTGATAATAAATGTTAATAATAAACATATGTTTATAGGTTAAAAATCATCGATATAAATAAAATAAAGATTTTGTCTGTACATTGAATTGAATCAACCAGTTTCATGATATCTTTCCGTTCGATAGATTACAGACACCAAATCCACTTTTAAAAGATTTTTTATCTGTCTGGATGTCCGCATTGTCCAACGAAATTTTGTCAGGGGTAAGGTCAACAATGGCTAATGGTAGACTTTTGACATTATATTTAGGTTTGTTTGACCTTAAACATAGGCTTTAAATGAAAACAAAATATTGAGTAGATGACTTCTTGTCAAAGTTATGAATTCTTGAGTAATTTGTCAAGAGATCCCGGTTAGGCAATTATCGGATGTATAATCAACCACAAGTTCTATTATTTTTAACTGGTTTAAAAAAATAAGGTTCTCGAATCTACTTCCTTTTTGTATTTAGTTACAATTTTACGTTTCTTTACTCGGTTTCTGTGATTATTTTATTTGATTGAATGGATTTAAATAAAATATATAATGAAATTTCTCAACGAAAAGCAGTTTTCTCTTGATGAGTGTAATGGTTTAGTTTACAATACATATTTCTGATCTCATCGTTATTTTTTTTTTAATTATTAAAGCAGGAGTTTGCTCGACACATGGACGGTTGATTGTCTCCAGTCAATCCCTCAGATATGGAATGTTGCTGTGAAAAAAAAAAGTTAAATTGGTCTGTAAAATAATCTTTTCTTATTTTTTATTTTAAGTTATTTTACTATATTATATATTATACTAATTCCTGTCAAACAGTTACCTTTTGACAATGCTTCACTTATCCCTGTTCAACAAATCCGCTACCTAGGACTCCACCTGGACAAACGTTTCCGATTTCTTCAGCACTTACTAGACAAACGCTCTAAACTTTCAATTAATTACAAAAGACTCATATACTTGACTATAATAAGACCTATTTGGACTTACGGAATTGAGTTATTGGGCTCCATTAAACCATCGAATTCCTCTCATATCCAATCCTTATAATCTAAAATCCTTCGTAAAATCCTCAATGCTCCCTACTTTCTTACAAATAAAACCATCCATAATGATCTTAATGTTTCCTATATTTCAGATCTGGTCCAATCCAGATATCTTTCCTTCCAGAATAAACTTCAGAATCATCCCGAGCCTCTTGTTTCTAACCTTACTTACTCTTCCATTCTTGATAACCCTCCGAGGTGTCTGAATAGAAGATGGTACCGTGATCTCCTAATGTAGACATATCATTAGAGTGCTACCCTTGGGTAATTTCTCAACTAGTGTTTTCATGCCATTATATATATATGTTCAAATTTACTAAACGTATATCTTTAATGCAGTTGTAAATATCATAAAGAAATAAGAAGAAAAAAAAAGTTACTATAATTTCTACCTTAAACTATTGTTTGTGAGATAAGTCTCAATACAATAAAAATTCTCTAAAAATAAATGAAATTGTAAGAATATAATATTTTAACTGGTCAATTGTGGCTTACATAGCAAAACCACTGTCATTTAAGCTTATTTAGACTACTACCAAGACAGCTAAATGTTCCATCTCCTCCGTTTCATTAGTAATATCTGAAGTATTTGACATCATCGATTGAACTTGAGGCTGTAGGACCTATACCAGAAAATGATAAATTATAATAATGTTCAGGGGTGAAAAAAGATGGCCTCATGATCTCCTGATTTAGATGCTTTATCAGGGTGCTACCAGTATCCTACACTCTTCAAGTCTCACGCCATTTTATTTATCTGTATTACATTTACCGGATGTATGTTTATTTAGTTGTAAATTTTACAAACAAAAGAGAAAAAAAAATAATGAAACAATTTTTAGATTTTTTTTCAAGTAAACGTGAATATTTATGATCAAAAAAATTACTTAACCTAATGGTATTTAATACCATTAGGGTCAAGGAAATAGAAAACTTTACCACCTTAAGAAAAGACTAAGTTGGACTTGACTCCTTTTCCTTTCGAAAACAGCCAATGCAGCAAATGAACTTTTTGTTTGGAAATTTTGTTTAGGATAAGGACAGAATCATTCTGTATAGTTTTAAATAATGTTGTTGTTATTGTAGTTGGAAGCACTAGAAGAAATTAGAAATAATCTGTAAATGAGTTGGAAAAGAGACGTGAAGTAATATGAGGAGAATGGTATCAACAGGTTTATTGGGCTAAATCACTGAGAAGAGAAGGAGCCTCTCGCTAACAAGTGATTGGGCTTTATCAGATTAACCTGCCCAACTAGCCGTATCTTCAAGGTTCCTTATCTCCACAGCTAATTTAGCAATAATGCAATAATCAACATTAAGTTAAGTTTAACAACGTTAAGTTCTTAATTATCAACAATATATTTATTCGTTAATGAATGTGTAATGTCTCTCATTAATATTTCATCATTTACAAACCATCGTTTAAAGAATGTCTCGATATAAGGTGAAGTGAGGTGAATGCGTCGCATGGATTGTAAAGCTCAACTTCGATCGAGCATAAAAGACCGTATATCAATGCTACGTTAATGCTTTAATTTATTTTATTTTTTTGAAATCTTAAACTCTATCCTTCTCATTTTTCTACATCCTAATGTAAGGTCAATGGGTATCCGTATTATACCATCTCAAGGAAGAACTTCATTTATTTAAGTGTTCCACTAATGCTATAATACTACTATCTGTTGGTAATGAAATATAATGTTTTAAGTCTCTAAGCCTTATTATTTTTAAATTAGTTAATCTTAGTATAATCTTTAAGATTAATGAAAAAAATATGTATTTATTTCATAGGATAATGTGAAGAAGTATCGATGGTATTTAAAATATTAATATCGACGGTGTTTAAAATTCGATTGTAATAAAAATAAAATTAAATGTTTATTATTCCATTAAAAGAATTGTCAAATGAAGATTTATAATTTTTATACGGTAAATTTTTACGCTACTCTTTTATAGTGTATTACATATAAATAGATCATATTTATATATTGTGTTTTTGAAATAAAGTTTATATTTAGTAATATAGACAGTAGTTATAAATAGGTGGCTAAAATTATGTGTTTCTTAAGATCTTTATTATTTTCGAAGTTAATTAATTTTTGTCCATGTATGTTTGGTTTATTTATTTAGTTAGATTGGTTTATTTTTATTTAGTTTAATATCTTTTAGTTTACTTTAGTATTATTATATTGCCGTTTATTATTTTTATTTATTGTATGGTATGAATAAGCTACTCTATATCATTATCACTATTGTCCTTGAATGTGACATATTGTAATATCTCAATAAAGAAGTTTATAAAAAAAAAATAAATAAATAAATTTATAATTTAAAAATTCTCAGGTTTAAACAAAGATACCGGATTTTTTCATGTTTTACGTGGACATTTTCTAATTTGGACGTCATATCAATGTTCCTTGGCCTTAATAACATAAAAGTACTAAGTATCATGTTAATCGGACATAATTTTTAAGTTCTAGGCCGATGTCCACGAGAACTCGACTACGGCGCACAGTGGGACGAGTAAGGGAAAACTCGTGCTTCGGCTAAATCTAATTTTTCTATAGAACTCCAAAATTAGATAAACTGTTTTATTTATACCTTCTGGTTTATTTATTGATATTTACACAATTGGACAATGAAATAACGGCATTCACTTATCTGTGAAAAATAATTTCATTGAGATTTAACAAAGAATGCATGTTTAAAACTTTAATAACAATTATCTAAAAGTTAATTGATGCATTACTCTACAAGTGAAAACTATTTTCTCCTTGTATATAAATTACTTTAATTTATTATTATTATACCAAATAGCTTTTTAACACCACCATCGTTTAATAACAAATATTTTACATTTTTAATATTTTACAAAAATATTATAGGTTTTTTTTCCCTAAAACTCACCAACTAAATTTTTTAGATCAGATCAAATTTTCAAGAATATTTAAATTTCAACTTCTTTCTTCACTAACACATTACACAACTAATAAGTTAATAAAGCATCATTTATGGCCCTGTACTTTACTTTCCATTAGCAAAAATGTAATTTGTATATGGGCATTCTGCCTGACTTTAAATTAGCTTCTAAAAGTTACAAAACGTGTACTTCCGTCACGGAAACTTAATATTAAGAAAATCGCTTCAGATTCATGAGTAAGACTACGTTTCTTAAGCAATATAAAATTTTGCTTAAATGTCCCCTTTTTTTCAAATCTCAGGTTTGCGTGCCTAAGGTGTAAAAGTCGTTAATAAGCGAAAATGCTGATAGGCATCGTCTTGTCTAATTAACAGATTGTAATCAAGAAATGGCAGAAATATTGCCAATGCTAATTCAAGTTTTAACAATTAGTCTAAAATTACATTTTTAGGCTCCTAATAATAATTCAAAAATAATCAATGATCAAAAACTTGCTATTGATGTTAAAAATATTTCTGTGCCAAATCTAGAGGTTGTCTAGGACCTTCAGTATGTTTAAAGGAATCATAAATACTTTTATCAGTGATTGTAGGAGCGGTTAGCTCAGTGGGTAAGGCAATGACTTTTTAAGCTCAAGGTCTAGGGTTTTAGTCTGACTTATGGCAGATAATTTTGGACCAACCTTGTGGTCGAGACTGTACTCTCTATGAAATGTTAATTAAGCGGGGAAACCCCGAAGGGAGGGGGGAGTGAGCGTAATATCGGCTCGATCGCTTTCCTGCACAACCGTTGGCCTTGAAACAGAACTTAAAAAGTATTGAACCCAAGGTCGTACTCGAACATTTTTTGATATTTTTTTATTTATGATATGAGTAGCCCATCAAACGATATGGGTAATTTTAATTTAATAACGTTCAGAATCTCTCGATCAGATGCTTGAACCCGCTCTTCAAGATGCTATACTTTGATGATCTCATAATCATTATCTATCTAACGACGCTATAGTCCTTGACCTCTTCAGTGATCCTCTTCCACTCTGACTTGTCTTCGGCTTCGATTTTTCATATGCCGACACCCGACGTCCTCCTCAACATCTTGCAGCCAAGAAGTATAGGTCTCCCTCTGCAACTTTCTCCACCAGGGTGACCCTCCATTAAAATGCTTTCCATTCCTTGTACATACCCTAACCATCTTATCTTCGCACTCTTAATCGTGTCAACAATATTTGGTGTTTCATATAGATTAAATATCAAACTAGGAACTCAGTCGTTTGTCTTCATCCGCCAGGGATCTCTTTCTTTTGTAGGGGCAAACATTTTTCTGAGTATTTTTTCTCTCATAATCATTATGCCCGCAAAAAAAAACTATTCTCAATTTCTGATTCAGTTCGTAAATACATTTCTGTTAGCTTACTAGGCTGAGAAGGCTCATGCAGGAATGCAATGACTTTAGAAAATAATTAGTGATTTTTAAAGGGAAATAATTTGTTTTCATATGTCGTTTGAAAACTATTTTTGGCTGTTTAATAACAAATGCACTTGAATTTTGAACTTTCGTGTCAACTTGTGACGAAGTTAAATTAAATGCTGGTTGTCGGTGACGATAAAACTCATCTAGTCCGTTCGTCTATTATGCCTGGGCGCCAATTTTAGAACAGTGGCAATTTTATTCTGGTAAAATTGTTTCTTCTCTAATTACTAATGCAAGAAATACAACGATCTACAATTTATAAATATCTTGAGAAGTAGTAGTGAGTCTGGTGAGCCTGAGATGGTGAATCTGGTCGAATATTGTATGAAAGTTGATTTGGTTGATGTATTATATGTAGGTTGATTGATTATATTTATTATACGATCTTAATGACATATTAGGAATATATTAACAAGAAACACAAAAGCATACTATCTTAATGACATATTAGGAATATATTAACAAGAAACGCAAAAAACATTAATATTAACTACTTATATAAATTCTTAATCTAACATTTATCATTTACAATTTAAGAATATTGTTCTCCTTTCAGGGGAGGAAGGGAAATACGTGGTGGTCATCACCAGCTCTTTTTCTGTTTGCTATTAAAAAAAATATATACATATATTTTTAACATCTGAGGTATCCATGGTTGTTTTTTCACAACTTATTTAATGTAGCAAATTAAACTTGCCTTATTGTTTCATCGTCCAAAGGTTATAGATGAATTTATGGATATCCACAATCATGACAACTTTCTTAACGCTGATTCATAAGCGATCAAATGGCTATTTAGAACTTAATCAAGTCTTTGAATCCAAATCCCATCGATCACTTTACTTTATAATGCGAAATCGGATTGTTGCCATTCCAGAGGGTTTGCAAAGCGCTACTACGACGAGGGGCAACAAAAAAGCTTGGAACATGGAAACCTACTTCAGGAAACTCTAACTGATAGTGATTAGCAAGTAATCGATTCCGATCCCGACAACACATTAGCAGTTGTTAACAGGATCTGTTGACTTTCCCGGATTGCAGAGTTTCTCTTCTGAAAAACAATAAAAAAAATAGATTTCTGTTTATTATTAAAGTGATTCAATCATTTTTTGATCAACCTGCCAATTAAATTAAATAAGAGGTGGATGTTTTTAAATTTACAACTATCAGCTTTCATTAATGTACAAAGCTGAGTATTTAGGTTTCATCTTTTTTTTTTTTTGTGTGTGTAGACAATTACTTACTTAAATTATATGATTGTTTTCACATAATCCTCTTTTTCATTACCGAATAAGCACAAAGTTAAGAGCTATTATGCAACAAAAATATCATAAATTCTTATAAAAAATAAACGTTGCAGGATATTTCATTGAATCGCGAAGTAGCTATTTTATACATAGTGGAGAGAAGAATAGTTGGGGTGATCAGTCAAATAAGAATGCAAAAATAAATGATACTATTTATTTTGACGTTAGCCGACGTTTTGACCTAAAGTTCAGGCCATGATCAGGGCTGATTACGGAGATGTAAATCTACGAAATCAATAAATGTATGTATTTTATACATACATTTAATGATTTCGTAGATTTGATTTTCATAGATTTTAATGTGATTTCTAACCTTAATAACATGAAACTGCATGAAGTATCATCAAGTACATTGATTATGATAAATACGCGATTTTCTTTCATAAATCACCTGGAAAACAGCTCTAAAAGCCGAACACATATTGTGGCTGCATTGCACAGGGTGACACATTTTTCTGTGGCAATTTTAAGGTATCTTGACGAAGCGGAGAACAGCCAAACGCGGTTAATCCTGGAACCAGGAGCTAAACAAGGAGGAGTTTTGAATGCAAATTACAAAAGTATATACTAAAGTGGGATGTTTTTAGTTATATCTGTAAATATAAACAAGCACATATAAAAATAAAAAAAATCCTACAAAGTTAAATTAAAGAGTACTTTTGGAAGTACGGTAAACCTTAACATTTTAGGAAGTTTTATTTTTTTATTTTTCGCCTTCAATTACTGAGGGATGCATCCGAGCAAAATTTTATTGCTTATGAAATAATTAAAATGGATCAGGAGCTTGCAATAAGTTCTCTTAGAGAGAAAGAAAAAAAAACTGAAGAATAATAGGGGATACTAAACTGTTCGAATCAGGTTAAATATACTTTTCACAGAAGGATTAGTAACTTCTTCATGAAATTCCCTTTTTTTTTTTTTTTTGCTTCACATTTGTCAAAATCCACCACTATTTGGTTGCCGAAAATAGGTCTATGTTGCATACATAACAATCTTATCAAGAATAATTCAGTAGAATAAACACGCATATTGCTGATTTGTGCCCTCTTCGATCAAAAATAATCCGAATACGTAAATTTTGGGAAATGCTTCTGGAGAAGGGAGTTTTGTGGCGCAATTTCCATCATCAAAAATTTTAAGGTGTGCAGATTTCTATGAGGTTACGAACTTTCGATATGATACGTTTTTATCCAGAAGACAAGATGTTCATTAATATATAATCTACATTTTTTAAATTATACTTTCGCTTACACAGAATCAAATGATAATAACATATTTTGGGATTGGTTAGAGAAGTTTTATGCGCCAATGACTGTGGCAGAATAGGCACCTCTGACTACAATTTGTCCAGTCACAAATGTATGACTAACGTTACATGATACGTTAGCCATATTACTAAACATATATATCCTCTAGAAGCCAACAGTAAAAGACCTCAAATGGATACACCTATACATTACAAAACATTTAGCATTAACTAACATGGACATGGATTAACTTAATTAGTCGAGGCACGACCCTAAATACCATCGTCGATAACAATATTAAAAGCCATTCTGACAAGAAACTCTATGAAAGATCTCCTTATTCTTCTCACTCAGACCTGCAATTTCAATAGGAGTTATTTAATTATTCCATAGTAAATTAACTTAATTTTTAACACTTTTGTTTTAATAAATAAAGATTAATAATCTTTGTTTACTTTTAATTTTTATATGGTAATCCTGAAAACTATTTAATCCATAGATACTGTTACAAAGACAAGAATAGAACTTTTAACTGTAACGACGGGTAACTGAGATAAATTTCCACTGAAGGTACTCTGGATTCTCTAATGTCCCAGAGTCCAGATCCTTTGTTGAATAAAACAAGATCTTCATGAAATATCCCATCAGATAAATGGGAAGGAGGATGTCGAAATTAATTCAGCAGGTCTGCTTATCTAGTTATTACAAGAACGTAAGAGAGCATTGAAACACAAAGGAGTATTAGTAGACTACGGAGTGCTACTGGCTGATAGGAGTGAACCGGGCGACTGGCCCAGCTGATAACCATCTTATCTCTAGATTGGCCCGACAATTGTCATGGCCTGCGATTGTTCCTAGCCCCATCTCATGAAAAACGAAGACCTCCTCAATGGCACCTCTCTCTTTTCTAGAAGAATGAAAATTCCAATAGTCTATTGCAAAGTTTCAGTACATCATTCATAATTCACTACGGTCTCCAGTTTTTATTTATTCAATATATATATATGAGTTGGCACCAATGCCAATTAATTTATTTTCTTTAAATAAATATTACTGATCAGAAGAGATTACAGTGAACAAGTTACCGATTTCAACCATTTTTTCTCCTAGCGATACTAAATAGAATATTAGTATTAGACACATGTCCCGGAGTTCGTTCCAATGGGCCCTTTAAGCCGGGGAAAAAATACTTTATATAATTTGAAACAAACTTTGTTATTTAATTTTGCCTGTGAGTTGTGAATATCTTTGGCTATTATATAACAATCGATTTACTCCCCTGTGTAGAATAACGAAAAAACACTATTGATTATAGTATTAAATAAGTTAATTATTTAAAAATTACATGAACTAAACGCCTGAGCGGCAATCAAAAATACACCGGTTGCTTATAGTTTTGTTCTGAAGCGATAACTCTGTGTAATTGATGTGTGGTCGAATGGAATGTGCGAAATCCAATCTTGTGGTCTGGTATTATCTATCAATCAGTCAATACGTCAACAAGTATTTTGTATATTAATTTTTCAAAATTTCGGAGCATATAGGAAGAAGGCTAAATGGTCTGTAGGATGAAGGATTGCACATGTCTTTACCTGATTTACGAATCATTTTAATGAGTGAGCATTTCCGTTGTAACAGGAATTTTTGAAGTTTTTGGTACGCAATTGTAATCTTTCAGAAATATTATAACTTGCTTCGGCATCTGTTGGAGTGCTTCGGCTGTTATAAAGTCATAACCAGGAGCTTTTCTTTTAGTTAATTATTTGATTTGGAGTACATCCTGAGATGAAGAAAAAGAAGGTGTTAGTGTCAGCTGAAGAGGTTTGTCTAATGTGCAATGTATTAAAGTCTCGATCAGGTTCGTTGGAGATTACTGTGATTAATTGCAATTTTTCAATGGAGCTATTTACTGAGGCAGTGTTTGGTGTTTTCGTTTGATTTCTAATTGTTCATAGTTATCATGTTGTTTTCTAGTGTTTGACCATGTTTTTTATTGTTATTTTAATATAAGACTATAAACTATTCATACAAAGGTTATACATACATATATAATATATATTCAATTATATTATAATCGATTACCTATGTCAATCTGATTAAAATAAAACAGTTAGTGTATTATGATGAATGATAAAGTATATCTAAATGTTCTAACAGTATTTTTACAGTATACCTACTAATTGGAAATGAATAATTCGAATTTTCGGCTACAATCTATTTCATTTTACAAGAACATATCAACAAACTAGCCAAAATGGAAGCAGGCTTTCATTCTTTATTCAAAAGATATAGAAAAGTATAAATCAACACACGAAGAATTGAAAATAGACTTTCTGTTAACTCAAATCGGCGAGGAATAGAGGAAAATTCTGTGTCAAAGAAGACTATAAATTAAATAAAATAAAATATTCCCCAGGACAAACATTTGACAATTTTTTAAATGAGCTAAAAAGTCATGCATTCAACTGTAATTTCGTGTGCTCTAAAGCCGATTGTAAAACTTCATTCGCGGATTGAATGTTAATTGAACACATGGTGCGTAATAGTAATGATCCAGAAGAACAAAAAGCATTGATAAAGGAGACCAAACCAATAACATCGCAGGAGGTGACCAAAATTTGTCGAGCAGCAGAAATAAATCAATCATATAGCAAGGAAATGGCTACAGCAGACACAAACACACACATGATGTCAGCTATGACAATACGGTAATAAAAACATTACACAATCAGACGTACTACATTCATGCTAATAAAGAGACTGAAAAAAAATTGAAAATGCCATACCACTCACGGCCCTATAGATTGCCCAGCATTTGGTAAAAAATGTTTTTTATGTGGTAGATCGGGTCACTTTTAAAATCGGTTGCACCTCACGGAAAAAGAGAACTGCAGTTCATGAGTTGAAAAAGACTCATCGTCCGAGTCAGAGTTTGATTGTAACGTTATTACTGAATGCTATTAGGGCAGATTTATTTATTAAAGAATATATTTATATTAATAATGCACCCGTATCTCTTAAGCTAGATACGGCTAGCGATGTTAATATTTGTCCCATTAAAATTTAAATAAAACAAAATTTGATGGTAAATTGACTAAAAATTCAATGAATGTTAAATCATTTGGAGGCTTTATCTCTAAACCTTTGGGAATAACTATTTTCGATGGTAATTATAAAAAGAATAATTGTGACATTGAATTTTAGTTATGAATTTTGACTCGTCTCCTATAATTGATGCTGTAACAGGCGAAAAACTAGGGCTAATTAAACGTTAAATGATTTAACTGTTAAAAATTTAGAAGATAGAAAAGAAGAATTTATTGAAAGTAACAAGTATGTTTTTACTGTTCTGGGTAACATTCTCTATGAAGTTAAGACTTAGCAATGACGCGGTACCTACTGTGAGAGACTGCCACCCAGCCTCTCTCAATTCTAAACTTAAAAAAGAGGTCAATAGGTTAGTGGACTTAGGATTAATAACATCTGTAGAAAAGCGTACAGATTAAGTTTATGATATAGTGGTAGTTGAAAAGAAAGATGAATCTATTCAGTTTTTAATCCCATTTTAATCCCATTCCATTGAATAAACACACAAGGATTAACACGACAAGAAAAACTAGTGTATAAAAAATGCTTTACTGTGCTCGATATGAAGGGTTCTATCAGTTTCCTCTAGATGAGAATTCGAGTCGTTTATTCATTATGAATGCCCCTTTTCGTCGTTATCGATTTGTCTATCGATTGGTCGATATCCATCAGTTGTTGGGGGTTCCTACTGGACTTGATCATTAGAAATTGACGGGTCCTCTGGCAAAAGCAGGTAAGAACTTTTCTGTGGGTGAAGCGGAGTGAGTCTCCCGTCTCTGGTCCTCCTGAAATAAAGCATCAGAGGGTTGGGGTAGAGGATCAGAATTAGTTTCTTCGAGTTGAGGATCACTATTAGGTAATTTAAGAAATGTATCAGGATTTGGTTTGGCGAGTTAACTGGGATGCGTTTCTTTTATATTTGGTGTGAGAAGTTGGATTCTACTTTTAATTATAAATAGTGTACATAGATAGAGGTTTGGAAAGGAGAGGTTAAGTAGGACTGCGTACTCTAAATTTCGAGAAGGAGTTCGTGTTAGTTAGTTCTGAGTGTAATACTAGATAGAATATTTTTAAAATACCTTTCCAGGAAGCACATAAAAATTTAACTTCACTGAATCTACGTTAAATAAGTTGTAAGTATAACCTGGTTAAGTTATCAGAACTATTATAAGTTAAGTGAAGGAATTAAGAGATTACTCTTGAAAGACATGCCCAGGAGCAGTGTTATATAGAACATGGAGGGGAATGAAAGAGAAGAAGGGGGCCTCAAAGGATTTATGGTTCAGCCGGAAAAAATGGCGAGAAATGTTTCCCTTGGTGATTACCCTGCAGATTCTAATGTAGTAACCTCAAATGATCTTCAAAAAGCAAAGATAATCCAGAATACCTCCGGATATGCCTTAATAAATGAGAAAGTTATCACAAAATCACAATAATGGCGCGGTACAATGTTTTGTTGATGCTATTGAATCGTTGGATGAAAGTACAAAGGAATACAAAGATAAGAGTGAGAGCTTATCTTTACTTGTCCAGCAGTTCAAGAAACACTTAGTCGATGATAACTAGCATCGAAATAGAGAAAACAGTGCCAAAGGTTATAGAATCTCAGTCACGAACCGCTACAAACTCTCGATTGTCTCCTCACCATACCTGTAATAAAAAATCATCCGCGACTAATGTGGACGGACTTGCCAGAGTCTTTATCAACTGCAGTTCCTTTTACTGCAGTTGTTAAGAGCAAAAGAAACAGAAAAAATAATAAAAAGCCGGTAGGTTCCGAAAGTCAACAAACTGAAAATTAAACGCATAAAACTGAGGTAGAATATTTAACTTGGTCCAGTCTAAAACAGCTGAAATCTATGGCTGAAATAGTAAAAACGTTTTAAAGGCAACAGACTCATTCCCTGAAGCCGGCGTTCATTACTATTAGCGGGACCTGTAGCTATCCAGTACGGCAATCACTCGTATTGCCTGACAGGCAAGGAAGAACTTTAAATAAAATCTAAAAAAAAAAGAAAGGGAACTAGAGTCTCGTGTTTGTGAAGTGTGTAAATGGTGTAAATACATAAGAAAATTGGTCAATAATATTTGATTAAGATATTCATTATTAATGAATGAAATAGTGTATCCGATAAAACTTTATTCTAAAAATTCACAAGTTTATAATTATTAAAAACATCATTCAAATCAAAATCTATCAAATCTGAGATTTTCTGCTACAGATTTTATTTAGTTTATAAATACTGCAACAATAATGGGTAATGATTTTATTACAAAATGCATCACCGTTTTTAGAATCACTGTGCTACAACTATTTTTTAATCCAACAAGAATCCCGTGAATATTTTTAAGCCCGACAAGAGTATCCCGAATTTCTTTTGCTCCAAGAAAAGTGGATTTTCGGGCAAACATTTTCTGGGAACAACTGACGTGATGGTCATCAAAACTTATTTATAGGACTCCCCTTAATAATAATTTATATTAATTTATTTATTTTAATTAATTAACTTACTTTTAGTTAAACTAAGGTTTCACTTAAAATATATTGATTAACGATATAAGTGAAACGGTAATTTGTTTTAAACCATACACTACTATAGTTAACTCAGTGTAACTATTACTGATAAATATGGTATTGAATGAAATAACTTTGAGCTTTATTTGAAAAAAAAGACTTTTGTTTTACTCCTCTCTCAGTGCTAAAGTCCAACATGACGCAGACAAAAATTAAAGGAAGTGATATAAATTTTCGAGTGGACTAAAAGAGGAACTGGGAACTCTGACTAGCCGATGGTCCATTGTCAGCTAACTTGAATAAGCCACCAATCCCATCATATTGATTTTGCTAAAACGTACCAGGCTGTGTGAGCAACATTTATTATCCAAACATGTTGGCTTGCCATTTTAATTAGTTCATACGACAAACTTTACTCTATCCTTCTTTACAAATTAAACAGCTGATCGATTAACTGATGTGCAAGCCTGTGTTTTCAGCTCAGCTCTCATTATTTATTCCTTTTTCATTAGTTATTAACAGCGGTTAAAACTAATTGTTTTAAGCGAAAACAAGTCAGGGCACACTAGAAAGTTGATATTTACTGTGCACGGTAAGCGTTTATTTTCTGTAATTAAGTATGACACTTTAATATAATGAATAAGAAATTGTAAATCTATTTGGTTTTTAGGTAAGTAGTTCTATTTTCTAGAGAACGGCTTGGAAAAAATAATATCATACGTTTTGAAAATCTGTTGATAATAACACTTCAGAGAGTATTATTGGCTCACCAGAAATTTACTTCTCGGAGGAAAATTAATTACATTAAACTCGTAGAACCAAGTATCTAAAACCATCTTCGATATAATATTAGTTAAATGACTTGACTATACAAAAAAAATTAGTGAAAATTAGAAGACGTCATATAAAAAGTGAAGAAAAACCCAAATGTAAAATATCTCTTTCCAAGAAGAGTTTATATTTTAACTACATGACTTCGATTAAATTTAAGTTTAAGATTGATTTTAATCGTCTGATTAAATTTCTCAGGATACATTGATAAACACACAAAGTTGTTATGAGTGTTATTTTGGTTGTGGATTTTAGGGTAACTTCTATTAAAATGAAAAAATGTCTACCAAGTAAGGGCAGTATAGCTTCCTCACCATTTTCATTGGATAAACAATATGTACATTTGGTATAAAGTATTGTATTAGTAGTAGTAGTAGTATTAGTATAAACTATAAAGTAAATAAAGTAGAATTATTATTATTATATTTCAAGGTTTATATTTTTACGTATGAGAATAAAATCTCTCGAAGATTATGCTGTAAGAAATACAATAATCACTCAACATTTGCGGGGTAGTTATCCACAAATTTTGTTCACCAGCTAATACTAAAATGAGGAAGAGTTCCAAATTGCGAATTTTATTGTGGTCTTCTCGGCATTCAACTTCAACTTGTTCATATCCGCCCAGTCACAGATTTTATTTAAGTCCTCTTGAAGTTTTTTTGTGGCTGTTAATAGATCAGAAGGAGGTTAGGAGAGGTATATTTGGAAATCATCTGCATAGATATGGTGATGGGAATGATGGATCAGGAGAGGAAGGTTATTAATGTAAATAGCAAACAGAGAAGGAGATAGGGAAGAAACCTGAGGGACGCCGCAGGAGAGAGGAAGTGTCAAAGAGGGAGGTTGACCTTGGACGACTACATACTGGGATCTATTTGAAAGGAAGGATTTGAACTATCGTAGGACACTGTTGGATAAAAGAAAATGTTGCAATTTAGTAAGGATAATGCTGGGGTCAAGCGTGTCAAAAGCTCTGGAGAGATCTAGAGGAATGAAGATAATAAATTTTTTGGTGCTCAATGGAGTTTTGGAGGTCATGGATTATTTTTAGGAAGGCAGATGGAGTTGAATATACAGGACGACAGCCAGGTTGATTAGAGAATGTTCTTCTAGGAATTTGGGTTTGGATGAAGCGTTCCAGATGTTTTGAGAGATTGAAAATGAGAGAAATGGGACGGAAGGCGTAAGGTGAAAAAGGATTTGAAGTTTTATTTAAAGGTCGGACTAGAGCGGTTCTCCAGGAGGATGGGAATATGGAGTTTTGCAAGGAAAAGTTGTAGATATGGTAAAATAGAGGAATATGGAAGGGAAGGCTGGATTTTATTAGTTTTACTGGAATATTATCAGGGCCATAATCAATGGTATGAGATGTTAGGATAGCGGAAAGTAGTTCATCGTTTGAAACATAAGAGAAAGAAAAAAGTCTTCCACATTGAAATTATGATGCTCAATATCGTAAAACGAAGAATGATCAGAGGAGAAGGATAAGAAGAATGGTCATTGAGATCATCTGGAGTCAGGAGAAGGAACTGAGAGCATTGGATTCTGATTGAGATATAATGCGGAGTATTTCCCATTTGAATTTGGAATCGGGATCATTGTAAAGGGCATTATGGAAGTAGGTGGCTTTAACTATTCGGATTGCGGATTGAGTACTATTGCAAAGTTATTCAATAAAATTAAAGCTACATTCATTTTCCACCAATATCTACCTATTATTTAACTTTAAGCGATTTAGAATTAGCCCTTTCTGAAATATCGGCATATCTTCAATATTACTAGATGAAACTTAATTAAATTGATCTGGGAATATCTATGCACCAACCCGCACAATTCTTTCAATTTAATGAAAATTAGATAAACGATATAGGTGATATACCCATTACATCGATTTGGGTACAAACAAACCGAGAGACCTGTTGTCTATACCAAACCAAATTTTATAATCGATGTCTGCAACGTAAAACGGGAGTAGAAATATTCTATTCTGAGCACAAACATTGTTTAACCTCTCGTACGAATACAATGCTTCCCTATCTTCGTTATTGAGGAAGCAAAAAAAAGTCTACTAAGTAAGATCAGTATTGCTTTCTCACCATTTTCATTTGCTATAAAATATTTTTATTACAAGATCCAAATTGTTCCGTATGAGAATAAAATATCTCGGAAAAACGGAGGAGCCGTTTTCGGAAATACAGTAATTCTTCAATGTATACGTGGTCGATATCTACGAGTTGTGTTCATCAGTGAATACTAAAATTTGAAAGAGTTCCGCATTTGCAGATTGCATATTTAATAATTCTTGTTTAAAATAAAAACTTCCAGGGCATACTGAAGAAGCATATCAGTCTGTTAGTGCAAAAGATCGTATATAAAAATTGAGTGTTTTACAGGAGAGCATAAAAAATAAAAATTTCTTCATGATTTATTAGTATAATTTCATATCCTAAAATCCATAGGAATAATTCAACTTTTTGTTTGTTCGGAGTTAAAGACACCAATACTTTCCTTCAGCCAGAACAAAACTAATTTAAGCTGAAATATAATAATATAAGTGAAGTTCTCACAACTTTGATGTTTAAGAATGAAATCGAAACGACGTCCAGCTTTTTGAACTTCAATAGAAATAAACACAATCATGAAGAAGACTGCTTTTTTTTTTTTTTTTACATACTTAGAGTAGGAAATAATTTCAATTTATTCGAAATTACACGAAATCTAAATAACGGCAGTAAGCGTCATGCTTGTCTTGACCTAACTCCCACTTAATATGATCAATGCATTCCACATTTCATAGTCATTACGTTGTTAAAAATTATTTATATTAACTTTAATTATTAAATTGAATTCATTGAAACTTATGAAGGTAATTTCTATTCTCCAAATTTCCTCCATGTTTAGGTTAAATTTAATGCTCATTTTTCAAACTATAGTCGAGTCAAATAATACAGTCTCTGATCTCAAAATGTATGTTTTGTTTTTGGATTAGATAATTCCTAACTTCAATCTAAATTTGAGCCAAATCAAAAATGCTGTTTTAGAGATATAGACGTATCAAGGAAAACACTTTTGCGCATATATATGAGAAAGTAGCCGAAAGAATTCAATGACAGTACAGCATATTTTTACCAAAACCCACATTTCTTTAAACTTTGAACCAAATAGAATCAGCCGTTTCCGAAATATTGGCATATCTAAAAAAAAATACTTTTTCGAGTGCGCAAGCGGAAGTGGTTGATGGTTTTAGATAAAATTGATATAAGACCAACCAGCACAATCCTTGAATGAAAATCGGATAAACGGTAGTAGGTTATATGCCCATTACATCAATTTCACTACAGACAGACAGGCGCCGAACCAAATTTGATCCGTGATGTCTGAAATATAAAAGGCGAGTGGAAATATTCTATTCTGAGCATAAATTTTTCTCGCAAGGACGCTTCTTTGTCTTCGGTTGTGAGGAAGCAAAATTAAAAAATTAATTTAGTAATTTAAATCAATAGATTTTTAATAGCTAACATATTACACAATTATCTTCTTCAATCAATTGGATTCACCTCACTGAATGATAAAATGTAAATTTGAATATTACGAAGTGTCTCATGAAGTTGCGTAATATTAATTAAGTGCTTTCGAATCTCGGCTTACGTATTCACCAATTGTACCTTGTTAAATTCTGCGAAGTTGTTAAGGGTCCGAATGCTTATTACGGTTTCTTAGCCTTAGTGATAATAAATAATTAATTTTCTTATTACCTTCGATTTAACATCAAAATAACCAACAAAGAAAGTATAATTACAATATAACAAAATAGGCATGCCTTCTGAGAAAAAAGTAAGACATTGTTCTGTAAAAAAAAATTTACTGAACTGCCTAATCTTAATATGATATATGTACTATATAATATTTCAAGGGTAAATTTGAGATTTTTTTTTAGAACTTGTTTACCGAAAAATATTACAATCTGTTTCTACGGACTTTAATAATAGTGTTCACAGGGCACATTTATACTTTATATAAAATAGAAAGCAATAAATTAAACGACAAAATAATATAACTAAAACTAAATGTATACAAACAAAATAAAAAAAAAAAAAACCTAATCAAAATAAGTATTTAAACACAAAACATCTTAAGGAGGCTGAGTAGAGGTGCTATAAGTAGACATACATGGCTTGAGTGGAAAATCTGGTCTTTGCTAGAACTCCATTATTTGCTTGTTTACAAAATTTCTCTGGGCTACAGCCGCTTCAACCTTCGAGAAGGATTGTAGAGATGGATGGAGCTCTGGATAGGGATTATGCGAATTAATTTGGATGATATGTAAGGTTGTGATGGAAAAAAATTCTGGGTTAAGGTCTTGGACAAATGGGTTATTAATGTCATGGTGTAGGGTCATGGGTGGAACGGAGCACCAACTATTGTTCGAAGGACTTTGAACTAAATGGATTGAATGTGTTTGATGTTGGAAAATTTTGGTGTCCTCTACATTCCAGTGCGTAGTTCCAAATTAGTTTCAATATTGTCTTACAGATCAGCAAAAATATGAGATTAACGGGACCAACTTAAGCTAGAAAATAAAACAGTAGAGGAACAGGATAAACTGTTCTATTGACAAAATCTTAACTTAGATATATTTTTTATGTCTATATCAAAATTTGTATATATATATATATATATACATATTTGTTTAGTTTATAACGAAAATGTGAATTCCTTTTATAGGTCAGTGTCACTAATTTTAATGTCCTTGAGATATTTTTTTGCAAAAGCATTTAATTTATTTATTTGTAATTCATATAATTGTCTTAATATTTTATTTTGTGTATGTGGCCGTATGAGCGAGCTACAGTACAAACAACTCCAACAGGCGGTCTCAGGGTGGGACCGATCGCCGATCTAGAAGCTCAAAAGTAACTTTTAAATTATGACAAATGTAATATAGTTCCCTTTCTATAAATAGTTGGTGACCTAAAAAGTGACTTAGTAAAATTTTAAAGTTCGTTTAAACTACAGTCAGAGTTTAAACGAGCTTCCTACAATCTGGGGTACGAAGAGAAAGATTTGGCCGGCATTTCTTCAGTTCCATCAATTGACAAATAGCTGTAGCCAGCATTAATTTATTTATAGTTTAATTCACGGCATTTTTATGTTATTGCTCAATACTACTTTTGATAATTCAGTTAACTATCCTTCCTTTTCTCTAGATTATTATATCTTTGATCAGTTTAATCTTAATTACTATTGAAGGCATGAAAAACATTTAAACAATCCATAAAATACACTTTCCGATATCCCATCGCCACAATTTTTTTCACATTATTGCATACTCTTTCAAGAAATAATTATCACATTTTGAACAATTTTGCTGTTAATAATCTTTTTTAAAAAAGTGTTTTAAAAAATCCTGGACTCACATAATTTTTATGAGTAGAAAATGTTGTGAATTATATAATAAAACTTAAACAAGTTTGAGAAGCAATGTAACCCAATTTACTTCCCTATTTAAAGGTTGTGTGTTTAAAGCCCTGGAAAGCTGGTCAACAAATAATTTTTTCTCCATCTTTTTGTCTTTACAGAATCATGTCATGCCTGAAATAAATGTTTTAGACCTTTGGATAATTACCACCGTTCTTCTCTATGATCGTTTCATAAAAAACTAAGATTGAAAATTATTTGATATAATTTAGAAGAAGTGCCCAGAAGGGAGTTGCGTAGCGCAAGTTACGCCATAATAATTTTGAGAAAGCTGATTTGTAAGGGGTTCACTTTTGAGTAGAGAATAAGGTAAGGATCATATTCACAAAATGCGTAAACAAGGAAAGAAAAAACTAAGAAAATAAAAGTTAAAAAAAAGTGTGAACTTAAATTATGCTGAACAGTTTGGAAGTGGTTACGAGGGCCTGACAGTGATCTTTCTAAGGATGCTAATGGTTAAGGAAATAGATTAAATTAATTTGAATACGACCATTTTTGTTTATTTTATTGTTAATTTTTTATGCTTTTTAATTCTTTGGAAGTATAATTTTAAATTTAAATTTATTACAGTGCAATCAATGCGTAGTTTCTCAAGTCTTTTCATGTTATCATATTGATTTGTTTACATCTCACAGATGTATTTTTATTTCTTTATTATACAGTAAATATCATGAATAAAAAATATAATGAATAAATTGAATTTTCGCCTAAAATTGTTTGTATATTGAATTAATTAAGATTAAAAAATTTTATTTATAGTTATTTGGTACAAATAAGTTGTTTACATCCAAAAATTAGGTTCTATGAATTTTTTTCTAGATCAGCCTTCGGGCTCAATAGTACCTCTTTGCGCTTCTAAGGCTCATAACAAGAACATATATTCCAACTCGTGGGTGTTTGTACGTTCAGGTGGCACACAATAGTTTAAAGGCGGAAAAAACTATTTATTGAAGGTATTTGAAAAATAATTTTCTTTTCTTCAATAAAAAATAGACTAGTTGCCTAAGATATTACACTAATTCAATGAATTAAATATTGATTTTTAACATTGTACTAGCCTTTCAAACCCGAACATGGAATAATGTTTGAATTACAACAAAAATTGTTCGACATTTATTATTACTAGTAGGCCCGTGTGAAAAATTCGCACAGCATATTGTTATCAAATTTCAAATTAATAAGAAAATGCAACTTATGAAAAGATTAAGACACCAAATGTTACTTTATCGATAAATATAATCCACAAAGCAAACAAAAATTAATTTAAATCTTCATTTTTGTTTGGAACCAACATGTATACAAATTTCAGTAAGCTGTATATTTGCTAAAAATTGTCCGATTGCGATGATTTTTTTTTTCCTTTTGTAGGGAATTTATTAATAATCTTTTATATAATCACGGGCATAACTAAGAGAAAAGTGTGTAATTTTATAGTTATTCGCAAATAAAGTTTGTTTTCTTTTATAACTTTTTTGCCTTAATTTTCGGGATGATTGGCTCTCCTCTCGAACTCCTCTCTCGATCATAGAGACCTCAAGTCGACGAAATGAGGCATGTATTCAATGACAGTACTACAATTAATGTCAGGTTGTCTGGATGCGAACCCTATGCCTTGCGTTATCTCGAAAATAGTACGTTTTTCGGCTAAAAAACGCAGGATCCGAAGGAACTATCCGGGTCTTGCTGTATGCATCAAAATCTTTAAGATCCAATCTGTCCCGTATCGATCTAAAGAACTACCACCGTTCCAGTATCGAAGCCTAGCAAAATGTTTGTATTGACTTTATTTATTTTAGAAAGAAAAACAAAATTGGAGAATACGATTCGCTAACTCCCCGTGAAATTCTGAATCCAACGGTACCCCATTCGTGGTATTTGAGCATGACAGGAGCTTATATTTGGTACAAAACCGATTTCGAGCCTTACTGTAATAATATATGTACGGATTTTCACTCACATTTTGTTTGCATAGTATGATTTCTTTTTATAATCATGAGCAGCGAACGATATACTGGATAAAAAATAAATTACTTATTCGTATTTTCAAGTCCACAAAAAATTTTTGTTGTTCCAGACTTTTTTATCCCAGCCAACCTCAGGTCTAATATCTATTTGCTTATGAAGACTAGAATCCTAAAAAGATATTAAAACAGATTCCAGCTGCGTCTGTAATTTAAGCGTGATTTAACCTTGTAAATTGAATTAAACTTATTTCTTTATTTTTGAAAGATCGTCTATTTGGAATGAAAACATTAATGACCCAAAAATAAACAAGTATATAATTTTAAGTATATTGTTTTGTGATATATAAACTAATGTGTCTTTTCGTTATACATTAAATTAGTCACTGAGTCCTAAAAATATCAATTAATTGTTAAAAAAAAAGTAATTGGTTAATTTTATTTCTGCGTTTTAAAAACCAAAACTCTAACATATTCTTTAATATTATATCTATATAATATATATATCAAGATACTATATATTTTTATTTTACTTAGACTCTTTCCATTAGATATTATTAGTAGTTAAAAAAAAAAAAATATATATATATATATATATATATAAAATATATATATATATATATATATATATATATATATTATATATATATATATATATATATATATATATATATATATAAATATATATATATATATATATATATATATATATTTATATATATATATATATATATATATATATTTTTTTTTTTTTAACTACTAATAATATCTAATGGAAAGAGTCTAAGTAAAATAAAAATATATAGTATCTTGATATATATATTATATAGATATAATGTTAAAGAATATGTTAGAGTTTTGGTTTTTAAAACGCAGAAATAAAATTAACCAATTACTTTTTTTTTAACAATTAATTGATATTTTTAGGACTCAGTGACTAATTTAATGTATAACGAAAAGACACATTAGTTTATATATCACAAAACAATATACTTAAAATTATATACTTGTTTATTTTTGGGTCATTAATGTTTTCATTCCAAATAGACGATCTTTCAAAAATAAAGAAATAAGTTTAATTCAATTTACAAGGTTAAATCACGCTTAAATTACAGACGCAGCTGGAATCTGTTTTAATATCTTTTTAGGATTCTAGTCTTCATAAGCAAATAGATATTAGACCTGAGGTTGGCTGGGATAAAAAAGTCTGGAACAACAAAAATTTTTTGTGGACTTGAAAATACGAATAAGTAATTTATTTTTTATCCAGTATATCGTTCGCTGCTCATGATTATAAAAAGAAATCATACTATGCAAACAAAATGTGAGTGAAAATCCGTACATATATTATTACAGTAAGGCTCGAAATCGGTTTTGTACCAAATATAAGCTCCTGTCATGCTCAAATACCACGAATGGGGTACCGTTGGATTCAGAATTTCACGGGGAGTTAGCGAATCGTATTCTCCAATTTTGTTTTTCTTTCTAAAATAAATAAAGTCAATACAAACATTTTGCTAGGCTTCGATACTGGAACGGTGGTAGTTCTTTAGATCGATACGGGACAGATTGGATCTTAAAGATTTTGATGCATACAGCAAGACCCGGATAGTTCCTTCGGATCCTGCGTTTTTTAGCCGAAAAACGTACTATTTTCGAGATAACGCAAGGCATAGGGTTCGCATCCAGACAACCTGACATTAATTGTAGTACTGTCATTGAATACATGCCTCATTTCGTCGACTTGAGGTCTCTATGATCGAGAGAGGAGTTCGAGAGGAGAGCCAATCATCCCGAAAATTAAGGCAAAAAAGTTATAAAAGAAAACAAACTTTATTTGCGAATAACTATAAAATTACACACTTTTCTCTTAGTTATGCCCGTGATTATATAAAAGATTATTAATAAATTCCCTACAAAAGGAAAAAAAAAATCATCGCAATCGGACAATTTTTAGCAAATATACAGCTTACTGAAATTTGTATACATGTTGGTTCCAAACAAAAATGAAGATTTAAATTAATTTTTGTTTGCTTTGTGGATTATATTTATCGATAAAGTAACATTTGGTGTCTTAATCTTTTCATAAGTTGCATTTTCTTATTAATTTGAAATTTGATAACAATATGCTGTGCGAATTTTTCACACGGGCCTACTAGTAATAATAAATGTCGAACAATTTTTGTTGTAATTCAAACATTATTCCATGTTCGGGTTTGAAAGGCTAGTACAATGTTAAAAATCAATATTTAATTCATTGAATTAGTGTAATATCTTAGGCAACTAGTCTATTTTTTATTGAAGAAAAGAAAATTATTTTTCAAATACCTTCAATAAATAGTTTTTTCCGCCTTTAAACTATTGTGTGCCACCTGAACGTACAAACACCCACGAGTTGGAATATATGTTCTTGTTATGAGCCTTAGAAGCGCAAAGAGGTACTATTGAGCCCGAAGGCTGATCTAGAAAAAAATTCATAGAACCTAATTTTTGGATGTAAACAACTTATTTGTACCAAATAACTATAAATAAAATTTTTTAATCTTAATTAATTCAATATACAAACAATTTTAGGCGAAAATTCAATTTATTCATTATATTTTTTATTCATGATATTTACTGTATAATAAAGAAATAAAAATACATCTGTGAGATGTAAACAAATCAATATGATAACATGAAAAGACTTGAGAAACTACGCATTGATTGCACTGTAATAAATTTAAATTTAAAATTATACTTCCAAAGAATTAAAAAGCATAAAAAATTAACAATAAAATAAACAAAAATGGTCGTATTCAAATTAATTTAATCTATTTCCTTAACCATTAGCATCCTTAGAAAGATCACTGTCAGGCCCTCGTAACCACTTCCAAACTGTTCAGCATAATTTAAGTTCACACTTTTTTTTAACTTTTATTTTCTTAGTTTTTTCTTTCCTTGTTTACGCATTTTGTGAATATGATCCTTACCTTATTCTCTACTCAAAAGTGAACCCCTTACAAATCAGCTTTCTCAAAATTATTATGGCGTAACTTGCGCTACGCAACTCCCTTCTGGGCACTTCTTCTAAATTATATCAAATAATTTTCAATCTTAGTTTTTTATGAAACGATCATAGAGAAGAACGGTGGTAATTATCCAAAGGTCTAAAACATTTATTTCAGGCATGACATGATTCTGTAAAGACAAAAAGATGGAGAAAAAATTATTTGTTGACCAGCTTTCCAGGGCTTTAAACACACAACCTTTAAATAGGGAAGTAAATTGGGTTACATTGCTTCTCAAACTTGTTTAAGTTTTATTATATAATTCACAACATTTTCTACTCATAAAAATTATGTGAGTCCAGGATTTTTTAAAACACTTTTTTAAAAAAGATTATTAACAGCAAAATTGTTCAAAATGTGATAATTATTTCTTGAAAGAGTATGCAATAATGTGAAAAAAATTGTGGCGATGGGATATCGGAAAGTGTATTTTATGGATTGTTTAAATGTTTTTTATGCCTTCAATAGTAATTAAGATTAAACTGATCAAAGATATAATAATCTAGATATATATAAAATATATATATATATATATATATATAAAATATATATATATATATATATATATATATATATATATATATATATATATATATTTTTTTTTTTTTTAACTACTAATAATATCTAATGGAAAGAGTCTAAGTAAAATAAAAATATATAGTATCTTGATATATATATTATATAGATATAATGTTAAAGAATATGTTAGAGTTTTGGTTTTTAAAACGCAGAAATAAAATTAACCAATTACTTTTTTTTTAACAATTAATTGATATTTTTAGGACTCAGTGACTAATTTAATGTATAACGAAAAGACACATTAGTTTATATATCACAAAACAATATACTTAAAATTATATACTTGTTTATTTTTGGGTCATTAATGTTTTCATTCCAAATAGACGATCTTTCAAAAATAAAGAAATAAGTTTAATTCAATTTACAAGGTTAAATCACGCTTAAATTACAGACGCAGCTGGAATCTGTTTTAATATCTTTTTAGGATTCTAGTCTTCATAAGCAAATAGATATTAGACCTGAGGTTGGCTGGGATAAAAAAGTCTGGAACAACAAAAATTTTTTGTGGACTTGAAAATACGAATAAGTAATTTATTTTTTATCCAGTATATCGTTCGCTGCTCATGATTATAAAAAGAAATCATACTATGCAAACAAAATGTGAGTGAAAATCCGTACATATATTATTACAGTAAGGCTCGAAATCGGTTTTGTACCAAATATAAGCTCCTGTCATGCTCAAATACCACGAATGGGGTACCGTTGGATTCAGAATTTCACGGGGAGTTAGCGAATCGTATTCTCCAATTTTGTTTTTCTTTCTAAAATAAATAAAGTCAATACAAACATTTTGCTAGGCTTCGATACTGGAACGGTGGTAGTTCTTTAGATCGATACGGGACAGATTGGATCTTAAAGATTTTGATGCATACAGCAAGACCCGGATAGTTCCTTCGGATCCTGCGTTTTTTAGCCGAAAAACGTACTATTTTCGAGATAACGCAAGGCATAGGGTTCGCATCCAGACAACCTGACATTAATTGTAGTACTGTCATTGAATACATGCCTCATTTCGTCGACTTGAGGTCTCTATGATCGAGAGAGGAGTTCGAGAGGAGAGCCAATCATCCCGAAAATTAAGGCAAAAAAGTTATAAAAGAAAACAAACTTTATTTGCGAATAACTATAAAATTACACACTTTTCTCTTAGTTATGCCCGTGATTATATAAAAGATTATTAATAAATTCCCTACAAAAGGAAAAAAAAAATCATCGCAATCGGACAATTTTTAGCAAATATACAGCTTACTGAAATTTGTATACATGTTGGTTCCAAACAAAAATGAAGATTTAAATTAATTTTTGTTTGCTTTGTGGATTATATTTATCGATAAAGTAACATTTGGTGTCTTAATCTTTTCATAAGTTGCATTTTCTTATTAATTTGAAATTTGATAACAATATGCTGTGCGAATTTTTCACACGGGCCTACTAGTAATAATAAATGTCGAACAATTTTTGTTGTAATTCAAACATTATTCCATGTTCGGGTTTGAAAGGCTAGTACAATGTTAAAAATCAATATTTAATTCATTGAATTAGTGTAATATCTTAGGCAACTAGTCTATTTTTTATTGAAGAAAAGAAAATTATTTTTCAAATACCTTCAATAAATAGTTTTTTCCGCCTTTAAACTATTGTGTGCCACCTGAACGTACAAACACCCACGAGTTGGAATATATGTTCTTGTTATGAGCCTTAGAAGCGCAAAGAGGTACTATTGAGCCCGAAGGCTGATCTAGAAAAAAATTCATAGAACCTAATTTTTGGATGTAAACAACTTATTTGTACCAAATAACTATAAATAAAATTTTTTAATCTTAATTAATTCAATATACAAACAATTTTAGGCGAAAATTCAATTTATTCATTATATTTTTTATTCATGATATTTACTGTATAATAAAGAAATAAAAATACATCTGTGAGATGTAAACAAATCAATATGATAACATGAAAAGACTTGAGAAACTACGCATTGATTGCACTGTAATAAATTTAAATTTAAAATTATACTTCCAAAGAATTAAAAAGCATAAAAAATTAACAATAAAATAAACAAAAATGGTCGTATTCAAATTAATTTAATCTATTTCCTTAACCATTAGCATCCTTAGAAAGATCACTGTCAGGCCCTCGTAACCACTTCCAAACTGTTCAGCATAATTTAAGTTCACACTTTTTTTTAACTTTTATTTTCTTAGTTTTTTCTTTCCTTGTTTACGCATTTTGTGAATATGATCCTTACCTTATTCTCTACTCAAAAGTGAACCCCTTACAAATCAGCTTTCTCAAAATTATTATGGCGTAACTTGCGCTACGCAACTCCCTTCTGGGCACTTCTTCTAAATTATATCAAATAATTTTCAATCTTAGTTTTTTATGAAACGATCATAGAGAAGAACGGTGGTAATTATCCAAAGGTCTAAAACATTTATTTCAGGCATGACATGATTCTGTAAAGACAAAAAGATGGAGAAAAAATTATTTGTTGACCAGCTTTCCAGGGCTTTAAACACACAACCTTTAAATAGGGAAGTAAATTGGGTTACATTGCTTCTCAAACTTGTTTAAGTTTTATTATATAATTCACAACATTTTCTACTCATAAAAATTATGTGAGTCCAGGATTTTTTAAAACACTTTTTTAAAAAAGATTATTAACAGCAAAATTGTTCAAAATGTGATAATTATTTCTTGAAAGAGTATGCAATAATGTGAAAAAAATTGTGGCGATGGGATATCGGAAAGTGTATTTTATGGATTGTTTAAATGTTTTTTATGCCTTCAATAGTAATTAAGATTAAACTGATCAAAGATATAATAATCTAGATATATATAAAATATATATATATATATATATATATATATATATATATATATATATATATATATATATATATATATATATATATATAACAAAAAATAAATTTTAAAAATGTTTCATCAGATTCTATTTATTTCGGACGGAACTGAGGAACTCTGTCGTATTCTTATCATATAATACATAAATCAGTAAATGTTTAATTAATTCGAATTTTTAAAAAAAATAGCTATTAAAAAATAATTTCATGGAATGAGTTTTTGGTGTTTGGTAATACTGAATAAAGTCATGAAATTAAATCTCTCAACCCTCCATCTACTCACAAAATCATGATATTGCTTTTATTTATTTTATAAAATTGATAAACAATTAATTTTTTTTAAGAATAGAGATATCATTAATGGACTTACTGCATTAACTACAAAAACGTTTTAAATCAACTATACTATCCCGCTTATCCGTCTTATTCAGAATCGAGAAATGACCGGTCAAAATGATTAAAATGAAATTTTTCTGCAAAAAATAATTTGTAGCTTGTTTGTGTATTAATATATGATGCATTCTTTTTTTTTTTTTTTTTTTTTTTTTTTTTTTTTTTTTTTTTTTTTTTTTTTTTTTTTTTTTTTTTTTTGACTTCATTTATTCACAAACACCTGTCAGAAGCAATGACAATTAGCGGGTCTGCTGTCGGTAAGTGTACAGGTAGTGCCTTGATCGGCGTGATGGAGAGGAGTGCCCAGCGGCATTCCTTCCTGTTTTGATTTTAGCATATTTTTAAGCAAGAAAATCCCTCATCCAGCTCCTTTTGAGCCTCCTAAGTGTGTTTTCGGGCATGTTAAATGTAGACATACTTTGTATAAGTGAGTTAATATGTCCCTGTAAGTTATTGCGAAATCGCTTGTAGTGTGTTCGTATGTGATCGTTAACTGTTATCATTTGAAGGTCTTCATGTACTGTAATGTTTCTGACGTACCATGGATCTTTGGTTATGGTTCTGAAAGTTTTAGACTGAAAAGTTTGTAGTTTTCGTATGTAGGTCGTTTTGGCTGTTCCGTAAATTTGTGAAGCGTAGGTCCATATGGGCTTAAGTAGATAATTGTAAGTGTTCAGTTTTTGTTTTAAGTTTAATTTTGAGCGTCTTGAGAGAAGTGAGTATAACAGTCGTTGTCTGAGGTTTAATGTTTTTCTTTTTTTTGTTGATATGTGGACCCCATGTCATTCTTCTGTCGAATGTCAGTCCAAGATATTTTATTTTATCTGTTTGAGGAATTTCGGCATTGTCAAGTTTGCACCAATCATTTAGTTTTGTTAGATGATGTTGTAAAGTCTGTGAGGCGTGTGTTTGGTTTTTATGTCTTGTTAGAATAGCTGTATCGTCTGCGTAAGTTGCTATAATAGTTCTGGAGCTGTTAGGAATGTCGTGTGTGTATATGATGTATAAAAAAGGAGCGAGTACTGACCCATGAGGAACTCCTGCTAAGGCTGGTATTATTGAAGAAAGTTCTGAGCCTTGGCAGACAGAGGAAAAATCTGTCAGAAAGAAATGATTGAAGGATAAGATAGTAGGTAGGCGGGAGTATCGTCTTAAGTTTGAAGATAAGACCCTTATGCCAGACTCTATCGAATTCCCTAGCGACATCCATAAATACTCCAGTTGCATACAGTTTTTGCTCCAGTGCAATTGCAATGTAGTCAGTCACCATGTGTAATTGATGTATGGTTGAATGCTGTGGTCGGAATCCAAATTGATGGTCGGGTATTATTTTTTCGTCCGTCAGTATGTTAATAAGTCTTTTGTACAGTAGTTTATGAAAGATTTTGGAACATATTGGGAGTAGACCAATTGGCCTATAAGATGAAGGGGTGTATTTGTCTTTGTTTGGTTTTCGGATCATTGTAATGTATGTGTATGTTCATTGTACAGGAATACAGTTCTGAGTACTGTATTGTAAATAGATGTTAAGTAAACTAGAGTAAACGGTAGAAAAGAAAAGTAGAAGTATTACCACATAGCTTTGATTTGCGATATTTTTAATCAAATTCTGTCAAAAACTTCTTGAATGGCTTCATCACATCGTAACCTAAAACATTTTTACTGTCGAAAATTCACGGAAATTAATCTATATATATCGGGTCATTTGGCGTGATATACATCCCCAACATGCAAAGCAACAAGGTTATGGATTATTAAACGGCCCAATGTTATTGTGGCAACCTTTTTTTCTAGATTTTGAGATCAAAGTAGCTTACTATTCAAGTGGAAAGCAAATGGATATTCATGATTTGTTAGATCCTTATTAAATGAATAACCATTAAATTTGATAAAAAATCTCTTATCTGAGAATTTTAATATATAAAAACTTTAGAGGTTATAATAAAATGAAGCCGTTCACGAAGCTTTATATTTTTATTTTGTTTTGCTTTTATTTTTATTGTTTAGTTTTAGTGTTTTGTTTCTTTTATGGTGAAGGTAGCGTCATGTTAAGGTAAATGGAATTGTGAATAAGAAAATTTTGTAAGTAAATGGAAAAAAAAACATGTATTTTATGCCAAATAAATAAGTATTCAATTAATAATTTGATAATAAGGAGTCTGTTTCGGAGACCTCCACATTAGCTCACATTTATTTTAATGACATTAGAAATTATAGTAAGATTAATAATTAGAGAAATAATTGAATTTTCATAACGTTGTAAGGATGAAGAAAATCATCCTAGATAGTGCGCGGAATTGCATGAAATGTCATTCCATAACGCTCGGCAAATAGCAATTGCTTACCAGATTCCATGAAGAAAGCACTAATAAGAATTTTAGGAATCCATATTTAAGTTGGAGTGGCCCAATCCGACTGGGGGAAGCGGCTATGGAGAGAATGGCTGGAGCAATTTAGCCAAGGCCGCAACTCGACTGAAATGTGAGCCTATTTGAGCCGGTAAGTCATTTAATTCTATTACAGCAATTCTCTGCTCGACTTGGGGAGCCTATAGTCAGCCAACATATTATTTCCACTCAACCCTCCCATTGCCTCGGATTAGTGGTCTTCAGCTCCCACTACCGTTTTCAGCCGATTTATTCCATTCATTGCTCCAAAGTCGTAAACCCAAAAGCTGGATATTATTTTTTTCTAAATTTACATTATTTAAACATAATATGGAATTGATGGCTAGAATTCCGGAAGTAATTCATTACATAATAAGGCCAATAATGGTTCATCTACATTTGTACAACTATTTAATCTACCTTAGATATTAGATCAGAGATCGATTTGCGGTTCTTCCTATGCAAGATCTAAAAAAGAGTTACTAATTTTATTCCAAGCTTTTACGGTTCACTTTTTTTAGTTTAAGGTACAGTTTTCTTTTAAATATATTAATTTTTTTTTTACTTGTTTATTGATAAATATTACAATATGTCTCAATAATGGACATTTATAATAGAGTTCTGAGAGCACATTCACGCCATATTTACAAATTAAAAAAAATAAATAAAAGAAAATAAGCTAACTTCAAATAATATAAAGCTACAAAAGAACAAAATAAAATATCATAGTGAAGAAAGAAAATATAAATAATAGTAATAATAGAATGAAAATAAATGAATAAAATAGAATTAAAATTATCTTAAAAAAAAAAAACAAAAAAAAAAAAGGAGTAATGAAAATATATATCTTAGATGCAGGCATGCCTATTTACACTATTTACAGTCGGCCATGGGAACTCCGAACCATACTTGTCCCCCCACAAATATATTAATAATAACCCTCTAAATTTCGTGAAAGCCTTCATCTTATTATAACCTTCAAATAACCTTTTTAACTACGAAAATTATTAGAAATGGGACTCTTCCTCAGTAAAATAATTAATTTAAAGACATATGAAAAACTCATGAATACTCATTTTCTTTCCATTTGTATTTTAAGATAATTTTAAAAAGAAATCTAGAAAATACGGCCAAGAACTATTGGGCATTTGGCCTATATAACCTCGTTGTTTTGGCATATTGAAGGCGAAGCTCACGTAAAAGATCCCAATATATTTCCATGTCCTATTTTTTCTTATTTTTATGGTCAAATTTCATTTTGATTAAAATAGAAATCAAATGGGTATTAATGGATTTTTGGTACCTCTTTAAGTAGACATTGTTTACTGATCTCAAGTTTGAAAACGGCCCATTTCCAAGAGTTTTGGTAAATAAAAATAATGTAGTCTAGGAAGGGTAAGAACTTCTTTTGCTGCTCTAACAGCCATTTAGTTTTCTTCAACGCCAATAGGACCAGGCGACCAGATGAAATGTGCTGTTGTTCCATCTCCATGAAGCATTTTTATAAGACTTGTAATGCTGTGTATCTCTGGATGGTCTTGATACAGAGCCTCGTGCTGATAAAAATCTGTTGTTATCTACAGCGAATATTTTTACAATATTATTTTTATGGGAAATACTTATACCTGCAATACTTATGTTGCATGAAATAATTATTTTACATAAGCCACTTATTATTTAACATAAAATACCTGATATATATATAGCAATTGATAATTTAGAGTAGTAATGCCAACAAATACTTTGTTCGTAGAATGTTTGTTATAAAGAATTAAAATAACAATAGAACTTTTTTTTGTTTGTTTGGTTGTTTTTATCAAGTTCCAAAATATTGTTAACATTTGAATAATAACAATATTTTATTTTTGATAGTCGAAGAAAAAACTATGAATAAGTGGGCAGGTTGAACTTACCTAGTACCTACTGATCTATCAAGTCAATCAATTGATATTAGCAGAGAAATATTTAAAGAGCTATTGATCGATTCCGATTTCATCATATCTAGTTTAAATGTACAATATCACGTACTCACATAAGTTTTAAACATAAAAAATATTACCAAGATAAAATAAAAATTAATGCATGCATCTAGTCGACTAAATGGCTTGTGTTCAAATTCAATATCCTCAAAAACATAAACAGACAAAACATTACCCTGCAATTTTAGAGTAAACCAGAACCCATGTCAAAGAAACCTTAGGCTCGCCTCAGTGTGCAATTGCTGGATTTCAGGCCGTCACGATAACATAACAATATTATGATGGTCAACACTACAGAATCACCGATTTATAAAGTTCAAGAGTTCATTTAAGTGCAACTCATTTGAGTAGGCTATAAACTTAAATTAGTTGGTGTTAGTAAATTTGGTGTCAGGCTTTATAGTTGTGAATAAGAAATTAGAAAGTGTTTAATATTAGTTATTTTTCAATCTTAGTTTTTTAGTAGCACTTCAACAATGATTATTAAGATAGTGGACTAATGATCGACTGTCGTAGATATAGTAGATTGGGGTCAGGGATATTTCTTAGCCCTGATGAAGGTCTGATATAATTTATTTATGTTTGTTTTGTTATTTGTATGACTGGACACTCCAACCAACTTCTCTTCAATGATTATTAAGTTCTTAACCTCTTCAATTAACGACCGGAGACCCCTAATTATCAAATCATTAAGATCTGGCTGAAACTTCGTAAATAGTTTCATCACTTCGTAACTTACAAATATTTCATTCATGAAAATTCTCGTAATTGGGCGGTTTTCAATCTGGAGGCCGACAAAGTTTTTCTATTTAATTAGGTACTAAAAACTCTTAAATATCCATTTACTTTTCACTTTAATTGTAAGATAACATGAGCACTAAGTCGAGAATAAAGGTGGCATTCAAAAATATTGAGCCGTTTGGCCCATATAACCTCGTTATTTTGTCAATTTGGGGTTGTAGACCACTCCAAACGACTCAATATTTTTTATGGCCACCCTTTTCCTCGACTTTGTACTCACGTTATCTTAAGATTAAAACGGAAAACAAATGGGTATTTACGAGTTGTTTGCACCTAATTAAATAGACAAATATTGCCGAGATCTAGATTGAAAACGCCCTAATTCCGAGAATCGTCTTTTAAAAAAATATCTGTTGGTTACGATGAAATTAAGCTATTTCCGAAGTTTCGGCCGGATGTTAATAATTTGACAAAAAGGAGTCTGTACCACGGACTAATAAGGTATACGTATCGTCGTTATGAAGCGTTATGGTCATCGTCGTTATGGTGTCGGTATGAAGCAGAGAATTTTAGAAAAACAATATTTAGAACAGAAAGTCGTAGAAAGTGATGGATAGTGAAGAAAAATACATAAATAATAATTTCAAAAAACTAATATAATTTAACTTACGTTTTCAGGGAAATCAAATAAAATTTTCTTACCAAATGTAAAATTTTAATTTTTTTTTTAATTTGAAAAAATTATTTTTTCTCACATTTTTCGCAATGGATTTCCCGTTTCGATCCTCAAATTATTGGCCTAATATTTTTTAAATCAGCCACCATTTTTGAAAGCAGCGGCTCCGGAACAGCAGACAAGGGTTTTTTTTACTCAGAATAACGTACACTTTCGTAATTTACAATCAAGCCTTTGCCTGCGATCAGGTCGATTTTTGGGCCCTGGCTCCAGGGCTAAAAAGGCTAGGTAGGGAAGAACAGAAAAAAGAAAAAAAAAGAATTGAATGTGAGGCCCTGGTGGCAGGGGCATATGATGCGTTGCCCACTTTATAATTCTATCAGCGCCGCACACTGGGGCGAGCGTACAGTTTCATTAGACATCTTAACTTACTCGAGAATTGCAGTATAGTGCTAAAATTTTGTCTATGTGTGTGTTTTTTTAAGTTTTGAATTTGAATTGAAGCACTATCAGTTATCGTTATTTTTAGGTTTTAATAACCTTTATTTTCATTGTACCATGTTAAAGTGAGCAAAATATTTAATATATTACGTTTTTCATTATTCTTTTATTTTATTATTCTCTAAAGGAATTCTCAATCACACAAATCATCGTATATATAAAAAATATCATAACTATACTTATTGCACTAATTTTGATCTCTTTTCCGTTACTCGTGAGCGCTACATTTTAATGAATAAGTTATTAAACGAAAAGAAATTTCATGGAGAAGTAACGAATGTCAATTTAAAACCTTAGTACAACTACATCTAAAAACATTGTGAAGTTTCAGAACTCAGCTGGTGTCAATAGTCAACGGATTGAGACTCAATAAATTGTTTTTGAAGGAAGGAGATGGTCCGGAGTGGCGGTCATAAATAGGCTGAATATTGGCAAAACTATTTTATTAAAAGCTTTAAACGTTTCGACCCGACTTTGCAGGTCTTCTTCAGAACTAGAACGGACAAGATTCAAAAAGATAGAGAATTGTGAAATTTACATAATATTATGACAAAAATTATAAATAATGTGAATAAGCTTATAAAAATTATAAACAGTAAGTACATTAACATATAAAAAGAGTAAGCTGAGTAACAAGATCCTAAACTAAAGAAAATAGATGGTAACAATTGTTGTAGAGTAATATATAATACATGCAAATATGAATATACTTCTACAGATCTACATGAGAGATTGAAAGGAAAACGAAACAGGAATCTCTTGTCATAATATTATGTAACTTCCAAAATTCTCTGCCTTTTTGTATCTTGTCCGTTCTTGCCCTGAAGTATACTTGCAAAGTCGTGTCGAAACGTTGGCTTTTAATAAAATAGTTTTGCCACTATTCAGCAGATTTATAACCGCCACCCTGGATCATCTCCTTTCTTTATAATGCAATGGTAAACTATTAAATATTCAATATAAATTGTTTTGACGTGCATGCCAAGACCTAGTACGGTTCCTACAGAACTGAGTTTTAGTATACTCATAATAAGTGAGATTTTCTTCATCAAACAAATAGGTCTTGAGGTAAACAAATAGGTGAGTGAGTAAAATAATGGATTAGCATAAATTAAAGGATAGCTTTTTCTTTTTGCTTAGCTATTAGACTAAAGGAGTGGAGGTAGGTACTTAACAGAGGAACAAGCTGATTACTCATAAGATACAATGTTACTTCTGCAGTCGTGGATCAGTACGAATCTTCACCAATTGTTAATATTGAATAGACAAGTTTCATGATAATGTACTATTCGTATTTGCTTAAACATGATGCACCTTCTACTTCGAATGTATATTGGAGAAGGGTGGTTATCTAATGTGAGATTTCTTGCTGGTGCATACTAATTGTTACTATATAATCTTATTAATTTCAAGAGCTTCGAGAATCATTACTCTTTAATGTTATCCAATCCTCAATGCGTTAGACAAACTACATTTCAAATTCGTGTTTGATTCAGAACCTCATCATACATGGGTGAGACTGCTTATCCTTGGATTTAGCGATGTATGTTTCACGAAATTATGATGAGATGTTCACACTAACTGAGTCTGCGTTGATTCTAAATTGCTGTCAACCACTTCATGGTGTTTGCATACTGAGCGCGGCCGTTATGCGAATACGCGGCACCCGATGCTAACTTCATAAACGGCGCCGACCGGATAAAGAACTGCATATCAATCGTGCACCAAACAAAGCTCTGTGTTTCAATGAAGACATTACAAAAAAGGGCTGAATAGCGAGTAGGAATTCTCAGGAAGCGTATACAGTTAGATTATCAACTCTTGAAACTGTAATCCGAAGTCAACAATTGCAGTAGGTATTGCATTAAAGATAGTGTAAAGATATAATAAAATATTTTGAAATTCCAAACCCAATTGAATAACGTCAGGGTTAAAAAAAAATTGAAAAATTTGTTGTTCCTGTTATTTCCAATTTAGTGCAATAAAAACGGTTTGAATATATTCAGAGCTATTAAAAACTCCAGTATAAAATTAAAGATGTGGTGCGCACAACACACAACTTTCACTTACCGCTCAACTTTGAATAGAAATTATTATCTGGCCATGTTGGGCTATTATAAAATTTTAGAATTGTATTTTTAACTGAGCTAAAGCTTACAGCCAATAGCTGACAAATTATAAATACTATTAAAATAACGAAAATCCTATTCATTATTTCTCAGATTGATTATGGATTATACTATTACTATTATTAAACAGTTATTTTAAATTGCAAAGTTCACTAAAACTGAATTAAGAAGTTTTTATTGTCATAGACAGATCAAAAGTTGTCACATTAATTGTAAGTGGATCCTGTTGCGATATCACAAAGGGAAAATTCATCAAATTATTCACTGATTTAATTTCTTAAAAGGTTACATGATCATTTTTCGAAATTAACGGACGATAAATGCCTAATTATTTAAATATCATATCAGATCTTATCATCTCATATTAATATCATATCATATTAAACTACAGTAAATATTACATTTCTAGGTTATAAACATATCCATGAAATATCTTTATATTTCACTTATTCTTTCACAAGTACAGCGAAATAGTATCAAATTAAACAATGTCATTGCATTGATTCCGGAGATACACGAAATTTGATGTTCTACAACTTTGATTCTATCGGTTTTTTCTCTTAGGGAACTCATTTCCAAGTTACAGTGCCAATTATACTAATTTGTCCCAGTTTTTGGCAAATTTGGTAAAATTCAGAGTTGGTTGACCGCGGTTTTATACATTACCGCGAAACCAAATTTTAAAGTTTGTGTAGTCGTTTGACGCAGAATTTAACGTTCTTTAATCTATTAAAGAACACATGTTTAGCTTTGATGCGTTGTTCAGGAGTTATAGATGAAAAACCCAAAAAATATCGAAAAAATTTTCCCTTGGTGGCCTGCGTTAGCAATTTTGTTTTTTACATGTCTAAACCCATATATAGAAATTAAAAAAAAAGAAACTTTTCTCACATTTTTCGCAATGGATTCCCCGTTTCGATCCTCAAATTATTGACCTAATATTCTTTAAATCAGCCGCCATTTTTGAAAGCAGCGGCTCCGGAACGGTAGACAACGTTTTTTTTTACTCATAATAACATACACTTTCGTAATTTACAATCAAACCTTCACCTGCGATCAGTCGATTTTCGGACCCTGGCTCCAGGGCTATTAAGGCTATATGGGATTTTCCGGGGCCGTAGGGCAAGGCCGGGGAATTTAAAATGCCCTCTGGCTGGTTGCTGGGCAACTCGCGGTGGTGTGTACACGCGTTCAGCCATTCAGCCATCCTGCCCTCATCCCTCACATTCGAACCGTCGATATAAATACTTTTAATTTTTTTGAGCATTTCGAGTTTTTGAAAAATTTTAATTTATATTTTAAATGGAGCAGTCAGTATCCTTGGTATTCATCATCCAGTTTTCTAAATTATTTTGTGAGCAAAGAAATGTATATTAAACCTATGATTGGTATCACAAACTAAAACTATATTCCTTTAGTTTCACATTTTTCTTATTACGAAGACCAGCTTATGAAACTAGAAGCTCATTAAAAATTTATGAAAGACGTCCTTTTGAAGAGGGAACAATTACTACGTCCAGTGCAAATGAAGTTTTACCAGTGAGGTCAGGTTTACTGGCGGCTGGGTAAACTGGCCCAAGAGGATTGTAAACCTCACCAGAGTAAATTTCCACAATGGAAGTTTCGTGTGTAAATTTGACTTGAAATTTCAATTTGCAGATCTAAGTGGATTTAATTCTGTCTTACTATTGTTATAAAAAAAATTATAATTATAGTAATTAAATGATAACTATGGCATTTTTTGTCCTAATTTTACGTAAATATAAGAGTATATACGTATTTAAAAGGTTTATATCTATAAAATAACAAAATATGAATATGAATTTTGTTAAAATTTATAATTTATAAAGTAAAAAAAAGAAACATAGGAAGTAAATATATATATATATATATATATATATATATATATATATATATATATATATATATATATATATATATATATATATATATATATATACATAGGATTATATATAGAATTTATATAGAATATAAAAATATACATAGGAAATATATATAGATATTTCCTATGTTTCTTTTTTTTTTACTTTATGAATTATAAATTTTAACAAAATTCATATTCATATTTTGTTATTTTATAGATATAAACCTTTTAAATACGGATATACACTTACATATATTTACGTAAAATAAGGACCGTGTAGCCGTACGGGTTAAGGTGCTTGCAATAGGTAATCTAATTTAAGCAACGTAGAGCATGGTTATTACTTGGATGGGTGACCACCCAAAGCCATGCCGCCGAGATTCTCCTCTCCCACATGGGTGGGACCCGTCAGACTACTGAAAGCAACTCACACCTACCCTACGTAAGACTGTTGACCCTAACTCGTGCACTTAAATGAACCCGAGTGAGTCGGCGGGAAGGAAACATTGGCCAAAAAGGGATCGGCTATGGCAGTACGGGTGGCCTGATGGCCAAAACTACGGATAGGTGTTGCTTAAATTCCATTTGTTGACAGCATGTTATTTCAAGTATTTGAAAATTCAGTTAGATCGCCAAATTGAACAATGCAAAACTACTCAAAGAATAGAGCCTCAAAATGGTTGCTCTGCTCAAATATTTATCTCCAATGGCCTGTGGAGCAGATAAAAAAAGTTTATTGAATACATATTATTCAACCATCAAGCAAATTGGACTATGGTTCAAGCCTTTACGTCTCGGCTTCAAACAAAACGTTAAGGATGTTGGATGTGGTCCAAAACTCTGCTCTAATAATTTGTACTGGTGCATTGTCAACTTCTTCCACCCTGTATAAATTCTATAAGCAGAATATGGTGAATTTTGAACCTTAGTGAAACACTATATTTCAGAAGGTTATTTCTGAAATGAAGTATAGGCTTAAAAGCATGACCAGCCAAAGACATATACTAAGTAAAATATTATACTGTAGGAAGGAAGAGGGTAATATAAAGGAGAATATCTTCGCAGAAGTACTACTCGATTTTTGGGATCTAAAAATAGAAAATGCTGTGTAGGCAAATAACGATTTTTTTTTTTGGGGGGGGGGGGAAGGCCAAATAAACTCAATTGAGTTCAACAACAAGGGAGCGGGGTAGCTCAGTGGTAGGGCACTGAGCTTCCAATGCAAAGGTCCCGAGTTCGAACCCCGGCTCATGGCAGAAAATTTATTTATCTGTTTCATTGGCCGTGGGGCGACCTTGGGTCAGAAGTCCCTCCTGAGGCACACCCAGCCTCTATAAAGTGAGTACCCTTAATTAAAGAATTGATTAAGGGGGAAAACCTGGCGGTTGAGCGTGATCTCGGTCAAATCACCTCCTTGCACAACCGTTGACCTAGAAACAGTGCTTTCCCTAAATAGTACTGAACTCCAGATCCTTCATGGGTTGTAGTGGTACAAAATACGATATAATTTGACAGTGGACTGTAATTTTAGGCAACTAGTAAGTTACAAGCATTGTGAAAAAGTAACTCACCCTTTCTGCTGCATAAGGCAAATCTTACTTGGCTTTCGGGCCCCTCTACCAGTACGAATTGGAAATTGTGAGTTCTCACATGCCTACCTACTAAGAGGACTTGATCCTCGGATCTGCGGGAGCAGCAATGTCCAAAGTACGGTAAAATATATTAAATAAGACTGCTCTATATTTCAAACTGATAGGAAAAAAATGGACATGGCCTTAAAAAAATCTTAAACGATAAGGAAGTATCTTTAAAATAAAACAAAAAAAAATAGAATTTTTAAAAAGAATAAAATTTTATAACAGACTATAAATAAAAGTTGTCATCAACGACCCTGTAGAATATATGCAACAAACAAATATAATAAATAAATAAAAATATTCGCAATAGATACCAATATTTTTTTATTTTTTAAATTCATGTATCGTAAAAAAAATTAAATAAATAAAATGTAATAGTAGTCGTTCTAAACTCTACGTTCCCGCGTCTTAAATCCTCAATAATTTCCGAAGTGGTCGGTTGGGGCTAGGTCTTAAAACTGTTTTTAGATATTCAACGTTTTTCAATACCGAAATCATAGACCAAAATTGCTTACAATTGTTTGAAACATCGCAACAACTATGTGTATATTTAAAAACAGATGTTACATCCGTCTCTTGAGATTCAATGTAAGGACCTAATTCTTCCCAAAACATATCGTTCGGTTTGAACAAAAAATACCGGCAAACCAGCTCTAAATATAAAAAAAGGTGGTTTTCATTTCTTCTCCTAGTATCTCACATCAGGGCATTATTAAATAAATAATTAAATTGGAAATTGCTCGACATGAAGGGAGAACGATATTAGTATCTCACTAATGCAATCGAACTTTTTATTTTTAGTTTTTTTCCGAACGTCCAGCATCACCGTTTGTTCATCTCAGTGTTCGATGGCGATGAATCCGGCCAGGACGGGTTGAACCTTTTTTTTGAAGGACCACTAAATGGTTCTCTAACTTTCCACTGTAGTTAAAATCGGTTTGGTGGTACCTCTAGAAAAAATATCTCTTCTCTCTTCCCACTCGTTTGTCGAAAATGCCGATGTCGGAGGTAAACTAAAAAGAAACAAGTTCGAAGATAGATTCAAATTTTGGGTGTGCTCGTGTGAATTGTTTTGATCAAAACTGTTAGAAGCATTTTCAAAAATCCTATATAATGTGTGAAGCCTTTGATAATAAGTTTAAACGTTAATGTAACATCCCAGGTACATACGTATGCATATGTAAATATACAATTTCATTTGCGGAGAAAATTGATTTCCGAGTGAGTTCTTTTTTTTCAAAACCCTTTTATTGTTCTTTCTAAGTTTTTTTTTTAATCTTGCTTCCATTCTTCTCATTTTTCTGCAGTGGTACTGCATTTCTAGGTGTATTTGATTTCGGTTGTGAAACGATGTATTCTTGATTTTGTTTCGTTTATTTTTCTTAAAGTATTGCGGTAAAGTATTTATTTTTGTTCTGCAAGGGTCTAAAACACTAAAAAACTAAAGCCATTTTTTTTTTCTTGAGACTCGTCACTTACACTTATAACCTATTTTGCACGACAAAAAAATTCGGAAGTAACTTGGGAACTATAAAACATGTATTACCATCGAAAACTCCTTTCTCAAAGTACATATTTTATACATCAGTAAACATAAGATAATTTATACATGAATACCATCATGAATAACAAAGATACGAGTTGTAATATACATGTAAAGATAATACATATAATTCGTCTGCAAATATTTATTAGTGTAGTTAACACAGTCAAGAGATAATACTTCAATTAATTAATTAAGGATGCCTTAATAATCTCACGACACAAACCAGTTACCGACTTAACAATTTTAAGTGGATCTACGACACAGCTAGCACAATAGTGTGGAAGACATTCATTTCTATTTCTGCCAGGCCGTATATAATACAGAGGTTGGCCAGCCTGGCAGAAATGCCAGCTAATGGTAGCATCCGCTAACCTAATTAGTAATGGATTACCGCCACCAGAATGCTCTGTCTGTTTTCTCCGCATCCGACCTCATCTTTCTCTCTGTTCTACACCGTTGTTGTCCTTTAATGAGAGTCGCAACCTCTGCAGTCCTCTTCAGATTATTAATTGGGTGTAATGGCAACCCGGAAAAGACCGTCGAAAAAGCGTGAATAATTTACTAGAAACATTTAGTGCCTTGCTACAAGTAACGCTCAGAGAACGATTGTTATTATTATTGTATTTTTTAAAAGTATTGTTTATTCAGAACGTTTTTCCTCTTAAATTAACATTCCCTCTTAAATCTCAGTTGCAGTTGAATATCGGTTCAATTCTTCCTGGTAAATCAGACTGGTTGTTGGCTTATGATTGGAACAGATCAACACTAATATAAATAATATTTCAATTACCTCAGTGATACCCAAACTATTAAACCAACGAGAGCCAGCTTGGTTCTATTTGAACTCAACTGTTATAGCCCCCAATTGTTGGAGCAAGGGCTCAAAAACATACCTCATCGCATGCGAAGGTTTGAATATAAATTAATAAAATATATGTTTTTATAAGTAAAATTAACATTGTCTGCCATTCGCCAAAGCCGCTGCTTTCGAACATGGCGTCTGAATTAAAGAATAATAAATCAGTAACTTGAGGATCGAAAAGGAAAATATATTTAGAAAAATGAGGAAAAAGTGTTTATTATTTTTTTATCTTGTATATACGTCTAAACATATCAAAAGAAAAATTTTTAAGGCGAGCAACCAAAACTTTTTACAACCAATGGTCATATTTTTTCGATCCGTTTTTGTTTTTTCATCGAGAACTGTTACACGGTGCATCGAAGTGAGAAACATACTCTTTAAGAAATTAAAGAACGTTAGATTTTACGTGGACTGAGTTCTTAAACCTAATAATTTGGTAAATGGAATGGTAGGAAACTACGGTCAACGAACGCTAATTTTTACCAAATTTGTCCAAAACAGGGACAGATTTATGGTTCTGCAGCTTGGAAATGATTTCCCTAAGAGGAAAAATTCCTAGAATTAACATTGTAGAGCATCAAATTCTTTTTCCTCCGAGAACTAAGAATTTTAATGTAGTTTAATTATATTTTTCGAATTTGGAATCGTCAATTATTCATAAAATCTTTTTAAACCTAGTTTCCCAAAATTCTTCGCTAATGATAGGCGGAAAAGAGGCATATTCTGCATATAACAGACCCTAAAAAAGAATAATTCAGTAGGAAAGACACCCCAACTGATTGAAATATAGAAAATCATCCAAACCATCCTTTCCGATTTCCAGCCATCGTAAGATTTCCGATTTGGAGCGGCATAAGTGACCTACATTAAAGCTGGTGATACTCAGAGGACACGAAATTTGATGCTCTACAAGTTTTATTCTATGAGTTTTTCCTCTTTAGGAACTTATTTCCAAGCTTTATATAGTTATTTGTATCAGTTTTTGCAAATTTGGTAAAAATCAGTTATAGTTGACATTGTTTTTCTACCATACCATTTAACTACAGTTGTTTTTTTTTACGACACCATTTAGCGAAATTATTATAAAATATATAATATAATAATAACATATATTTTCGTAATTTACATCTAAACCATCGTCTGTGATGAGGTCCATTTTTGGATTTAGTTCCAGGGAAATAGGGCATTTTGTATGTTTGTCTTTTTTTCTCCCAGATTAGAAATTATTCTGTTTATTTTACATTAAGAACAACTAAATATAGTACTGCAAAAACAGAAATGTGAAACAATTAAATTTGATCCGTCCAGAAAATATCCATCAGTTTTCTTGTAGCTTGGGTAGGCATGATTCCAAAGATGAAATTATGATTTAGACGGTGATGAGAAGTACCTCCTCAAGAGATAAATTATGAAGCCCAATATAAATAAAAACAATATCATCTAAATGAATGGTAAAATCGGCATTTTAGTAATTTATAATTTTCTAAAGTTCTCTTTTCAGTTGAATAAAATTTGATATATATAATATAAATATATTTCACTCTATTTTAATAAAGATTACCGATGTTCAATACCAACATCACCTCCAACCTTATACAGAGAACCACACAAAAACTTTAACGATCAACGGTTTAAATCTCGTTTGTTGGTCTTCGATTTATCTGTTATTACTTTTTTTTTGTGATTCGGCCTAAGTAATACACCATTTTTAAAACATTAAGTAATTGATTATTTCCCATTACAGAAAACAATGCTTCATATCAGAGTCAGTCACAAAGTAAATTATGTGATAGAGGGATTGTAAACATTTCCATCCTTATGGCTGCACTGATTTTTATTTCTTTCAGACTATATTTTATTTCAGATATTGTTGCGCGCCAGAATTCAAACGATTAATTTCGAATTATCCAAATTTCTACTTAACTATTCTAAAATGCAGGTGTATCTAATATCCAATATTTGTCCAAAATGAGATAGATTGCTTTCCAACACCTAATTTCCTCCAATGGCTTTTTATACCAGTATTGCGGTAGAGAAATCGAAAAGGGATTTCCTGAAGTTCTCCTTTTGATTTTCTCTACCTTTTGAGGGACAAGCTTGGCACAGATTTCATTTAGCTGATTTAGGTGATAGTAAATAGTAATATACAAATATACAGGTATATTTGTGCTAAGGGTGTTATTTAAATTGATTTTAGTTTTATTTACTATATATATTTTTTTTGTTTTCATTATTACTATTTCAAATCATTACAAGTCACCTTTCTATACCAAGCCATCAGAACTCACAGCCTACAATTTAAATATTCCATTCAATCCCCTCCCACTAGATCCCGTACTTCTGACCTCTACCCACCTCCTCACCGAACTGTTGCGTTTGACAAATCCTTTATAATTCAAGCCGTCTCCATCTGGAATACCATCGCTCCCGATATCCGACATGCGCATTTAGTTTCCTCATTTAAATCTCTCCTTTTTAAGCACCTACTTCTTTCCCAACCCGACTGATCAAGAAAAGTAAATAAGAGAGCTTTTTAAGTTCTCCCAGAAATGTTTTTGTTTACTTATATTATTTTATTTTCATATGTTAGTATTATATATATCTGTATATATTTAGTGTTTGTGTATTAATTTTCTTCCAATATTTTAATTTTAATGAGAATTGTAAATATTTAATTTAATTTTATGGACACACAGGCATCTTCTCTGTATCTATAATTTGTCCTAAAGGGACAACAGTGCCAGGATAATAAAAATCTATTTTCATTTCATTTTCATTTTCATTTTCATTTCATTTCACTACTTATTACATTTAAACTTCGACGAGATACGTGCCCACCAGTTTATATAGGAGAGAATCAAATTTCTCATTCAAACACAGTACGTTACCTTGGACTAATATTCGACATTAGGATGACATATGGCCCACACGTCAAAATGAAACGATATACTTTAAACAAGCGACAGGAAATACTGTTCGAACTTTTTTCTAATTTCTTAATAAATTATTAAATAAATTGAAAGTTCGAAAAAAACTAAATACACTTACAAACTCAAACCCATGTGGCCATACGCCTCTCAGGTTTACGATTCGGAAAAAAAGACACACTTACAAAAACTACAATCATTTCAATCCAAAATTGTATGACTTATAACAGGAGTTCCCTGATAAGTAAACAACAAAACTTTACATAACAACTTACGACAACCAACTATCGACCAACACATGCGTACTATCTACTCTGGTTTTCATCTCAAACTATACGGACACAACAGCAGACTTATAAACGACATGACCACGACTGACATGCCCATTAGGAGGAGACAAAAAAGGAGCTGGATCTCCTCAGCTAAATCAAGGAAGTAAATAATGACCAGAAAGATGTGCAGCTGGGTGCTATCCTTCCTCGTGCCTATAATTCCAATCATGATTTATCACAATAAATCTGCTGATTGTCAATACCATGGCAGGTGCGGATAGGTATTAGAACTGAAAAAAAAATCTCCTTTAACCACTTCTCATTATTGTTTGTATTCTGTTAATTTATAGTGTATTTAGAAAGATTTTTGCAATTCTCAGTGTTCAACAGCACAGCCGTCCGGGCTTCATTTATTGTGGCTATTGAGAGGCCCAACTTCGCAATATCTTCCACAGTGGATGTCGGTATTAGACCAGTACTGGAGGTCACCAAACCCCTAAGTGTAAATTTGTTATTATTATATAGGAGAAAAGTCCTCATTTCTCAGCTTTCGCCGGTAAAAGCATATAACCCGAACCTAAGTCAAAAATAAGATTAATATAGTTACATTTATCCTGTAATATTCATGAATGTTTCAACGATGCTTGCAGTTCCCAGTTACACTGTGTTCTGCATTTGTTCTAAGAATTTCATGGAGATATCCAAGGCCTTTATAGAGTCCATTGTTGTGTTCGGGATCGTATCCTCACAGAAATTACCAATATCAAAACCCTCTCTCTGTCAAGCCTATATAACTGTTTGAGCCCCTCAACAAGAGCAACTTCCGAATCTACTTTTCAGCTACCACTTTCTGAAGATTATCATTGAAAGGTACATCAAAACTATTATTATTATTTAGTTATTAATTTGCTTTCATTTCATTTTATATCTTCATATTTTCTATAAACATGGTTTAAATGAACTTTTTTTCTCTCTATGGTCCTTATAATGACGGAATATTACATTACTCGATAAAATAGTTTTATAAAATCCTATGCCTTTGAATATTGAAAAAATGAATTCCATACTGCCTTATTACGAACCAAAAATATCTTTAAATTGAAAAACAAAATATAATGTATAAGTATTATCAATAAATTGTATTCCGGATAATTTAAAAAAAAAATCGTGTAATTCTGTAAATCTCGCATTATTAATAAAATTATTATTTCCTTGTTCCTGACCCTATTCAATTGAAACTTTCTTTGTATTTTTCAAACTTCGTAGAAAAATATGTATTGAAAGAAAAAATTATTGAAATTCCAGTTGTATTTATTAAATTCCGGTCTCTTTACTTAAGTATCGCAAGTTACTTTTATACTTATTTAGAACTGTTACGGATTTTTCAAATTCGCATGATTTAATAAATAATTCCAATTGTACTGATCCTGAATCATAAGCGTGTTATTTTATCGATAGTGTGAAATTTTTTTTTTTTTTTATTTCTTTAAGACATTTACAACTGTATTACATAAATACATCAAGTAAATTTGGACATAATTGATATAATGACATGAATACACTTGCTGAGTAACTACCCAATGGTAGCACTCTAATGATATGACTACATTAGGAGATCATGGGGCCATCTTCTTTTCAGACGCCTCGGAGGGTTATCAGGAATTGAAGAGGAAGCAAGGTTAAAAACGAGAGGGTTGGGATGATTCTGAAGTTTATTATGGAAGGATAGGTATCTGGATTGGGCCAGATCTGAAACATAAGGAACATTAAGATCTTTATGGATAATTTTATTAGTGACAAAGTAAGGAGTATTGAGGATTTTACGAAGGATTTTGGATTGTAAGGATTGGATGCGAGAGGAATTCGATGGTTTAGTGGAGCCCCATAGCTCAACTCCGTAAGTCCAAATAGGTCTTATTATAGTCAAGTATATGAGTCTTTTGTAATTAATGGGAAGTTTAGAGCGTTTGTCTAGTAAGTGCTAAAGTAATCGGAAACGTCGAGCGGTTTCTTGTCGTTTCAGTCTAGTATGAGGATTCCAAGTTAGTCGTTTGTCCAGGTGGAGTCCTAGGCATCGGATTTGCTCAACAAGGATAAGTGGAGTATTGTTAAAGGAAACTGTAGGACAGGAAGTCGTTGGTTTACGACGAAGGGTAAAGGTAATTTGGTGGGATTTATTGGAGTTTATTTTAATTATCCAGTTTTGACACCATTCTTCTAGATTTATGATGTGTGATTAAAGCATTTGGGATGCAATTGCTGGGTCATTGTTTACTGATAGGATACATGTGTCATCGGCATATGTGGTGATGACAGTGTTGGGATGGGTTGGGATGTCAGCTGTATAAACTGTATAGAGGATAGGACCTAGGATACTACCTTGAGGAACACCAGCGGACTGGGAAAAAAGGGATGAATAGGCGTTATTGTGATTTACTTTAAAGTATCTATCAGTAAGGTAAGAACGGATAATGAGGAAGTATGTAGGTGGTTGGAATTTTCGGAGTTTGTACAGCAGTCCCGGGTGCCAAACTCTATCAAACGCCTGTTCAACGTCGAGAAAGACTCCCGTACAGTACATTCCGCGCTCCAATGCAGAGGATACTACGTCTACCACACGATGACATTGCTGTATAGTGGAATGGGAAGTTCGGAAACCAAATTGGTGATCTGGGATTATGTGTTTAGAATTTAGGATAGGGTACAGGCGTTTTAAGATGAGTTTTTCTAGGATCTTGCCCATGATGGGTAAAAGAGAGATAGGACGGTAAGAGGATGTGTATTCTGGTGGTTTTTTGGGTTAGTGGATCATTTTAACAATAGATCGTTTCCAAGGATCAGGAAAATATGTAGAACGGAGTACAGCATTATATATGTAAGTAAGGAATAGGATGGCTTTTCGAGGAAGAAGTTTTAGGATCTGGGATCTAATTAGATCATGTCCAGGAGCTTTACGGGAAGGCAATTTTTGAATGATGTTGGATATTTCTATGGGATGAAATGCTTTGGGTGGCAGAGATATTTGGAGAGGAATATCCAGTTCTGCCTCAATACAATTGATGTGAGTTGAATTAAGGATATCGGGATGTGGGTTAAAAGTTTGGAAGAGATGTTGACCAAATAGTTGGGCTTTTTCTTCGTCGGATTTGGACCAGGTTTGGGAATCAGTAAGTAGTGGGTGATTAAAGTCTTGAAACTTAAGAAGTTTTTTTGTGGTCATCCATAATGATTTGTCAGTGGTTGTAAGTTTCTCAGTAAAATTTAGTAAATTTTGAATTTTGTATTTTCTTATTTCTGATTTCAGTTTGTTAGTCAGTTGGGTGTAATGCGATTTATCTGTTGGGTATCTAGTCCTATGCCACTTCGATCTTGCTCTGCGTTTTTCCTGTAATAAGATACGAATATGCTGTGGCAAGTTAGTATTTTGTGGGAAGTTAATCTTATTGATAAATGTGTTATTATTTATACTGTCTGTTATAGATGATGTCAGTTTTTCTATGGCACAATTAATGTCTTCTTTTGTCTTTAGCGGGATTTTGGGGTTTAGTTTGTTTTCCAAATCATCACGAAATTTGTCAAAGTTTACTCGTCCAGTGATCAGTTTAGGAAGTGATGGTTTAGGAGCAAAGTCAGAATGTAGTGAAAGCAGAACTGGACTATGGTCTGAAGAAAGGTCATCCAGGGATTTGATTATAGTTTGGGAGGAGGAAATCTGGGAGGTGATAAATATGTCCAGGATATCGGGACGTTTTTTGAGGGATGTTGGAAAATAAGTAGGATTCATGGGCGAGAGGATGGAATAATTGTTGGAAGAAGAAACTTGTGAAAGGGTATTACCACGGGAGTTGGATGATCGACAACCCCATCGTTGGTGTTTAGCATTGTAGTCTCCTCCAGCAATAAAGCGCGATCCGAGGGATTGTAATAAGGATTCAAGTAGGCTGTACGAGAGGGAATTGCCAGGAGGACAGTATACAGCTGAAAGTGTTAGATGGAAAGGACGAGTTGAGAGGATTACAGAAGTTGACTGAATGGCATCTGTTGGAATAGAAGGAATAAGGGAATGGGGTAAAGATTTGTGGATAAGGATGCAAGAACCGGCGTGGGCAGTATTGTCTGGGTGGTCAGATCTATAGGTGATGTAGTCACGTATGTAGAAATGTGTCCGTTGGGTGAAGTGAGTTTCTGTCAGGAGAGCAATGTCAATATAATTGTCATGGAGAAATATGTCTAGTTCGTCACAGTGGTTTTGCAGTCCATTAGCGTTCCATAAGAGAATAGCTAGGGACTTCGTGTTCATCGAGGGAAGCTAAGCGGGATTTCGGAAAGGAGTCTGGTTAGGAGGGTTATGAGCGGTTTGATAGTCTGTTGAAGATCTATCAGGAATGACGATAACATAGTGTTGATGTCGGATGGTGTTTGGCTGGGAAGTGGGTTTGGATCAGGAGGTTGTGATGAGTAGGTTATGCGACTAGGAATGTTGGGTGGGAGATGGGCCCGTCGTGGGGTACGAGGAGGATCTAAATTCTGTTGGACTTGTGGAGGGGGGTTCATCCTGGGATTAGGAACGAATGGAGCTGGATGTGGATGCTCTGGCGGGAGTTTGACTCTTAAGGGTAAATGATGAGGAGGGATTTGCTGGCGAGGTTGAGGCTGAGGATTAGGGATTTTGGGCTTGGATTGGAAGGCCTGAGGCGCCTGACGTTGAGGCTGCTTCTTACTGATGGAAGACTGGGAGTGAGAATTTCTGAGATTCTGGTGAGGCGAGTCCTTAGCTGTAGAGATGGATGGTTGTTGTTGGATGACGAGGGAAGGTGAAGTCGGCAATGCTGGGAAAATTTCCTGATTTTCAATTTCAGGTGCCTCAGTGTAAGTTTTCTGAGCAGATCCAAGATTTTTCACCGCTGAGTTTCGTGATCTTTGTTTGTAAAGATTTTTATACACTTCACATCCTCTGTAGCTCGCAGGATGGGCTTCGCCACAAAGAGCACACGTCGCAGGCTCATCTCTTGGCTTCTGGCAAGTGTCTGAAGCGTGTAGGCCGGCACATTTAACGCATCTGACTTCGTGATAACAATAGGCCTTTGTATGGCCCAAGTTTTGACACTTAGTGCATTGTACAATTAGAGGCTTCTGTTTCGGTTCCTCAAAACGGACTATTGAGTAAACCAATCGTTGAACCTGGAATATTTCAATATTGGTTTTTGCTGGTTCTAAGTCTATAAAAAATAATGGGAGCGGATATCTTTCTCTAGGATGTAGTACAGGTGCTATGTGTCTGACGTTATGACCGATTTCTTCGAGGCCCGATTTGATAGCAGATATGGGTGTGGTTGAATGCAGTCCTCTCAGGACCACTCGTTACGCCTTTTCTTGTTTTAATTGGTAACAGTGGAAGTCGTAGTTATTGGATGTTAAAAAATTGATCAGTTTTTTATAATTGTCTCCAGAATTAGTATTGATTTTGATGTCGTTCACTCTCGAGTAACATCGAAAATTTGGCTGTCCGATCAAATCTGCAATTTGTTGGCCAAACGACATAAAGTTCTTAATTTTTGAAACAAATATTGGCGGCGGCTCAGGATCAGAAAAATCTTGAAGCTGCGGAGTCTTGTGAGATAAGTTTTTTTCTTGAATTGAGTTTTTGCTTTCTGATGTTTTTGGTGCAGTTGGCTCTGATTGAGTGGCATTAGATTTGCTCCTAGTTCTCGGTGGAGATTTATCTTGTTCTGGTTGCTTATTTGATTTCTTTTTCTTTTTTTTTTTTATTAGGTGAGTTTTGTCCAGATCCGGGAACTGAGTTTCGGAGACGCTTTTGGATTGTACGCCTTTTCAAATATTGCGAGTAGGTCTCGCTAATTTCCGAAAAGGGTGTCTCATCTTCCGTGTCTTCACATGATGTGTTCTTATCCAGATCCATCATGATAAGTGTTAGAGAGAAAAAAAAATGTATATATATATATATATATATATAAACCTAAATATTAAAATTCAAATTTATGAGATAACTTCTTAAAAACTAAGCTATTTACAAAATTATTTACATAATTATATATAGATATAAAATAAAATATAAAATAATTCATTTCCAAAAAATAAATAATCAAAGAAAAAAAATTAAATAAAAGAGTCTCTGGAAAGAAAAAAAAAAAAAGAAAATATAAAGAAAAAAAAAATGAAGTTAAATGTCTTGGATTCGAACTGAGAATAACACTGAAGAATGTTATTGTACACAGTGCCGAGCCTTGGCTTGAACTTATCGGAGATAAGGTAAAACCCGCAAGGGAATTACTAGCCACATGGGCTAACCAAACGAGCACTAATTTATAACTGTTTCATTGTTAATAAATAGTCACTCACCTGATCATATGTGAATATAAAAATGCAAAACAATTAATATAGTCACTGTTGAAAAAGTCTTAGAGCAGTATTTTAAATAATAAGCACATTAAATCGTATCAAGGATAGAGCGACGTGTAAGTTTAATTGCACTAGCGGCCATGACACTTGCTACTCAGTGTGAAATTTAAAAATAAAAATGAACTATTAGAGTGCTACCAGTGGGTAGTTTCTCAACAAGCGTGTTTCATGTAATAATATTTCTCTGTACAAATTTACTAGATGTATTCATACTAATACAGTTGTAAATATCATAATAAAAGTTTAAAAAAAAAAATGAACTTGTAATAATTAAATAATATATTTTCTTCACAGACGAAGGGCATCAAAATGCATAAGGGAATATTAAACATAAAAAGAAAATATTTCCGAAGACATTACATGAAATATTACAGAAAACTTTTGGCCTTTTGAAGATTATTATTGTTAAATATATGTTATTCTCAAACCTACTCTCTGTTTATCTATTGTTTAATATTAATTTTCTATAAAATATTTATTATTTTATGACATACGATTTTTAAACAATAACTGTTATTTTCCTTTAAGAAACTATTGCTAAAAGTGGCTGGCGATACTTAGTTAGAAAAACCCATTACTTTTCTCAATTAAATTAAAATATTTCTTTTATAAAGGCATACAAGAAGATACAAATCGATTGAATTAAAATTATTAATTATATTCAATTCTATGGAATATTTATTATTGTAAGTCTTCATTTGACAGACAATATAGTATAATATTGTTGTTTGTTTCTGTGCTTTCTAAGAAGTATAAACCTTTTGACGAATGCTAGGGCATCTGGAAGAACGAAGGGTGAGCTGATTCGTATTCAAAGTGAGACGCACCGGTTGAGCTATATTGAATCCGAAGCACACAACCAATCCTGAACAAAATAATGGCTGCCCATATCGTTAGAGGCAGTATATTCCTTAATCCGAACCCATATATTCATGGGACTGCTACCTTTCGAGCCTGCTTTTTAAAACACATCGGTTGGGTAATCTGATCCGGGGCAGGGCGGTATTGGGAGAGGCCCATTAGGATTCAGGCACCTGTGTTATGCTTTACATACTTTCCGCGCTCTATTGATTCTCTTAAGGACACATTATAAGAAAGTGGTAACCGAAATTCCTCTTATGCGAATTATGGACTACCTTACTATTCACACATCTCACAAATACTGAAGAGCTTAGCAGTGCTCGAAGGATAATCAACGGGCGAGATTGAAAGAGTTAAAACATACTTGAGGAATACATTTCCGTCAGAGAATGAAAAAAAGGTTGTATCAGTACAACCTATGTAGATCCTTGTGTTTATTGGTTTGTAAGGAAATAATGTTTCTGGATTTACCTTTGTGGTAATAATATAATCGATATCACTCTCGACCGCGAGATTATACCCATAATTAATTATTTTATCAAGAGTACTCTTTTTGTCGGAAGATGGTTGTGCTCACAGAGGGTCTTCCAACCCTATGGTCGATCCACAGCTGGTATAACATAAGAAATAATTACCTGCCACAGCTGGAGTAGAAATCGGCGGCAGAGCATAGGAGCCTTAATCCCTGATATATCATGCCTCCAGTTGTAATATTTGCATTAAAACAACTAGAGAACATTATTGTTATTCCTCTGCCTTCCTTGTCTTTCGACAATACTGGTATTTCATAGTATAAAAACAATAAAATGTAAGTCATTTTCCAATATTTCTATTCTTTTTTTCTTTTTCTTTTTCGCCTTTTCATTAAATAGGAGTTTTTCTGAGGCTAGGAGAGAGGGCGGGGGAATCATACCAGAGTATTTATATATTTTATTCGTATTTGAATTGAAGTTATTCTTTTACCATATTTGTTTCGCCACATACTATACCTATACGTCGTCTAATTGGTGATTGTATGTTACGATACTGTGACGATTTAATTCAATTTCATTTTTCAATTCTTCGTTTCATCAATGCTTTTCCAGCTGCCTTATTTACAGCACATTAAATAGTTATTAAATAATGCTGACTTAACTAACAAACAAATATATTTACACAACTTAAGAATTTCATTTGAAAATAATTCTCTTTATATCTGTCATACTAATAAATAGATCCTAATCCTGACATAATAAATAATTTGCATAAAGAAAAGATATGTATCTAAATAAATAAAAAGAGAGCTGAGTGGATCAGTGGGTAAGCCCTGACTTACAAAGCTCAAGGTCCTCGAATATCGAAAGCTCGAATCTGGCTGCTGGCAGATGATTATTTTCGTTTGTTTCATCAGCCGTTACACGAATCAAATATCAAGAGACCCTTTTGGGGCACATCCAGCCACTATAAACTAGATACCCTTAATTTTTTTTAAACTTCTTTATTAAGATATTACAATCTGTCACATTCAAGGACAATAGTAATAGTGATATAGAGTAGCTCATTCATACCATACAATAAATAAAAATAATAAACGGCAATATAATAATACTAAAGTAAATTGTATATAAACTAAAAGATATTCTACTAAATAAAAATAAGTAACAAAATAAATAAACCAGACATACATGGCGTGAGTGGGGAATTAGGCCATTGCCATAACTCCTATATATTCTTAGAACAAGTCTCTGGGCCACTGCCGCTTCAACCTTCTAGGAGGATTGTAGGGATAGCTGGAGCTAGATAGGGATTGTGTAATTGGATTTGGTTGATATGTAAGCTTTTGGTAGAATTTAGAAAATTTTAGAGGGATAAGGTCTAGGACAAAGTGATGTGGGGTTTGGTTGGTTACATATAACAGAGCATTAATTTTGGTTCAAACGACTTTGGACTGAAAGGATTGAATGCGTTTGATGTTAGAAAATTTTGCTGTCCTCCACAGTTCCAGTCCGTAAGTCCAAATAGGTTTCAGTATTGTCTTGTAAATAAGTAGTTTATTGTCAATTGAAAGTTGAGATTTTCTGTTGAGTAATCTATATAGCTGGCCATATCGTCGGTTGAGTTCTTGTCTTTTGAGTCTTGTATGTGGGTTCCATGTCAGTCTTCGGTGTAAGAGAAAGCCAAGGTACCGGAATGTGTCTGAGTAAGGAAGCTGGATGGAATTAAAGTGTACTGGTGGACAGGAATTGCGTCGGAAAGTAGAGGTAATATGTTTGCATTTTGACTCGTAAATATATGACGCCTTTTTTGATCGTTGAGCGCAGAAATAACATGAGTCAGTGACTAACGTGGTATCTGCACCCACCGCTGGATTGCATGACTAGTAGAGATGGGTATATTTCTATTCACAATATAAAAACTAATACCATTTATATTTATGGTACTTATGAATGTAAATATAAATATATTTATATTTATAAGAAGAAGTATGAGTACAGATGATGCGTATTCATGCCTGTAAATATAAATACGGCCACATTCACGATTCTAAAAGTGAATACGACTGTATTTACAATAGTAAAAGTTAATAAGGCAGTATTTACGTTTAACAAAGTGAATATGCTTAAATTTATTGGAGGGAATAGAAATATTTACACACCACCTTCTTAATGAATACTCTTATTTATTAAAAAAATATATATTTATTAAAGAAATATATTTCATGTATGTATAATTTTAATTTTGTAAATAATATCATATCCTCCGTTTTACAATATGTTATGTTAGTTATCACTCATAATGTTTGTAAGTAATGCAAATCCCCAAGTCTATGTATTTACAATTGTAAAAGTGAACAAGACAGTATTTACGTTTATTAAAATTAATACGCTTAAATTTACAGAAGTGAATGTAAATATTTTCGCAATACCTTATTAATGTATACTTTTATTAATAAAAAAATATATATATTTATTAAATTATTTATTTAAAAAATATATTTAATATATATACCAGTTTATTTTTATATATAGTATGATATTCTTCGTTTTACAATATGTTATGTTAATTATCACTCGTAATGTTTGTATGTAATATAAATTCTCAAGCCTTTTTTTTTTTTTTTTGGTTGCATCACCCCATTAAATTGATCTTTAAATTAAAATTAATATAAATTGTTGTAAAATAAATTGTTAATTAAGAAGTATGAACTTTTAATGATTGGTTGCCTTCTTACAAGTTTTCAACTATCTGTAAAAAACCGTTGAGTGCAGAAACAGTATAAGTCCAAATCAAATTTTTAATTTTCCTGAGCCTAATGTATATCGAAATTAGGTAAGTTTTGCATGATAGCAACATAAATGCATGTTACCACAGAGGAAAAAAAAGTTGAAATTTTTGAACATTTGGAGGAGTTATGACGTTTTTTCTCTCTGCTGTAAAATTTTAAAATTGTGACAGAGCAGAAACCTCACTCACCGATTCAATTGACATTGCGCCTTGTCAATGTGTTGCTTAAGAGAGAAAAATACAAATAACTATATAAAGCTTGGAAATAAGTTCCTCAAGAGGAAAAACTCATAGAATAGAACTTGCAGAGGATCAAATTCTGTTTCCATTGAGTACCAACAGTTTTAATGTAGGTCACTTATGCCACTCTAGATCGGTAATCTTATGATGGCTGGAAATTGGTAAGGATAGTATGGGTGTCTTCCCTACTGAAATATTCTTTTGTAGAGTATGTTATATGTAGAATAGACCTCTTTTCTGTCTTTCAGTCAGAAATCATTTCCAAGCTGCAGAAACATAAATCTGTCCCAGTTTTTGACTAATTCAGTAAAAATAAGTAATTATAATTGTAAATCAGTATTTGGTAATTTTTTTTTTTCTTTTCTTTCGGGTCCTCCTCTTCCTCGCCTTTAAGGCTATACGGTTTTTTTCCGGGCCAGATAGTGAAGGCGGGGATTTAAAAGACTCCCCCGGGACCGAGACGCGAACTCCTGACTATTTTATCTAGTAATCTCATGTATCAGGTTGCCGGACAACGGCGGTGCTATGCAAACATGTTAGCTCATTCGGCCACCCCGCCCACTAAAAGAGGTATGGTAGAACCGGCATTGAACTGGAAACCTTCACCATTATAGAATAGGGCGCTAGCCACTACATTATCAGAGTGCTTTAGTACGTATGATTATCAATATTTTAAAAGTATGGTAGTGTATTTCTACTGGGTTATTCTTTTTTTAAATTTGCTATTTACAGTATAGGCCTCTTTTCCACCTCTATGCACCGAAGGATTTTGATAAAGAAGATGGTAGAAGAAACCGAATTTCATAGAAAAAATAACGAATCCCGATTGGAGGGATATAATTTGTCTTCACTGAAAATGTTATTACTGAGTGGATACGGAATTCAATTCTCAACCTGTGACTCTAATTGATTTTTCTTAAGGGAGCTCATTGCTCTCATTGCTTATTCATTTAGAACTCATTGGTGCAGCGCGTTAACAAATTTATTTTTACATGTTTGAGTTAATACATCCAAGTTAAAAAAATAAAAAAATTTCTCACATATTTTTCAATATATTTCCCGTTTCAATCCTTACGTTACTGGCCTAATAAATTATAAATCAGCCGCCGTTTTTGAGGTCAACAACTCAGGAAATGCAGACAAGATTCATTTTACTAAGAATATCATACACTTTCGTAATTCATATCTAAACCTTCCCTTACAATGTGGTCACTTTTTGGGCCATGGTTCCAGTGCTATTTCCGAATATTTTGAAAACCTCAAATCTCATTTTAATATTACAAAAAATCTGCGTTTTCTGAAGATGTTAACTTTTTCGAAAGGGAATATTCAATGAACAAAATAAACATTTATTTTTAATAATTTAATATTCGCAGCTTAATATGATATATTACATATTAATCGTTTAAGGGGCAAAATATATTAAAATTATATTATTTTATAAACAATAAAATATAACAGGATCTGTTTCCTAGGACCATTAAGATAATTGAACTATTCTATTCTCAAGGCAAAGCAGTACAACCGCAGTCTGGAGCAACACTGATAATTAATTAATCCATTACCATATCGTGGTAAATGGGCATCTAATCGTAGTACTATAAGCTTATTTCCTATCGTAAGCATTATATAGTATGTATTTTGCTTTTTTTTTTAAATAATATATCAGTCTTTTATTAAAAATAAACATATAAGATAAAAATAAACTAGTGAGTACTGTTTATTGATAAATTGAAAACTGTGTATTGGACTCTTAAGCTGTGGATCAAGATGATATCTGTCGTTTGGAAAGCAAGTAATCTATACAAACAATTAAGTCATTGAAGGTTAATCGATTTTGCTTCCTCACTACCGAAGGTAGGGAAGCATTGTGTTCGTGCTAGAGATTTAAAAAAATTTTTTGCTCAGAATCGAAAATTTTCATTCGCGTTTTACGTTTCAGACATCAAGGACCAAATATGGTTTGGTGTTTGCCTGTAGTCAAATCCATGTGAAGGGCATATCACCTTATACCGTTCATCCAATCTTCATGAAATTTTCAGGGATTATGCTGATTGGTGCCTAAATGGTCCCATATCAATTTTATCATATTCCATCCAGCACTTCCGCTTACGCACGCGCAAACGTATTTTTTTTTACATATGCCAGTATTTCAGAAAGGGCTCGTTCGATTTAGCTCAAAGTTAGATAAGTAAAAAATAACGTAGTCTCAATTTTATTGAATTCTGTCCACCACTTTCTCTTATATATGCACTACTACTACACCGTCCGCCGTCCGTGCATTTTCTCCGAAACTACTGGACCGATTTTTTTTCAAATTTGGATATAAAATCAGAGGTCACCCAAGAATGATCCTCCTTCAACAACATTACTATTCGCCTTCTAATTTCAAAATAGCGGTCGAAAAACCTGCGTTGCTATAGACTGTAGCTCCTAAACGAATGTACCGATTTCAATGAAACTTTGCAGAAGTCATTATCTCTACGCCCTCTAATTTTTTCTCTATAACATACTTCAAAGAAAAGAAGCTGAAAAAAAGTTACGAGGGATGGTAAAATTAAATTCCGAATAACTCAAGAAGTATACCCATTTTTGTATATGGTATACTCAATATTGTATATGTTTTTTTAAAATTTTACGGAATTAACTAAAAAATTAACTTATTAACTTATTAATTTTAACTTATTTATATATATATATATATATATATATATATATATATATATATATATATATATATATATATATATATTATATATATATATATATATATATATATATATATAACAATAATAAAACAAAAACTAAATTTTTACATAAGATCTTTTGCACTAACAGTATTGAAATTCATATTCAGTATGCATTTTTTTTTTATTAAGCATAATCAAGTATGGAATCTTCAAATACGACACTCATTTGTTGAATGTTGAAGGGTAACTGTAATAGGCTATTCTGATTCTGCTTCTCTCAGAGATTGTATTCTTATACGAAAAATTGTATACCTTGTAATATACAACGGAAACGGTGAGGAAGCTATACTGACCTTACTTGGCAGACTTTTTTTTTTGTTCTTAACTTGGTTTAGAATAATAAAACTCATTGGGTTATATCTTTGTTATATTTAGCATCCTGATACTATTCAAACACTAGAAAAATAAACTCACAACCACAAAACTTTGATTTGATTTTTTAAATTAATTTCTTAGGTAATTAATTGGTTTATATCACTTAGCTAAGTTAATTATCAAATATTTTATTATTATTTTGGCAATTTAGTAGTTAATTATTTGTATATTGAATACGAAAAACGTTACTAAGCATCGTGAAGTGTCAGTACCCCTTCGAAGAGATGATTCCTGGACCGTGACCGACGGAGTAAAGTCGGAACTCTTTGCCGAATACCTTTCTTCTGTTTTTATACCACACACGGACTTCAATAATAGCATGCACGATAACAATGTGGTAAACACTTTAGGCGTGGCCTTACAACTAACTTCATCTCCTATTTCATTCACACCTTCCCAGATTAATGAACAAATCAAAAAATTGCCTGAAAGAAAAGCTCCTGGATATGAATTGATTAACGCTGAAGTGCTCCAACAAATGCCTAGAAAAGCTGTAGTGCTTTTGACAACTGTTTATAATGCAATACTGAGGATAACTAAATTTCCACTACAGTGGAAATACTCACATATAATAATGATTCACAAGCCTAACAAGGACAAAAACTCACCTTCCTCATACCGACCAATCAGCTTACTACCTATATGTTCCAAAATTTTTGAAAGCTTACTGAACAAAAGACTTGTTGATATACTAACAAACACTCAAATAATACCTGACCATCAATTTGGATTTAGGGCACATCACTCAACTGTACACCAACTACATAGAATAATGGAATACGTATCTACAGCACTAGAGCAGAAAGTATATGCAATGGCGTATTTCTGGATGTTGCTCAAGCGTTTGACAGAGTTTGGCACCAGGGTCTTCTGTTTAAACTCAAGACAATACTCCCACCTACATATTATCTAATTCTACAATCCTTCCTTTCCGATAGATTTTTCTCGATCCGACACGGCTCAGAACTATCTTCCATCAGGTCTATCTCAGCAGGAGTACCTCAAGGTTCAATACTCGTTCTACTACTCTATATCACATACACACATGACATACCTTGCAGTCCCAACATTTTAACAGCGACATATGCAGACAACATAGCAATTTTAGCAAGACACAAAAATCCAACATACGCCTCACAGACCCTACTACAGTATTTAACAAGATTACATGACTGGTTCAAAATTTGGAAAATCCGACTAAATCAAGACAAATCACAGCACATCACATTTACGCTTCGACATGAAACATGCCCTCCAATTTTCCTTGACAATTAATTAATTTGTTAGGTAATTAATTGGTTTATATCATTTAGCTAAGTTAATTAGGAAATATATATATATTTTTTTTTGCAGTTTAGTAGTTAATTATTTGTATATTGAATACGAAAAACCTTACTAAGCATCGTGAAGTGTCAGTACCCCTTCGAAGAGATGATTCAATTTTTCCTTGACCAATTTTCCTTGACGTACAATTACTTACTAAAACCTATTTGGACTTACGCATCACAAATATTTGGAACTGCTAAAAAGACTTACTTAAACAAACTTCAAATCTTTCAAGCAAAAACATTCAGAACAATTACAAAAGCACCTTGGTACGTTAGCAACATAACCTTACATACTATCCTCCATATGCCGACTGTTAACGAACTGATTACAAACGATTCCATGACAACTTACAAGAACATCCTAATACACTTATAAATGGCATGGCCACTACGAATATACCAGGTAATGTCTGTAGGAGACTGAAGAGGAGCTGGATGAGGTACCTCCTCGCCTAATGTAGATATCACGCCGAGTGAGGTGCCGCTGGGCACTGATCCTCGTAATGCCTTTCATGACATTATTTTTTCCAACGACCTCACATTCACTGGTTCACTGGTTGTCATTACCACTATGACAGGTGTGAATACAAAAATTAATCAAAAAAAAAAAAAAAAAAAAAGAGAATTTGCGTCAACAATGTGTTAATATTTATATATTAAAGAGACGTTATATCAAATGTAAATGTATGTTAAAAGGTCTGATTAGACCACCTAGTAAAAAAATATATGTGATAAATAAAATGAATCATAAATTATTCACCATAAACATATGTTAATTTATATACATGACTCGTAGTGGCACTTAAGATTACACAATGCCACTGAGGCTTAGCATAGGTTCTGATAATCATAGCCTAAGTACAGAGGTATCTCAGCAATCGCTTAATATGGATGAACTCCTTTATTAATAGTCAATGAATCTCCTGATTAGTACAATGGAAGCTGAGAGCCAAATGTATTGTAATGTAGGTTACATGCTATGATGTTACTGGTTTGATAATAATATTAAATAATAACGATATCTATTGGAATAAAAACGATAACGATTTCTTGTAAATATCTACAAAGAAGATCCCATGTTTTTTCAATGTCGCCAAAATTCAAAATTATAGATTGAAAATAATTAATGTTAAAATTTTCATTAAAATTCAGTAAAGCAATGAATGTTATATGTTTATAAATAATATAATTTAAAACGTTTAAACTTTATATATATATATATATATATATATATATATATTCGATGCAACAATGGCGACTTCGCTGGAGTTTATAACCTCTAACAGCTTTAAAATTGCTCCAAGACGTAAAATGACCACACCACCGCAATTAATTCTCTTTTACGATGGTTTGCGAAGCTTTTGTTTATAGCTCTTCTTAATTCCTTGGAGGTATTTTAGAGACGTGCTTATTTCCGTAGTCCGTTTTATTTTTACTTTAACCTATATGTTAGTAAATAATATATATATATATAAATAAGTACGGTGATTGAAAACAATTTTAAATCACTATTTTCAACATAATAATACGTTTTGAGAACTTTAAGTACAAAAAATTATATACTTAAGATATGTATATGCCATAAATCTTATAATAGCTAATTTTATAATATCGTCTTACCAGAAATGAAACTAAAAATAACCGATTTCATAATTTTCACGATTTTCTCAAAAACGGTTATAACCAGATTTGCAAAATACGTTATATCAATGTACAGATAAATGTTTCAATGTCTTATAAAATGTCCAAAGAAGTCTTATACTCAATGTTTTACTCTGATATGGTTTAAATGACTAATTTCCACTAAAGTACCTATGATATTTAATAATATTTAAGGTAATCTAAATCCCACAATATATATATATATATATATATATATATAATATTTAGCCTCTCATTGTTAGTAGTAATAAGAAACTACTAAATATAAACTTTCGATTATTCACAATAGGGAAAAAAAGACTAATTTTTCAAGGTTTAAAACAAGTTTATTATCTAAATCTACATAATTCAAAATAAAGAAATATATTTTTTTACGATTTAAAGTATTCTTTAAAAGAAACCTTGAAATATAAATAACTACCATTTTCAAAGTTTTTCTTTCTATTTTCAGGGTTGATATTTGTAGTTGTATTTGTGTCACTAAAAAATGTATAATTCATCAATAGCTTAACGAATTTTTAAAATGTTCAAAACATTATTCATCTTCTTTTCAAACTTCAGTTTTAACGATATTCCTTGCTGGTCAGCCTAATTAACTGTAGATGTACTTCAAAAATGAAAAAAAAAATCATATTTTTGTAAAAAAAATAGAAATAAAATGAAAATAAGAGGAAAAATAGCATTGTAAGTATCAAAATGTGATTATTATCTGCAAATGCTGAGGCTTGGAAAAAAAACTCCCGATACTCTTAGGGAATGATTAATGACGAAGCAACTAGGCCAGGAAATTGCAATAACAACGATTGTAAGTTATATAACCCTTGGGCCTTGCAACTTCCAGGACAGGGTTAGGCTTTTAACACTTACAGGGATCCTAGGCCACCTGCCATCTCAATGCATTAATTGTCGCTTCTATCTACTCTTTATGGCCTTGAGATTTCGATACATGTAATGATTCAGAATTTCAATACTGATTTTTAATAAGCATGGGTATTATAAATACATAAACATACCTACTTAAGCCCATATGGACTGATCCGTCACAGATTTACGGCCAGCAAGAAATACTAACATACAAAATCTATATTGCATTCAACAAAAAAATTTATGACTAATAACGGTAGCTCTATGTTGCGTAAACAATATTTTATGTACCGACTCACGACTTGAGTATCAATTAACACATACTTAATCTTTATTCCACGGCTCACATGTCCATCAGGAAACGTCTAAAAACGAGTTGGATGAGATATCTCTTTTTCTAGATTAAGTCAATAAACAAAGACCAGCAAAGAGATGTTGCTCAGAACTATTCTTTTTCAGACCTAAGGTGCCATTATCCAAACAATAATAACATATCTGCTTACTGTTACTTTCATGACAGGTGCGGATGAAGATTTTGAATTTGAAGAGGAAAAAGAAATAAAAATAAAGTAATATGAGAAGCCACTCCAAATATACAGATTTAGGATCAAAAACGCAAAATAAAATGTATTTCTAATCAAATACCTATAAATTATAATATGTAGGTATGGAAAAATATGTTACATATCAATATAAAGAGACAATAACTGGGAAAACGTTTTTAATAAAATACAATAAATAGGTATTACACCTAAGGACAATAAGTGTTAGGGCTCTAAGTAGCTATAATAATAATCACATGAAATAAATTAAGATATTTGTTAATTTATGATAGTTACTACTTGTACTCCGTAGCATGCTGATTTGATTTTTCACTAGATGTGTTTTATTTAATTACGATATTTTATCCCCTTCCATTTTTTTATATTTTATTATTTATTTGGTTAACATTTGGGTATCATGTACCATTACACTCATCAAAATCGAGTTCCATTTAGTGTATTTGTTGGAAGATCAGTTTCATCCATGTATGACAATCAATTACTACATAGAGTAATTTATAAGTGTATATAATTAATTCTAAATTTATGAAAATAATCTTATGTTATATATTTCTCATGAGACATAAAAATATATGTGTCTGTAAATGGAAATTGTGATTACACACTAAAAATTATCTATGAAATAAATTGATGATAAACATCCTAAGTCCTCTTCTATTCATAGTTTTGATGGATGAAATTCATACAATTGCATGCACAGAACGTCATGTGACAGGAAAATGGAAGATGCAGACTTTTTTTGTAAAATGTCTTTTATAAGCAGACGATATAGTTCTCATTGCAGACTCATAAGAAATGTTACAACAAGCCCTGGTGGAATGGGAAGCAGAACTGCTAATGATAAATGTCTATCAACGACTCAAAAGGCAAGGTCGTAATTATCTCAAGAAATGAAGAAGTGGATGTTGAAACGCTATGTTATGGGAAGACCCGTGAGGTAGTAAATGAGTTCAAATACCTGGGATTCATCATAGCATAATAGGACATCTCGAGATAGGGAAACATGTTAAGATCCATTTATTAAGGCTATATACCCACCAGTCCTTGCATATGGTGGTGAGAGCTAGGTGATGTTCGACAGGCATGTCAGCCGGATCACTGGAAATACGTCAGAAACAATCAGATTAGCAAGAAATTAGAGGTGCCTCCATTGAAGACAATCATGGAAAACAGAAATGTCCAAAAATTGTTTAGACAGGTTTGCCCAATGGATGAAGTAAGAGCCCCAGAAGGACCTTCGAAGCAAGACCTACATGCAGAAGACCACGGGACCGGCGAATAATTTTCTATTAGGAATATCAACGCACTTCCATTGTCCTTTGAGACAGATTGTAATATTTTTCAATAAACAACTTAAAAAAAAAATCAGGAATAAATACAGAGGATTAGGGGTTAGAGAGGCCAGCCCCTTGTAGAAATGAAGCAGCTAAGCAGCGTTATCAAAATCATATTGGTGATAGTAAAACAGATATATTAAACAATTTTAAGAAAAAAGAAAAACAAACATAAACTAGACCTGGGCACTCTTGAAATAATTTATTTCTGAAATAATTCACATGGATATTCCACGAATGAATTATTTCGGGAATAACGGTTATTTCTTAAATAATATTTCAAACAGTCAACGAAATAATCTCGATGGAATAACTCTGAATTTATTTCTGAAATAATTATTTCACTATTTTAACATTCTTTGGAATAATGTAAATTATTTCGAAATGAGTTATTTCTTAAATAAATTATTTCATAACTATTATTTCAGGATTATTTATTTCATAAATAAATTATTGCATAAAATCAAGAAATAAATATTTCAGAAATAACATTGTTCTGAAATAACATAAAAAAATTACCAATATGCACCATGTTTTCGGGGGCGCTTTTTATGAAAATACTGTAGAATTTGAGATTGTGCCACCCCCTCCCCACCCCCCATCAACTTTTTGTAACTTATCGGATTTAATCCATATCACGGTCGACTATTATGTTTTCGGGGGCGCTTTATATGAAAATACGGTCGAATTTGAGATTGCGCCCCCCCCCACCCTCTCACATCAACTTTTTGTAACTTTTCTGAAATAATCGATATCAGGGTCGACTATTATGTTTTCAGGGGCGCTTTTTATGAAAATACGGTCGAATTTGAGATTGCGCTCCCCCCCCCACCCTCCTACATCAACTTTTTGTAACTTTTCTGAAATAATCGATATCAGGGTCGACTATTATGTTTTCGGGGGCGCTTTTTATGAAAATACGGTCGAATTTGAGATTGCCCCTCCCCCCACCACCCTCTCACATCAACTTTTTGTAACTTTTCTGAAATAATCGATACCAGGGTCGAATATTATGTCTTCGGGGGTGTTAATTATAAAAATAATGTCGAATTTGATATTACACCACCCCCTCCCCACCCTCCCATCGACTATTTGTAACTTTTCAGATATAATCGATATCAGGGTCGACTTTTATGTTTTCGGGGGCGCTTTTTATGAAAATACGGTCGAATTAGATATTGCACCACCCCCTCCCCACCCCCCATCGACTTTTTGTAACTTTTCAGATATAATCGATATCAGGGTCGACTTTTATGTTTTCGTGGGCGCTTTTTATGGAAATACTTTCGAATTTGATATTGCACCACCCACTCCCCACCCCATCGACTTTTTGTAACTTTTCAGATATAATCGATATCAGGGTTGACTATTATGTTTTCGGGGTAGCTTATTATGAAAATATGGTCTAATTTGAGATTGCGCCACCCCCTCCCCACCCCCCATCGACTTTTTGTAACTTTTCAGATATAATCGATATCAGGGTCGACTTTTATGTTTTCGTGGGCGCTTTTTATGGAAATACTTTCGAATTTGATATTGCACCACCCACTCCCCACCCCATCGACTTTTTGTAACTTTTCAGATATAATCGATATCAGGGTTGACTATTATGTTTTCGGGGTAGCTTATTATGAAAATATGGTCTAATTTGAGATTGCGCCTCTCCCTCTCCCCCCAATCGACTTTTAGTGACTTTTCCGATGTAATCGATATCAGGGTGGTCTTTTATGTTTTTAGGATATCTTTTTCAAATTCTACCGTATTTTCTTAATTAGCTACCCCGAAAACATATTAGTTGATCCTGGTATCGATTGAATCTGAAAAGATACAAAAAGCTGATGCGGGAGGGTGGAAGGGCGCAATCTCAGATCTGACACTATTTTTATAATTAGCGGCCCCGAAAACATAACAGTCGACCCTGATATCGATTATATCTGAAAAGTTACAAAATGCGATGCTGGGTGGGGAGGGGGATGGCGCAATATCAAATTTGACAGTATTTTCATAAAAAGCGCTCCCGAAAACATAAAAGTCGACCCTGATATCGATTATATCTGAAAAGTTACAAAAAATCGATGGGGGTGGGGAGGGGGTGGTGCAATATCAAATTCGACCGTATTTTCATAAAAAGCGCCCCCAAAAACATAAAAGTCGACCCTGATATCGATCATATCTGAAAAGTTACCAAAAGTCGATGGGGGGTGGGGAAGGCGTGGTGCAATATCAAATTCGACAGTATTTTCATAAAAAGCGCCCCCGAAAACATAAAAGTCGACCCTGATATCGATTATATCTGAAAAGTTACAAAAAGTCGATGGGAGGATGGGGAGGGGGGGTGCAATATCAAATTCGACCGTATTTTCATAAAAAGCGCCCCCGAAAACATAAAAGTCGACCCTGATATCGATCATATCTGAAAAGTTACCAAAAGTCGATGGGGGGTGGGGAGGGCGTGGTGCAATATCAAATTCGACAGTATTTTCATAAAAAGCGCCCCCGAAAACATAAAAGTCGACCCTGATATCGATTATATCTGAAAAGTTACAAAAAGTCGATGGGGGGGGGGTGGGGAGGGGGTGGTGCAATATCAAATTCGACCGTATTTTCATAAAAAGCGCCCCCGAAAACATAAAAGTCGACCCTCATAACGATTATATCTGAAAAGTTACAAAAAGTCGATGGAGGGGTGGGGAAGGGGTGGTGCAATATCGAATTCGACATTATTTTTATAATTAGCGCCCCCGAAGACATAATATTCGACCCTGATATCGATTATATCTAAAAGTCGATCGGAATGATTATTTCAGATTTCACATTATTCCTGAAATAATCATTTCAGATATCGTTATTCCTGAAATAATTTATTCCCGAAATAATCATTTCGGTAATAATGGTCAGGTTATTTCATGAAATAAATTATTTCGGAAATAACTATCGAGGTTTATTTAGGGATTTATTCCGGGAATATTTTTCAAATAAATTCTGCCCAGGTCTAACATAAACATGTTTGAGTTAAATTTAGTTGAGTGAATAACAGAGGTTATACGATTAAATTTTTAAGAGGAAAAAAGATACAGGAAGGGGCATACTAAGCCAGCAATACCGAACGGTTGTGCTTAGGTGAGAACATGCGCCGTCTAGAGTGATATACATATGAGAAAATTTTTGTCTTTTTGCTGTTTCTGCAATTTATATTTAAAAAACGCTGCGAATTATTAAACCGTGGTTATTATTCCAAAACATATTGTGCCAAATTTAACATTACGTCCCTTGTAACATAAAGGAAAATAAATAAAACGTGATTCTAAATATATATTTTTTTCATCATTGATATAATTCTTTCAATAAATCAAAAACCGAAACAAAGGATAAAAGTTTTGCACTACAACGTATTAAAAATATTTATAATACCATATATTTGCATATATAGGAATTTCATAAACCTTTAAAAAAGCATACATGAAAAAAAGTGTATACTCTTTGAGTTATCCGTAAATAAAATTTTACCATTCCTCGTAACTTTTTCAGCTTCCTTTCGTTGATATATGTTAAGACGTAGCCAAGTTTCATTGAAATTGTTACATCCGTTCAGGTGCTACAAACGTGGACAGACAATTGTATTATTTGACTTTCGACTTCTACGCATCCTTAAACGTAAAGCCTCAAATTGTGACGGGAGAGGGTGCTTAAGTTTTTGAAGTTTTGGTCGATTACAATGGTTCATTATTGAAAATAATAAACCGAAAAATACTAATATGTGTGACCAAAACGAGAAACATTACTCATCCATAAGCCTTAGAAATTTATTTTCTCCTTAAAATACACGCATGTTTATAGGACACTTGTTAGTAATATGTACAATTAATATTCATAATGATGCGTAATAATGATTATTAATATGATAATGATGAACTTATGGAATACTACGTATGCCTTATGCTATGAAGATTGTTAAGTATGAAGTTGATTATAAATACGAAAGATATGTGTTGATTGGAGTAATTTAAAGTCAATAACCCTGACTGTTGTACCTCTTTTGACATCGTTTGAAGTTTTAAATATTGTTGAAATAAACGAGGAGACATAATCGTGCCACAAATAAATGTAAATAAGAATCGATACATAATTATTTTTATTTTTTATTCAAGTTTTATATAGAATTTATCGGAAGTATATCGGATGTACTGTTTTTTTTTTCTAACAAATAAGTCATTTGTTATAAGTTTATTCAAGCATAAGAGTAACTACATAAATATAAACAATGTTACAAAACAAAATATAATCCATGTATATTTTATGAAATATACAATCGATACTTATATCAAAAACAGTGAGTGGTAAAATTTAAAATAATGTCAAATAATCACGTCGGATTTTTTTTATTTTCTCTGTTAACAACTTTATGCAAGAAGACTTGAATACACGTAAATATTATAGGAATGGTAAATATAACATTATGTCGGACAGCACTTAACGGTGAATGTTTCTACGGGTGACGAATAGAATGCAAAGCATCGATACACTAAAGCGTCAATTTAGTGTTCCTTCGCTACCAAAGGACACATACGGTAGGACCAGACAGAATACCAATGGATTACTAGTAAGCCATCAGAGGGATTAGTATAGGGCCTGCATCTTTCATGATCCTCGAAGGACAGGCCATTACCAGTTCCTTCAAGAACAGCCTAAGCCTTCTAAAGGCGTCTCCTATTTCCTTCTCTTGCGTAATGCTCCGATGACAGCTGCCACAATACCACAGGTTATGTCATTATTGTAGATGGAAAAGCGAACTGTGTATTGTTGAAGGTATGGAGAAATTTGCAATAAACTGTCAATCTGAGAAAAAGACACATTTCTATGTGAATATGTAGGAAGAAAGCATTACAGAAAAATATTTGTATTTATTTGTTATCAAAACATTTTCAAAGAAACATTAAACTGTAGTTCATTCTCGTTTACTAAAAAAAATAATGATTTTTCATACTTAATTTATTGTATAATAATACGTATACATGGTATTCCATAAATAGGAGGAATTATTTTTAGGAGTGATAAAGCTACGTCAAGAGCTATAAAAGAGTTCATATCAACAAATAATTAGCAACAATAATAATATAAACAATGGGCCGATTTTCAGCAAGAAAGTAGGAAATCCAACTTTTGTGTTATTTAAAGAAATCCTGTGTTGTTGTTTTTTTAATAGAATGCGATAACAAAAGAAATATTTAATTTCCAGACAAGATTTACTTACAATTAATTGATTTAAAACTTTTATTTATTCTGTTTCAATGATATGAGATTTATTATAATAAACGTAATTGCGAAAGTATATATATATATATATATATATATATATATATATATATATATATATATATATATATATATATATATATATATATATATATATATATATATTAAAAGTATCTCAAATAAAGTCAGTTATAATAATGTACAGTTTAGAAAAGCATATAATATTCTTCATAAAACATGTAAAATTATTATTATTGACATCGCAACTATTGTATGTTCAAGAAGCTTCCTTTTTTATTGCAGTTAATTTTTCTGTATATTTTTGATTATGTTAATGTTGCCTAAAGCAATAAAGAAGAATTATGTACCTAATTTAGTACTGAATTCGTATCATTCTTCGAACTACTTGGAGGTAAAAACACAAATAATAAATGTGAGGCCCTGCTGCAACAACAACCTCTACCTTAACCTCAATATCCTATTCATCCTAGCATATTTAATCATCAACATCAAATTCCTAATATTCCTCCTCCCTCAAATGTCACCTCCCTCCCATTCCTCCTCCTTATAAATTCCTTATCTTATTTGTATATTATATGATATGTATATATATATATATATATATATATATATATATATATATATATATATATATATATGTGTGTGTGTGTGTGTGTGTGTGTGTGTGTGTGTGTGTGTGTGTGTGTGTGTGTGTGTGTGTGTGTGTGTGTGTGTGTGTGTGTGTGTGTGTGTGTGTGTGTGTGTGTGTGTGTGTTTGTTTGTTGTATTATGTATCCATACAAATATGTATATACGAACATCAGTACCGGTCCGCTAAAAAAAAAATAAAATACATATGTTTTAAAATTGTTGCAGCGAAAAGGGAAAGAGATCTTCTGATTAAAATTGAATTAATGACCCCGACAGGCTTTACACTTTACCGTTTCGTTACAATGAGACTCCACTTTTATTATTCCGTTAAGAAATTAATTTGTGGAAAGAGTAATTACACAACCTCACAGACCTTCCTTCTTATTAATAAATAAATAGCTACCGTCAGGTGAAGAATATCTACCTCCAGTTTCTAGTATAACTTTGGTAAGTATGCATTAAAGTTGATTAAAATCCTGCCATACGTTGAATATCGTTTCCACATTTCACGTCAGATGAAATTTAGGTAATTATCAATGTAGTAGTTAAATCCGTAGGAATTTAAGAGTTTCATTAATTAATATTCTTATTAATTTAATTCATCTTCTCAAATATATTTTCCTCAGGCAAGATAATTTATATAAGAAACTGAGAAGTACAAATTATATAAAATATGTAGCTCACAATCGAAAGGACTTTGAATGGTTTTAAAATTCATTTTTTAATACTTAAGGGGAACACTTCCTTCTAGGTGCACACTTAATTGGAAAACATGGCAAATAATACTCTCTGCACTTAAACCTCATCTCCCCCAATACTCCTACGTACTAACCAAAACCCCGACATTTTAAACTTTTTTATTCACAAAGGTCTTAAAGCACATGCAACGGTAAGTCAGGAGACATCCAATATTACTTAGCGTGTTTTGACTATTTCACTAAATGATATTAATTTATTGATTGCTGAGACTTGTTGCTTAACTGTTAAACTGATAGCATGGTTTATGCCAGTATGACAAGCTAATTATTCAATAAGTATACGGTCCATTGAAATCTGTTTGGCTTAATTTTTTTTTCTCTTCCGTCAACCTAAGAGTTCCACTGAAGTCCTATACTATAAGCTTATGGTTTATAAAAATTTTCCCTATGCAATTAAATTAGAAGTCTATAAGGCAGTCTCACGGGCGATGGCTGCCTATGCTGGACATGTCTGGGGTTTTGAGCAATTGGATGTATTAGAAAAATGCAAACGATATTTTATAAAAAAAAGTTGTTACTCTACCCGAGGTATGCACCTAATTATATTTTGGCGTATGGCATAGATATCGCCTCTATATAACCTTATAGGCTAAAAATACTTTTTGATTAAATGTTAGAAGTTCTGGAGATGCCTGATTTCCGTTTACTACACATTCTAATCAACGAAGTGATCAAAAATAATTTTTGTTGGTACTGGGAATGGTTACGAATAGAGAAATTTTATCATATTAAGCTTTATACTTCTAATACCGCCGACCTACGTAAATTTGATCGCTGTTAAAGATGGTTGAATCGGAAAAACAACGCAATCTCGAAAAATGTCTGTAGTCCAATTTTTCTGTATATGCAGGTTTATGTGATTTTGCCACTGTAGCAACCTATCTCAAAGTTAGTTTATATCTTGTACCGATAAGGTCGACCAATTTCCTTATTAGCTGTAAGTTGTTGTATTTTGCACTTACAATTTACCTATATATGTAATATATAGTATTGGAAAAGTATCGCGAATATTTTCGAATCTGAGTTTTCAACGGAATTACATGTTTCGTGGTCCGTTGAGTCAATGTCGATTTTACACATTTTTACTTCTTCTTCTCCTTTCTCTAGCTCCTTCGTGCCGTTGCTCCATGTTGCTCACTGGTCTCTGTCCTAGGCTACGTATACGTATAATATATCGTTGGAAAGTGGAGACTTTAAGAAAAAAATAATATATAATGAATAAAGTTGTAACAGAATAAAAGTAACAGAGGGTGGCAAAAAAAAAATATAAACAATTATTTCTGAAAACTAACAATATTTAACGTAAATCGAATATTTCCTAGAAAATTAAATGAAATGATCTTACTAAGTGTAAATTTTAGAATTTTTTTTTAAATTTGAAAAAAAAATTAAAATTGATTAAATCAAGTCAATGTCATTGTTATTGTACTTGTATGAAAGAAGAAGTGAAACATAAAAATATTTCCTGGATATGTTTATAACCTTAAATACATTTAATGTAGTTGATAACTCTATATCTGTTATCAAAGGAGAACGATTAGTGAAAGTTTTGTGATGGGCGTACCAGATTCTTTCTCACATTATGGTTTCAGTGGCATCAATAATGCCAACCACACTATTGCATCGTATTGCAGCATAGAGCCTGAAGAGACCAAATGTATATAGCTACCGGACAACATTTCAACTAATTTTTTTTTTCGGTTTAGAGTTATTTATTAATTTACTTACGATCATACTTATGGTCATACTAATCTTCAATTGACATGTAAAGAAGAATGTTTGAAAAATCTTGTTATTCAAAGTGATGGTGTGGATACTTAAAGGGTGTGGATAAAGATGGTTACTTTTTCAGGAGTGGAGAATGAGCCTTCTTGAAAAAACTCTTATGTTTGGTTATACTATTTTATTTGAATTGTTTGTTTTGAGAATTTGCATCTTGTCTAAAATTAGCACAATCACCTGTTGACATTTACAATAACTGCCGTCAATGCTAGTTTTATCAACAATGGCTTTGAAACCTAAAAGGGAACCAATTAGAGACCTAATAACCAGGTAGAGGCTAAGAAACAATAGCATCGGATTGAATAAGACCCCTGGTTGGCATTGCCCTCTAGTGTTACATAAATCGAAGCGAAATAAGGCCCCTTTGTGCTTTCTGTTTCCACTCTGATCTCAAAGATCTGGAAATAATTACAGACTCTGGGTTTATTATAATCTAGACTTAAGCTTGATTTTATCTATTTTTTCCGAATGGATAAAATGATTTCCTGCACCCATGAAGCAAAAATATAAACTTTGGAACTGTATCCATTTATTTCATCAATGTTCCTTTTTATTTTAGATATTGTTATAATTTATCTGAAAGCTGTTATCATGACCAAATAAGGTTTCTAAAATGAATTTATGATATTTTATTGATTTTTTGTCAACTTAAAAATTGAACTTGAAGTACTGAAAATTCGCCAAAATACAACTCACAACCTCTTACTGAATGCGATAATCGACGAAAATATATCTATTGCAAACAGTAACTTACAATCAAACAAATCTGTTATTGTGAAATGAAAAGCTCACATCGAGATAAAAACAAAAAATAATTTAATAATAATTTTAGCGCAAACGCAGAGTTAAAAAAAATATCTAGTGTATCCACTCACATGACTTTCCTACTTATTTCGAAAAGTTTTTATATCTTTAAATAGGTCCGATAAGAAACAAAAAAAAAAAAGTTGAATTATATTCATTTTCGTGAAAATTGATGAAAGAAAAGATTCGTGTGCGATTTCTTCGATTAACTAAAACAATATAAAACGGATTGTGGAGGATAAGCGTAAAAAAATTCAATACACTCTATAATTGCTAACCAACATTTTTTCAACGCTAACAATAATTTCTGTTAAATGTAGGAGGAAAAGAAACTTATTTGATGCGGGCAACAGATTTTCTCAGATAATTTGGTTTCTCTCTCATTCACCCCTTACTGACACCAGGATATGAACCCGTAATCTTACATACGAAATTGAATAGCTGTAATTTCTTTAATATTTGTTCGAAACAAATAATTTTTGTATAGTTTTATACAGAATTTCTTTTCCTTTCAAAAATATAGGGAGAAATTTGATTAGATCGCAATACTTTCCTTACCTAGCATAAGTAGGAATGTAATAAATTACAACATGTTTAGAAAAAAGAATACGCTGTATCGTAAATTTTACCATAGAATAATGTGCTTAGTGATTTAGGCATCAAAACATTTTTCTTTTCTTTATGACGTTTTTCCTGATTTATTTGGAGAATTTAGTACATGCACGAAAATTGAAAGTATATTAATTAGATAATTATAGAAAAGTTTCATCAGAATCGTTAGAGGCGTTTTAGCACTGAAATCCAGAGAAAAATATGTTTTTCACTTATTGCACAGACGTTATTGTGCAGAGAACACCCAATATTTTTCACAAGCGTCAGTATTCAAAACCGTACAAAATAAAAAAAAGAAGCAGCAACATTGATCAACTAGTCCCCAAGATAATCTTACCACAGACAGACAGACCAATGGCTGAAAATGTGTTTTTCGGACTCAGGAAGCTCTGAGTCCGTCGAAAACGTATAGATCCGTCGAAAATCGTATAATGGAAATTTTACCCGATTTCATACTTAGTATATTTACTGGTATTAAATCTGCAAGTATATTTGTGATGAAATTGTAGTGACTTTTGGCTGATAATTCAATTTTTCAAAATTCTTGGGAAAAATTACTCAAGAATAAAATCTCTTTTATAGCTTCTAATGTAGAGAAATTAGTATCTTCTGAAATGATTTAATTTTAGTCCACAAACCTCACCTAGTTTATTAGATGTATTCATGATTGTTGTTATGAGATGTTTGTTGTTTGTTGAATACTCAATATTTTTACATCCTAGAAAAAATTCTAATTCACGCCATGTTTTCAAGGAAGATCTACGTTTTATTTTTAGTCAATACAGTTGTAAATTTCATTAAAAAAATAATAAAACAATTTATTGATCCAGTAGTCAGTTTCATGAAATCCACATAAATTTTATTACTAATCTAGCGATAAAACGAACTTCTGACGGAACAAAATTAGTGTGAGGATTGTTTTAGAATGCTAATTTGCGTTCGGGTTTACTAATCTTTGTTTTCTTGATATTATTAAAATAATGACCATTTTTCTTGGTTTTTCATATATTTTATTCTAATGAAGAGAAGAATAGCTGGGGTGGTTAGTCAAAAAAGAAGGCAAAAATAAATGATAATATTTATTTTTACCATTTACCAATTTTATTCTAACGGCAGTTATTCTGTAGGACCCACCGCCTTCATTTAACCTTTTTTGTATTCCGTAACTAATATATTTCTATAAATAAAATTTATTTCTTTTTACAATTTTTTACTAAACACCTCGTCCAATCTTCTCTTCAGTTATTCACTACAGCCAACCATCAATTTACAATTACATTTTTAAATGGATCAGAAAATGTTAAATAGTTCGAAAAGATAAAACCATATGGCAGCTTTTATATATTATCTGAAATTCACTACCATATAATATATATTTTCTTCTCACACCTTGTTTTGGTCTATTTTAGTAAAACAAACACTTGTAATGTATATATTTTTTCTTTATACGTATAAGTTTCAATATTTTTAAAAATATTCAAAGGTATTATATCAACCATTCATTGACATGTAAAAAAGCTGAATAGAAATGATAATGAGTTTTAGATAATCAAGAGGATGTCAAAGCAGATTTGAAATGTCCAAGTAAAAATGAACACTGTAAATTACAAGTGTTTGTTTTATAAAAGTTAGGATAATGAACTAATGTACAAGGATAATTAATGTTTAAAGAATATATTATAGAGGGTATTTCGTAATTGAACGGCACTGTTTTAAACAAAAAAGTTCATATTAACATATATGAACATCAAACTCGTCTATTAAACAAATATCAAAGGTTAAAGATTTATTATTTATTTACTACATTAAGACTGATTGTACAAAGTTTAACTTGTTTAATAATAAATAACGGATTTTAATCACCTGATTAACAATTATCAATGACAATAGTTGCTAAACTAGACAAACAGCTAGTTCTGTGAAGTAAGTATTTAGTGTGAGTGAATACTGTGACACAGTTCAATTTATGATGCTATACGAAGAGCCAGAGAAACATACGTCGTGCTGCATGTTGCATTCAACAAAACGGGGGTCACTTTGAACAGTTATTCTAAATGTTGTAATAATAATAAATAAATAGTAATAATAAACAATAAATCTTTAACCTTTGATATCTGTTAAATAAATGAGTTTGAGATATATGATTATATGAACTTTTTTTTTATATTTCGTTAGTGAACATATACCTAAAATACAGTCTCTATTATATACAGTTAAATCTTATTTATATATTTCTAATAAAACGTAGGAGATGGAAATAAAAACAAAAAATGAAAAATAAATAATAGGAGAAATACATATTAAAAATATATATTTAATACAGAAGCACATAATACTTCATATTTCATCATTGGCTCTTTATTTTTGACCGCACCCCAACAATTATAAATATTTAATAAACTTTAAATGATTAAACATGGTGAAAAATCATATTTAGAATATATTTTATCACCGGTTTTTTTTATTATAAATTATAGCATAGCACAATTATATTTCTCCAAGAACATATCTTTTTTAGAAGAATTTTCAAAAATATTCTTAAAAATCTTCAATAGAGGCTTTCTCGATTTACAAAATATTTTACATTTAGCCGATACTGGCTGGTATGAGGTTATTTCCAGCTCTTTTGTAGAAGCCGCTCAAGAGGTTTACTCTCAATGAAAACTCATTTCCACCCCACTCTTGCTATTTCCTTCAGACACAACCGGGAACTTTGGTCTCCTATAAATGACCAAAATAGACTCTTCCCCGATAATAAATTGGTTTATGCCGCCTACAAGGCATTATAATTTAATTTTATCCAAACGAAACAAGGGAAGAAAAATTCTAAAAGAAAATTAGAGTTATTATTAGACAAAAAAAGAAAGTATATCACAAGAAGCTTACTGTCAAGATATGAACATTGCAACCAAGAAGAATTCGGTTAATTTTAATTTCATCTAGTATTCGACTGTATTCTTCATAGAGTTACCTAGAATTGGTCTTGGTCTTGCAAGACCAGGACCAGGACTTGGGAAAAAAAATTGATTTTTTTAATAAAAATTAATGCAAAATATTTACTAATACTTGACAATCTTAGTTACTAAATGTTAATAATTGGTATAACCAATAAACTCTTTCTAATTTTTCATTCGGGCTTAGTTAGGCTTCTCCTTTCTATAAAATTACAGTAATGTCTCTATGGTAATAAGCTAATAAGTAACTGCCTGGATGTTACGATGCTCTTGCGCAAGATCAAGACCATGACCAAGACTGAGTTTGCAAGACCAAGACCCGTCTCGGTCTCGCATTTGGGCAACACTAATTCTTGAAACGTTTCAAATATAGGTTTGTCATGATTTTTATGTTATTAAAAACTTGGATTTAATAAAATAGGGACGATCTGTCCTTCAGTACCATTTAAGAAATTTTACCAACTTGCAATGAAATTATCATCGACTTCTAATAATTTTTTTTTTTCTTTTCTCTTGTATCTCAAACTTTATTTTGAGAAAATTTTCTATAATTTAATTTGGATTTAAATTGTTACTTGATAAAATTATCACTGGAAGTTATGTGTGATATGCTAAAATTCTAAATTCCTTGACAAAGGCATCGATTCCTGCTAATTCTTTAAACTCAACCTATCCTTCCTCTCTGTTCGTGGCAACTCTCTTGTTTTGTAAATTTTGTCAAACAACTTTTCAATTAATTTACTCGTCGCCCGGAATCCCATTCTACACAAACCACAACATTGCTCCAGAATTCAAATAGCTTTATAATAGTAAACTGGTAGCATTATAATAGTAAACTGGTAGACTGGTAGCATTATAATAGTAAACTGCTAGCATTATAATAGTAAACTAAAATGGTTGAATGGAGTGAATAATTGAAGAGGTGGTGGTGGGGGTTTTCAGTCAAAATACAAATGTATTTTTATTATGTCTAAATAGCATTAGGATTCTATTTATCGTCCACCCCATTCTCTTTACTTTTTGAAGCAGTTATTTCTTCCAAGATCAAATGTCATTTCAGATCCTTCGACAACTTCCTTCCAAAGCTGTGATATTACTTATATGTACAATGACATCCTATGAAGTACCCACTTCCCTGCTTTATAGAAACATTCTAATATAATCCTTTTCCTAAAACCAGGCAAACCGTCCAAAAGCATGAGATCCTATGGAACATCCAGCGTACTCTCTGTTCTTTCAAAGTCTTATAAAAGACCCTAACATAAAATCCCTAAATTTGCCTTTCCATCAGTTCTGCATTTGCTTCCAACATTTAATGCATTTCTTTCCACAGCCTAAAGAAGAATCCGAGTTGTTGATCTTTAATAGTAATGTTTCTTCAACCCTAGAAACCAAACAATATCTCAGGAGTTCGAGGGGGGGGGGGGGTTGCAGAAAATGTGCGGTATATATATTTATTGATTTTTCTTCACTTTGGCTTTAAACTAGAAATGAATTAGACAATCTGATCTAAAACAAATCTAGCCTTTGAATACCGATTTTCTTAAATATTCCAATACACATAAAATACAAAAGAGGTTCCAACATTACAAAAATTCTTTCCTGGGATAGGTTCATACTTGAAATAAAAAAGGTTGCCGACCCCCGAAGTCTTTCACGAAAACCAAAAACTATCTAAAGCGACCCAGGATTAACATACGTAAAGTTTGAGGGCGGGAGGGGGAAGTTTGCAGGATAATGACACTGTTTACGATCAAGAGGATTCGAGGAGTAAACAGACGTTTCAATACCAACTTCCTCCTGCTTCTCTGTCTAACTTCTTGGCTCTTCTAGGATATATTGCTTCCAATATACATTTAAACAGTGCTATCTGTTTGATCTTAATTAGTTCAATATATCTAATATGTTCAGGAAATTAAACTTGAATTTTACGTTAACATTACCAAACATTATAAAATTAATACTGCATCAGAAAACATTAAATAAATTAAAAAAAAAAAAGAAATTAAATAAATTAAAATACACCAAACCGAGCAAAAACTCAGAAAATAGTAATATACCTAAACCTATAAAAAATGTTAATACCTAATATACATAAATAAACTACATGTAATATCATAAAAACTTTTTAAAACAATTGACATCGACGATTTGAAATTCGCCTAGACATCATAATCCTTTCCAAAAACTCCTATACGAAACTTACTGACAAATACGAAGGACCCAACATCTATTCAAAAACTTAGGAGTTTAATTTATGATATCCTAAAAATCATACATAGGGATGACATCGACCGGTATAAAAAAACGAATATATAACCACAAAAGCATCCTAAAACCTAATTCAAACATTTACTGTTTTATCAAAGCTCGTAAAAAACTATACACATGAAATTGATTTTTGACAATATTAAAATACTCCATTATTCTAACATTGGTCAAAGCTCAAAACTTTAGAATATATAGCAATAAATAAAAAACAAATATACTAATTTCATAACAGACAGTGACTCATATGCCACAACGCCAGTCACAAAATTTTTAATAATATTGAATGAAAACTTTAGTTACTAAATAGTTCCGTTATATAGAGGGTGCTAACAGTAAATGCTCAATACACAGGAAGATGGAGTCGGACAAACAGGATTCGGGTCATTCTTATATTGGTTGTCCATTTAGATTTTCTGAATTAACCTGAATTCAGATTGTAACCTGACAAAAAACTTCATATTTCACATTCATGGTTTGTGTTTTAGAGAATTTCTATAAAAATTGGTGTTATTTTCTGCTGTCTTAGATGTTTTATACCATTTAGAACATAATGCTTGTCCCTCTCTAACAATTGTCATATCTAGATAATTTATGTTATTTTTATTTTATATTTCGTATATAAATTCTATTTTTGGATGGAATTAATTAAGGTTAGCTACCATTGTGGAATTATCATTGGTTTTGAGGATGGCAAATAGGTTGTCGATTTATTTTACAATTAACTGTTATATCTTCAATTGTTTTAATGCTTTTTCGAGAATATTGTTCACGGCTATAACTGATATATTTACAGATACAGAATCACTCTTCGTGATACCAAACATTTGTTTGGATTTCTGTTTTTGAAGATTAAAAAATCCGTTTTCGGCGTGAAGTGTGATTCTTTCAAGAAACATCGTTCTGATTTTCATTCGAGGGTTTGGAGAACATTTTAATAATGTGTTTGTAAACAGTAATTTTACATCACGGCTGACTATCGAATATTCATCTTGTATAAAATACAGGTTCTTTAAACTAGGCTACAAAAGTGGTTTTAGCTTGGGTTCTGGAATATTGACATGTACGTTGGGCCGTTAGTAGCGTTTAGTATTGGTCTACAAGGTATTACAAGGTCTACAAGTATTGGTCATTTGTATGCGCTTTTACTAGATGGTGTTTATTAGCAAATATAATTAAGTTTAAGTATAATTTTCTTTCCTATAAAATTGTAATTTTTCTAATATGCCATATTCTGTGACCATTTTATTAAATCTTTTTCTAGGCCATATCTTATAGTTTTATACACATACTTATCATTTTAAAATTACTGTATGATATGATAATAGTTGCGTGGCAATTAGAAATTAGATAATACAATATATTTTTTGTTAATGTTAATCATTAATGATGTGTTATAATTAAAGAGGTGAATATGGCGCAGGGAAATCGAAAGCTACTCTGAAAATAAAATCATATATATTATAGGGACTTTCATTGCTAAAAATCCTAATCTACTAACAATATTACATTTAAAATATTAAGTTGGTAGGTTAAAGAAATAATGATAAAAATATTTTTTTTTTAATTTATTGACGATATTTACAACTGTATTAAAAGTAAAAATTCATTTAGTAAATGTGAACAAACGAATATAATAGCATGAAATCATTTGTTGAGAAACTACCCATTGGTAGCACTCTAAAAATGTATTTACAAAAGGAGATCTCGAGGCCATCTTCTTTTCAGACGCCTCGGAGGGTTGTCAGGGATCGAAAAGGAAGCAAGGTTAGAAACGAGAGGGTTAGGATGGTTCTGAAGTTTGTTATGGAAGGAAAGGTATCTGGATTGGACCAGGTCAGAAACATAAGGAACATTAAGGTAGTTATGGATGATTTTGTTTGTGACAAAGTAAGGAGCTGTGAGGATTTTACGAAGGATTTTGGATTGTAAGGATTGGATACGAGAGGAATTCGATGGCTTAGTGGAGCCCCAGAGCACAATTCCGTAAGTCCAAATAGGTCTTATTGTAGTCATGTATATGAGTCTTTTGTAATTGACTGGGAGCTTAGAGCGTTTGTCTAGTAAGTGCTGGAGTAGTCGGAAACGTCGAGCTGTTTCTTGTCGTTTCAGTCTGGTATGAGGATTCCAAGTTAGACGTTTGTCTAAGTGGAGTCCATGGTATCGAATTTGTTCAACAGGGATAAGTGGGGTATTATTAAAGGATACTGTATGACAAGAGGACATAGGTTTACGATGAAGGGTAAAGGTGATTTGATGGGATTTATTGGAATTTATTTTGATTCTCCAGTTTTGAAACCATTCTTCAAGGTTTGTGATGTGTGATTGAAGGGTTTGGGATGCAATTGTTGGGTCGTTATCAATTGATAGGACACATGTATCATCGGCATACGTGGTAATGACAGTGTTAGGATGGGTTGAGATATCAGCTGTATAAACTGTGTAAAAGGTAGGACCTAGGATACAGCCTTGAGGAACACCAGCGGACTGGAAAAAAAGGGATGAATAGGCATTATTATGATTTACTTTGAAGGATCTATCAGTTAGATAGGAACGGATAATGAGGAAGTATGTAGAGTGTAGGAATTTACGGAGTTTGTAAAGCAGTCCTGGGTGCCAAACTCTATCAAACGCCTGTTCCACATCGAGAAAGACTCCCGTGCAGTACATTCCGCGCTCAAATGCAGAGGAGACAACATCCACCAAACGATGGCATTGCTGGATAGTGGAATGGGATCCGCGGAATCCAAATTGATGATCTGGGATAATGTGATTACAATCTAGGATGGGGTGCAGGCGCTTCAGGATGAGCTTTACCAGGATTTTGCCTAGGATGGGTAAAAGGGAGATAGGGCGATTGGAGGATGGGTTTTCTGGTGGCTTTTTGGGTTTATGTATCATTTTGATAATAGATAATTTCCAAGGGTCAGGAAAGTATGTGGATCGCAGAATGGCATTATATATATACGTAAGGAATAGAATGGCTTTCCGAGGAAGCAATTTTAGGATCTGGGATGTAATTAGGTCGTGTCCAGGAGCTTTTCGGGAAGGTAACCTTTGAATGATGTCGGATATTTCTGAAGGATGAAAGGCTTAAGGTGGAAGAGACATTTGGAGTGGGATATCCAGTTCTGCTTCAATACATTCAAGGTGATTTGGGTTAAGAATATCAGGGTGTGGATTAAAGGTTTTAAAGAGGTGATGAGCAAAGATTTGTGATTTTTCTTCATCGGATTTGAAACAGGTTTGAGCTTCAGTAAGAAGTGGATGATTACAGTCTTTAAATTTCAGGAGCCTTTTAGTGGTCGTCCATAGTGATTTGTCGGTAGGTGTAAGTTTTTCATTAAAATTTAGTAATTTTGTATTTTCTAATTTCAGATTTTAGTTTGTTAGTCAGTTGGGTATAGTGAGTTTTATCTGTTGGATATCTGGTTCTATGCCACTTCGATCTTGCTCTGCGTTTTTCCTTCAATAAGATACGAATATGCTGTGGCAAGTCAGTCTTTTGTGAATTGTTGAACTTATTGATAAAAGTGTTATTATTTATACTGTCTGTTATTGATGCTGTCAGTTTTTCAATGGCACCATTAATGTCCTCTTTTGTCTTTAGCGGAATTTTTAAGTCTAGTTTGTTTTCCAAATCATCATGAAATTGGTCCCAGTTCACTCGTCCTGTAATCAATTTAGGAGGTGATGGTTTAGGAGCATAGCTCGAATGTAGTGAAAGTAGAACTGGACTATGGTCTGAAGAAAGGTCATCAAGGCATTTGATTATGGTTTGTGAGGAGGAGATCTGAGAAGTTATAAATATATCTAGGATATCGGGACGTTTTTTGAGGGATGTTGGCCAATAAGTAGGACTCATGGGCGAAAGGATTGAATAATTATTGGAAGATGAAACACGTGATAGGATGTTACCGCGGGGGTTGGATGTTCGACAACCCCATCGTTGGTGTTTAGCATTGTAGTCTCCTCCAGCAATGAAGCGCGATCCGAGGGATTTGAATAAGGAATCAAGGAGGTTATAGGAGAGGGAATTACCAGAAGGACAGTATACAGCTGAGAATGTGAGATGGAAAGGGCGAGTTGAAAGGACTACAGAAGTTGATTGAATGGCATCAGTTGGAGTGGAAGAAATAAGGGAATGGGATAATGATTTATGTATAAGGATGCAAGAACCGGTATGGGAAGTGTTGTCTGGGTGATCAGTTCTATAAGTGAAGTAGTCACGTATGTAGAAATGTATTCGTTTAGTGAAGTGAGTTTCAGTCAGTAGAGCAATGTCAATGTGATTATTATGAAGAAATAAGTCAAGTTCGTCACGGTGGTTACTTATTCCGTTAGCATTCCATAAAAGGGTAGTTAGGGGCTTTGTGCTCATCGTAGGAAATTGAACGGAATTTCGGTCAGGATTCTGGTGAGAAGAGTGATAAGTGGTTTTATAGTATTTTGCAGGTCCAATAGGAAGGATGATAGAATGGAGGTTAGGTCAGATGGATGTTGATTGTGAATTGGATTCAGGATAGGTTCTTGTGGTGGATTAGGAGTGTTAGCTGAGGGCGGGATCCGTCGTTGTGCATGAGGTGGGTCTAGATTGGAAGGTACTTGTGCTGCACTTATTTTCTGGGCGTTAGGATGGGACTGTTGAGGATGCTGCGGTGGTAGTTTGACTCGTAAGGGTATATAATGAGGGAGAATTTGCTGACGTGGAGGATGAGATTGGGGATTGTGAGATTGAGGTTTGCATTGGAAGATTTGAGGCGCCTGAATTTGAGGCTGCTGCTTCTTCATGGTGATTGGTGTTTTTCTAAAGTCCTGCTGAGGTTGATCAATTTCTTTTGAAGTAGACGCTAGCTGTGTATTTTGAGTAGACGTTTTTGGCAATTTAGGAAAATTTGATAGATTATCAATTTCAAGTAGATGGGTGACACTTTCTTGGTTCAGTTTTACGCTTTTCGAGGCAATGTTCTGAGCTCTCTGCTTATAAAAATGTTTATAAACTTTGCATCCTTTGTAGTTTGCTGGATGTTCTTCACCACAAAGGGCACGTTTCGCAGGCAGGTCTCGAGGTCTCTGACAAGTGTCAGATGCGTGGGGGCCGGCACATTTCACGCACCTGGCCTGGTGATGGCAGGAAGTCTTTGTATGCCCCAAGTCTTGGCACTTAGTGCATTGCACTATTATAGGCTTTTGTCTAGGCTCTTCAAATTTAATGGTGGAATATATAAGCCTCTTCACTTGAAAAATTTCGATGTTATTGCTGGCAGGCCCTAAATCGACGAAAAATAGTGGTAAAGGATATTTTTCCGTTGGGTGTAGTACGCATGATATGTGCCTAACATTATAACCTATTTCTTCTAGGCCACTTTTGATGAAAGATATTGGGGTGCTTGAGTGTAGTCCTCTTAACTCCACTCGGTATGGCTTTTCTTGTCTTAATTGATAACAATGAAAATCATAGTTTTTGGACGTGAAGTAATTTATAAGTGCTTTGTAATTTTCTCGAGAGTTTGTGTTTATTTTGATATCATTAACTCTGGAGAAACAGCGGAAATTGGTCTGTCCAATCAGACCGGCAATTTCTTGACCAAATGTAATGAAGTTATCGACTTTTGATATGAAAATAGGTGGCGGCTCGGGCTCAGAAAACTCTTGAGGCTCCGGAATCTTGCTTGATATTTTATTAACGGGAACAGGATTATTGGTGTTAGTGGTGGTTGGAGCAGTTGGCTCTGATGTTATGGTAATTGATTTGCTTATGGTTTGAGGTGGTGATATATTTTGCTCGGCTGATTGTTTAGTTTTAGTAGATTTACTTTGTTCAGTTGACTTTTTAGATTTATTTTGCTCTGCTAACTGTTTAGGTTTAGCTGATTTTTTTTTTCTTATTGGGTGAATTAGCTCCCGACCCAGGAGGAGTGTTTCGATGACGTTTTTGAAGTGTTCGTCTTTTTAAATACTGCGAATCTGTTTCGCTTACCTCAGAAAACGGCGTTTCGTCCTCCGAATCTTCACTTGATGAACTCTTATCTAAATTCATATCTTCCATATTATGATAAAAGAGAGAAAAAAAATATATGTACTCCTAAATATGACAATTAAAAAGATTGAAGATTACGAAATAAACTATTAAAAAAAATGAACTATATACATAACTATAATCAGAAATAAAATAAAACATTTCTTAGAATAAATATTTAAATAAAAATAAAACAGTCTCTGGAAAATAAAAAATAAAAAAAATAAAAAAGGAAACGTAAATATAATGTCTTGGGTTCGAACTGAAGACTGAAGGAAGTTAGTAAACAGAGCCCCTGGCCGTGAGCTTATCGGAGTATGATAAGGCACGTAAGAGAATTAACGGCCTCTCGATCTAACCAAATGAGCATCAATTTATCAATTGTTTATTGTTAATAAATAGTACCTCACCTGCGTGTACGTCAAGGTAAAAGTGTAAAACTGTTTATTAACTCACTGTTGATTAAGTATTACACCACAAATTTGAATTTTGAGCACATTACAAAGCAACAAATACAGAGCGACATGAAAGTTATACTGCACTTGCGGCCATGACACTTGCTACTGATAAAAATATAAAATTAAAAATTAAATAAATTGCATTCAAAATAATTGATAAATAAATGAGCTACAACAAATAAAAAAAATAATAAAATCAAGATTTATAATTTTGTTTAAGGAAAAAAATAAATAATCCATAAAATGAAATGATTTATGACAAGTTTTATCAAAATAGTTATAAAATCATTTTCCCGAGTGTAATTTAAATGAAAGCTCATACAGATCTCATCATCTTCATGTTATGTCTACATTTTATGGAAGACATTATGATACTCGATCAATTTTAATGTTTTAATGCATTATGACCAGAAACATTGACCAGAAACACACACTTACCGGTGTTTTTATTATCCGTATTTTACTTACAACCTAACTTGAATAATTAAATTTAACTACATGATTAATTACTAAATGTATTAACTTCATGCTTTTAAATACTTAGAAATGCTTCGGAATAGATTTTTTTTTTAATTTGCTATTATTTAAAAATAGATACTGTAATTCTAAATTTTGTTTAGTTTCGGTTGTTTTCAAAACCTATCAGTCATATGTATTTCGTCACCCTTCATTATCTTTTACGACTTAATATATTAAGTATACATTTCTTAAAAAAAAATATTTAGCCTTTCAATGATATTTTATACTTATACAGTACTACTCTTATTTTCGTAAATTTGTCTTAAAGATGAGAAAACGTATTTCATTTTTTAACTTTCTGGTGCTTTTATAGTTTATACATATTGTTAGACTTTTATAATCTCTGAAAATGAAAAACTGATAAGTATTTCAAATCAATGTTGATTTAGAGGAAATTCTTTTATAAATAAATTTTTTAAGCAAGACAATCTCAAAAAGGATGATACAGATATTTAAAAAACATTTAATTGTACATGTATGAAACGAATTTAATCCAAATCGTTCAAGCCTTTATTGAGAATTTTTTTTAAAACCTGTAAAACTGGTTATATAGTGTGTCAAGTACGGATAGTCGATTTCAGTGAAAATGTCGCAGTACATCAAGTGCCAAATTTGATTTTCTGCATCTTTTTTTTTTTAATTGGCTGTCCGAATGCCATTTTCATAGTTTATATTTATTTAATTTTTAATTACTTGTTACAATGTGAAATGGTTAATTACTTTAAATAAACAAAAATAAAGGTACTTCAGAGAATGAAATTTTGAATATTCGGCATTTGAGCTCTAATGAACGGACACCGTACTTTACCTTGGTCTCACCATCAACAGAAGGATGACATGGGGAAGGATGACGTTTCATGTTAAAATGAAACGTAAGACACTTAACAAACTACTTTACTCCCTTTTTTCTAAATTTTCGAAATTTAAACTAAAACAGAAACTGAATACATATACATACTTACTTAAGCACATAAGGACGTACTTATCACAAATATACGGCTTCGCTAAAAAGACCCACTTACAATAACTTCAAACGTTCCAATCAAAATTATTGCGACTCATAACAAAAGCACCTTGGTACGTGACTAACAAAACTCTACATACTGACCTCCACTTTCCAACAGTGGACCAACATATAACGATCCTTTATCAACGATTGTATACAAATTTAAATGGACAAAATAACAGACTAATAAGAGACATGGCCACAGCTGACATACCCAAAAACATGAGGAGGAGACTAAAAAGGCGTTGGATGAGAGTTCTCCTTTCTTAAACAACTTAAGTAATTGGAACAAGGATGGAAAGGTACTGCTGACTACTTTCCTTCCCTATGCCTGTCATGTCATTATTTCATGTATGGCCATCACATTTGCTGATTGTCAACAATATGTTGACAGGCGCAAATACATCTTTTACAGACAAAAAAAAATCTCTAATAGGCTATTTCAATGAAGAAGACACCAGCATGGAAGTATAGTAACTCAGTGGTAAGGCACTGACTTCCTATGCTCATGGTTCGAGTCTAGCTGTGGCAGGTAATTTTTTACGTTAGGTCAGCCATGAATCGACCTTAGATATGGGAGAACTTTAGAAAAGGGGAGGGGAGGAGGCCAAACCCAGCCTGTTAAAGTAAGCATTCTATATGAAATAATTTATTATGAAAAAAAAATGGCGATTGAACGTGATCCCGGCCCAATACAAAGTACTTCACGGGTTGTTGTGGTTCTGTTCTTTTTTAACATCTGTCTAATATTAAAGATATTGAGTTTAATCGTTATACCTGTTTTCGAGAATATTGTAAAAAAAAATGGGTAAAATTGATTATATAAAGCAACTCTTCAGGTTAGTCGATTTTGATGACAGTTTCTGTAAAATCTCAGCTATATGACTAACTTATATAATTTCAGTTTTTGTGTTAGATTTTTCACACAGACGTTTTTCGTAGAGGCAAGAAACTGGCAGGACAACAAAGCGCATGATTTCAAGGTATAAGGAAAAATAAGACGAATGAATAATAATTTGTGATAAGTTCTCCAATACCACTGCGCGAAAACATACACACCAGCACAAAAAGAAGTAACTTATTTTATATATATAAATTTCGGTTGTTTGCATAATGATAAATCAATTCCTAAGAATGGCGCATCCCGTTCGGAAATCTCTCCGGGGTCTCAGATAATGTCGTTTCCATTCCGACTGGTCCAAGTCCTTAAAATATCACCTCGGAGGGAAGTGAGGCCTACTAACCGAAATTATTTTCCGAGCCGTTGCTATCAGTAATGGCCGCCGGAGGATGGGAACACCCGGAGCTCTCTCCCTATAAAACTTTCCCTTTATTCCTTAAGAAGGCCGCTGCTTGCAGGGTCGGGAGGGCCCGAAACGGATTGGATTCAGGAGAGAAAGAAAATAACTACACGCTCATAAGCGTTTGCTTTTCTTTTTATTGGTTTTTTATTTGCCTATTTTTTCTAAATGGGAATTTTGCTCTAGAATATAGTTAATCTAAAAAGTAATTTTACGAATTTGATCAAATGAACTTCTTTTGCATCCGTTAAGTAACATTAATGAAATTCATTTCCGTCATGAAATCTCGTTTTAATCAATTTCACTGAAATTTCATTGGCTCCATTCCTCAATAGGCTGTTAATTATTTTATTTTTTATAAATTTACGGTTTTGCAAAAAAGATGCACTTACAAAAACTATAGACATTTCAATCCAAAATTTTACGACTTATAACAGGAGCTCCTTGGTACGTCAACAACAAAACTTTACATAACGACTTACGACAACCATCTATTGATCAACACATACGTGAACACTACTCCAGATTTCATCTTAAACTACACGGCCTTATTAACGACATGGCCACAGCTGACATACCAATTAGGAGACGACTAAAGAGGAGCTGGATGAGAGATCTCCTTTCCTGAATTAAGGAAATAAATCAAGACCAGGAAGAAGTGCTGCTGGGTATTATTTTTTTCCTCATGCCTAAAAATGTCATTTTTATTTATTAGTTACAGCACATCTACTTATTATCAAATTCATGATAATTGTGGATGAAAATATGAATAAAAAAAATATTTATACTTCTTCAATGCAATTAGACATTGATGTTTTTTTTTTTATTTTATCAGTATATATTGTTTTGATATTTTAAATTGCAGGAAAGTTTCTCATATTTTGTTTTTAACAATAAAAAATGAAGTAGTACATTCCATAGCTTACTTTCGTGTAGTAAGTACAGTCCGTTTTGCGTTTTTTACCGCCAACCGCGAAACTAATGGACGGATTTACGCGTGGTTCTTTTTCCTGCAATATGGACCGTGTTGTGCCCTGAATGTTTTAAGCTTTTGGAATACTCGTTCTGACCAGTAAAAATTGAAAATATTTTCAACGGCGTTTAGAGTCCAAATTATATATGTTTTTATATTCAGAAATTCATCACTAAACCTGTTAATTATACATCATCCTATAGACCGATAAGCCTACTTCCGATCCTTTCCAAAATCTTTGAGAAAATCCTTCTCAAACGCATCCTACCCATACTCGAATCCCACAATATTCCTCCCCATCAGTTTGGATTCCGCTCAAGACACTCCACTGTCCAACAAGGCCTTCGCGTTGTGGACCACATATCCTCTGCACTTGAAAACAAGCAATATTGCACTGGTGCCTTTCTGGACGTAGCTCAAGCTTTCGACCGGGTGTGGCACGATGGCTTGCTTTTCAAGCTCAAAACCCATTTACCTCAACCCTTGTACCTAGTCCTCAAATCCTACCTTTCAAATCGCTCCTTTCAAGTCCGCTGCGGCCTGTTCCACAAGGCAGTGTCTTGGACCCAGTTCTCTACATCCTTTTCACCGCTGACATCCCTTCAAGTCCTGATACCTTCCTAGCAACATTTGCTGATGATACTGCCATCCTATCCTCTCACTCGGATCCTCTAATAGCGCCTCAGAACCTGCAAAGACACCTTTCCTTCATTGAGCAGTGGTGCAACAACTGGCGCATCAAAATTAATGAATCAAAATGCAAGCATGTAACTTTCACTCTTCGACGCAGATCCTGTTAAAAGTCCTTTTTAATTCAATTCCTCTTCCCTACTCAGACACAGTCCGATACCTTGGCTTCCTTTTGGACAAAAGACTGACTTGGAACCCACATACCAGACTTAAAAGACAAGAGCTTAACCGACGATTTGGTCAGCTATATAGACTACTAAACAGAACATCTCATCTCTCAACAGAAAACAAATTATTAATCTACAAGACCATACTGAAACCTATCTGGACCTACGGACTTGAACTGTGGGGGACAACTAAATCATCGAATATCAAACGCATCCAATCCTTCCAGTCCAAAGTCCTTCGAACAATCGTCAATGCTCCATATTATGTCACGAACAAGACCCTACACCATGACCTTAACATCCCATATGTCCATGACATTATCCCATCCAGATTCTCCAACTTTCACCAGAACCTCATTCATCATCCCAATCCTCTATCGCAATCCCTATCCAGCTCCGAACATCTATATCATCCCCCTCGAAGGTTGAAACGGCAGTGGCCTCGAGATATTTTGTAAATATGCCTTTGGAGTCCTGGCAATGGCCAGCTTCTCCACTCATGTCCTGAGCGTCTGTGGCTCTAGTGCCCTCTTTCAGTCTCCATTGGCTTCTAATACTAGTGATGCAGCTGGAAAAGTGGCGCTGAGATCTTCCGGAGTCTTGCTTTGCCTTCCACGTGTGGGGGAAAAAGCCTGGCTCGGAGATTCTTGGGCGAATGTATATATTGTATATAGGTATGATTGTGTTTAGAAGTTTTTATTTTATTTTATTTGTTTATTTTTTTTTTTTTTATTTAACTTCTTCACCAGTATTTTTTATTTACTTCTTATATTTATATTTATTTCTTTATTATTTGTATATATTGTATGAATGAGAAATTTTAGCCCTAATGCTTATAGCCCTCCAGCAGTGGCTGATTGTATTATTATTCAATAAACAGATTAAAAATAAATAAATAAATTCATCACAATAATTTTTCGGAATAAACGGACGATATATACAAAAATATTTAAATATACTATCAGATCTAGAGTCATTAAACTACTGTAAATATATTTAATGTTATAAACGTATCTATGAAATAGTTTTATATTTCACTCCTTCTTCCACACAAGTGCAATGAAATAGTAGTGGGTACTGTTGGAATATCACAAAGGGAAGATAATTCAAATTATTCACTAATTTAATTTTCTAGTTACATGACAATATTTCAGAATGAACGGACGTTGATATCTAATTATTTAAATATATCTGATCTAAAATTATTAAACTACAGTAAATGTATTTAAGGTTATAAACCTATGCTTTATACATCCATGTAATGATTTTAAATTTTACTTCTTCTTTCTAGAGTATGAATGTGCTCTCTGAACACTATTAATAAATATCCTTAATTGTGACAGAATGTAATATTTCTGAATAAATAAATAAATAAAACTTCTTCTTTCACACAAGTACAATAAAATAGTTTTTTTAACAATGTCATTGCCTTGATTAAGTATTTTTTATATTTTTTTCAAACTTAAAAATATTTTAAAAGGTTACATAGTTAGTATATTTCATTTAATTTCCTTGAAAACATGTTATTAACGTTAAATAATATTAGTTTTCAAAAATTATTGTTTATAATTTTTTCGCCACTCTCCGTTACCTTCTACAACTTTCTATATTAGATATTGTTTTTTCTAAAATTCTCTGCTCGATATATTATTCGTGCGTATACCTTCTGACTAGTATGATTCATTTTAGACCTGGATAAGAATTTTTAATTTTTTTCTCTTTTATTCAATTATCAAATTGTTTCAAAAGTTATATTAGCAATTTTTCGTAACTCTAAATAATGCGAGATGATTAATTATTTAAAATAAACTATATTAAAGGTATATTGAATATTTAATAGTTGACCGTTGCATTATAAAGGAAGGAGATGGTCCGGGGTTGCGGTCATAAAAAGGCTAAATAGTGGTAAAACTAGTGGTAACTAAATAGTAGTGGTAACCACTATTTAGCCTTTTTATGACCGCAACCCCGGACTATCTCCTTCCTTTATATTAAAGGTACTTAGAGGAAGATGTATATGAATATTGGACATTTAAGCTCTGTAAAGTGACATCAATGGAGATAAGACCTAAATGGTATGAAACACCATTTAATTATAAAATGATACACCGAGTTTAATCAAAATCGTTAGAGCCGTTCTTGAGAAAATTGTAAAAATGTGTTTCCGGTTACTTCCGGTTAGCCGATTTCAAGGAAAATGTTGGTGTCACATCTCAGGCATATATCTTCTTGAATACGCAATATGAGTTTCATACGACTTTACGTTTTTGAGCTGGACTGCTAACATACACACGCAGACCATTTTTCGCGACTTGGTTATTTGGACTCAGGATATCCCAAAACGCGTATTTCCGTTGAAAACTCAGATTAAAAATTGTTCACGATCGCAATACTTACCCTTACTATACATCAATTACATACGTAAGGGAAAATAAAAACATATTTATGTTGGGCTCTAAATGCGTTTTTTTTTTATTCAAGATATTTACAACTGTATTACAATATAAATACATCAAGTAAATGTGTATAATTACGGTTAAAAATATTTTAAATTTTTTTTTGTGATTAAAATATGTATGGAAAAATTTAGTTGGCCTATTTTACAGGAAGTAACTCTTGGTTTTTACAATGCCTGATTTTACAAAAGCAAAACAAATCGATTAGTACATTATAATCTAAAATCAATGTAGAGCAAAAGCTGACAACGATAATATAAAACAATGTTAAAAGTTTTTTTTTTCTTCTCCATCCTTTGGTACCACCCTTGGACACGAGATCGAAATTTATGAACAAATCTGAAAAAAAAATTCAATGAAATAGTTCATTTGACGATTGTAATGTTATCTCTTTGTTTCAAAGTAACAATATTAGTTTGACAAAACAAAGCCAAGAAACGTTTTCCCCAACGGGTTCTAGAAGCTAAGAAAAAATAAACTGCCTGTTTGTTATCTCGATTGGAGAATACAATATGAGAGAACAAAGAATCTCTCGTTTTGGCTACTAGATTTTCGTACTCTGCCTCTTCTTTTAACAGCCTTCTTAAATTCACTTATTTCTAAGGTTTAAGTAATTATGCATTATCGTTTTATTTTTTGTTGATAATAGTTTAATATAATTAGATGGATAAGTTGTTAATACTTTTATTTGTCCAACTTGGATAGTTCCTCAGGTGTTTCTTACTATAAAACTGTACTATACTAACCAAACCATGTTTGTGCTAAGAGTGTGACTTAGTCCTCAGACTTAATTATCTTTCTCAGCTATTCGTAAAGTGACTTTAAGAAGTTTCGTTGAACTACGATCTCCCAAGTGTCCTTTCAGTTATGAAACTAATATTTAGTAGCAAAATAGTTTTGGAAATTCGCCTTTTACGTCCAAATTCAATTAGGCAGTTGTGAGATTGGTCTTTTGTTGGGAAGTTATGGGTTCGTCTCCATGTAGGTACTCAATTTTAAAATTAGATAACTTAAGATAAATCAGTCCATAATAGTACGTACTTATTTATGGAGTACTCAAATTTTAAAGGCGGATTAATACTTTTTCCTTATTCGATTACAACGATTCATCTTTGAAATAACAACGAAAATTGTAATGATTTTTTGTCTCTTTTAATGCTTTGTTGCAGTGAATTCAAAACACTTATTTTCAAATACGAATGAACATAGGAAATATCTAATCGACCAATCAGTTATTGAGATAAGAGGTTTTAGTATCGATTTTGAATACATTTAGCAATGTCATTTTTATGTCTGAATTAAATAAAGCATCCAAGTAGTATCGGAAAAAAGCAGCGGTCTACTAAAACCTCACAGTTTCTTGCGTTTTTTTTTCTCTCTCTTTCACTCTTTTAGTAATGGAGTTGAAAAGCCATTAGAAGAACTGAATGACACTATAATTAGATCTTTCCGAATACCACAGGCCGAATTACAGAACTTGAAGCATCATATCCTAATTGGAATGTTTGCGTTGATCATGGGAAGGCTTTAGCTCGACAACTCGAAAGCTAGTGTTCTAGATTAACTAAATTTATCCAATGGTTGAATTGAATATAATATTTTATCCCCAAATATATTATTACAGTAAGGCTCAAAATCGGTTTTTTACCAAATATAAGCTCATTTCATGCTCAAATACCATGAATTGGGTACCATTGGATTCAGAATTTCACGGGTGGTTAGCGAATGGTATTCTCCACTTTTGTTTTTCTTTCTAAAATAAATAAAGTCGATACAAACATTTTGCTAAGCTTCAATACTGGAACGGTGGTAGGTCTGTAGATCGATACGGAACAAATTGGATCTTGAAGATTTTGATGCGTACAGCAAGACCCGGATAGTTCCTTCGTAAGTATCTGATCCTGCGTTTTTAAGCCCCAAAACGTACTATTTTCGAGATAACGCAAGGCATAGGGTTCGCATCCACACAACCTTACATTAATTTTAGTACTGTCATTGAATACCTGTCTCATTTCGTCGAATTGAGGTCTCTATGGTCGAGAGAGGAGGAGTTTATATTATTTATCGATGATGTTTTTGATCGGCTATATCATCGTTAATTTTTCACCAAATCTCAAGATTGAGCCAGCAATTTCGAAGGCTTCCTTCTCCTTCAGGCAGGCAAAATAGTCCAATCACCCTGAAAATTCAAGCAAACGAGTTATAAAAGGAAACAAACCTTATATCCTTTGTCGATTATATTTATCGATAAAGTAACATTTGATTTCTTTATCTTTTGATACGCTGTATTCTTTTATTTTCTTATTAATTTGGCATTTGATAACAATATGCTGTGCGAATTTTTCGCATGGGCCTACTAGTTATAAATAATCTCTTTGACAATTTAACCTGCAGATCATCAGTAGCTGTGGTTCACTCACCTCATGCTGAGTTCAACAGTGAGTGCTGTTCCCATCGTTTGCCTTGACCCGACTTCTTACAAATCTGCGAGTGATTAGCGGACTCATAATGAGGATTTATAGCTGGGCACTTTATAGACCTTGACTTACTTTAGAGTCACGTGACCCAAGGACACGGGTCGTTTACCGTCCACTATTGCACTCCCCTCCCCTCACCCCGAGGTTAGGGTCGCCCCGGCAGCACCGTACCCTCTCGAAAATACTCCTTCACGGGGCATTACCTCAGGATATTACTGACCAGCTTGTACTATATCCTCTGACAGCTGCCCTCCCCTTATCAATTAGTCGATCTGTCGGCAGTGCCATTGCTCCATTATCCCGGAGATTATAATGTCCTCCTTGACACCTGTTGGGGTCCTATTTAGGCCTGTTTCATAGACTGCGTTAGTCACTGATTCACGAAACTTGGAATAAGCCTTATACTCCCTTCTCATCTATTGTGATCTGCGTTCGTAGAATTAATGTTCTTTCTTTCCGTCATATGTGATATCATTTTATTTAAGATAACGCCGGAAATTAATAAAAATAAAATCGAACTTCTAAATGATATTTTAATCTATTTTTAAATTACAGTATAATTTGAGAACTGAAATAAAACAACAATTCACTTTTGAAAATTCTGTAATACTTCTTTTTGATAAATGACACATTAACTTCACTTGAGGTGGGGTGTCAACAATTAGAATAATGCATCAGCCCAAAATAAAAATTGCAATCATATGATGTACAACTACAGTCATAAAAAAAAATTATACGGCTAAAGGTATCACTTATTTTATAATAAGAACAGTATTATTATAAGACTCTACATTATTTATTTTTCGGTACAATTATGGCGTGTCAGGATATATTCCGTGGTTCAAACCACTGGTTATCGAATTATTAACATCCGCCTGAAACTTCGTAAATAGTTTCATCTCATCGTAACCTACAACTATTATATTTACAAAAACTGTTAGAATTGGGGCGTTTTCAATCTGGAGGGGGAATAAACTTTGTCTTTGTGATTAGGTGCTAAAAACTCTTAAATATTCATTTGCTTTCTACTTTAATCGTAAGATAAATTAATCAGAAAATCGAGAAAAAAGGGAAACCTACAAAAATATCAGGCCGCTTATATAACCTTGTTCTTTTGACAATTTGGGGGTATTGGTCATGCAAAACGGCTGAATATTGTTAAAGGCCACCTTTATTCTCGACTTTGTGCTCATGTTATTTTACGATTAAAGTGGAAAGAAAACGAGTATTTACGGGTATTTAGTACCTAATTAAATATACATAGTTTGCCGATGTCCAGATTGAAAACGTCCCAATTCCGAGAATTTTCGATAATAAAATATTTGTAGGTAAAGATGACATGAAGCTATTTATCAAGTTTCAGCCGGACGTTAACAATTTGATAACCGGACGTTAATAATTTGATAAAGAGGGGTCTGTACCACGGACTATTTATTAGTTTTTGTGAGTGGTCTAAAAATATTGGGTTATTTGTCCGATATAACCTCGTTGTTTTGAAAATTAAGGCCACCTTTTTTCTGTTTCAAAATAACAAGGTTGTGTATGACAAACGGCCTAATATTTTTGTAGGTCACCTTTTTTCTCGACTTTGTGATCAAATTGTCTTACGATCCAAGACGAAAAAAGCAAATGAATAATTGAGAGTTTTTAGTAGCTAATTAAATATACAAAGTCCGCCCCCTCCCCTCCAGATTGAAAACACCCCAATTCAAAGAGTTCTCGTTAATAAAATAGTTGGAGGTTACGATGAGATGAAACTATTTACGAAGTTTCAGGCGGGTGTTAATAATTAGACAAAAAGGTGTCTGTACCACGGACTAATACCATTGAAAGAATATGTACCAGATGTCACAATTATAGGGTACCTAATCCTCTGCCTCGCTTTCTAAACGCCTTCCAAACACCGCTTTGCCATGACATGGGAGATTTTCCCTTTGTGTCCTTCTATTAAACGGTTTTCGTATACGTTTCTGACAACCCTCATGGTCCATCCTCAGGATGTACCCGAACCATCTTAGCTTGAACTCCTTTACCAGATAATTGTTTCTGGCGGTTTCTGACGTTATACACAGATAACGAATAGGAATCAATATTGCATGAGTGGATAGATAGATTTTTCAGCAAATTAAAAAAATTGAGGACTTCTACTCAGACGAATATAAATATAATTTCTAAAGCAGATAAGAATTGGTGATTCAAATGATATTAATTACGTGATTTGAAATCCCTAAAGCCCTAGTAATCTAAAATATTTTACGTATTCAGCTTATTAGTAGAATGAATATAGAATTCATAAACCTGCTAAAATTCCCAAGCCAAAGAATAACCTGGTGCTAGAGGAGAGAGGAAGGAGGTACTTCTTCTGCATTAATTTGACTAACAACCAGTTTTGACAGTCAAATGAAAGATGTCCCCTCAACCAAAATAAAAAAAAAAGAATGTATTTTCCAGCTCAGAGAAAAAGACTATGACATCTCGTTTGTTTGAAGGTGCAGCTTAATTAAATCACATCAGATTAGATGCAAACTAAAAATTAGAATGGAAAGATTGTTATTCGCATCATATATTCGTTATTACATTAACAGTATCGACCCACAAAGATTAAATTGATATGACGAAAATAAATAACAAAGCCTTCAGGCTGATAATACTACTATAACAATAAAGTTATAAATAAAAAATCTTTGTCCCCCTCTTCAGCATATAATATGCAGCAGTATTGGTTAAGTCTTAGTTATTAATAACCTTGGATAATGGTTAAAACCAGATTTAAAAAAATTATAAAACTTTTTTAAATAGTTTCATTTTAACGGTTTCTGTAAACATTTTTATAAAAAAAATGTTTAACATAAAATTTCTTAGGAATGTAACAGAAACCTGCTATATAGTTTCAGGTTTATTGTAAAAGCTTAACGTTTAATTCTTCAATTTCATAAGAACCACTTCCGTTAAATGAAAAGTAAACTGTAATTGGGCTTAGATTTTTTTTTTTTATTTATTTTGTTATTTTAAATTTGCCACTGCGTTGGAACGCATCAAGCAAATGTGTTGGCGTTAATTATATCTTCTTGATTCCTGATATCTTCTTAAATTTTCAACAGATCTCTAGGCCACTGCCTTTTTAGTCGTCTTTGATGCTCACCAGGTAACAGGGAGGAAGATAGAGATAGAACGAGTGGATTTGGATGATTGAGAGTAGAAGTGTGAAATGTTGTGTATTTGTTGTGTATGTAAGATTTTACTTTTGGTATGTTCATGTCTTTGTGTATGGTGTGATTTGAAATAAACCAAGGAGCATTGACAATTTTACGGAGTATTTTGGATTGTGTGGTTTGAATTTTGTTGATGTGTGTGTGTTTTGCGGAACCCCAAAGTTCTGCTCCGTATGTCCAAATAGGTCTTAGTATAGTGGTGTAGATTAGTCGCTTGTTTAGTAAGTTGAGTGGAGATCTGTAGTCTAAAAGATGTGACAGTTGTTTATATCGTCTGGTCAGTTCTTGTTTTTTTAATTTAGTGTGAATGTTCCAGGAGAGTTTTTTGTCCAAGTATAGTCCGAGATACCGTACATGTGTTTTTGAGGGAACTGGTTTATTGTCTATTGTCACAGAAGGACACGAGATTTTCCTCAGGGAGAAACTAACATGAGTTGACTTGCTGGGATTGATGTTAATTCCCTATTTGTGAAACCATTTTTCAAGGACGTGCAGGTGATTTTGAAGGGCTATTGAAGCGATAGTGGGATTTTTGTGAGAAGAAAGTACTGCCGTATCGTCAGCAAAGCTATAGAGAATGGTGCTAGGGTGCTCAGGGATATCAGATGTGTAGACAGAAAATAGAAGAGGGCTTAAAACACTACCTTGTGGTACACCCGCAATTTGAGGAAAGAAGGGAGAAGTAGAGGAATCAATAGTAATACAGAAGAACCTGTCAAGAAAGAAAGATTGAAGAATCAGAAAGTAAGTTGAAGGAAGGTGTCGTTTTATTTTCCACAGTAAACCTTTGTGCCATACGCTATCAAACGCTTTCTCAATATCCAGGAATATCGCTGAGCAGAATTCTTTTTTTTTCGAAGGCGACTGAGATAACATCTACTATACGATGACACTGTTGTACAGTGGAATGGTAAGAACGAAAGCCAAATTGATGATTCGGAATAACTTCCCGACTTTCTAGGATTGGCTTTATTCTAAGAAGAAATAATTTTTCAAATATTTTGCCCATTATGGGTAAGAGTGCAATCGGACGATAAGAAGAAGGGTTACTGGTAGGTTTAGAAGGCTTAGGTATCATTTTTATTGTAGAAAGTTTCCAAAGGAGAGGGAAGTAAGTTGTGCGTAAGATAGCATTATAGATGTGAGTAAGAAAGATAATGGCTTTTCGGGGTTGGTGGCGAAGGATGAAGGGAGTGATAAGATCATAGCCAGGAGCTTTTTTTTTTTTGAAAGTCATTTGAGTTCCTTGTAAATGTCTTTTGGGTGAAATGCTGGCGGAGGTGGTGATAAGGGTAGTGGGGTTGTCAAATCGTCTTCAATCTTAGTATTGTGCGTGTTGTCCTGAATATTATTTGTCCCAAAAACCTGAGCAAGATGTTTTGCGAATTCATTAGCTTTTTCTTCGCCTGTTATGGCCCAGGTATTGTCCGTCCGTCGGAGAGGATATTGAACATCTTTTGTCTTAAGTATACGTCTTGTTGCTGTCCATATTGATTCGTTTCTATTGTTCATTGAATTTAGGTAGTCCTTGTAACTGTTATTTTTAAATGCTGACAGTTCTTGTTGAAGTTTTCGGGTTAGTCTGTTAAGAGCTGTTTTGTGTGATGGATATCTGCTTCTTTGCCACAGAGCTCTAGTTCTGCGTTTTTCTTTTATGAGATTGCGTATACCCAGAGGCAGGTAAGAATCAGTTTTGGTTAGTGACCTCGTTGGTGTAGTCGAATGCCAGATCGCATTGTGTATGCATTCTGTAAAGTCGTTGACTGCGTCGTCAAGTTCGTCTGCTGTATTGATGCAAGTATTTAGTGTAATTTTGTTGTTCAAGTAATTTTGAAAGTCGTCCCAGTTTATGAAGCCATTAATTAAAGTCGGTGGTTTAGATTTTGCGAAAGGGTGTTTTGACAGTTCTAGTAAAATTGGGCCATGATCAGATGATAAATCGGAAAGAGAGGAAATGTTGGAGTGTGGGAGTGGTAAGGAACGTGTAACAAAGAAGTCGAGAAGATCGGGAGATTTTGATAGAGAAGTTGGCCAGTAAGTAGGTTGTGATGGGGAAATAATAGATAGTTTAAGATCCTCAATGCATTTTAGTAATCTTTTACCTCGAGTGCTTGATAGTCTAGAGCCCCACTTTAAGTTCTTAACATTGAAGTCTCCACCTACTAAGAAATGTTTCTCCATTGGTAAGAAAAGATTCTTCATTTCATCAGTAGAGACAACTTTGTTGGGAGCAATATATACTGCAGAGACCAAAAGCTGCAGTTTTGGTGAGTTGAAAGAAATATTGGTATACTGAATGGTATTAGTTGGGTTTGCAGGAAGTATATGATGGTTTAAAGATTTGTCCACAATGATTGCTGTACCTCCATGACCCGTATGGTCTGGATGATCGGTCCTGTAAGTTTCGTAACCTTGTATCTTGAATGTTTGTTTGTCAGTTAAATGAGTTTCTGTTATTAGTGCAATATTTATGTTGTGTACTTTTAGACAGATTTCTAGTTCGTTTTTGCGTAAGAGCAGACCATTAGAGTTCCACAGGAGTATTTTAAGAGAAGGTTGTGTTGGATTAATCATTGGAAGAGTTTGAGATGAGAGCAGAGACTAATTTAGTGAGAAGTTCCAGAATTGGTGAAAGAAGGGATTTTAGGTCAGATAAAAAAGGTTCTATTGAAGATTTTATAGCCAATAATTTGTCCTAATTGGGCTATACATGATTCTAATGTGTCGTTTGTTTGATTTTGATTTTTTATATTTAAATCGACGAAATTTTTAAATGAATGATTTTCTAAAAAATAAAAGTTCTTAAAAGCTTTTTAAAGTTTACTTTAAATTTTACAAATGGAACAGCTTTTTTTCCAAAAGAACTGAAAAACTATCGAAAATAAAGATTCTTGTGATACTAAAACTTTATAAAAATAAAAGTTTTTTTTTCGTTTCAAACTCTGGTTAAAAATAAGTAAGTTTTTAGCATTCATCTACTTTTTACTAAGAACTATCCAATACTAGGGACATAATATAAACATTTAATGAATAGGCTGAAGAGAGGGACAACGGCTACCTGAAACGTACAAATCAATAAAAAAATATTCTACAAACTGAGAGTGATTATTTTATTGAATTCGATTTATTTGCAAAAAGTTAGAAGAAACTATAGTTCTGGTTGAGGAATTTTTTAAAATTTATTTAAAATAAAATAAGATAAAAAATAAAACTATTTGTTATTTTTTAAAAATATAACCTTCCAGTAATACCAAAACCTTTTTAAAAAATAGGTGATAATAATTTCAAAATTATACCCTTTTAATAAACAAAATTGTATTTAGATTTTTACAAGGACTAAAAATACCTTGATTGAATAATTTTTAAATATGAATTAATAAATAAATATTTTATGAACTAATTAAAACATCTTGTCATTCAACATGATAACAATGTAAACGTTTGTTTCGATAATAATTATTTCTTTAAAAAATTGTGTTTGTATATACATATGTATATATATATTTTATATATATATATATATATATATTATATATATATATATATATATATATATATATATATATATATATATATATATATATTATATATATATATATATATATATATATATATATATTTATAAATATATATATATATATATTTATAAATATATATATATATATATATATATTTATAAATATATATATATATATAAATAAATAAATAATAATATAAATAATAAATATATATATATATATATTTATAAATATATATATATATATATATATATATATATATATATATATATATATATATATATATATTTATATAAATAAATAAATAATAATATAAATAAATAAATACATATATATATATATATATATTATATATATATATATATATATATATATATAATATATATATAATATATATATATATGTATGTATGTATTTATTTATTTATATTATTATTTATTTATATATATATATATATATATATATATATATATATATATATACATATGAGGTTAATTACGTGTATATATATATACACGTAATTAACATCATCAACAAAAAGTTTTATAATTTTTCACATTTAAAATATGTATTTTCAAATATTACCAACAACCATTTATGCCGTTGTTTTTTTTTTAAATTCCTGTTAAAAAAAAATAATATTTACAAGATTAAAATTTCGTCATTAAAAATCACAGCGATAGGACTATACAAGAATAACTTAATAAAGAATGATCATATTCTCAAAAGGTAAGATTTCCGTTTTATATTAATTTTCGTGAATTTTGAAATACATTACAATGTTATGTAAATGCATGTAAATACATTACAATGTATTGTAAACATTTAATGAAGAGTTCATCTACATCATAAATGTACTCAAATGGACTCCATTCTGGTTTTACATAAATAAAATTACAAAAGTTTCAACTTTCTAAAACTTCTTTTCAGCTAAAAAGTAAATACGTAATGGATGCTAAGAATATATAAAAAAAGAGAGGTCAATTTTCGTTTTAAATTTTACATTTATGAATATTATGATTATAATTACAATTTACGTACTAAGTTAATAGTTAACTGCTAAGTTAATATTTCGATCAAGTTATATTAATTAGTAATATAGCAGTAATAATGTCTTTTTCTCTAAATCTTTTAAAAAAGTGTATTTAGGTTTTTCAAAATTTACATTATTCAAGATGTAAGATATACAAAATTTTATGAAGATAGTGTTCTTTATATTACTCAATAAATGTTTTATAGAAAAATGAATTTATAGCAGAAATTGCGTCACTCTGTCATGGTATGATATAATATGAAGAACCTCAAGACCTGTTTTTAACATTTAGATTAATATGAACGTTCAGAAGGTGAAAATAAATTTTTAATTACTTTTTAACCAATCATTTCCCCACCATGAAATTTTGCATGAATTGAAATAATATAATGGCGGAACAAAAAGCCATAAGCTGTTCCTTCAGCTTAATTAATTCAAAAATCTATATAAAAAGAAATTGTAATGTATTTATTTTGTATAAACTGATACCAAAAATCATAAAAATCGAATATGTAGAAGTGAAGGCATCTGGTGATTTTAAATGGTTGGGCTCTATAGTTTTTAAATTAGTAACTTGAAGTTAAAAAATTATAACACTTAAAATGTGGAACATGGTTAGTGTGATTTGGAATAGCTGTACCCATTTCTTTTCATTGTAGATTGGTTTATAATTATTATACTTTTTTGTTATAAGAAGAATAGTCAAAGAATAATAGAATAATAAAAATTCATTTTTTTTATTACCCTGAAGAGACAAATTATAAATCAATTAACAATTTCAATATAAAATATTGTATAAAAAAAATTTGCATTGTATTTATGAATAACGAATTATAAAATGAGAAAACATGCTCGAAATCACAAATAGAAATTAAGATGATTGATTTTATTATAATTATGGTTATTTTTTGTAATTAATTATAATACCAAAAAAAAATTTAAAAATCTCAGAAAAATAACATCATCGCATAAAACCCTTTCATACCCTAATGACCTTGTAATCTTCCATACCCTAATAACCAATTTGCTAGCTAATAATATGCAGTTCGGAATATTTGACAATGTCATATTGCAGAAGAATGAAAATTCTATTTTTACCATTCCGATTTCTGGAAACGTTTTTTGTATAGTTGGATAAATAGGTAGAAATATGTAAGTATATTTTTAAACATGGTAAAGAAAGAAGACTCAATATAGTTATAACTGGAAAGGAAAGTACAGCTTTAGCTACCGAAAGGAAATACATATAGCTATTCCAGGCATCCTTCAATAAGCTCTCCACATTTTTTCTGAGCACTTGGAAGGTAAGGCCTATATCAGAAATTTAGATAAGATTTCTTTTGCTATAGTCCATGGTACAGACCCTTTTATATCAAATTATTACCATCCGCCTGAATAATTTCAACTCATCGTAACCAAGAACTTTTTTATTTACTCTAATTGTAGGAGTCTGGACTTTTTCAATCAGCAGATCGGCTAACTTTTTCTATTTAATTAGGTACTAAACTCGTAAATACTCATTTGCTTAAATCCACTTCAATCGAAAGATGATGAAAGAAAATGAAATGAAAAAAAAAATTTTATTATTCTGGGACTGTTGTCCCTTTAGAACAAATTATAAGTACAGATTGTATGTCTGTGTGGTTACAGTTGGATTATATATTTACAATAAGAGTTGACTAAAACTAAAAATACTGAAGAAGAGAAAGAAAAGAATAAGAAAACTGTACATATATATGAGATACTAAAAATAACCTAAATAAATTGAGGTAATCTCTGGGGGTGCTTAGATATTTCTCTTAAGTATATTTCGCAATCAGTCGGATTGAGAAAGGAGTGGGCGTTTAAAGAGAAGAGGTTTCAAAGAGGAAACTCATTGAGCGTGTCGAATATCAGCAGAGATGGAATTCCAGAGGGAGGCGGCTTGTATTGCAAAGGATTTGTCAAACGCAGCAGTTCGGTGAGGAGGAGGATAGAGGTCGGAAGTATGGGATCTAGTGGGACGGGATTGGATGGAGTATTTGAATTGTAAGCTGTGAAAAATATAGGAGAATCGATGAGTTCTAATGATTTGGTACAGAAAGGTGGCTAGGAAGTACTGACGGCGATAGGATGGGTAGAGCCACCTCTACTCAGTGGGGTAATATGTGTATCCCTTGAGATTCTGAAAACAAATCGTAATGCACAATTCATTAGGCCTTTAAGTTTGGCCTCGGAATCTCCCGATAGTTCACCGTAAACCATACAGCCACAGTCGAAGTGGGGAAAAACAAGGGAGGAAACTAGGAGCTGACGGGACTTATATGGAAGGAGATATCGTAGACGATTGAACAGTTTTAGGGTAGAGATAGTGCGACGGAAAATTTGGGAGATGTGTGGTTTCCAGGATAGGGTTTGATCAAAAGTAACACCTAGGTTTTTAACGGTGGTGTGGAATAAGGTAGGCGAATTGTTCAGGAGAAGATTGGGAGATACCGGGTAGGATTCGACGAGTGAGGGAGATCCGATCAAGATGGCTTTTGTCTTCTCGGCGTTCAGAATGAGCCTGTGATTTGATCAGAAAATCTTGAAAAATGTGTCCTTCATAAATATTGATCCGTATGGCATGACTTATCTCTCCTCTCTTCTCGACATATCAAAATAACGAAGTTATAGAGGCCTAACGGCCCAATATTTTTGTTGGCCACCTTTTTTCTCGATTTTATAATCAAATTATCTTTCGATTAAACTAGAAAGCAAACGGGTGTTCATGAGTTTTTAATGTCTAATTAAGTAGATAAAGTTTATCGACCTAAATAGATTCCGAGAATTTCATAAAATAAAAGAGTTGTAATGATGTAGGTTGACCGTGATATGAAATGAGGAGTTGATCGGGGGGTGCGGTCAAATAAATACTAAATTATACAAATAGTATTATTAAATTTTTTTTCCGACGTTTCGACCCACTTTGCAGGTCTTCATGTGGGCTACAAAAGATACAAAAAGAGTGAAAATAAAATAAATGAATATAAGTAGATATAAAATAAGAAGTTGTCTGATAAATAAATAAAAAGATAATATCAGAGATATAGTGGGTGACAGTTTAGTTAAATATCAAGTATATATATATATATATATATATATATATATAGACGATACAAACAAAAATGGAAAATAAGTATGAATAAAAATAGAAAACGAAGGAGAATATAGGATGTAAGTAAAAAGTAAACAGATTGCGATAAAAGATAAGCAATGATGAGTGTATAATAAACTAATAAAGATTACATTTGATAACTGTAGGTTAATAGATAAAGAAAATGAATGTTAACAAATAAAGAGATTGAAAATTGAATAAGTATTGATATACTAAAGCTAAAATAAGAATAAGATAACATAATAATAAGATATCAGTGGGTAACAAGTGAAGGTTACATTTGATAACTGTAGGTAAACAGATAACGGGACTAAAGGTTAAGAAATAAAGGAATCGAAAGATTAATAGGATAACATTAGTTGTAATATCGTTATGATAAATTATTAAGTATAAATAAACTATATAAAAAAAAAATTAAGAAGAGAAATAAGTTCCGCGCATACGCTTGATTTGAATGCCCACATTTCACATCGTGTCCCACAGGTTTACTATTTTTTAGTAGAATAAGTGCTCAGTTTTACTTTTAAAAAAACTAGTTAGGCTGACATCAAAACAACAACAATGGACTAACACCACAGTGAGTAGTGTTGTTATTTACTGTGTACTGTTACATACAGTGAATTTAGTGGTTTAGCGTCTATAGGCTTTATCTCTATCGCCAGATCAGCTGACGGTTCCCCACTCCAGTTGTAGCCCAGCCAGGTAACTGACTGGTCCACAGTCGGCGGTTCATCCATTATAAGATCACGCAGATGTAGTTTTATTTTATTTTTTTCTTATTTTTTATTTTTTTTTTTTTAGATATTACCACCAAGTGATGTCAACTAAGCGGTCCTATTCAGTTGGCTCTACCACTCGTAATTCTCCGCCTAAACAGAAAACACGTCGCAGTAAGCGATCAACACTCCCCGGAACTCCTCCAGCGAACACTCAAGTATCTGTGTCTCAACCACAGCCAAGTACGTCTTCACAAGAAATGGATTCTCCCTTATTTACACCTAATCCATACCAGGTGCTTAAAAATGACAGGGAAGTGATGGAAGATGCACCTATACCCAGAGAACCATGCCAACCCCCTATCTTTGTCAAAAATTTGAGAAATTTCCAGTTGTTGTGTACTCAACTTAATAAAATCTGCCCAGGTAGCTATACATGCCTAAACAGAACCAATGATACAAAAATAAAACCGGCCACACCTGAAGCGTACCGAAAAATAGTAAAATATTTAACAGACACAAACGCGGACATTCACACATACCAGTAGAGGCAGAAAAGATTACTACGAGTTGTAATAAGAAATTTACACTCCTTAACCCCAACCGAAGTGATTAAAGAAGAGTTAACGGCTTTAGGGTTCAAAATACATCAGATAACCAATGTATTATAAGAAAATAAAGATAAACCAGATGTAAAGAATAAAATCCCATTGCCCTTATTTTTCGTCGATCCAGAGCCATCGCCTGGGATCGAAAAAATATATGATGTGAATAGAATTTTGTACACCAGCGTAAAGGTCGGAAAACCGTACCCAAAAATAGAATTCATCCAGTGCCATAATTGCCTGGCATATGGCCACACCAAGTCTTATTGCCACCACTTATCACGCTGCGTGAAATACGGTAAAACACACAAGTCTGGCGAGTGTACCAAACCAATTACAGATCCAGCAGTCTGTGCCCTATGCCTGGAAAGCGATACACCCAACTATAAAGGATGCTAAATTTATAAAAATCTTAAAGCGAGATATATGAAACCCAGGGACCCTGATGATACACCTAAACCAAGAAGAGGAGCTGCTAAAGGAGGAGCTAAAATCGTGGACTCTAAAGTTTCCTTTGCTAAGTTACTCGGAGGTAGATACCCGACTAATGAATGTGAGGCCCTACCGCAAGAACAAACTCAACCTCAATCTCAATATCCTATCCCACCTAATGTACTTAATCAACAACAACCTCACCAACATCAAACCCAATATGTTCCTCCACAGCCTACTGATACAGATCGAACCAGTTTATTGACATCCTTTCTTTCAGAATTTAAATCCCTTGTTACCCCACTGATATCACTTCTCACTAACCTAGTATTTCACCTTATTCCTCCTTTAAAATATCCTTAAATGACTTCCATCAAACCCTTATCCATTCTCCTTTGGAATGCAAATGGTGTTAGAAATCATATACACGAACTAACAGCCTTACTACAAGACAAGTACGTAGACGTAGCCCTAATAACGGAAACTCGACTGACCAAAAAGCATCTCCTAAAAATACCACAATACATAACTTACGGTACCGACCATCCTGACGGTAGAGCACATGCCGGTACTGCACCAATCCCTCTCCCATCACCTACTCCCGCTGCCTACACAAGAAACCTTCTCCTTTCCTATTACCGTTGCATCAGCGTATTGCCCTCCAAACCAATCCATCTCCAATACCCAATTTAGTTCCTGTTTCATTTCCGTAGGACATCATTTAATCTTGGGTGCAGACTTAAACGCCAAGCATCACCAATGGGGTTCAAGAACCACGAATTCTCTTGGTCGGACATTGCTGTCTGTACTCAATTCCCAAAATTTTACCCTTCTTCCACCCAACTACCCTACCTACTGGCCCACTGATCCTAACCGTAATCCCGACATCCTCGATTTCTTTATCCATAATGGTTTAGGTGCTCTCAACCATTCCGTTGCCCGTCTTGACGAGCTTTCCTCAGATCACAGCCCATTAATACTCCAAGTATCACTAACTCCTATTCCTAAACCCTCTCCACCGTCCTTCATCAGAGGCCCAGTTAACTGGAAACTCTTTCATCAAATCTTTTCCGATAAAATTGACCTCACAGTAACCCTGAAAACCCCTAAAGACCAGGAAAATGCAGTACATTCCATCACTACCAAAATTCAAGAAGCAGTCTGGACTGATTCTTCCCCGGATTACTCCTCGAAAATCCTTAAGAAACATAATTTACCTCAACACCTCTTTGAACTAATCCACATAAAACGCCGTGCCAGATTATTATGGCAACGTACCAGACATCCTGCCGACCGCCACTCCTACAATTATCACTGTAAATAATTAAAACAAGAAATAGCCACCTTCAGATCCCAATCATTCAATTCCAACCTCACCACACTGTCTGCTCATGATAATTTCCTTTGGAATATTACCAGAAAAATCCACAAATCCTATAATATTTCCCACCCTCGTCGACGAGGTGATGGCTCCTGGGCAGCAGCTCATGAAGATAAAGCCGAGGAGTTTGCCAAATACCTTTCCTATACTTTCACTCCTCATCCGGAATCCCATCCCAGGCACACAGTAAATGTAGAAGAATCCCTCTCAACACTTATCCCGCTCTCCTTACCACCTAAAGCTGTTAATCCCTCTGAGGTCAAATACCTTTTATGGTAAATCACTTCTCGCAAATCTCCTGGATATGACCTTCTAACCCCATAGATCCTTCGACAACTTCCATCCAAAGCCATCATGTTTCTCACATATATTACAATTGCATCCTACAAACTACCCACTTCCCTCTTTTACGGAAACATTCCACCATCGTCCTCTTCTTTAAACCAGGCAAACCTTCCAACAATACAGCATCCTATAGACCAATTAGAATACTCCCAATCTTCTCAAAAATTTTTGAAAAGATCCTACTGAAACGAATCCTACCTATAATCGAATCCTATAACTTTTCTACTCATCAATTCGGATTTCGTCCCCAACATCCCACTGTCCAACAAGGACTCCGAGTTGTTGACCATATATCCTCAACCCTAGAAAGTAAGCAGTATTGCTCGGGTGCATTTCTGGACATAGTGCAAGCTTTTGACTGGGTATGGCACGCCGGATTACTCTTCAAGCTTAAAATCCACCTACCACAGTACTTATACCTAGTACTCCGATCCTATCTTTCCGACCGCTCCTTCCGAGTTCGCTGTGGCACCGAGTTCTCAATTGAGGCTGGCGTTCCTCAAGGCAGCGTCTTGGGCTCTATCCTTTACATTGTCTTCACTGCTGATATTCCTGTCCATCCCGATACCCTCCTGGCAACTTTCGCTGATGACACTGCTATCCTTTCTTCCAACTCAGATCCTAAAACAGCGTCCGCAAGCTTACAAAATCACCTCTTCCTGAACACTGGTGTAATAAATGGCGCATCAAGGTAAACGAATCTAAATGTAAACACAGTACCTTCACCCTTCGGCGTAATACCTGCCCACCAGTTTATTTTAACTCCATTCAGCTTCCTTTCTCAGATACAGTCCGGTATCTTGGCTTTCTCTTAGACAGACGACTATCATGGAATCTACATACTAGACTTAAAAGACAGGAACTTAACAGACGATATGGACAGCTATATAGACTGCTGAATAGAAAATCTAAACTTTCTGGTGAAAACAAATTACTGATTTACAAGACAATACCGAAACCCATCTGGACTTACGTACTAGAACTATGGGGAAAAGCTAAATTTTCTAACATCAAACGCATCCAATCCTTTCAGTCTAAAGTCCTCGGTACAATAGTCGATGCTGTCTTCTATGTAACCAATAAAACTCTGAATAATGACCTTAATATCCCATTTATTCCTGATCTTATCCCAGTCAAATTTTCCGAAAATTCACCAGAACCTTTCGCATCACCCAAATCCCGATATACAATCCCTATCAAGCACCACCCATCCCTACAATCCCCTTCGTAGGTTAAAGCGGCAGTGGCCACGAGACTTTTTGTAAATATGGATATTTTGGAGTTCTAGCAATGGCCAGATTCTCCAATCAAGTCATGAATATCTGTGGCTGCAGCGCTCTTACTCATCCTCCGCTGGTTTTAAATACCGGTGAAGTGGCTGAGGAAGAAGCGTAGGGATCTCCTAAGCCTCCCTTTTCCCTCCACATGTGGAGAGGACAGGATTGGTTCGAGATCATCTGGCTAATTGTAAATAATGTATATAGGTATGTTTTATCTACGATGTTTGTTTTACTTTTATTTCTAGTTTTACTTACTTATGTGTATATATATATTTTTTTTTTTCTCTTTTGTTCTTTTTTCTTATTCTTTTGTTATTACTTTATTTATTTATATTTTTGTATATACGGTATGAAGGTACTCTCTGAACTCTATTATAAGTGTCCTTAACTGTGACAATTGTAATATTTCTCAATAAAGTGTTTAAAAAAAAAAAAAAAAAGAGAAATTTAAAATGTATGTATAAATATAAAACAAGGTTATGATGATAAAAAAAGTTTAACTATATATAGATTTTTTTTATTTTTGGAAACGGGGTCCCAGGGATTTATAGGATATGAGGTTTCTATAGGTAGGGTATGTGATTTGTTTATAGTGTAAGAGGTTTTTGATATGTTGATTAAATTGGATTTCTATATATAGTTCAACTTTTTTTATCTTCATAACCTTGTTATATATTTATACTTACATTCTAAAATTTTCTTCTTAAAATTTTTTCCTGGTGGGTCGAAGTGTGACGTCGGCAAAGTGGGTCGAAACGTCGGCAAAAAATTAAATAATTAAATAATACTATTTGTATAATTTAGTATTTATTTGACCGCACCCTCCGATCAACTCCTTCTCATAAAAAAGAGTTGTAGGTTACGACGAGATGAAACTATTGACGAAGTTTTAGGCGGATGTTAACAATTTGATAAAAAGTGACCTGCACCACGGACTACAAGTAAATTTCATTTAATCGGGTAAGTTAATATTAGATTAGAATTCCAAAAAACAAGTTCAAATGATTGATAAAATAATTATATTGATAAATTATTTATATTAGTATTTTAATACAAATTGTAATTTTAATGAATCAAAATTTCATCTTAAAGATAGTATACCATTATTTCACATAGTTTAATTCACTGAAAGAAGCAGATTAAAAAGTATCATTATCATTATTTAACCTGATGAATCCATGTATACATGCATTTTTTGTACTAATCAAATAAAACTGTTTCCCAATTTAATGTACATCTCCCATCAATACGTGCTCTGATGTCTGGTTGATAGTTTTTTATCACAAGATAATTTTCCGTTTCAAATATGAGTTGGACAATTTTTTTTAATATTTCATCTTTTTTTTACCTGTAAAATCACCTCGATGCGTAAAGATCAAAAATACTTCTCAGAATAACCATAAAATCTTTGGAACTGCAGACGATATAGCTGTCGTTTGGAAGCAATCAAGAGGGTGAATTGTTTGCAATGTTTTTTGCCTGGAAAACAGATCTTAAAGGTTTTTTTTTTCATTTTAAATATATTTTTAATACATGAGAGGAGGAAGACCTAAAAGCCTGTTAAATCCCTTTTTTCTGGGTCCATGAGGGTGAAGCTTAATCTGGGCTTTGTTCATTTTAAAATCCTTCTAACATATTGAGCGACCGTATTTATTTAGTTTCTTTTCCATTATCAAAAAGAAAATGCAACTCGAAAATATATTCATTCTATAAAATTTATACTTCTGTGAGTGTTGCATCTCAATCCTTTAGTTAAGCGTCGGCGGACTTCAGAAATAAAAAAAAAGGAGAAAAAGGATAGAGATGCAACACTCGCGGCTTCTGAATAAACACTGCTTTATTCGTTCAATAATTCTCCTTATATACAATTAGCATGTTTGTTTACATTTCAAGATGGTATTAAGGCTGATATCGCCAGTCTCCGGTCTTTATCTTATATATATATATATATATATATATATATATATATATATATATATATAATATATATATATATATATATATATATATATATATATATATATATATATATATATACAATGTTTATATATATATTAACTTATATGTTTATATATATGTTTATAAATATATATATATATATATTTATTATATATTATTGTTTTTTTAACGGTAAATGTATGAATAAAACAAACTCTAAGTAGGAACGCTTGGGCGTTACCGAGCAGCCTTAGCAGTGATATATTGAAACGGAAACCTCATAAGTTGTAATGCTCTACGACTCAGGAAATTATTTTATTTATGCTTTCAAGGCTTCATGCTCCTGCAATATTTTGAAGCTGAGGATCGAATATCCACTTCAAAGACAAAAACATAGCAATTAATGATACTTGTATTGGCAGAGTCAATGTTTTCATTATATTCAGTAAACGGCAATCATTTACCAATATCTCCAAAAATAATTTATGTAAAACCTTCGTTTTTGTAAAATTTATGAGGTCATCGATTTATTTCATTTTATTTAATTATCCTTTTTCATACATTTTTTTTAAACAAATAGACGCTTAAACATATATTTACATTCCCACAAATGCAGACTTTGTGTTTTTCCCCATTACATTTCATTGTTACATAAGTACTCACAATTCCAGAAACTCTTAGGAATGAAATAAACTTTAACTGTTACAGATACAATAAAACGATAATACAATAATAGTTATACATACAAATAATGTATGTATATATTTTCGAAACCCTTTAGGTAAAGAATACCATATTCTATATATTTTATATATGCTCAGGAGAGGCAATATTCCATAATTTTGTGTTATTAATTTTCTTTGTCTTATTGTTATAAATTAGGTTAATATTTGAAAAATTCCATAGGAAAAATTCAGGCATCATTAGGACCGAAAACCAGCTAATCGAACATCATTCCATGAAATCCGAAAGCATTCTCTTTATAAAGAGTAAAGCTGTTTTTATGTCATGATGATGCCTGAATTGGCTAAACGTTGACGGGTTTTTCTTTGGCTGCAGTTTGAAGACCTGAGAAAGGCTGCGTGGTTTGGAATTTTTGCAATTATAACCTAACGGTTTTTTTTTCTTCGCTACTATATCGTTTAATAAAAAAATGGACTTTACCTTAGTTACACAGATTTTTACTAACATAAATATAATAATATAAAGCCGTTATAAGAAGCTATAGAGGAATTATTTTATTTTTTCTGTATTACCCTCATAACTTTCGGCTATATGATTGATTACCCTTTTGTTCTTTCAATCTGTAAATATTTTGTTGAAAAACATTATATTTGAAACTATGTTCGAGTTTCAACTGTATATCTTACTATGTACATGTTTAAGTGAATTTAGACTCATCATTTTTATTTTTTTAATTATCGAAAATGAATTTATTATTACTATTTTAAGAGTGTTTGGTAGATAAAATAAATTGACTTGTTACAAAATTACCCTTATAACAGACTTTAATGTGTAATTAAATCTGTTATAAGTTTAATTGTATTATAATGTTTTCTACCAATCACTTTTAATATTGTAATAATAAATCAATTTTAGAAATTAAAAAGAAATACGTATTTAGTTCTGTCTAAAATTAATTACGTGTTTATAGCAACATAGTTTATACATTTTAAACATAGTGACTCGTTCAAAAATTCCCTTGCGTCAGAATAGTGGATTGGAATCTTAATAATTTTAAGAAGCTTAAAACGTAAATAAAAAAATAAATTAAAAACTATCATTAGCCACTTTAAAATGTTTGTCTATAAATAAATAACGAAATTATATTGTCTTATAAGAATGTATTTATATTAAATCTTATCTGTATAAGATAGCGACTGTTCGCAGTCACAGAAATTGCATCACCTATTTCTTTTGATTCTTATGTTAGTAATGTTGATTCCACTGAATGTTTCTGTTTTTATTTGTTTAATAAGGTTACAAGAAAACTTATAAAATATTTCTCAGTTCAGCTTTAACTAATGTCATTAGAAAAACTGTAATTATGACATATATTAAAAACTCTCCTCGTTAAAAAAAACATTAAAATTATGACGTTGTTTTATTTTAAATAAGAGGTATATGCCAAAAAATAAACAGCATAACGCCAATGATCCTATAAGGGCAGAGAAAAAAAATTGTCACGTTACATGAAGCAAAGGAATTTTCACAGGAAATAGTAATTAGGACAGGGTACCATTAATCAAAGGTAGCCATAGTTAAAAAAAATGCCGCATGGAGCGAAAGAAAAAAAACTGGAAAAATAAGAAAAACAAACGAACAATTTGATCACCTAATAGTGCAATTGTTTTTAGAATATCGTTTTATAACTGGCAAAGAAATATCCTGAGATCTTGCAGTAGCAATCTGGTATAAAGTTTTTACTGGGTGATGAAATTTCTATGAACACGACTGTAAATGCAAGTCAATTAAGACAAAACAAAAAAAAAAATATATTAAGCTGAAAATTCCACACCAGAAACTGGATCTGTGTAGAATTAAAAAAGTTCCTAAGAGTGGACTAATTCAAATACCTTTAATTCACTATAACCCCAATGTATGACAAACGGTAACAAATATACAAGGATATGACTATCGTAAACAGAACTTTCTAATATCTTTCAAACCCTTTTAAAATCCTGGAAAAGCTCTTAGAATCTCAAATTATTCGTGCACAATGCTATGGATAGATAGTTCTGATATATGGCTGCTAGAGTTGGACAGTCACAACCTCCAGAAAGAAGTTTTAAAAAAATCAGAAAGGAAAATCTTCCACACGATAAACGGAGCGATGTGGGATCAGAGTGTTAACTCATGGATGAGGACCATTAAATAATTGTTAGCAGTAATTGGTCAGTCTATATTTCATGACATGAAGGCAAGAAGGTTAATGACAGGTGCGGCATATAGCTCGGACAAATCCATGAGAAAGTCTTTACACAACAATGAATGCCTTAATTGTAGGTAAGAGACCACGTAGTCCAAAAATCAAATGGGTAGATAGAATGAACAAAGATGAGTCTATGGTGGAAGAAGATAACTGGAAAGTCGTAGTCTACGATATGCAGAGGTAGGGAAGGCTGGGTAAGTTGACAAATAATCTACAAGATCTGTCTGCTGATCCAATAGTAAAAAAATATATTTGTATCTACCAATATGGGTCATGTTAATACCAAAGATAGGAAATAATTTGTAGGTTTTGTATACATAGGATAGTATTAACATACAAAACTGGAAACTTCCTTTTGAATATGATTTAACCCTACACTCAAAAATGTTCCTTGGGACGTTCGAAAATTCCATCATAACTCCAACGTTGTTTATATGTATATAGCCGAGGATTAACCCGCCGGCGCAACAAACATGTTACAAATCCGCAAGGGTTATAACTTAGTAAACGCAACTCTCACGAAACTGAAGAACGAACAAGACAAATGGAGCTAAGAATGAGATTACAGCAACCAGAAAACTTTTCAGATTAAGGCGCTCCTTCAATCTTGAAAGTTTAAGCCGTTAGAGCTCTTTAGTTACTCATCCCATAGCTACCTGGATATCTTTAATTCTTCTGTTTTCATCAATTTCTTTATACTTCACTGTTATTTATAAAGAACATAATTAAGTAGTTTAAAAAAATTAAAAAACAAATTTAACATATTTATTTTTTTAATTAATAGCTTTAAAAAATCTTGTCTATCCTATATAAGAATACTGTACAGGATAAAAAAAAAAATTCCAAATATTATTATGAGAGCATCGACAAACTAGCCAAATCTACGAAAATGTACAAGTAACTGTATCTCATTTATGTCAATGTAAAAGTATCCAAGGTCAAAGAAACACTCTGAACACTTGCCTAATGATGAATACATTAATCCAAATGATTGCCGAACGTTTAGGTTAGGACAATGATGGATTATAGTACAAAAAATTAAAAAAAACCACTCTGTCTCTTCCCATCGGATATGTGATGCTTGTCATCCTACTGGAGGAATCTCTTGGAACCCTACCACCAGACATATTAGTTATGACCCCCACGATCGAGAATACCTAGGAGGAAAAGAACCATGAAGGTTGGTTCTTTAGGTGTTTGGCTTTTGGAATAGACAAGTGCGTCCTCGACACCGTAAATCCGTAAATCTAGACCTAATCGTCACTACCCATGAACCCGAGTAAGGTGCTTTATGGGAAATACGGGTTTTTGTTAAAGTGGAATGCCATGCACGGCTGCGCAATAATCCACTTCAGTTAGTTTTAGAGGTAGCTCCATGCAGAATACTTCAATCTCTACAGTTATATTCTAATCTTTAACTTCAGTTTCAGAATCCGGCGTTCTTTCTGGCAATGTTGCTCTCCTTCTGGCTCCAGTGCAGAAGTGGGCTGTACTAACGGTTTTCATCAATCCATAAATGAAATAACCTTTCCCCAGGCTATCAATGTCGTCGCAAGTAATATATATTTGTAAGAATACCGAACAGCGGACCAATGATTAACAAGGTTAGTAGTTCCTCTCCATCCCCCTTCCAAAAACAAACATATAAATATATACATCTCATTCGGTGAAGCAGCTAGATAACTTTAAACTTTCAGAAAAATGGTTTATGACATGATAATTGCCAGAAAGACGTATTAATCGAATTGACACCATAGCATAATTCAGGAAAAATATCGTTAATCTGTATCTAAAAAATGTCCAATACCTAAAACATTAATTATTAAATGAACAGCACGAGAAATAAATTCAACATAAGATAATAACTATTAAAAAGAAAATTTATTATTAGTTATTCATACTAAGTAATTATGGAAAACATTGGTCCCTTCAAAAATTAATAAATACACTATTCTGATTTATTTGTAACAGCTTATTCGAATTTAAAAATTTTGAGCATAGATATTTTTTCCCATGGTAAGATAATATAATCAACTGAAATAATTATATTATTATAATGAAAAAAAAATGATCAAATATTTTAAAAATTAATTTTCTAGAAGTATAGCAACCCGATGAACCACTAATAAAAAATAATTTCATATTAACGGAAAACCTCCTCTAGTTCAATTAGTTGAAGTGCAGTATAAAATACAACTCAATATAAACTTAATTTCAATTAAGGAATGGTCCATTAATGTCAGTTAAAATAAAGCTCAATCGTATAAAATATGGCCTTAAGTGAGTCTGAAAATAGATAAAAATAAATTAAGGAACACTAATTTCAGATAACCAGTAATAGGGAGAAGAATGCGTTTTCACAAACCGTCAAATCGAGTGAAAAATGATAAATCAAATAAATATAATTTAAAATCAATAAATTAAAAATTCTGGTGCGCGCAACCTTTCACTTACCGCTCAACTTTGAATAGAAATTATTTTCAGGCCATGTTGGGCTATTATAAATGTTTTGAATTGCATTTTAACCGAGCTAAAGCTAAAAGCATACAGCTTACAAATCATAAATACGATTAAAATAACAAAAGTCCTATTTATTATATCGCCGGGAAATTATGGGTTGTACTATTCGTTGATTATTGATTGCACGATTCGTTGATTATGAATTGCACGATTATTAGTCATTAAACTGTTATTTTCCATTGCAAAGTTTACTAAAACGGAATTTAGAGATTTGCATTGTCTGTCATAGACAGGTCAAAAGTTGTCACACTAATTGGAAGTGGATACTGTTGTAATATCACAAAGGGAAAATTCATCAAATTATTTACTAATTAAATTTTCTAAAAAGTTACATGATTATTTTTCGGAATAAACGAACTATAAATACATAATTATTTAAATATAATATCAGATCTAGAGTTATTAAACTTTTGGTAAAAAATAGGACAGAACCTTAACAAACTACAGTATATTAAAGTAAATATATTTAAGATTACCAACGTATCCATGAAATATTTTTATATTTCACTTCTTCTTTCTCACAATTACAACGATATAAGTTCATAAACAGTGTCATTGACTTAAATTCGTGTATTTTAAATACTTTTTCAAACTTTATATTTATATTTTTTTCGCCACTCTCCGTTACCTTCTACAATATTCTATATTCGATTTTTTTTGTTCACGGAAATCCTCCAATTTCCAAAGATATATTATACGTATATCTACAGACTAGTATTTCCGGAGATTCATTTTCGATCTGGATGAGCATTTTTATTTTTATTTTATTCCATAAAAATTAAAAATAAATTCTCCATTTATAAAATTCCTTCAAAAGTTATATTTAGCATTTTTCGTAATTCTTAATAATGTGAGATGATTAATCATTTAAAATAAACCATATCAAAGGTGCTTTAGAGAAAGAAATGTATGGACATTGGGCATTTAAGCCCTATAAAGTAAAATCAATGGGGATAAGACCTGATTCATATTAAAGACTACTTAATTATACAATGATACGCCGAGTTTAATCGAAATCATTAGTGCCGTTTTTGAAAAAATTGTAAAAATGTGTTTTAGCGTTGATATGAAGTTACACTTCCGGTTAGCCGGCTTTAAGGAAAAAGTTTCCAGGACATCTAAGGCATATATCTGTCTTAAATACGTAATATCAGGTTAGTACGACTTTTCGTTTTTGAGCTAGACTGCTAACATACACACAGGCACACACAGACCATTTTTCGGGCCCTGGTTATTTGTACTCAAAGCGGGTATTTCCGTTGAAAATTCAGATTAGGAAATTTTCATGATCGCAATACTTACCCTTACTAAATATTACATATACAGGTAAGTGAAAGTAATATAAATAATAATTTCAGAAAATTAACATTATTTAACGTAAATCACATGATTCCAATGAAATTTGCCTACTAAATGTAAACTTATAATTCGTTTTCTATGTTTGGAAATAAAGTATTTACAATCCACCGAATATGCCAATGCTATAGTTTAAAACACTATTTAATTGTACTTGTGAGAAAGAAGAAGTGAAATATAAAAATATTTCATGCATATGTTTATAACCTTGAATACATTTGGTATCTATTGGCAATTCATTCCAAAAAAACATCAATTAATCCATATCATCAATTAAACCCTACATTATCCACTTCTTCTTTCTATTAACATTCATTATTATTGATTTTAGTGATGTTTCTAGTGGTAAAATGTATACCTTTATTCACAGTTCTTTATTTTGCCACTGCAATCACCTACTCTGAAATCAACTTACTCACTGTCTGTATAGACACAACTTATTCAGCTGGAAATATCACTAAAATGAGATTACTCAAAAATGTTTAATTTTGAGTTAGTCATTCTGTCAGCTAAAAGGCTCAGAGACTGAAGTTATGTAGTTTATTAAACTAGATTTTGATTGCCTACCGTCGATATGATAAATAGACTTTATGTAATTTTAATGGTTTTAATGATATGTCATCTGTATGCTTTAAGCTTTAGCTCCATTTAAAATGCACTTCAAAAATTTTATGTTAGCCAAACATTGCCAGAAAATAGTTTCTATTCAAAGTAGAGCGGTAAGTGAAAGTTGTGTGTTATGCGCACAAGATGTTTTTTTTTTGTTACAACATATTGAAGTAATGATCAATTTACAAAATCCCAAAATGTAAATTTCAATATTAATGTTCCTAGAATCAATAGGTCCTCTGTTCTATGCACATCAAATTATAAATTTAAATTAAAGTAAAATCAAATCCACCCATAGCTATAAATGAACCAACTTTAATTGAATTTCGTTAACAAATATTTCACTTAGCACTGTTTCACTAATTCATATTTACTGATCCATTACCACTTAATCAATTGTTAAAATGTTAAAATTCTATTTTCGAAAACTGACTTGTGAACTGACCTGGTGTCAATAGTCCGTGTCTCAAGACCGCTCTACAGACAAATCGCGCAGCAATGTCTACTAGTGTGTACTATTCTTTAGCCAACTTTAAATTATATTGTTTTTTTCTTAATTAGTTTTAATGTTTGTCCCTAATCTGTGGCGTTTGCCCACTTGACGGCTCTGCTTTGATCTCTATGTATTTTCAATAGCATAAAGATTATTCTAGGAGTCAAAATGACCATTGTACCATCCTAACTTAAAATATAACTCTGAAGATCTAACAATCAGATATCACATTTCTTTTTTGTGAGTATTTTTCTAGTATGGTTGTAAATTTTGATAAACCGAAGAAAAATGTACCGTTGTTTAAGGGGTACATTACCTTTGAATATAATACTATTAAATGATGTGACTAGTGTCACACAAGATTCAGTTATATATCATTCATGATTTCACAAAGTGGAGAGGAACAGAAATACTGTTCGTTAAGAAAGCACAAGGAGAGGACCTGTTGATGCGATGAGTGAAGGGCCGCGGAAAACCACTTTTCAACATAATTCAGCTGTACTCTGAGCGGGAAAACTTTTAGGAGCTGGAAAAGCGGGGCTTTTTAGAAAGTTTCAAAGCCTCGTGTGATAAGAAAATGAGTTTTATAAATTCCATAACGTTTATTTCTATCCGCATGGCTTTTCTCTTAAGTGGTTCTTGAACACAATCTTTTAACCTTATTCCTAAATGATTAGTAATGTTTTATAATTCGGATTGATTAAGGCAGATTTAATATTCACAACTATCAACATAATATGAAATTGTATATTGTTATAAATAAAAGTTGGAACCTTCATCAAATATAAATCCAAATAACTAATCCACATTGATATCATCATATACTATCAATGTGTGAAGATATGCTAATCTTTTCTCTGTTATTTTGTCTTGTTTTATATTGAAGAAGTATATTCGAAGTTAATTGTGCGTAAAATAAGTAATTTTTGTGTCAGAAATCCTTTTGAAGAAACAGTCTGTTCCCGGATTTCATTCAGATAAGCCTTAAATGTTTTATTTTTCTCTTAATTTCTTACCAATTTACAATTATTGTTATTAAACACATGTCTGTTCATAATTATTACCAGTTTTACCTATTATCATTTTCATTATTGCTTATGTGATTTAACTTAATTAATGTCCTAACCTCGCATTGAATGGAACAGATTCTCCCAATTCACATTCAAAACGTCATAATAGAGGTTTCTTTATATTAAAATAATACAAAGTTACTTAATTAAGTAGGAAAGAAGAGATTAACTTTAAAAATATACCGCCTGTTTTATTAATATGTTTATTACTAATGCTTTAGGAGCTGTGAAAAAACATATTTAAAAAACATAGAGAAGAGAATTCGTTAGTTGAGGATATTAATCCTAAGCAATCAGAAATATTACTGGCGACCGAGAATTTTGGATGTCAATTTGAAGCCGAGGCTAGTCCTCATCCCATCCTTGATTATTTTGAAGGCGGGATCATATGTTTTGATCTACAGTCAGCAGCAATACTTTCATTACCGTAAGTGCACGAGGTAAAACTGCCTTAGAAATTGTTCGTGATTTTCCTTCACCAAATGAACATGGGAACCAGCCTAGAGTGATCCGTGCGATTACAACTGGTTTAGCCTTTGTTCGAATTAAAGATGTCACTCAAGCCACAAAACTAATTGAGTGGTCACAGCCACGTAAGAAAGAAATGGAGGCTAATCAGCTCCTGAGGAGGAATAATTAGCTGAAATATCGGGTCCAATACCGACAGATAATACAGCATACATGCAGCTACTATTCTGCACAATGGCCAGGAACCACATCAATAGGAATTGGATATTTGAACTGCAACCAATAAACCAATTTAAATTGATAGAAGAAAAAACGATAGCCGGTGGACATTTTTCTTCATGGATTACTTGGATGCTCCCTGTTGCCTGAAATGTCAAGGTTATGGGCACACGAAAGCTGCTAATGGTCTAGTTTGTAGATCGAGATCAGCTATTTGCCATATAGCGAAAGATTGTTCTGAGAAAAACAAAGTTGACCCGAAGAGTGCCAGTATTATCTTCTTGCCAGAAAACCTTACGAAACGCCAATCAGGCGTTTATTCGATTGAGATCGAAAGAAGTAGCCAAAAGAACCCAATATGAGTAGGATAACAATTCTGTAACTGAACATGCTTTGGTTCAATACTGGGATATCAGGTGGGAAAACCTTGTCTTCACACTAATTTCAGCTTACCTACCTGACAAAGGTAACATTGACGATAGCATATCTACCATGAAAGATGTTGTGAGAGGTAGAACAAATATCATAGTTTGCTCAGACACCAATTCCTGGGACACGGTTTGGGGATATAATAGTACCAATACGAGAAGAGCGAAGATAGAAGAATTCTTAGCGAGGAATCAGCTTATCATTAATAACAATCCCTCCACTACCCCTACGTTTTTTTGAACTACGGGGCTGAGTTGGATCGGTGTGACCATGATCTTGCCGGCTTTATCAAGGTGCATATCAAGTACACTAGTTCCGACAATTATGGCATATCATCTTTCCTTGGATAAAAAGAAGGATGTTCTCGAGGTTTTGATAAAGTTTGTGTAACCCGAGGAGAAAATTAGAAGGTTTATCGTTGTGTATCACAAGGCGAACTTGTTGATGAAGAATGGGAAGAGAGGATGACTTGGATCATAGTGTATCCAAAATTCCAAAGACTCTTCAAAAACGAAAGGTAAGATCTAAATCAGTCCCATGGTGGACACCGGCCTTAACTGCTTTAAAGAAAGGCCCTTACAAAGAACGGTGGACATACCAAAAGAGCAGATGCAACGAGAGGCGCACTGCACTTCGTAATGTGTACAGATCCAACGCTAAGGTTTACCACTGAGTTGAGGCTTACCACCAACGCTCGCAAAAGTTGAGATCCAATAACGATTTCATCTTTAATGAATCTTTCAACTATCCTTGGGAAATTTAATCCTTGAGAAAATTAAGGTCATTGCAGACATAAGTGACTCTTAAGTATGGAGATATTCTAGCAAGTACACCTGAAGAGTCAGCAAGTATATTTCTTGAAGCAACGTACTTCGAGAAAGAAGAAGCATTTGTGAGGCGCTGTACCAACCAATCTGGGATTTACGTTGTGCTGTGGATAGACAAAAGACTGGTCGAGCTCCGGGACAAGATGCCATAGACGCGGTATCTCGATGGCGACTCCAGCTAATGATGCCGCCAGCCAATGTCTACATTGATCCAGCAGCCAGTCCATCTGGTCAGCCCTTTGATTACAAATAAATTGCTATACTAACTTACTAGCCTCCTATGTATATATTTTAGTACCCTGCTCAGAGACTGATATATTTTTAATTTAATTTATTTTTTTAATATATTTTATGTCGATCTTAATTTGATTTCCTACATTTATGAACACCCCATTCTGATTAATCTATTTCAGCATCCAGGTTTTATTATCCCTAATTCAGAAATAGGGGAGGCCTGATGCTCCAAACAATTACAATTACATAGCTCGTTAAGTTACTCAATTCTCATTATGGATAATTTGAATCTTATTAATATTACGACCTATTTTTTTCTTTTATACTTCCATAAAATTAATATTACTATTACATTCAAAATTCCATGGCTTATAGGCACCATGAGAGGTTACTCGTTTATCTATTCTATACACTCGATCTTAAAATAATTCAGTGGAACTGCAACGAAATCTTTTTATTAATTTCACTGACCTAAAACTATTGAGACATACAACCACCTCACTCTGCTGTGTCTAGAATTTGAAGACCGCATCTAAATCCTCTAGTTCCGTGTGGAGCCTCATACACTAAAACTCATCGTTTAAATGTTCAGGCACTTTCATTATTAAAAATTTTCCTTTCGTTTATTCTTACTTTAACATGAATTTCATTTATTGATTAAATAAGGATGAAAATATGTAGACATCCTCCAAGTAAGTAAAATAAAATATTTTTTATTTACTTTTAAATTGTGAGAAAGTTAAAAAAACTTTCAAGAAAGTGTATGTAAAGCTTACAAAAAAAAAAAAAAAATAGTAAATGCATTAAATCAGTATGTTACTCCAAGACAAAATTTCATGCACTAAAATTACTTGGTGTTCTCATGGCTAGTAAATTTAATTAAATCGTATATTTGTTTTAGGCTGGCAAACTATATTAAGTCGAATTCGTTTCCTAAGTTATTTATTCAATTATTTAGATGGCTTTTAACTACCATTACCGAATTCGAAAATTGGAATTTTCCCAAGTGCTGTTAATTAGAGATTCGCTCAATTTGCAGGGGATTATTGAGGGCACAACATTATTGAGGAGTTTAATAAACAGACAGGACCAACAGTTTGTATAGCAAGGGATTATGGGCGGCATTTGGAACGTTAACAGGATTAAAACGGGAGTGTTTGCTTTGTCCGATTTTATTTTTTACTCTTCCTAATTGGTTTGGAGATTAGAACTGGCAAATGGTGGGCATGGATATTGACGAATTGGACTGTGACTCCAGAGAAATGCGGAAAAAATCAAATTTTGATGTTTGAAATTATTTTTAACTTTTTTTGTGCATATCTAAAATACACTACTCACTAGTAGGTGTGTCTCTTCTTTATTTATTGTTGCTATGAACTAATAGTTTTTAAGAAGATTATCTACTATCCCTTTATTACTGAAATGCATGCAAAAACGGGAGTTAGACATTTTTTATGTGTAACGAACAAATTTTGGATCAATTAACGCTGCAGTTTTAGTCACGTATCCTATTAGTTGGACTCCAGGATAGGTGTGTAAAATTATGGCATTTTCTCTTTTGGAAAACCATTCGGTATCTTTGGCATAGCTACCGTTTTTTAAATGTTTATGCCGGATTGAGGTAAAGTAGGACATACGAATTACTATTTTTTGGTATATTTTTCATATCCATTCATATCACATACTCATAGTTGTTAGTTTCATTGCGCTATGAATACGTCCTGATGACATATTGTGGCGTTTTGATATCGCTATAGAGCCATGAGCTCTAGTTCACTATATAGGGCGTCAAGCTGTTCGAAAATTTATAAATATATCAACTGTCTTTTAATGTATGGAACATGCGGCCTCAAATTGTCCCAAATGCACAAACAATTTTCACACGTCAATTTTCAAACGAACAGCACTGAAAAGAAACTAAAAATCTAAGGACTGGCCTTAATTGTGTGTTCTTTATAAAGGTTCCAAACAGCTGTATCATTAGTTTTTTCGTCATCATTATTAAGAATATGATTGATTTTTGGTCATTGTTCAGAAAACTTTCGAATTTTGTCCAGTTTGCGTCTTTATATAGATATTTAACTGTATGGAGATGTATAACTGGATTTAATTCTATACGAAATAATACCGGGTTGTGATCCGAACTTAAGATAAGTAGTGAAATTATACAGTTCAATGAATAAAAATACATGGTTAATAATACATCAAGTGTAATGGGCTTAGATCAGCCGTTTGTAGGATATTATGTAGGATTATCTGGAAAAAGTATTTTAATTAGTTTAAGACGTGAAGCGGTATTTAAAAGTAGCTTGTCATTTTTATCGGTAACATGATAATTCTCTAGTTTATGTCTACTATTTAGATATCCCATGATAATTACCCGCTCGTTTATTTTTTTAAGTCCTGGTAACAGACAGATTTGTTTAGTGGTAGGTATAGTGATATTATAATGACTGTATAGTTATTATTAGCTGCAACTACTTCGAAAGATTTCAAATGAGGTAAACAGTAAAAATGTTTAATAGATTTGTCTATTATAAGCAGACGCCTCCCCATATTGATTTCTATCTGAGCTATAGATTTTGAAATTGAAATTCATTTTATCTTAATTGGCTAGGTGGGTTTCAGTCAGTATATTTGGAGCGTTAGAGGAAATAAATTCCTTTAATTGAAGTAATGCTATGTATTGTAAAGACATATAAGAGGTGGAATAATTATTTTAAATGTATAAATAAACCTCATAAGTGTTCACATCTGGCGGTACCTGACTGAGGGTAACCCATTAGGACAACCTTTTGTAAGTGGTAATAAAAACCCTTAAGGACCACCGACAAAAGACCGACAACTATGTGTTTAAAAAGGATCCCGAAAGACCTTTTCACACCTTCCACCAGAAATACCTAAGTCTGTACCTGCTGCTTTACCTTGGCCTGGGGGAGAGGGCGTGGTCATCCCTTAGGCTGAAAATATTCAGCCAATCAGGAAAAAGACTACCAAAAGAGAGGGGGATGAAGGAAGGTGGGAAATAGAGAATTTGGACTGGACACTTCTTCTTGGGACTCGGAGAGGAGAGGACTTCTTTTTGGAACGGAGAGCTGGGACAGAGGCTGAGACTGGATCAGAAGACAGCCGGAGAGAGGAGATGGACGGACTAGACGCTGAAGGAGAGCAGAGACAGGGAATCCAGATATGACGGCTAGAAACACCAAGAAACACTATCAAGGACCAGCTAAGTGGTAACAAGCATTTAGTTATACTAATGTAAATCTGTGTTGGCAACCATACATCATTAATTAATATAATCAATATAACACGTAACTTTAATCAAACATCAAGTATTCTCCACCAGTATGATTCTTAACTATTCATTATGTATATAGGTTTAGTTATTATTTTGTATATAGATGTTTTTGGTTTTACTTAAGCTTGTAAATATAATAGTTAGTAAACCAACGTAGTACTTTTACATTCTACCTTGCATGCCACCAATTATTAATAGAAAAAAATAGTACATTTATAAACATGATACCTTTAGAAAGGAAATCCAATAAAGAGTATATGGTTCAATCTAGGATACTACAGTAGGGGGTCTGTGGTATCTAACATTTAAATACATCATTAATATATTTTAAGTTGATCGGTTCCCTTCTGGGACCGATATAAATACATATAAATACAAATAAATGCGGTTCCTGGAACCCCTTACTCGCCGTAGAAACGCGAGGCCAGGAACATAGCAGTAATTCATTTTTAACGGATCGGGCCTTCCATATAATATAGTTTATCTAGTTAGCCATATACGAGTATGAATAGAAATCGTTTGTTCATTATTTTTCAAAATTAAATATAAATGAAAGTTTGTTTAGAACTGAAATATATCTCATATTATATTACTAGAACCATAATATTGTTGAGTAGGATAATAATGCTTGGTAGTAGGAATCGTGAATAGATAAGCAACTTGTCTAGTTTATAACTGAATGTTTAAAGGTCTTGTACATTAGAATATTGTTATTAAGACCGAAGTCAATTTAATATTTAACAATTCTAATAATTTTAGGGTGTCATCAGAATGAATAAGTAAATAAAATAGAGAATCATTATTATAATTAGCGTTATTAAATTATTAATATAATGACGTTTTTGAAAAGATAATACTAATATGTAAAAATAATATGTACTATCCATAAACCGAAAAAAACAAAAAAAAACATGAAAGATGACTCCTTCAAATAATATGAAGAATTTTGAAATTCCTTCTTCTGCTACGTTCCTTTTGACCAATATTTGTTTAAATGTTTTAACCCTCTAATGGTAGCACTCTGGAGTAAATTCTTGAAGTACAATACAAAGTAAAAATTATTATAAAACACTACTAAAATATATTATTAAATATCACATAATTTAGTCAACTTCATAACAATATGTGTATACAAAAATTTGATGATATCCATATATATATATGGATTCAATGATTTCTTCTTCGTCTTCCGCATCAAATAATTCGGTTACATTGTCATCATTTGGTATTGCCATGCCTTCTGTCTCCGAGTCCAAATCATCAAAAATTCCATTCGTTTCATTATCAGACTACTTTTCTTGGCGGCGAATTTCATTAACAACCTCTTCTTGTGTTGTAAATAACAATTTGCTATCCATTGTGACGCGAGACTAAAAAATATTAAAACATATATCATATTGAACTACTGAAATAATCGAGATATTTTTAAATTTACACTAAGGGTTGGTCAAATTGTCCCAAAATTCGAAAAGGACGTACATTATTGCGAATAGATCAACAATTCAACTTACCAGAATAGAAACACTTTGAAGACAATTAGTACAATAATGGATGGGAGGGTGTCTGAAGTTTAGTGGGGGAAATCATAAAATTGCATAATATACAAAAATGTACCGCTTGGGTCAGATGACCCGAGTGTTATCGTTTGATGGTTAATATAGAAGAAATATTGAAGCCGTTAAATACTGATTTAATTTTCTTTATTCTTAACTTTTTTTTTTTTCCTTTCTTATGTACATATTGTGTGAATGAATACTATATCCCTTGTACCAACGCCCTTCAGTGTGGCAGACTGTATTAATACTCAATAAAAGTTAATTTCCAAATTTTCTTTAGCATATCCAACATAAAAGGTTCCTTTACTTAATACAAAAGCCTCACGTGTCTATTCAGCTGAGGATTTTGGAAGCTCTGGAAATTATTTTTAGATTTTATATTTCTCTGAATTGGTAGTTATAGTATAGGAATTCGTTTACTGACTCTTAGGGTAAGAATATTTTCATAGTGTGGGCATTCTTTAGAGTTCACGATGTGTGTACTATCGCAGTTGGCACATTTCGGAATAAAGATATCGTTAAAGTATTCATTAGAATGATGTTGACCGGATTTTTTTTATGGCAATTGATAGATACATGGTTATAAGCTTGGCAGTTAAAACGTTGGATAAATTTTTTTTTATTAGATTTTTTTTTTTTAGTTTATGTATATTTATACACATTTTTGAACATGTGATTTTAGAGATATAAGCATATCGAGGAAAACACGTTTGCGCATATATACAAAAAATTAGTGCACATAAGTCAATAAAATTGACATTACCTTTATTTGTTCACTATTACCTACATTTTCTCTAACTTCGAGACCAATCGACCTAGCCCTTTCTGAAATATTGGCATAGCTAACAAAATATGCTTGCGCTTGCGTAAGCGGAAGTGCTGGATGGAATTTGATAAAATTGGTATGGGATCATCTAGACACAAATCCGCATAATCCCTCAAAAAATTTCATGATTCGGATGAACGGTACTAGGTTATACCCCCGTCACACCGATTTGACTACTGATAGACACCAAACGAAATTTGATCCTTGATGTCGGAATCTAAAACACCAGTAGCAATTTTCGATTCTGAGCACAATATTCTTTTTAAGCCAGTGTTTCCCTACCTTCGGTAGTGAGGAAGCAAAATCAATCAATAGCTAATAATTAATGTAGATGAATGCCTAATCAGCATTCCAACATTATTAACACAATAAAAAATATTAATGCATGATTCCGATTGTTAACTGGTTGATAAATTAAACTTTTCAATTATTTTGAAGCCTGAAATAAAAATACTCTACAATAGCTGATATAAAAATATATCACCCTGTTCTTTTCATGTCACATTCATCTGAATTCCAGGCAATTGCTTATTGTCAGCTTCAGAATAAAATTTCCATACCTTGTTCAGAAAAACCCAAGATGTATTGCCGAGGATTGCTTTATTTCCATAATAAAACACTGGGACTATTTCAAAGCAAATCCAGCCGGTTTTCGCTTAACGGATCTCTGTCGGATTAAAATGCATCTTTTATAGCACAGCTCACTGAATCCGCATTTATATATACCGTTGACCAGATTAATTCAGTTTATTTAACTGTTAAAATATAAAAGTTTCATTGTCATTTTCAATCACTTAAATATAGAAATAAAATATATCTGTCCTTCTCATTTGCGATAAATGCTAAAAACTAAAATAAATACAAGCAACATATAATCATGTCTGGTGTAATACATTATTACTAGAAAACCGATAATTGTTTTGTTTTAAAATAAAGGATAACCCATTAAATGGTTTCCTAACTTGGTAGGTACTAAAATTACCTGCATTTCACTAAAATTAGCTGAATCTGTTCACACTTGACATGCTGGAAGGAAAATAAAAAAAAATACTACAATAATATTTTCAAATTAACCACTACGGAAGTGAAAAATGCCTTTTTAAATACGATTCATGATACGAAGGAAAGGAGGTTAAGATGGGCGAGGCATCTAGCTCGGAGCAATCCATCTCGAAGCCACTACACGACGATGAATGTCTCGATAGTAGACAAAAGACCACGTAGAAGGCCAAAATGGAGATGGATAGATCTTATAAACAAAAATGCAATAGAGCTGCAAGTAGATAATTCGAATAAAATAGGGAAAGACGGAGTAGGCATGTTAAGGCAACAAAATATGTATAAGGTCTGTAATGACAACTAAAAACATATATATATATATATATATATATATATATATACATATACATATACACGTATATGTGTGTGTGTGTGTGTGTGTTTTAGTTTGTGTATAATTATGGAGATATAGAGATATGAGATAGGAGGGGGGGAGTTATAATATTATAAAACTTTTTCAGTAAAATTAAATTTAAAAATATAATGAATTACGAAATTTCGGTCATCTTGTATATTATGTTCCATATTTTATTTCAATTGATTTAATTTTATTAAGAAAACGGTATACATACCAACTTTTAACGCTAATTAACTAGGAAACATTTTACTATTTTTGAGAGATAATATTAAAAACTTCTTCGATATCATTTCAAATTGTCTTTACTATGAAATAAATAATTGCTGGTAGAGATTTTATTTCCTTAGGACCATAAAAATGTGAATTCGTTAAGTCCTATTTTATTACTCACCTACTTGCGGTGTTATGGATACTCATAATATGAACCACACTTTTCTTTAAGGAGCTTATAAAATATTATGGCCGTGACACAAATTTTATGTGACCTACTTCGAGGAATGATATAAAAATCAATGACAGATTTCAATTATTATTCTACTAAAAGATTATAACCAACGTAGTCTTCTCATAATTTGTTTAAGAAATCATAACATTATTTTTGCTTGTAATATATTTAAAAATCAAGCATGATGCTTCAAACAGCGTTTACTTAATACTATACATTCAGTAGAAGGTGATTCTTATTTTATTTTACTATTTGATAGACTTCAATAGACTTTATTCTCTGGCAATGTTGGTCTATTATAACATTTTTGAAGTGCATTTTAAACAGAGCTAAAACTTAAGCTTACTAATAACAAATCATTAACACCATTAAAATAACAAAAACTCTATTTATTATATCGACGGTAGGCAATGCAAATCTAGTTATTTCGTCTGCTTTTATACTGCACATAACTTCAGTCTCTGAGCTATGTGTGCCTTTCAGTTGACAGAATGACTAAGTCCAATTTCAACATTTTTGAGTGATGCCATTTAAGTGATATTTCTAATTGGAAAAGTTATATCTATACAGACACTGAGTAAGTTGATTCCAGAGGAGGTGATTGCAGTGTTCAAATATAGAACTGTGAATAAAGGTGTAAATTTTCTCAATAGAAACATCACTAACATTAATATTAAAGAATGTTCAAATTGGAGTTAGTCATTCTGTCAACTGAAAGGCTCGTATATGCCTAGAGAGATTTGAAAGTTCATCTGAATTGTTAACCTATAAATGATTATGGATTGTAGGACTAGGTATTACTTATTAAACTGTTATTTTCCATTGTAAAGTTTACTAAAATGAAATTAAGGGATTTTTCACTGCTGCCATATATAGGTGAAAAGTTGTAAATGGATAATGTATGTTGGCATTTTATAAAGAGAAAATTTATCAAATTATTCTCTAATTTAAATTTCTAAAGTTTACTTGATTTTTCTGAATAAAAGGTCGATAGATACCTAATTATTCAAATATAATATCAGATCTGAAGTAATTAAACTACAGTAAATGTACTTAAGGTTATAACATATCCATGAAATATTTTTATATTTCACTTCTCCTTTCACACAAGTATAATTAAATAGTTTTTAAACAATGCCATTGCCTTGATCAGGTTAATTTTAAATACTTTTCTTTCAAACTTAAAAAAGATTTAAAAGTTTACATTTAGTAAGAACATTTCATTCAATTTCTTGTGAACATGTGATTTACGTTAAATGATGATAGTTTTCAAAAATTATTATTTATATTCTTTTTGTCACTTTCCGTGACCATCTACAACTTTATTTATCTGGTAATTTTTTTTTCTCTAAAATTCTCCGCTTTCCAACGATATATTATATATATACCTTCTGACTATTATTTCCGGAGATTCATTTTCGACCAATATATAAGCATTTTTCTTTTTATCGTCATTATTCAACTGTGGAATTCTTTCAAAAGCTATTTTTTTCGAAACTGCTAACAATGAGAGATAGTTGATTATTCAAAATAAATCAAATTAAAAGTACTTTAGTGAAAGAAATGTTAATATTGGGCATTTAAGCCCTGTAAAGTGACAAGACCTCAATGATATTAAAGACCACTTAATTATACAATGATTTGAGTTTTTGAGAAAATTGTAAAAATGTGTATCACTGTTGATATAAAGTAGCACTTCCGGTTAGCCGATGTTAAGGAAAAAGTTGCCGTAAAATCTCAAGTCATATATCTATCTTAAATACGTAATATCAGTTTCGTACATCTTTTGGTTTTTGAGCTAAACTGTTCTCACGCACACACACAGAACATTTTGCGGAACTTGGTTATTTGAACTCAAGAGACCTAAAATGTGCATTCCCCTTGAAAACCCAGATTCGAACATTTTCATGTTCACAATACTTTCCTTTAGCATATGTTACATAAACAGATAAGTGAAAGTAAAAAATACATGATATTAATTTAGTCATACGAATGTAATAAAAACATTAAAATAAATCTATTTCAACCACCAGAAGAGATATCTTAATTTAAATGTAAAAAAATTAAAATAAAAAACAAGTGTTACCGTTCGCAATGCGAGGATGAGAAGTTCCAGAAGTTCATGTTTTGAAATTAAACGATCTGTACCGATTAATATTCAACGATTCCGAATTTCACTGTTCTATGATGATATTTCGAATTATAGGTACATATTATATACGTACATATTATATACACACAATATATATTTTACTTATATCAAATACATGGTGTTTGATTATGTATAAGTTGGAAGGTAGTTGTGTCCCTAACATTTAGTGAAAAACGTCATAAGGAATGTTACCGAATATTCTGACTATAATGATAATTTTATATGACTAAAAAAAGCATAAAAACATTTGTTTGTGATATTAGCTGTCAGTCCATGTGTAATCATGAGGCATAAAAGAACTACAACAAATAAGGGACTACACATTTGTCTTCTAAAAAATTCTATTATTATTTTATTTTAACAATATTTTCATTCAACAAATGTAATAAGAAATATATCTTGTCAGCGTATAATCGACTATTTTTTTCTCTCTTCAGATATTTATCCACAACTGTCATGATAGTGACAATCGGCAGATGGATGATAATTGCAATGTAAATAGTTTCAGTTCATCTATTTGGAGTTATTCTTTCATATCACAAATTGTGATTTTGTATGAAAACATAATGAGTGTTGCACGAGTATTGCTACTATTCATATAATTGTTTAAATTTATTTTAATTGTTCATATAATTTAATAATATTAGTTTCATTATTATGAACATTTGGAGAATAGGAGGATTTTAGTTCTTTTTCCTATAGGCATGGTTGAATAAAGCGAATATAATTTCTTTTTTCTCTTGCAGACTTGAAATATTTATAATATACTTTTATCTTTATTATATTCATAGCCGTTTTATCTTTCCAAAATACAATTGTTTTCAGCTTAAAATATCTTCTCCATTTGCTCCTTTTTTTTTCTAATCCATCAAATTTCGCATTATTCCATATTTTTTTTATTTTAACAATGAGAGACCTTTAAATACTTGTAATAAACAAAATATAGATAAAGATATTTTTTAAAAATTTAATCAACGTCATACAATTTCCAGTACATATAGCACAATAAATAATGCCTTCACATTTCGATAATATTCAATCATATACTAAAACATACAATTAAAGCTTTGTGAATTGTGGATCAACAGATCTAATTATAAGCCTGGATTATAGGTTCAGAAATAACATTAGCTGAATCTGTTAAATGGTTTTTTTTTTAATCTTATTTATTGAAAAATATCACAATCTTTCTCTAGGACATTTATAATAGAGTTCACAGATCTCATTCACACTCTATGTACAATAAATAAAATAAAACGAAAGTTAAAAGTTTTAGAAAAGAATTCCCTCTCCTACATTGGATTAAAATGTATTAGCATTCGGAAGATATTTTCCAGTCCGTGTTGGTTGGAATTTGCAAGTGTAATGTTGGGGATACCGCCTTGGAAAAAACGTACAGTAATTTGGTTGTAACGAATTGTTTAACAGCATTCCTGCTCGTGAAATATCAGATATGTGAATGAAATAAGGAAAATTCTGCTCATAGTATCAGTTTATTTCTCTAAATGATATGTAATAAATCTGATAGAATTTCAATAACTATTTATACATTTTAGCTTTAGTTTTGTCTTTATTAAATTAACTATCTAAATTTCGATATTTTCTTACTTTTCTACCACTACTAAGTAAGGAAAGTATTACGATCAGGTCGAATTTCCGAATTGCGGTCTTCAATAGATCTTTACGTTTCAGAGCCCTCCGATTCCGAAAAATACCTTTTCGGCTATTGGCCAGTCGGTTTGAACCAAATTGATCTGTCTATCTGTCAATTAAAAAAAAAATCTTTAAAAAAGAAGTTTACCCTATTAAAAAAAAATAAACCGACCAATATTAGAAAATTTGCAGCGTATTGAATTTTATATACAGATTTTACGTTTAATTACGTGTTTTATTCTTCGCACCCTCCCCATGCCCGTTCACTTCTCTTTGTTTATTCGAATTCTACATATCTATCTGAATGTTCCAAATGCTTTTTTTGAAGTATGATTAAATTATTTTTAACACAAGGTTTTAAAGTTTTAAATAAAAATAAAATTTTTATATCACCAATATTGTGAAAGACCATAGTTTTAATGGATTTAGCATCCTAAGAAGCAAGGAAAGCCCTGAGAGTGAAGACAAATCAAATTTCTAACATAATTTCTCCTAATTACATTTTGTTATATTTTAATACAATTATTAAAAAACGCTGCAAATTATTTCACAGTGGTTTATTATTTCCAAACAATTATACATCTATAGTAACATTACCTTCCGAGTTACAAAGAAAAATAAACAAAAGGTGATTCCGATTATTGGACTAAACTTTCTTCTTTAATCATTAGTAATATGCTAAAAAAAATAGCATTACTTCCGTAACACATTCAAAATTTAAATCCAAACCAAGGATATCAAATTTGGAGTAGAACAAAAACCGGAGACCATATCTTTGCTCCTAACTATCCGATTTTTTTTTATTTAGGAAATTTCGTAAACTTTTAAAAAACCATTAAAAGGTTTAAGTTTTTGAATTTTTTCGGTCTATCACAATGGTTGATTATTGAAAATAATAAACCAAAATTATGTAAAAACCGCGATATCTCTACTAAATAGTGCTTTGATTTCGATGAAACTTCCTTCATTTTTTAGGAAATTTAAATACCTTTGAAACATCTTATCACAATATCGACAAAAAAGTAAAAACTTTTCGAGTTATTCGGAATTCAATTTTACCATCCCTCGTAACTTTTTTTCTAGCTTGTTTTCGCTGAAGTACGTTATATAAATAAATTTAAAGGGCGTCGAGAAAATGACTTTAGCGAAGTTTCATTGAAATCTGTACATTCGTTTAGGAGCTACAATCTATAGCAACGCAGGTTTTTCGGCCGCCATTTTGAAAGTAAAATGCGGATAGTAATGTCGATGAAGGAGCATCATTCTCGGGTGACCTCTGATTTTATATCAAAATTTGAAAAAAAATCGGTCTAGTAGTTCCGGAGAAAATGTGCGGACGGCGGACGGACAAAAAAATTTTTAATTGTTTTCCGAATTCTACGCATCCTGAAACGTAAAACCTCAAATTTTGAGAGGGGTTGAAGTTTTTGAATTTTTTGGTCGATCACAATGATTGGTTATTGAAAATAATAAACCAAAAATAATGACAGTCGAAAAGTAATGAGTTTAATATCGTACTGAGTCAGTACTAACGACTTGTATAGCTTTTTTTTTTTATATTTTAGGAGTCAAGCCATTATCAATACTTTGGAGGAATACACATTTAATTATGCCTATAAAACATACCATTTTCAATGAGCTATTTGTTATGAGTTCGTATGAGAGATAGTAGGCAACAGCACACATATTATTAAAAGCGAGTAGGCGTTACCCAGATACTAACTGAAGCAGATATATTGTGTTAGCACCTTGACCGAGGTAGAAACTTAGGGTTAGCAGTTAATGGAGTTGAGGTCTAATCTACGGCCATGATTTCGCATCAATCACCGGGGATACACAACGCTGAAGGTACGCTTAGACGTCATGTTCCTCCACCAGGATATATACCACAATAAATTTCATCCGAATACAACTTTTTTAATAATTGATATCCACGATTCAATTCAAGAATGTTAATTTATGGATTCCGGACTTTTATGAAGTAAAACTCGATAAAATATGCTATATTTTATGTAATCAAATAATGCAAATAAAATGTGTCAAATTTTATTTACCACTACATACAGTAATAAAACATACAATGGAGCTAAAATATTTAATTACACTAATGTACCTACAACAAGTTCTGATCTAAAAAATCTGGTGTGTCCACTCACACGACTTTCCTGCCTATTTCAGATAAGTTTTTATATCTTAACATATGCTCATAAAGAAACAAAAAAGAACTGAACTAAATTTATTTTCCTGAAAATTAATCAAACAAAAGATTTGACTACGATTTATTTGATAAATTAAGGCACTGGAACCAGCTTAAGGTAGATCAGTGTAAAAATTTCAATACCCACTAATATTGCTGATCAAAAACTTTTTGCCATAGCTTAGTATTGTCAAACAATAATTTCTGTTAAAAGTAGAGGAAATAGTGAAGGTTGTGTGATGCGGGAAACAGAATTTCTTAATTTCACTTAGTCATCTTTTCTGACACCAGGAAATGAACTCATTATCTTTCATTGGGAATTGAATCGCTGTACCTTCGTTAATAGTTGTCCAAAATGAACGATTTTTATATGGCTTTGTAGGAAATTAATTACCTTTCAAACGATAGGCTAAACGGCGTTTTTTCACCGTATAATATATACTTAGGGAGTTAGGCCCCATAACATTTTTCTTTTCTTTATAACTTTATTTCCTGATTTTTTGGGGAAACTTAGTCTATATACGAAAATTGAAAGGACAATGATTAGAATATCATAGAAAAGTTTAATCAAAATCGTTAGAGCCGTTTTCGCGCTACAGTCTATAGAAAAACATGTTTTTCATTTATTGCGCGCAAGCTATTGCGCATGGACCAACGAATTTCTGTCAAAGGCATCAATAGTCAAAACCCTACAAAATAAAAAAAAGAAGCAACAAAATCGGTTCTGTTGTGCCCGAGAAAATCTTGGCACAAACAGACAGACAGACAGACCAATGGCTAAAAATGTGTTTTTTTCGGACTCAGGGGGCTGTGAAACGTATAGATCCGTCGAAAACCGCATGTCGGAAATTTGACCCGATTGCAATACTTTCCTTACCTAGGTATATAGGTAGAAAAATAAAAAACATTTGGTGGAGGTGATAAATTTTGAATCACTCATCATAATCAATCATTTACTTTTTTTTTAGCAAACTAATTAAAAAGTAATGTAACAAGCAAAAAGTGGAAAAATATATATATAGAGAGAAATGTTTTTAATGGAGACTTAAGTATCTGAATATCCAAGCATGTAGGATTGTAGGAAATGGTTGGGATTAAATTATATATCTATTTCTCAATATAACATAACTTTGGTAAATAAATATATATATATATATATATATATATATATATATATATATATATATATATATATATATATATATATATGTATACTTTTTTTTACATTTATTATTAAGCGCTACGATCCTACAAGAACCAGGACCTCTCTTGTTATTCTCTCCTCTTCTCTATCTCGAGCGAGCATTCTCCATCTTCGGATTCTCATCTTTTTCAGGATGTCTTCCACCTCATCTTGCCATCTCAGACAGAGTCTTCCTCTGTAAATATATGTATATTTATAAGCCAATTGTAAGTAGAGCCCGGATGTTTACGCACTATAAACCAATTAAATTGTAATATCCTTTTCCTAATACGTTTTGTAATTGTAATGCCTTTTCCACTTCAAGTTTAACCTTTTCCATTTCAAATATAATCCTTCAGAAACCAAATATAACCTTTTCCATTACAAACGTAACCCACCAAATTCAAATATAACCCTTTCCAAATCATTTGTAAACTTATCCGATTGTGAATTAATTCGTAAAAGCTAATGTTTGATTTGGAAAAGGTTAGATTTGATTTATAAAGGATTACATTTGTAAGATAAAACGTTACATTTGAAATGTAAAAGGCTACAATTGCCTAAGAATTGAAATATATTAATAGAAATAAGTAAATAACTCTCCAAGAGACAGAAATTCAGTGTTGGATTATAATTATAACCAGGCATCATTACGTGTATGAAGAGCAGGGAAGGAATAAAGAAACTCATCAACGAAAAATGAAAATAAATAAAAAATCAAGTCACTCTATAAAATCCCATTGCACACTTTTTCTGAGTATCTATTTTTACTTTCACTTACGTATATATGTAATATATAGTCAGGGTAAGTATTGTGATCGTGAAAATTTTCGAATCTCAGTTTTCAACGGAAATACATGTTTTGAGGTCTCCTGAGTTCAAATAACCAAGTGTCGCGAAATGGTCTGTGTGTGTGTGTTAACAGTCTAACTCATAAACGAAAAGTAGTACGAAACTGATATTATTAAGTATTTATGGTTTGTATATGGGCCGGATGTGACAGCAACTTTTTCGTTAAAATCGGCTAACCGGAAATGCCGCTTTATATAAACGCTGAAACACATTTATGCAATTTTCTCAAAAACGACTCTAACGATTTTGATCAAACTCGGTGTATCATTGTATAATTAAGTGGTCTTTAATATCATCTAGGTCTTATCCCCGTTGATGTCACTTTACAGAGCATAAATGCCCAATGTTCATATATGTCTTCCTCTAAAGTACCTTTAGTATGCTTTATTTTAAAAAGTTAACCATTTCGCATTATTTTAAGTTACGAAGAAATGCTACATATAACTTTTGAAAGAATTTGATAAGTTAACAAAGGAGAAAAATAAAATAAAAATGCAGAAAAACCTGCGTTCCTGCAGACTGTAGCGCCTAAACGAATGTACCAATTTCAATGAAACTTCGCTAAAGTCATTTTCTCGATACCCTTTAAATCTTTCATGATAATGATTGAATTGTCAAAAAGTTGACGAATATTTTTACTCCATGCCTTTGTTTTGTAAACGCAAGGAATTTCCATATTATAAGCTAATAGATATAACTGAAATTCAGTACTTACACTTTTCTTTAAGACTGTAAATAATGTTTTGGAAATGTATGAATGAATTGAATTAGTGTTGAATACCTAATAACCTCTGGAAGTTTGACCTTTTTCATTCTTTTTTTCTTTTCTTATTACTTATTAGAGTTTTTCAAGTTTTATAATTTTTTTTTCTACACTCGTCATATTTATTAATGAAATTCAGAAACAGTTATTGAATACGTAATAAAAACCGTGGAAAAGAAATTAAGCAATTCAAATTGTTTTCAAATTCTATTCAGTTTACTCAGGTAACCATTAATGACCTCATCCCATCTGTTTTCTTAATAAAATGAGGGAAAAACAAACATTTTTATTTTAGTGATTACTTAATAGAGACCGTATTTAGGAAGGACGTGGTCCGGGGTGGCGGTCATAAATAGACTAAATAGTGGCAAAACTATTTTATGCCACTATTTAGTCTATTTATGGCCGCCACCCCGGACCATCTCCTTCCTTTCTATTTTATTTTTGTCAACAAATATTCCATTAAACTTTAAAATATCGTAAGACTATACCATAAATTTTTATTCAAGTGTGAATTAAGAACGCTAATTTTAACCCGTATTTTACGGGTTATTATATATATATACAGCTGGAAGTATTGTTAGATGATATAGATGAAGGTGATATAGTTTATGAAACCAACTCAGCCATAACTAGAGCACATATCGACAGGATATTAAATAAATATAAACGACATTTGGAGGAGGGTGACATTTCTTAGCTCACCTCGAAGTGAATATTTGAATTTTTTTTTTTAACGATGTTCAGATCTCCCAGTATTTGTTGGTGCCGATTAACTTCAAACATACCAGGTTTCAGTTGACATTAAAATTGTAAAATTCACTCCACAACTTAAGTGTGAAATGTGTAGTACTATAGAAAAAGACACTTTATCACGTATTATTTACATGCCCAATATACAATAGTTTAAGAGTAAGAATTTACTAAGTTAGTCTCAATGCGATTGAAATATTTTAGACAAACACTATAGAAGATATGAGAAGATAATATTTTTTTATTTCTAATATTTCAAATTATAGAGAATTGGTACATTGGTAATATTGGACAATATTTGGGGAGCCTGGAATATTGTCAGTTGAATATTATTTGTTTGTTTTCTTTGTAACAATAATTCTTTGTAATATTTTAATTGAATTTTAAAACATAGTTTGTTATTTATATTTAAATTTTTTGTTCATATTGTGTATGTGTTTTGGCGGGAGTTTTAGATTTTATATAATTGTTAATAATTGGCATTATTTTAACTTACTGACTTTTTACCAAATGTACTTTATAAATCATTCTTGTGGTAATATTTTTGTAATATTTGAAATGTAGTATATAAAAGAAAAAATACTTGTAATAATGTTCGCTATACAAAGGTAGACTAAATTTTTATGGGGTTCTTTCCTGAAAACAAATAAAGATTAAATAAAGAAAATATTACATATATCCTCTAATCTCCATTATTGTGCTCAGCTAAGTTGTCAAAATATAAAATTATATATATATATTTTTTTTTATTGAGAAATAATACATTTTGCCACACTTGAGGGCACTGAGTACTAAAGCTGAGTGAGGCACATTCTTACCATATATATAATACAATAAAAAAAAATGAAATAAAAAAATAAATAACTAATAAATAAAACCATACATGTATATAACAATGGCAAAAACTATAATAAACCAATGAAATGTAACTTATAGAGTTAAAATTACATAAAATATAGAAATTCGTAGCAAAATTAAATAAATTATAAGTAAAAGAAATAAATAGAAAAACATTCATACTTAATTACAATATTTACAATCAGGCAAGAGATCTCCGAGTCCAGCCCTGTAACCCACGTAAGAAGGACAAAGCAAGACTCTAAGAGATCCCAGCGCTTCTTTCTCAGCCGCGTCACCGGCATTACCAGTCCTGTAGAGACTGAGAGAGGGCACTAAAGCCACAAACACTCATAAGTTGAGTGGAGAAGCTGGTCATTGCCAGAACAAAATTATAACTAACGATTCCAAAATTATTTTCTTGTATTAATAATTATAATTGGAACTAAATTGGTAACCTCGAAACTAACTTAAATGTTGTTCTGTAGAGCATACTTGGAACTATTTGTTTTTTAAGTACGTTTTTCACGAATAAATGGAAATCTTTAAGACAGTAGTGTAAAAGTTGTGCGTTTAAACTTTTAAATCCAACAGCTGAAACATTCCCAAGTGTTGGAACCACCTGTGTTTAATACTTCTAGGTGAATAAGTTTTAGCTTATTTAAATCGTAATAGTAATAAAACCGGTCTGTTACCTTGGTCCCTTTAGGCTTCTGAAGAGAAAACTGACTTTCTGTAACGGTTAAAAACATTAATGTTGAAGAATGAACGAGAAAAAAGAATATATTGGAATAGATCATAGTTAGAAGTTAATATGAGCTATCTGCGCGAACCTAATTTCATTTTATTCTTTTTTTTATTTATTTATATTTTTAACTTTTTTTTATTCTTAAATTATTACATTGTCTACATACCCTCACCTAGCGGCGTTCTTACCATTCAAACTAGCACACGCATACATGTGTAAACGAAGTTTTTTACCTCGAAGATAAAAATTCGTTTGCATTCACAAAATTGTTTAGAGGAGACTAAATGTCATTTTTGTTTCTCAGAATAATACTCATAATTATCTCATTTCTTTGTATACATACGGGATTAAGCGTACAACATTGAACCTTGAAATATTGTTATGTGGATGTAAAATAAAAGTAGATCAAACTATGTATTTCTGTTCATTTGCATATCTATAATTTTTCATCCCAACATTCTAGTTTCACATTAGCTGGAAAGAAAGTTGTTCGTGCTGTGATCGGAAGTTTCAGTTCCGAGAAGCTTCCGTCGAAACTTCATAAAACATATATGGTGTTTATTACTGAAATTATTGTAATAATAATAAATGAAAAAAACCCAAAGAAATACCACCAATTCTTAAGATTATAGTTCAATATTCTTTCTACCATTTTCTATTCAAAATATTACAAGAAACCATCACTCTGTAGAAGGTTGATAAGTTGGTTAACATTTTTTTTTTCAAACATAACCTTACCTTATAATTCACGGTGATCATCACATTTGCAGATTACACGTGTATCCTATCTGTTAAGAATGACCCTTTAATTGCATCCCAAACCCTCCAATCATATATCACAAACCTTGAAGAATAGTGTCATAACTGAAGAATAAAAATAAATTTCAATAAATCCCATCAAATTACCTTTACCGTCCATCGTAAACCTACAACTTCTTGTCTTACAATATCCCACTTGTTCCTGTTAAACAAAGCCGCTACTTAGAACTCCACTTGAGTAAACGTCTCGCTTGGAATCCGCATACTAGACTGAAACGACAAGAAACTGTTCGCTGTTTTCGACTGCTCGAACACTTACCAGACAAACGCTCTAAACTTTCGATTAATTACAAAGGACTTATCTACTTAACCATAATGAGACCTATATGGACATACGGAGTTGATCTATAAGGGCTCTACCAAACCATCGAATTTCTATCGTATCCAATCCTTACAATCTAAAATCCTTCGTAAAATCTTTAATGACCCATATTTTGTCACAAATAAAACCATTCATAAAGACCTTAATATTCCATATGCCGCTCATTTAGCCCGAGCCAGATACCTAGCATTTCATGATAAACTCCACTCCCATCCGAATCCACTTGTTTCCAGCCTTGCTTCTTCCTCGATTCCTGATAATCCCTCTAGGCGTCTGAAAAGAAGATGGCCTCGTGATCTTCTCACCTAGAGTTAAATAGGGAGTGCTACCACTGGGCAGTATCTCTTCAAGTCTGTTCATGTTATTATTCCTAATGTGAGCATTTTTACTAGTTGTATTGTTTATACGGTTGTAAATTTCAATAAATAAATAATAAAAAAACCTTATTATCCAACTGCTACAATGAGCAGTTTAAGAGAAATCCAAAAGTATTAACGGTCGGCTGAAAGGGATTGCTATCGCTGCTGTGGGCAGTATCAGAGGAAATAAAACTTTTGAGGGGAGCACCGTTATCGACTTTTGCTTTTTAAAATGGAATGATTGTATTGTGATGTTATTAATGTACATGGGTGAGTGGCAGTGTATAAACGGTTTAGATATTTTATATTTGCACATGTATTAGTTAATAATTAATTTTAATTATTTATTAGTTAATGAGGGGTCAGGGAGGCTGAGAGGACTAAGACAAAGAAAAAGGTAATGAATAAGTGCATATTGGTATATGCAAATGGTAAAGACAAGTCTGGAATAATAACAAGCATAACATTTTTATAAAAAAATTAACATCATAAAAGTATATTTTACAATAATCGATAATATAAAACATAGTTTGAGGAGAAATATGTGTTAGCTTGCTGCCGCCATTAAAGCTATTGGTGAAATTTAAATAATTATTTGTTGAGTTCGAAATAAAGTGTCAAAGGTGCCCTTTAATGCAAGTTAACATCGTGAATACAATTACTTCTGACTAATTCGCTGTCTTTATTTTCACTTAAATTAAAAAATTCTTCGATCGTGATAATTTGTAATTAATTTGAAGTTTTCTCAGTTATTAAGAGAATAGAGGTCAATTACTAAGAGTAAAGAAATCATACATAGATATTATTTTCATTCATTAAAAATATCATATAATTTCTTTCTATATTATCTGAGATGTCCTAAGATTGAAATACTACCTCATACCCATTCTCTTTCATTTAAGGCAAACGTACCGGTAATAGACACTTTAAGAGAAATTTTCAACATTAATATAAACCACAGCTTTAATTCTGACGGTAGATTTTAGTGATTATAATTTCTTAATTTATATTTCACTCAACAATTTGCCATAGTAGAACCTATCTATAATAAGTTTGAGGTTGGGTAGAGGGGTAGAGAGATGCGCAGTGGCAAAACATTTTCCCGCCTGTCTCCCACTCTTATGTCTTCTGTACTCATTCATAAGTGCTTCTAAATTTTTTTTTACATACATAGAAATTTCTTTTATCATTTTTTTTTTCATTGCTTCTCACATTTCCTACATTGATTCACAAAAAGATTGGATGTTTACATACTGCCAGTATAGTCTAAAATAATACATAATGTCGATAATTCTCTTTGCAATGGATTTAGTTGACAGAAAATTTAGTATTTTACCTATATATTTATTTATTTATTTTTATTTAGAAAAAAATTCTATCCTCTGAGAGTGTATATATAATCTTTCTTTATAAATAATTATTTTCATTAATCTATTTTTTAATTATTTTATACAGTTTATTTAATATTTTCTGTTTCCTATTTGTGTATGTACGTTTGATTTATGTTATATTCTGGAATTTTTATAATTTAATAATTATAAATAAGAATTTTAATTCTTTTGTATTTTAATGATTTATAACTTCAAAATTAATTAATTTACTAATTATATTTATTATGTTTATGAATCCAACTCTATTTAAGGGTTATACTCAGAAACAAATGAATAAATCGTGTTTAATTGGCGTCGATTTCAGAAAATAATTTTAAAACTCATAACATTTTTATAACTTTAATTTTACAAATGATACATAAATTCAAAAGAATTAAAGATGATAAGCTGTAACTGTTGGACCGTTTTAATCCCTTGTAATTGGTATATTGTAGATTAACGTTGCAGTAGGTTGATTAATTATAGCGTATTAGCATCCATCATCTTGAGATTAAGATGTGGGCCTTTGTTTCTGTGCCAGCCGATTGTCCCTGTGTATCTTGCCTAATCTCCCGAACTAATTACTCAATATCCTCTATTGTATTCAATCAACATCAAACACGCCTACCTTATTCTGATACAGGTGTTATCCTTATCAATTGACTAATTTGCATTCATGTTTGTGGAATATATCTGGGTGTAATTTACTGAAATCTAATAATTTGTAGATTTGACGACACCCAAGTTACTCCTGGTCATTTTTAGATTGATAATATGAATATCATCAAAAATTTAATTTTATTTTAAATTTTTGTTTGGAAGTAGAAATTTTTTTTATCATTTTTTTTTTCATTTCTTTTAATATTTCCTAGATTGATTCATTTGATTCGAGCTAATACAGTATAGTCTAAAATATTAATGTATAATATAGACAATTCTCTTTATTTACATTCAGAAGTAAATGAAAAAGGCTTCTCCCCATTATGGAATATCCGATAACGTAGTATCAGATTCTTTTCCATTCTATGTTTTCCATCTATTTCTTGGTAAATTTAGATCTGCAGATCCTAGTAATAACATCGAGTTCTGTGAATAGTATACCTCACGAATTCATATATGTATTTTTCTCAATTTAATTATTTAACAAACCTTTCACTATTTATTTTAATTTATTCACTATTTAATTAATTTATTTATTTATTTTTAATTAGAATCTCACTCTTCCGAAAACGCTTTTCCGGAATAAGGTGGTTGCTATGCTGAAGAGGGGAAGTGAAGCAGGAGAGAGGTCATGGCGAGCTGGAACTTGAATGGGAGAAAGATGCGTGCGCTTCCTTCCCATACACTCAAATTTAACTTAGATGCACTATACCAGTTGCAGAATACAAAATATCACATTTAACACATATAGAATAAGAATGTAAAATTTTTACACACAACCTGTTACACTAACAGTCAACGACCACTAATAGTCACATTCTTCCGAAATTTTTGGGAGAAAAGTTATGAAGGAAAACATTTTTATTTGTTAATAATTAAAAAAGTAAACAATTCTTGATGTGCACATATGATTATTGGAAAAATCTCTAAATTCTCTACAGTATTATAATATTACAATATTAGGATATTAATATCATTTAACTTGTATTAAATTATCGTATAACTTAGAAAGTTCAAAATGTTAATGACTATTCCTCTATGCACACTAAAAGGATAACTCTAAATTATAGGCGGATCCATTGGTAGTTTTTCTTTCTTTTTTTTTTTATTTGGAGGGGCTAATATCTTTCCTGTGGTGAGCTTAAAGTTTGCGAGAAATATTACATTTTCTGCAGGTTTCTCTATATTCTTCATCTTCCTAATGAATGATATTATTTTCTTCTCATTGATCCTCTATTCCTCTAAATGAAAGTAGATGAATGGTAACCAGATAGCTGAAATTTATTTCTATTGAAAAAGAGGATACCCAGTTGAGGATAACAGTTAATATGGAAAGCTATCAGTTGTGCATTAGGAGCCAATCCACTTGAGTTCTATTTAGCCTTGATCCTGCCCCTCATTGTAAACGCTTACCCAGTTAGATCTCTCACAATGGCTACTACATTAGCCCTTATTCCTCCCCCATTGAAAAGGTAAACGGCCTATCGTTTAAGCCTTCTCTTGATTTCACAAAAAGAATTCCTGTTAACTACAGATAGCATTTCTATTTTGAAGTGATTTCGATGGATGATAAACTTTGGCCTAATCATTAAAACGAAATGATTGTTGAATATTTTTGTATTGAATATTTTAAATTTTGTTTGTTATATTTAATCAGTTTACAATTGACAGCATAAATTATAAAGGTAGGACTGTGTAGAGTTAATGCATGTTATCAGGCAGCACTGCAGCTTGTGAACAAAGGCAGGTTGGCTTGGGTGAGGTTATACAGAGTCAGGCACTCATAACCTTGGTTTTGGTTTTGGTCTTCCAAAGTGCAATACCAAGACCGGTTTTGGAAAACTATATATGTCATACTGCTAGTTTTATTTTATTATTTTTCAACTGATGGCACGAAAATTCATATTCATATTAGTTAGTTAGAACCTTTTAAAACCAAAGCAACGATTTGTTAATTTATAAAGAAAAAAAAAACAACAAATGATACATGCTACCACATAAAAAGTGTTCATGTAATGTTTAATTATAATTATGGCATGAGGCAAAGGTTGCCACGTTTTTCTGTGATCTACTTTAGATCTCTCTATCTACGTGGCGCTACAACCCTGGGTTAGTCTTGGCCTATTTTAGCCTATTTTCATCAATTATTTATACTGTTCATTTGATAACAGTGACTGTTGCGTTAAAAAGAGGAATGTTTTTAATTATCACTAAAAAAAAAAATCGTGTTCTTTCATTATTGTTTAGTTGAAAATAGTTAGATACACTAGTAAAGTTTAATTATTGGAAAAGGAGCAAGCACAATTTCTGCTTCCAAACATAATAGCTGCTACTTAGGGTGGCCAACAACATATTGTCCTCCGCGGAAAAGGCTTTAGGCGCGAACACTAAGGCCTATGAGTTTTAAAACCAAAGCAACGATTTGTTAATTTATAAAGAAAAAAAAAACAACAAATGATACATGCTACCACATAAAAAGTGTTCATGTAATGTTTAATTATAATTATGGCATGAGGCAAAGGTTGCCACGTTTTTCAGTGATCTACTTTAGATCTCTCTATCTACGTGGCGCTACAACCCTGGGTTAGTCTTGGCCTATTTTAGCCTATTTTCATCAATTATTTATACTGTTCATTTGATAACAGTGACTGTTGCGTTAAAGAGAGGAATGTTTTTAATTATCACTAAAAAAAAAAATCGTGTTCTTTCATTATTGTTTAGTTGAAAATAGTTAGATACACTAGTAAAGTTTAATTATTGGAAAAGGAGCAAGCACAATTTCTGCTTCCAAACATAATAGCTGCTACTTAGGGTGGCCAACAACATATTGTCCTCCGCGGAAAAGGCTTTAGGCGCGAACACTAAGGCCTATGAGTTTTAAAACCAAAGCAACGATTTGTTAATTTATAAAGAAAAAAAAAACAACAAATGATACATGCTACCACATAAAAAGTGTTCATGTAATGTTTAATTATAATTATGGCATGAGGCAAAGGTTGCCACGTTTTTCTGTGATCTACTTTAGATCTCTCTATCTACGTGGCGCTACAACCCTGGGTTAGTCTTGGCCTATTTTCATCAATTATTTATACTGTTCATTTGATAACAGTGACTGTTGCGTTAAAGAGAGGAATGTTTTTAATTATCACTAAAAAAAAAAAATCGTGTTCTTTCATTATTGTTTAGTTGAAAATAGTTAGATACACTAGTAAAGTTTAATTATTGGAAAAGGAGCAAGCACAATTTCTGCTTCCAAACATAATAGCTGCTACTTAGGGTGGCCAACAACATATTGTCCTCCGCGGAAAAGGCTTTAGGCGCGAACACTAAGGCCTATGAGAGAAATATCTTCCCTCGGAAGACGGATGGGCGGCCTACCGCGGCCTGGCGCCTTACCAACCAAGGCTCACCCTGACCATTTTTTAACCAGAACAAAGTGGAGATGCATACTTCCGAGAAGAACCTAAATCTTGAGCACGTCTTCCGGCAGGATTACTAAAATGGGTAACCTACTCTCGAAGAGTTACATCAAACATTGCAACTAAAACAAGTTAATGATATCTCTAAGTTGAGGTCATGAAATCTTTATTTTCATTTAATGAAAGTTCTCCTAATAATTTTGAACCATTAATGATTATTTTTTTGAATCTGTAACAGAAATTTTAAAATTTATTTATCGCATATTACAATATTCCGTCACTTGGACATTGGTTATTGTAATATAAGATCACATTCACACTATATGTACAAAAAGTACTAAATAAACAGAAGCAATATAACAACTAAGTATTTATCAAAAAGTATATACTTCATATATAGCTTTGTTGTGCAATGTATGAATTGGGCATACCAGCAAAGCTGATTCGTTTAACGATGGCTACCATGGAAGGCAACGTCAGTAGAGTTAAGGTAAAAGGAAGGATTTTCGACTCCTTTTCAGTTAGTTCAGGCCTCAGGCATGGTGACTCATTAGCCCCACTCTTCGTCAATATCTTCCAAAAGACCATCATGAGAAGGGCAGGATTAAATAACGGAGGAACAATATTTCACAGGATGACCCAACTGCTTGCGTATGCTGACGACGTGGTCATTGCAGGGCAATCACTTTAAGCAGTGAAGAATGCATTCAATAGGTTGGAGAATGAGGCAAGGAAAACGGGGCTATGCATTAACGAAAGTAAAATCCTTTGGTTATGTTCTTGGTTTACTTAAGAAAAAGCTTGTCCATCCAGCACCACAGGCTTCACTTACCTCGGGACCATAATTAACAATAGCAATAACGAAGAGGAGGAGATAGGAGCTAGAATAATAGCTGCCAACATACCGTGCTTTTTTGTACCGAGCATTCTGAAAGGTAGATTGTTAATTCGTACAACAAAGTCTAGGATATACAAAACGATTATTCGACCAGAGGAACTTAGTTCTTAGGGAAGACCGAAGACAAGATAGATAGATAGATGACGTAAAAGAAGATCTGAGAAAAATGGCATATCCATCAGGTGTGCCAACAGGGATGACTGGGAAAAGGAAATTGAGTATACTAAGGACCGCTACATGCGTCTGTTGCGCCAACAATGAATGAATGAATCATAGAAAAAGAATTGTTATATTTTCTCCAATAAATATAATTGTATAAGAATAATTGTCTATCTTCTGGTTATTGTCTAACGTAGATATGCCAAAAGCAGTCTCACTCTAAGTCAGTTTACTATAATGTATATAATGTGTAAATACTATAACGTCAAAATAACTCAAAATTTATTTTAAAACAATGGTAAATAATCAAATCTTCGTACTCCATCACCTTACTAAAACCACACTACTCCATTCTCGATGTTCTATCTACAAATAGCGGTTTGAAAGTAAGAGATTAATTCAATCTATAAATAAGTAAGGACTGTATTATAAATTAATAATCATAGAAAAAGAATTGTTATATTTTCTCCAGTAAATAAAATTGTGTAAGAATAATTGTCTACCGTCTAGTTATGGTCTAACATAGATATGCAAAATTAATATCACACTAAGTCAATATACTATAATGTTTTTGAATTAATTTTCTAAAATGTAACTTAATAATTTCTCAGAATAAACCAACGAAATATTTGCAGTTAAAATTGTAAGGTCTTTAATTGCAATAAGTGACGGAGTGAGATATCTGAGCGGACAACAATAATGCTTTGAATGAAATACACGCTAATTAACAAAGTCGTAAAACAGTTAAGACTTCAAGATTTACTTTTATTGTAAAATAAAGTGTTAGATTAAGGCTCCTTTCATAATGAAAATACAAGACGCAGGATGCATGCATATTAAACACTGGACTGTTTATTAGAAAGAGGGATTTCACACCGAGGATGCAACTGCGTCTTGCAACCTGGATGTCTTGGGTACCAGTCTGCTGGAGATTTTTAGCGAGAATCTATGTTGTGCTGGTCTTGCATACTAGCCCCTTTCACCTCGACCAGCCGAAACTAAATAGTTTTAATGAGCTATAATCGGGTCGGTCAGCTTAAACCGCCAAAGCTCGGTATATTTATTTATTTATTTATTTATTTATTCATTGTTACATTCCGCATCTACCCGATCGGGTCATTAGCGGCTTTAGATGTAATCAAATTAGGTGTACAAATTTAATGCCTTTTATAAATTCAAACACTTTTTGTATCTTTTCTTCGTCATCTGAAAGTGCTTCAGATATGTTGGAAGGTATATTATGTTTTTTTCTGCTGTCAGAGAATAGTCTGCAAGTTGTTACAATGTGTTTCAGTGTAAGTGATGTGTTGCATGTTTTACAAAATGGTGGTTCCAGGTCTCTCATTACAATAGCCCGGTATATTTTCTTCCCTCTCAATTTTCTCTAAGCTCTAATCCCTGCAGTTTAAAGAAACAAGGTTTGAGGTTGGATTTTTCCAATTATGATATAACATTTATTCCCCCCTTCCTACCCAAGATGTGGTATTGGTACTTTTAATACACAACGCTGTACAAAATGTTTTCAGTCTTGACCTACATTTACAAGTTTAAAAAATGAGTTATACAATTCATGGGAAAATATAGTTATTTACCTCAGCAATATGAGTAGTCTTTCTTTCGCGGATACACACAACCGACAATTTGTATCCCGACGACTCAGTGACGGTTCCATGAGATCCAACAACTTGTTAAAAATAGAAATCTCCATTTTATAGTACGCCTAAAACTTTACTGGATGGTTCAGTAATTGCTGAGACTGAACCATCTCTCCATCTCCATCTCCATTTTGCATCTTGCTTCTTCAGTGGGAAAGGGGTCAAATGTTTATAGTTACTTTTTGCAACTAGCTTTGTAAGGCCTAAAACTAATGTTACTTAATTTACATCTTGTATACCATTTAGAAATAGAAAGGATTTCTTTAAGTTTAGGAGGTTAATATATCCGTAGATATAGGATGGAGATAGATCTAGGTCAGGCAGGGGAGTCAGGGAATAGGCTTTGTCATCATTTCTAGCTATGTTTCCTTAGAGTGTGAACCAAGGATAGGATGTGTCCTATTGCATTTGACCGTGCAACAGAAAAAAAGGCGTAGGAGCGAAGGATTGCCTAGCTTGTAATATATAAAATAGACAAGGAACTATCTTCTTACAAAAAATAGTAAAAAGGCAATAAAAGACAAAATTATGTTATAACTTATTTGTTCAAGCAGGCGTGACTAACAAAGACAAACTGAAATATTATAAAATTTTCATTGTATCATAAAAACCATTGCCTTTAACTCATATATTATGGCAACCTGATAAACTGAAGATTACAATTTCGAGTTCCAGTACTGAGAACATTTACCTCTGGCATTAATACCCCACCTTCTCCTCAGGCCCTAGAATAAATCAATATAGCCAAAAATTTAAAGTAGGGGAGAAACGAATTAGTGTAAAGTCAACAGAAGTTATAAACATACGTTCAGCCTTTCAATACACCACTTCTCCTTGAAATTTCCTTTCGTTTGATACTTTACTCATAAAAATCCATCGCTCCAGAAATCTATGACCGATAACTATACTACCATATTATATACATATAGTGCAGATTTTGAAGGCATCTATGACCAGCAATTTTTTACTTAAATTTAGGTTAAAATATAATTTTTCTTTTTGTAAATCTAATTAGAGTAGTCCCATTCAAAACTTTAAGTTCAGGTAATTCACATTTTTGTTAGGCTCTAGTATTCGACTTCTTTCTCTTATAATATTTAACCATCATTATTTATGAACCCTTTCTAACAAGTTCATTATCAATCTTAATCAAGTTGATCCTAAAGACTTTACTGCAAATCTTTATCTTATAATACAAATGTTAAAACAACTCATAAATATAATCATTCATGGAATGGAACATTGTAATTATATTACTAAGAATCGAAATTCATATGTTTAGTCGGAATGAGCTGAGTGATGTGTGTGTTCCTAGAAATCGTAATTGGGAATAGACAATATGTCAACTCCAAGAGGAAAACATCATCGGGTTCATTCCACAACATATTACAGCTTATTCTGTTCTGCGTTCATCTATGCATGCCAATATTCAGAAAGCTCTTGGAATCATTGTTGTGAAAATACATTGAAGGTAAATTAATAGGGGTATTCATGGAACCAGTTCAAAGTATTGTAAGCCTCTTAAATGTCTAAAGTCAAGAAAATTATTAACTATATGTGTGTTAAATATGGCCGCTAGCATTCCCGATTTTAACATAGTCTAGGCTCCTGTAAAGTGTTACTAACTTTGTAAACGCAAGCAAGGTTATTGTAAGGTATTGATATGTTTGATTTTTTGTCCTTTGTTTGTGTACAATATCCACAAAAATGAAATGTAAAGACTGCTAGGATTTAATCTATGTATTCAACATGTTATTTGCCTTCTATGTACTGTAGCATATGAATCTATGCTTTCTAACAAAGCATTTTTAACCAAATAATCCAGCAACTCAGTCTATTAACTTCGGTTAGGCATTCTAAAAATAAATCTAAATGTAAACAGATCAATTAAGAACTCTCAAACTTTGTTTACAACTATAACCAATAACATTTTAGCATGTTAGCATAGACAGGTTATTTACCATTCATTCAAAATTTGTGCTGACTGCTTACCATGAAAGCACATTAAGCATTTACAAGTACATGAATACCCTTAATATATTGTTAGAAGGATTTATTGATTCGTAGAATGAGGGAGGCACCCAAATACTTCACAAAATTTCATTATTCATAGACACTGACAACCCGCTTATATTTGTATAAAGATATACACAACTTGGCATGCTTTGAGACGGATATAGTCGTTTGCATAGTCGGTTTTTTATCAATTAAGATACTTATTTTGTTGATATTTATGTTATAGAAATTTGTGTCATCACTTAATTTCATGCAATATGCATATATATTTTATTATTTTTTTTTTTGAACCATTGAAATCGACCAAAAAATTCAAAAACGTAACCCTCTCTCAAAATTTGAGGTTTTACGTTTCAAGATACGTAGAATTCGAAAAACGAATACAACTTTTTTGGCCATCTGCCGTCCGCACATTTTCTCCGAAACTACTGGACCGATTTCAATGGAACTTCGCTAAAGTCATTTTCTCGACGCACTTTAAATTCATCAATATGATATACTTCAACGAAAAGAAGTTGAAAAAAAAAGTTACGAGGAATGGTAAAATTAAATTCCGAATAACTCAAAAGGTTTACACTTTTTGTTGATATTGTGGTAAAATGTTTCAAGGGTATTTAAAGTTCACGGAATATCGTAAAAAAAAAAAAAAAGATCGTTATAATCGGACAATTGGGATCAAAGATGTGGTCTCTAGTTTTTTTTTTTTTATATGTTCTACTGCAAATGTTATATCCTTTGTTTTGGTTTTTAAGTTTTGAATGTGTTACAGAAGTAATGCTATTTTTTTTAGTATATTAAAAAAAATTTAGTCCAATAATTGAAATCACCTTATATTTATTTTTCTTTGTAACTAGGAAGGCAATGTTACTTTAGATGTATAATTGTTTGGAAATAATTAACCATCGTGAAATAATTTGCAGTGTTTTTTATTTGTTTTCGTAAAAGCTTGTTAAAACTGTCGTAAACACCAATAAGATCCGAAAAAAAAAATTAGATAAATTTGATTTGATTCGTGTAAAGTTATTTCTATACTTGTTACCACTGATGGAATCGCGTTTCTTAGTCAGACTCCGTCTAAATCTTTGTCCGCAAAAAGTTGGTTTAAGAGAGGCGTTTTTCGTTGTAACAGAAATAGGCACACAAAATAAATCCGTTTATACCAACATATTCCATCTAAAAAGAAGTTTGCAAGATGGTGATCTATTAGATTGCCGAAATCTTGTCGGAATAATAAAATTCGGTTATGTTCCGTTGGGAATGTTGAAAGGCGGTGGTAAATCGTAACAACCTACTTCTATATCGTCACTAATCTTAATTCTTTTCTTACCAGTATCTTTTATCCTGATTTACGATGCCGTTAATATTTTTTACCAGTGAGTTTCTTTCGCTATAAAGTTATTTAGTAGTATGTCTATTTTTCATGTATATGAATTCAGAAACAAGAGGTTTTAAACATCTCGTAAGATTTTCCTATCGCTATAAATATCTTTAATTGCGTCTGGTACAGTTTTCTTCAAAATAAATAAACACAATGTGATGTCATTAAAAATATATATATGGGTTCATCTTAACAATATAAAAATGTTTAAACTCTAAGTAAATACGAAAATAAGTGTTGTTTTTTTAATTTGTTTTCTTTTAGATTTGAATTTTTACATTGTATAATATGACATGTAAATTTTAAATAAATAATTTTGTGATAATGATATAAAATATAATTTTGGTGGATTATCATTTTCTAAGTATAATTCATTAATATGATATTTATAAATTTCTTTTTTTTTTTTGTTTTATGTGCTTGTGTATAATTTTACTATATTATGGATATAATGTTTTACTTGAATGTGGGCAAAATTGCTCGAAATATAGTCAAAATAAAAAAAAATTAAATAAACAGTTTCAGTAAGTAAATAAGGGTATGAAAATATTTTCCTCGAAATAATTGATTTTAGATTTAGAAAATAAGTATGAATACTAAAGTTTTTTTTTTTTAATATTTAATAGTTGACCGTTGCATTATAAAGGAAGGAGATGGTCCGGACTGGCGGTCATAAATAGGCTGAATAGTGACAAAACTATTTTATTAAAAGCCAACGTTTTGCAGCTCTTCTTCAGGGAGGTGTGTTCAGGTAGGAGTTTCACTTAGAACTTAGTGAAACTTAAAACTTAAAAGTTCTAAGTGAAACTCCTACCTGAACACACCTCCCTGAAGAAGAGCTGCAAAACGTTGGCTTTTCATAAAAATTTATTTTATTTAATATTTTTAAATATTTTGTTTGCAATACTTCCTAGGTCTGTTGTCAACCTAGAACGTTACTTTTGGTCTAAATAGATTTACTATTTGTGATTTTCTCATAACTGTACGGGTAAAGCCTTCTATTAGATTTCGTGGCATACTAACACCCAAACTAATATAACATCGAAACAGAATAAAAATATATATTATAATATTAATTACATCCTAGTATTAGGTTTTAATAAAATACCTGTATTCCTTGTTATATTGCAATGCCTAAACTCCTCTAGACACTTAATAAGTTGCATGAGGGCAATAAAAAGAAATCCTACTCCCCAAAAAGTTTCCCTCCCGGAGGAAATAAGATGGCAGTTTAATAAAGTTGGCCATTTTAGTTTTAATCAAGTGCATCAATCGTCTCTTTAAAGGGGCATTAAGATAAGTTAGGGCCCCAGGTGGCCATAATATCAGATCCTCTTCCTACTAATTGAAAATGTTATTTTTTTCTTTCTCTGTAATTCACATTTAAGATTAATATTTCACATTAAGGTCTCTTTAATTACCCAATAAATTCCTTGTAGGTGTTCAAAAGGGGATTCCCCTTTTCAATCTGTTTCCTCCCTCTCATTATTAACGTGTTAACGGTTGCCGTTAGGTGTTAAAATATTTACCAATCGCAGTAACCTTATCTAATGGAGCCAGAGATATGAAGATATGAAAACAAAGATTAATTTCTTATACAATTCGTGTAAAAAAAAAGAGAGAAAAAAAAAAGAAGTGCTTATGTTTTCGGTTAAGTACAATCTGCACCAGGAAACAACGAAGTGCATGCGCAATTATGAAGAAATTATCTTTAATGGAAAGGTAAAACATCTGGTGTGGCGCATAGAGGTTGAAAATCTATTTTTTCGAGTAAAATATCAGCCAATCCTGATCCGTAAGCAACAGAAAAATATTGTTTAATCACATTGATTAACATTAATTTTTTTTAAAGTGAATTCATTCAAATATTCTCACCATTGTAGTCCAGTCAATGAATGCTCGAAATCAAAAAGAAGGTAAAGAAGGAAATAGTGGGGACAAATTTTTATTACTATAAAAAAAATAATTTTTATACTAAACGATTTGGAATGTATGTATATGTATATATATATATATATATATATATATATATATATATATATATATATATATATATATATATATATATATATATATATACATAGAAATTTAAATATATAGAGAGAGTTAGAGCAATATGACAATAACGAATATTATAAAAAATATTTATTTCGGAAAATTCTCGGAATGGACATATAAAGTTATTACTGATCTAACTTTTGAACAGTTGAGGATATACTAGTAAAATAATATATATTATTGAAGAAAATTTAATTACTAAAATATTTTTCACCATGACTTAATAGCAAAACGAAGTAATCAAGATGAAACATTGATGAAATGTTTGATTTTTTTATTTTATTTTTTTAGAATTGTTTCTTAATAATAAATAAGTAAACTTTAAATACAATAAAAAACTACTGCAATTTTAAAACATTTTTTAATTTAGGTATTTTTTTAATTTATTTAAATTTATACTCCAAATTCCAATGGTTTACTTAAAACCTGGTTTAACATTTTTGTTTGTTCTGCAGACTTGCATGAGATTACAAAAGCTTTTGATAATGTGCCATAAAAAGTTGTAATGAGCTATTATTTAATATTTATATTTCATATTATTAATTTCTCCTTGATGTTTTCACTTTTGTCGTGTGGTCTAAATCACACACCTTAATTGTTTTTATTTTTCGTAACCACAATTATTATTCAAATTATAGCGAATACGTTTGTATATACAACATTAAAGTATATCAAATATACTCAATATCAAATATGAGTTATTTGTTTCCTACTAATAATTTTATTCTAATTAAATTGCCCATCATGAATATATAAATACAAAGAGTAATTAAAATTACAAATTACAAACTCAATTTTTTCTTTAAAACGCGATTGAACGCAGCTAAAATGTATTCAATGTTGTAATAAGTGCCTTGTGTGAATAAAAAAAAAAACTAGATTTAAGATCTGTAATTGGCTGCATTCGAGTGATATGGTCTTGATAACTATTTATCGATGGTGAATATTAAATTATCTTTCCAATATCTTCAATAAATATGATTTATTCCGCTTTTTAAACTTTGTGAAGCATGCTAATTACACAACCTTCACTTATTTACTGCCTTAATTAAACAATGAAATCTTTGCTCAAATTGGACTATTTAATAATTAAAAAACGAATATTTAATTATTTAAAATCTTTAATCGGATCAAAGTTATTAAACTAAAATTATGTTTTACAGGTTAATATCATATGGTTTCCATCCTGTAAACATTACTTTAAATATTTCCATCGGTATGCTTTTTTTCGCGTCTTCTCTTACAAAATTATGAAGAAATCGTTTTAATCGATTCTAGATCGAAAATTCGGTGAATTTTATATCTTTTCAAGGTTTGAAAATATTAATGGTCGAAAAAAATCAGCATTCAAAAACATATTATAGACATTTACTTTATTATTTTTGTTTATTTAATAAGGTAACTAAGGACCTTTAACTAAAGCAATCTACTTTGAAAATTAGGGAAATAAATCATGGAAATCCTTTCATACTACTTAAGTGGGGGTAAGACCAAGCTGATATTAAAACCATTCAATTATAAATCGATAATATAAAATGGTACTTCTGGTCGGCGATCCTAGCATAAAATCGCAGTATCGTTCCATGCCTTTAACTGTCTTAAACATTTTATTTCAGACTCGTGTAACATTTTGTTTCTTTTAATTGTACTTATACAATATAATAATATTATAATAATACACACCTAAACTTGTATTTTTGGATTTAAGGGACTTTTAATATTCATTCTCGTTGAAAACTCGGATTCGGAATTTTCACGATTGTAATACTTTTTTTTATTAAATAATTCATACACAGGTAAGTTAAATTAATTTTCTTAATCATTGATTATTTTTTTCATACGAGGTTGATAAAGTGGAAGAAAAACCCAATATTGAAAATTTTTTATTTAGGGTATGTCTGTCTCACGCAGATAGACATCATGAATTATCTATACTCAGCACTTATTCTTCTTTTCTTTTGACAGTGTAGAATGTAAGTAAAAAAATATATTTAAAACAAAATTAACACTTTATTTAGTCGAAATTATTAAGTAATTAAATAACATTCTCCTAGTTTGGAAGCTTAAAACTTCGTAATATCCATATATGGATTCAGAGGTTTGTGAATCTGTCCAAGGTTTATAATAGGTCAGCCACCATGTACACTACAGACCCTAGCCGTGTTCAAACAGGGTGTCTGAATCCGTATAAGGTTTGTAAATACACTACCTGGAACGCGAACTCCTAATTATTTTATCCAGCCACTCGGCCTCAATCACACCACACCACATCAACAACGTTGTTAAGTCTAAAGTTATTGAATAAGACAACATAAAGCATAGTAAAATTGATCGTGATGTTGCTCTATGAGAAACCAAAGTTTTAGATAGTTGAGCTAACAAACAAGTTGAAGCAAAAACGCATCGAAACTGCAGCAGTGAAAGATAAAGAGACGTAAGTTTTCTCATAAGAGTAGAACAAGGTTTCATCGATATTAAAGATCATTATTTTGATGGCCTTAAAGAGATTGTATTATTCAAAACTCCCGAGTTGCCAGGCCCAGGACTAAGAGGATAATAAGGCCCTTAAATTATTTAGGGTGGCCATTAGACCCATATCTCATTAAATAGTTAGCCACAGCAGGATATTAAAATAGTTCTATTCGATCTAGCGTGTTGCTTTTCCATGTTTTAGAAATATTTTAGTTTAGATCGGCCGAATTTCTGATCCAGCTCAAACAAATTAATATATATATATATATATATATATATATATATATATATATATATATATATATATATATATATATATATATATATATATACACACACAAGTTGTCCCGTATGAGAAGACATTTTTTTATAGAAGTGACAGAAGACCTCAAGAGCTACAAAAAAGTTCATATAAACAACGCCCAATTTTCATCAGAAAAGCAGGAAATCCAAGTTTTCTGGTTTTTAGGTGAGACTAAAGAAATATTTAATTTAAGTAATTAATAATTGCTTCATTGTAAACGAGATGAAATTTACTTTAAACGAACATCGAGTTTATCATTGTTAAAATCATTCTAAGAGGACTTTTGACCGGCTAAACTATGCTAAGTTCTGTTTAAAAAAAATCATAACAATTTGTATTTTTTTTTTTTTTTATCATCAACCAACTATACTATAGTTACCTTATTTTTACATAAAAATGTTTTCGTTTAATGAGTTTTAAATTCCTATTAATTAAGTTGACGTTTATAAAGAAAAAATTTGAGATTCATCTCAAGTTTTGTAAAAAAAATATTTTTTATCCTTTTAAGTAAAAGTTTCCTTGTTTTCACCAAAAATTACTAAAATTAATTGTTGCAAAGCTTTAATTTCTTGTTTTTACATGATCTGGGATGGATTTTAATAAACCCTACTGCCTAAAAAATATTTCATTCATAAAAAAAACATTTTATGTAAAAAAAAAACAATAATTCGAAAAATAGTGATTTTTCGGATAAATTAGTTATAAACTGTGTTTTTCTCCTAGACCTCTATTATAGGAATTTAACTGTATTTTTGAGTACAAAATGAAAGTTACTAGTCCTAAAATTTATGTATGAAATAAAAATAAAACTGCTTATTGCTTCAATTATTTTAATTAGAACGGTAATATTAGGGTCAGCAACACTTAGTTTGTCACTAATCAATATGGATCAACTTCTAAAATAGAGATCTAGGTGAAAAACAGAGTTGATAACCAATTTACCGGAAAAAATATTTAAATATATGTATATATTTAATATTTGATGACATTCACTGGTTATTGAATAAATGTATCCAGCTAAATACGCTCCACTTTTAACTAGTAAAAGTTACTTCTAATGATACGAAGTAAAATGTATATTTCAAAATTTATTGAATCTTAGTTATTCAACAGGTTCTTTTGTCTTTTTTATGTTTTTGTTACACTTCTTCTTCATGATATCCATTTGCTTCTCATCTCAATACATTTTGTTACCTTTGATGAAGAAACCTATAACATCGTCCCACAGAGTTGATGTGCTTTGAAAACAAATAATGCCATTATGTTTCGCCCCTAGGGCTACAGGAAATGATGTTTTCATCGCACCCACTCAGAAACCTACCTAGAGAGAGAATCACTTTATTATCATAAAACTGTGTTGCCCAATTACATTGGGTTCCTAAAAACACAGCATACTTAATCACTACAGACAATTTTTTAAAAACTAATATACAATTATATAGGATTAACAATATGTATGAGCATAGTATACAATATATTTTATATATATATATATATATTTAATTTTTTTTTCATTTCTTTTACTATTTCTTTCATTAATTTATTATCATTCTATACTGCTTTCTTTTCCTTCCCTCGCATTATACATTTTTCCTGCACCTCATATTCTCTCTTCTCTGTTCCTAACCTTATTCGTAAAATGCATAAAAATACATACAAGTACAGTGGACGTGTTCAGTAAATAATAATATAAAACTGCTGTAACACACGGATGCCTCCCCCCCTATGAACAAACTCTCTCCATATCCGCTCTCATGTACTTGGTGGTGGATGATTCCCGGGAGTCGAGGATTATATTCTTTGCCAGCTTTGCCACGTCCTTTATGTCGACACCAAGGCCTTCCATGAAGCTCCTTGTTGAGTTTGGTATCGTTCCGCGAGCTCCGAACCTAAGGCGTCTCACGTGGAACTCTCAGGGCCCGAAACTCTCGCAGAACTTTTCACTAAGGAAACGGATGCATTTCTCATACATCTGTTGTTTCCATTTCTACTTTGCCTGCCTGATCTAGGTCATCGGTCTCATATCTCACGGTTGGATCGAAATTCATCGCCGACTTTCCCGTCATGGGAAATGCTATAATGTCGGCATGTCGGGTGGATCCATCCGTATCTATACAATATACTTTCTCGAAACAGGGGTAATCTCTCTCTTTAAGGAGCCTCATGTTTGACTCAATGGTGACGGAGCGTTATTGACGCGAGGGAGTTGTTGGGGCATTTTCCAAGCACATGTGCTGGTATTTCTGCCTCTCTTTGGAGAAGAGAGATCCAACTTCTCCTATCTGCCCGCTTAAACCTGGGACTCCACGCAGCGGTGCATAATTAATATTTAGTTTCAGGGCATTTGACCATTCAGACCCAGAGAATACTTGTTTATCGTACATGTATTTATTGGCTTTTGGGGTCTCTTTAAAATGGCGAACTCCAATGCCCTGCCACCTGCAATTGGTCCATTCCTCAAACGAATTTTCTCGATGCGACTGCCGTAGACCTCTCATATTCCAAATACCCCGATCAACACCCAATTTCTCGGCACATTCAGCAACCTCAGCCGAATAATCAAAAATAGATCGGAAAAGGGCATCGGGTACATTGGACTGTCGCTGAGCAATGGACCAATGTTTTAGAGGAGCCTCCAATCGGCAGCGGATTAACCCTAATCCTCGATACCTCCTGGGAACTTTAAACATCGCCGTGGAAGTTTTAGCAGGAAGTCCAACAACAGCCTTCACACTCAAGTATGGCAGGACGCAACTTTATGAGGGGCACAGTTTGAAGAGGGTAAGTAAGACCCGGGAACAGATGCTGATTGACAGTGTTTAGCTTCTGCTCCGGCTTAAGGAAGAGGTTACCAGTTTATTAAGATTTTCGTTCAATTTGGTCACCGAATCTTCATTTAACTGTAGCTCCCCCGAGACTGTACAACCTAAACATTTGATGGTATCTCCATTCTACAATGTTTGGATGTACACTCTATTCTCAAAGGAGAGCATCAACCAAATTGAGATGGTAATATCTCCCTTTTGCCATTATACCCACGTGACTTGGGACCCACATAAATCTCACTGTCATTTCTAGGTTTTGTAAAATGGTTAGGTAGGATTGAATGCAAACAATTTTTGGATATTCCGGAAACATCCTGAAATTCCTGGCTCACTAACTAGCCTAAAGAGTCAAATTATTAGTATATTGTGATGATATGAAGACGTACTGAAATGTAGCTCTACTGCAACCGCATAATGTTCGGCAGAACTCAACAAACAAAAATAACTCAACATTTTTCGAAACATGAGAACTTTTTCTTCTTTTTTGATACAGAGAGTGAATGAGAGGCAGACTATCGAATGTGCAATATACAAAACGACTAATGCTACTAAGAATAAAAAAAAATATTTGACATCAAGAAATAACAGTGTATTCAAATTTCTAAGGAAGCCATATCAATTCTCTCTAATGTCATTTCAAATATCATCCATTTTCAATCATATGTTATTATGTCTAAATTATTATTATAAAAATAGTTAAAATATATTTCAAATTAGATTCAAATTTATGTATTGTTTCGGAATTTTAATGTAATGAAATTTCTGAAGATGGAGAGTTAGATGCACTGAATCAGCAATTATAAATATTAAAGCATACTATGAGAAAATGGATGGATGCTGTTTAAAAATGTCAGACTACCTTAAAGGAAATTACATTACATTATAAATGTTCGCACACTATAGTGAATGGTAAAGCGTTAAACGCATGATGGAATTGACGGACTTTTAGATAAATTTACTGAAAAATTTATTTAAATAATATGACATAGTTATCCTTGAATTCAAAATAAAACAATCACCATTTTGTCTTGAGTATTTAAATTATTTTGTAATAATTTTGAATTGAAAACTTCTTTTGGCGCGTTTTACACTTTTTTGTGGAGAGTGAATTAGATTGAGCCGTCAGATTTCCAATGTGTCACGCTCGGATAATGTCAGCTGGAGTCGACTAATTGAAGTGTTTTTTTGTATGGATTAAAATTTCTTAAAAACTAAAAATCGGGGCTGTATATTGTTGGCGAGGGAAATCTTCATTTCGTCGTCTTTATAATGAGATTTATTCAAAATTGTATCTTATTATAGAGGAGAAAATGGAAAAAAATATTATCGAAAACCAAATGATAACGAATGTTATTGAAGATATGGATTATTCTGGAAACATCACAGAAACTAAAAATCGGACTTGCATACTGTAATCGAGGGAAATATTCAGCATTCCATCATCCTTATAATGAACTATTATTTATAATTTATATTTCATATTCATAACAAACTGCAGAACCATCCGAATCCTCTCGTGTCAAATCTTGCTTCCTCCTCGATCCCTGATAACCCTCCGAGGCGTCTGAAAAGAAGATGGCCTCGGGATCTTCTAATATAGAACTTTAATTTGAGTTCTACCAATGGGTAGTTTCTCTTCATGTTGTACATGTCATGTTATCAATTTCACATTTACTTATTGTATTTTATATGTAATACAGATGTAAATTCCATTAAAATAATAAAAAAATATATATATATTTCATATTATTAACCTCCCCTTGTTGGTGTTCTCACCTATATCATGTGGTCCGAAGCACACAGCTTAGTTTTGTTTTTACAGACTAAATATTAAATATTAAATATAAGAGTTCAAATTTGAAATTTAAATTTTCATATAGTAGCAAGTGTCATGGCCGCTAGTGCAATTAAACTTACACGTCGCCCTATCCTTGATACGATTTAATGTGCTTGTTATTTAAAATACTGCTCTAGGACTTTTTCAACAGTGACTATATTAATAGTTTTACATTTTTATATTCACATATGATCAGGTGAGTGACTATTTATTAACAATGAAACAGTTATAAATTAGTGCTCGTTTGGTTAGCCCATGTGGCTAGTAATTCCCTTGCCGGTTTTACCTTATCTGCGATAAGTTCAAGCCAAGACTCGGCACTGTGTACAATAACATTCTTCAGTGTTATTCTCAGTTCGAATCCAAGACATTTAACTTCATTTTTTTTTTCTTTATATTTTTTTTTTTTTTTTCTTTCCAGAGACTCTTTTATTTAATTTATTTTCTTTGATTATTTATTTTTTGGAAATGAATTATTTTATATTTTATTTTATATCTGTATATATTTATGTAAATAATTTTGTAAATAGCTTAGTTTTTAAGAAGTTATCTCATAAATTTTAATTTTAATATTTAGGTTTATATATATATATACATTTTTTTTTCTTTTTTTTTTCTCTCTAACACTTATCATGATGGATCTGGATAAGAACACATCATGTGAAGACACGGAAAATGAGACACCCTTTTCGGAAATTAGCGAGACCGACTCGCAATATTTGAAAAGGCGTACACTCCAAAAGCGTCTCCGAAACTCAGTTCCCGGATCGGGACAAAACTCACCTAATAAAAAAAAAAAGAAAAATAAATCAAATAAGCAACCAGAAGAAGATAAATCTCCACCGAGAACTAGGAGCAAATCTAATGCCACTCAATCAGAGCCAACTGCACCAAAAACATCAGAAAGCAAAAACTCAATTCAAGAAAAAAACTTATCTCATAAGACTCCGCAGCTTCAAGATTTTTCTGATCCTGAGCCGCCGCCAATATTTGTTTCAAAAATTAAGAACTTTATGTCGTTTGGTCAACAAATTGCTGATTTGATCGGACAGCCAAATTTTCGATGTTACTAGAGAGTGAACGACATCAAAATCAATACTAATTCTAGAGACAATTATAAAAAACTGATCAATTTTTTAACATCCAATAACTACGACTTCCACTGTTACCAATTAAAACAAGAAAAGGCGTATCGAGTGGTCCTGAGAGGACTACATTCAACCACACCCATATCTGCTATCAAATTGGGCCTCGAAGAAATCGGTCAAAACGTCAGGCACATAGCACCAGTACTACATCCTAGAGAAAGATATCCGCTCCCATTATTTTTTATAGACTTAGAACCAGCAAAAACCAATATTGAAATATTCCAGGTTCAACGATTGGTTTACTCAATAGTCCGTTTTGAGGAACCGAAACAGAAGCCTCTAATTGTACAATGCACTAAGTGTCAAAACTTGGGCCATACAAAGGCCTATTGTTATCACGAAGTCAGATGCGTTAAATGTGCCGGCCTACACGCTTCAGACACTTGCCAGAAGCCAAGAGATGAGCCTGCGACGTGTGATCTTTGTGGCGAAGCCCATCCTGCGAGCTACAGAGGATGTGAAGTGTATAAAAATCTTTACGAACAAAGATCACGAAACTCAGCGGTGAAAAATCTTGGATCTGCTCAGAAAACTTACACTGAGGCACCTGAAATTGAAAATCAGGAAATTTTCCCAGCATTGCCGACTTCACCTTCCCTCGTCATCCAACAACAACCATCCATCTCTACAGCTAAGGACTCGCCTCACCAGAATCTCAGAAATTCTCACTCCCAGCCTTCTATCAGTAAGAAGCAGCCTCAACGTCAGGCGCCTCAGGCCTTCCAATCCAAGCCCAAAATCCCTAATCCTCAGCCTCAACCTCGCCAGCAAATCCCTCCTCATCATTTACCCTTAAGAGTCAAACTCCCGCCAGAGCATCCACATCCAGCTCCATTCGTTCCTAATCCCAGGATGAACCTCCCTCCACAAGTCCAACAGAATTTAGATCCTCCTCGTACCCCACGACGGGCCCATCCCCCACCCAACATTCCTAGTCGCATAACCTACTCATCACAACCTCCTGATCCAAACCCACTTCCCAGCCAAACACCATCCGACATCAACACTATCTTATCGTCATTCCTGATAGATCTTCAACAAACTATCAAACCGCTCATAACCCTTCTAACCAGACTCCTTTCCGAAATCCCGCTTAGCTTCCCTCGATGAACACAAAGTCCCTAGCTATTCTCTTATGGAACGGTAATGGACTGCAAAACCACCGTGACGAACTAGACATATTTCTCCATGACAATTATATTGACATTGCTCTCCTGACAGAAACTCACTTCACCCAACGGACACATTTCTACATACGTGACTACATCACCTATAGATCTGACCACCCAGACAACACTGCCCACGCCGGTTCTTGCATCCTTATCCACAAATCTTTACCCCATTCCCTTATTCCTTCTATTCCAACAGATGCCATTCAGTCAACTTCTGTAATCCTCTCAACTCGTCCTTTCCATCTAACACTTTCAGCTGTATACTGTCCTCCTGGCAATTCCCTCTCGTACAGCCTCCTTGAATCCTTATTACAATCCCTCGGATCGCGCTTTATTGCTGGAGGAGACTACAATGCTAAACACCAACGATGGGGTTGTCGATCATCCAACTCCCGTGGTAATACCCTTTCACAAGTTTCTTCTTCCAACAATTATTCCATCCTCTCGCCCATGAATCCTACTTATTTTCCAACATCCCTCAAAAAACGTCCCGATATTCTGGACATATTTATCACCTCCCAGATTTCCTCCTCCCAAACTATAATCAAATCCCTGGATGACCTTTCTTCAGACCATAGTCCAGTTCTGCTTTCACTACATTCTGACTTTGCTCCTAAACCATCACTTCCTAAACTGATCACTGGACGAGTAAACTGGGACAAATTTCGTGATGATTTGGAAAACAAACTAGACCTCAAAATCCCGCTAAAGACAAAAGAAGACATTAATTGTGCCATAGAAAAACTGGCATCATCAATAACAGACAGTATAAATAATAACACATTTATCAATAAGATTAACTTCCCACAAAATACTAACTTGCCACAGCATATTCGTATCTTATTACAAGAAAAACGCAGAGCAAGATCGAAGTGGCATAGGACTAGATACCCAACAGATAAATCGCATTACACCCAACTGACTAACAAACTGAAATCAGAAATAACAAAATACAAAATTCAAAATTTACTAAATTTTACTGAAAAACTTACAACCACTGACAAATCATTATGGATGACCACCAAAAAACTTCTTAAGTTTCAAGACTTTAATCACCCACTACTTACTGATTCCCAAACCTGGTCCAAATCCGACCAAGAAAAAGCCCAACTATTTGGTCAACATCTCTTCCAAACTTTTAACCCACATCCCGATATCCTTAATTCAACTCACATCAATTGTATTGAGGCAGAACTGGATATTCCTCTCCAAATGTCTCTGCCACCCAAAGCATTTCATCCCATAGAAATATCCAACATCATTCAAAAATTACCTTCCCGTAAAGCTCCTGGACATGATCTAATTACATCCCAGATCCTAAAACTTCTTCCTTGAAAAGCCATCCTATTCCTTACTTACATATATAATGCTGTACTCCGTTCTACATATTTTCCTGATAATTGGAAACGATCTATTGTTAAAATGATCCACAAACCCAAAAAACCACCAGAATACCCATCCTCTTGCCGTCCTATCTCTCTTTTACCCATCATGGGCAAAATCCTAGAAAAACTCATCTTAAAACGCCATTACCCTATCCTAAATTCTAAACACATAATCCCAGATCACCAAGTTGGTTTCCGAACTTCCCATTCCACTATACAGCAATGTCATCGTGTGGTAGACGTAGTATCCTCTGCATTGGAGCGCGGAATGTACTGTACGGGAGTCTTTCTCGACGTTGAACAGGCGTTTGATAGAGTTTGGCACCCGGGACTGCTGTACAAACTCCGAAAATACCTACCACCCACATACTTCCTCATTATCCGTTCTTACCTTACTGATAGATACTTTAAAGTAAATCACAATAACGCCTATTCGTCCCTTTTTTCCCAGTCCGCTGGTGTTCCTCAAGGTAGTATCCTAGGTCCTATCCTCTATACAGTTTATACAGCTGACATTCCAACCCATCCCAACACTGTCATCACCACATATGCCGATGACACATGTATCTTATCAGTAAACAATGACCCAGCAATTGCATCCCAAATGCTTCAATCACACATCATAAATCTAGAAGAATGGTGTCAAAACTGGAGAATTAAAATAAACTCCAATAAATCCCACCAAATTACCTTTACCCTTCGTCGTAAACCAACGACTTCGTGTCCTACAGTTTCCTTTAACAATACTCCACTTATCCCTGTTGAGCAAATCCGATACCTAGGACTCCACCTGGACAAACGACTAACTTGGAATCCTCATACTAGACTGAAACGACAAGAAACCGCTCGACGTTTCCGATTACTTCAGCACTTACTAGACAAACGCTCTAAACTTCCCATTAATTACAAAAGACTCATATACTTGACTATAATAAGACCTATTTGGACTTACGGAGTTGAGCTATGGGGCTCCACTAAACCATCGAATTCCTCTCGCATCCAATCCTTACAATCCAAAATCCTTCGTAAAATCCTCAATGCCCCTTACTTTGTCACTAATAAAATTATCCATAAAGATCTTAATGTTCCTTATGTTTCAGATCTGGCCCAATCCAGATACCTATCCTTCCATAATAAACTTCAGAATCATCCCAACCCTCTCGTTTCTAACCTTGCTTCCTCTTCAATTCCTGATAATCCTCCGAGGCGTCTGAAAAGAAGATGGCCCCGTGATCTCCTAATGTAGTCATATCATTAGAGTGCTACCATTGGGTAGTTACTCAGCAAGTGTATTCATGTCATTATATCAATTATGTCCAAATTTACTTGATGTATTTATGTAATACAGTTGTAAATGTCATAAAGAAATAAAAAAAAAAAAAAAAAAATTTCATATACTTAAAGTGCAAAATTGCACACTTACAATCAGTGCAACTTTTGTTTCAGTGAACTGCTGTCATATTTTTTTAAAGGATTAAAATAATCATTAACGTTTATTTTATCGTAGAAAATCAGTGTATACAATAAATATTAATTGCCTAAATATGAATAATTACACTCACTCCACAAACAAGACAGAGTTCCTAATTTCATATCATGCCTATCGTGTCCTAAGTTAAATTTCACCCTTTTGTAGCAAAGTTCTAATTTAATTCACGGGCTGATGGTTATGTATAAATGCATTTTAATTAGTTTAGGGTAGAATTAGGGCCTTCTCTGGAGAAATCTAATTAATTTTCCATCTCACTCTCCCTACCATCATATGTCTTCACCCCAACCTTCCAAGTCATCTTAGGTCAAGTGGATCTGTTTACCATAATCCCACAGTGCAGTAGGGTGAGGGTGCGGTCCCAAAACAAATCTCATAGCCTTCCAAAATATATCACCCCGAGCGAGGGGCAGGCCAACTGGTTTTGTTACTTATTCAATATTGTCCAGGCAGCGGGGAAGATAAGGAATAACAATGGCCCAGGGACACCAAACCTTCGAATCAGCTTCATTTTATTTTATTTTTTGCCATCCTTGTATTTTTTCATTCCGTTTAGGGCACTGCATACTGGAAATTGCAGAAGGCACACTTTATTTCAGCATGAGTGATTGGGTAGGGGTGCATTCGGGAAAAAGGATACGAGAAATTGCCTCCTGAATGGTGTGTGATAGGGAAAGAATATTGGAATATGACGATACAATACCATAAATGTAAAAAGGAATTCAGGATATCTATATTAAATTTTGTACATGAGATTTATGACTCTTTCTCAGAATGCACAGCAATACGAACGGACTGCAAAGCTGAGATTAATAATAAAAAAAAAAAAGTTTGAATCGAATTTCTTATCAAATATACATTCATCATCGCACATATAAAAAATGTTGATTCTAGTCAATTTCATTCTTTCGTTTAATTATATATATATATATATATATATATATATATATATATATATATATATATTATATATATATATATATATATATATATATATATATATATATATATATATATATATATATATATTCTGTTAGTACAAAAGGTCGTATGTAAAAATTGATATTTAACAGAAGAGCACAAAACTCCTTATTTTTTTATGATAGTTATTAGTATAATTTTATATTTTATTTCTCTCTGCTATTTTCCATATTAGAAGACTACTTACTGCAGTCGCAGACTACAAAATGTCGCCTTTAGCCCAAATAGAATAAACATGGAAAAATGTTACGTACGACCTTTGCACTAACACTAATATTGATGAAATTGAAGAGGCACAAAAACTAGTAAGTATAATTAATGTGATCACACTTTGTGTTTATAATAGGACAATAGTGCCAGTATTTTAATCTTTAATCTTTTAGACAATGTGTTCCGGTATTCCAAAAGATGTAAAATTATATTTTCTGAGGCAAATAACAAATGCGAAGCAGAAAAATGTATAATGATAATAATAATAATAATAACAATGCTTTATTTATTCTGGGACGAGTTCCTTTAGAATATTACAGAGACGAAAATGTGGGCTAAGGAGCCTAAGAGATACATAAACAAGAATATAGTTTGATTAAATAGTCAAAATAAAAAAAAATAATAGGAGATAAAAAAATAATAAGAGAGTGTATATTGTACAACTTTTGTAAAAGAAAAATTTAATTTAAAAAAATACCGAAATATACTCTTCAACATCTACTTAAATAACTTGATAAATTGTTACGAAAATCGATATCTAAATATATTTTAAGTTGGTTTGTAGTCGGATGTTAAAACATTTACGGAATTCTAATAGAAAATATAGAACATAGGTGGATAACATGTGGTCTCCGCGAGTTTGTTATAGTTTGGAAGACGATAGATAAAGATTATCTTCTTCTACGAAGTAAATAAAACGATAGAGAAATTAAACAATAACTACACAGGCTCAGATAACTCAAAATCCAAAAGAAAGGCGACCTGGTTATTCAACCATACTTATGCATATATAAAAATTGGAATATCGTTTAGCTGAATATACCAAAATATTTAGGAAGCGTGCAAAACATATGTTGGCCTGTAACCTGATAAATATTATGATTTCGCGTTCCAGTGCCAGGGGTCTTAAATTCTGATATTAATCCCCCTCCCTCTTCTGGCTCGAGAAAAACCGTAAAGCCGAAAATGACGGGTAGTGGTGGGAAAAATACCATAATATTTGTTAAACTCCTTCATTGTTCTTAATTTATTTTAAATGAATTACTGTGAGAAGATGGGTCAGATTTTTATATGGAGCATAATAGCGAAAATGTCAAAGAAATGTTGAACAACGTTTTCGCATCGTTTGGTAGATTTTCAAGCGTCATATCTTTCCATAGAAATAATATTAGAAAGTTAAATATTCCATGAAATTCGTCTTAAATGGCAATAGTAGTCATTCTCGCAAACAGCAGATTTAACTCTTTTGATGTTTGGACGGTTATTTGAAATTGAGACCTACTAGACCTAGAATACCTTGTTGAGACCTAGAATACCTAGTTCGAATAAACTAGGTACAATGAGTACGTGTGAGCAGGCACATCTGCTGGTTAACATTCGTTATTCTAACATGGTGCCGACGATATGTCAGTTCAGTTCTGGAAACTCACTAGTTATAGTTTTTCTCATAGATTCTGACTTTCGTGGAAACCAGAAAGTAGACTTTTTTTTGTCGGCATGTACTCAGTTAAGGAAATTTATTATATATATAGCAATGATCTTTTTCGAGATTCTCATATACTCTGAAATTCCTGGAAAGGAAATGAAGTATGCAATACAGTAGCGAAAGCATTCACTGAAAAGCCCATTAGTAAATAAATACACTTTCAGACTTGTTTCAACCAACAGATAAAAAGATCTTCATTGCATTGTTACGTAATCGGACTACGTCATGCCAAAGCCTAGTTTTTCCTCTAAACCTTTCATTTTAAAACTTTAAAGACTAGTTTCTCGAACTCAGGTGAGCATGTTAGGCGAGTAAGGGGTCCTACGGGTGAGCGTAAGGGACAGTGGGAAGTATAAATATTTATTAAGTTATTTCTATTTACTTTGCTTTTCATGTTTATTTTGATTTTGTTCTTAGCTTCTTCTGTTTATTTCAAACTTGTTATAACATAAAACTATAATTGCATATAGACATTGAGCCTTCAAATATAATTAATTAATAATTGTTTTTTCTTTCGATTTTGAATACAATGATAATCCTAATTACATTTCCTCTATAAATAATAAAAAGATTCATTGGAATAATAACTTACAGGGTAAATAAAATACTTTGTATCATAAATTATTATATCTACAATGAGCTTCGACAGAAAAAGCAGCAAGGAACTGTTATTATGAACCTTGACTGCGTCTTTATACGAGCATTTGCATGAAATGTTGTATGTTTCCGTTATCAGCGCTAAGAAAAAGAGGCGAAGAAGGAACCGATAAGGGTTGGATGGATGGGTTGAGGGTTTTGATGTATGAACTCAATCTCAGCTGGCGATCGGTCTATCTCCAACCATCGCTCTTCAGTCAGCGCCTTCCGACCAATCCTTCCATCTTTTTACTTTATAGGATGGTAGGGTAATATATGCAGAACCGTTACCGCAATTTATTGAAACCCTAACAGCTATTTCCCAAGGAATGCCTATATTTCGATAAATAAAAGGGCAAATAGATTTCTTCTTAGCACGTCACAGCTACCAGTTACGAAATGAAGATAGTTTCTTCGTAGGATACATTTTTTAGATCTGATGTTCAATGTGTTCTTTTTTAACAAGTCGTTAGTCTTTAATAATTCGTACCCATTTCTAATCGTCACTTACTAATTTTAGGATGATCAAAGAAGCTTGTCAACTGTAAGTACTCGAGATTTTTTTCAGCCTCTCAATTAAGAAATATTTGATTCACTAGATATTTATAATTGGTAAATGGTTGACTGTAGTGGATAATGAAGAGAAGAATAGTTGGGGTGGTCAGTCAAAATAGAAGGCAAAAATAAATGATAATATTTATTTTTACATATGCCGACGTTTCGACCTGAAGTTCAAGCCATCATCAGGGCTAAGAAAAGAACCAGATAACAAGGTATGAGAAATATAAAAATTACAGTAAAATGAAGTTATTAGAATAATTACAACAGTAAGAACAAGAGACAAATAATAATACTACAAAGTGTGGAATGATGAAGTAAACATAGTCAAAAAGGTGACATAAGTATTGTAAAGGGAATCTTAGAACAAAACGTAAAACATAAAAATATGAAGTTATATAAGAAATGGATATAAATAGTAAAATTAAGATATAGTGAATAGAATATTTAGATAGAAAATTGAGATGTTGTAAAGTCTATCAATATGTACAAAATATGAAATAATAAGGAGTTAAAACAGAGAAAAGGAATGAAAGGAAGGAGGAGAGAAACTGAGAAAGTTGAATTAAGAAAGAGAATAAGTAAGAGAAATTATAACACACCTGACTGCTCTAAGGTAAAAGATGCAATGCTCTTGTTATTGAAGGAGGGAGATGGATAGAAGGGCGTCATCTGCAACGGTTACCTGACGAAGTTTGAACTAACGTATCGGAAGCGTAAATAAGAACGAGAGATATATTATTCATAAATATTAAGATATGATGGCCTGAACTTCAGTTCGAAACGTCGGCATATGTAAAAATAAATTTTATCATTTATTTTTGCCGTCTTTTTTAACTGACCACCCTAACTATTCTTCTCTACATCACTAGATATTTAGTTAGTCAAATAAGTATTTGTTATTTTATATTTTGAAAGAAAAGTTTTTAAATATAAGGAACGAAGGGATCTTAACCTTGAAAGATTCAGATGTGATCAATATAGCTCAAAAGATTTGAAAAGGTATGTTACCTGTACTTTGAAGGAATACAGATAAACCGCTTTAGATAATGTATGTAAAATCTATTCCGAAGTTTACTTGGTTCGCTTACATTTCAACTGATGTTCTCATATATTTTTTGGAACTATGTTGATAAAAATGTTTATGTAAAAACAATAAATGGTTGCTACACTCGTTGACGATTCAACATACATTTTAGCAGTATAAAGGGATATTTTTGATTTAAGCTTAAATTTTGTTGACATTTTATACTTTAAAACAACAAATTCCTATATCGATCTCTATGAACGGTCAAGACACGTCTCTTCCCCATGAATATTTGAAATGCTCTTATTATTCCGAAAAGCGCCACTTAAGCGCTAATGCTGCACGATATTTAATTATAATAATATATTTGCGTTTCTGCTGGTTTTTTTTTTTTTACTTTTCTACCCATACTAGGTAAGGAAAGTATTGTAATCGGGTAAAATTTCCGATATGCGGTTTTCGACGGATCTATACGCTTCAGAGCCCCCTGAGTCCGAAAAACACATTTTTACATAGCCATCGGTCTGTCTGTGCCAAGATTTTCTCGGGAACTACTGAACCGATGTTTTATTTTGGAGTGTTTTGATTACTGATGCCTGTGACAGAACATCGGTGCTAGATGCGCAATAGCTCGCGCGCAATAAATGAAAAGCATGTTTTTCTATGGACTGTAGCGCGAAAACAGCTCAAACAATTTTAATGAAACTTTCCTATAAAGGTTCTAATAATTGTTCATTCAATTTTCGTATGTAGACTAAATTCCCGAAAAAAATCAGGAAAAAAAGTTATAAAGAAAAGAAAAATGTTATGGGGCCTAACTCTCTAAGTATGTATTATACGGTGAAATTTATAATAAAACTTTTGAAAGGTAATTTAATTACCAACGAAACAAAAAAAAACCATCGGAATCGAACCAGTATTAGCGATGATACAGCTTATTCTATTTTTTACACATGTTTTAACTTATTAACGCCGTTGAGCCTCTTGTTTAAAAGGTAATGAAATTCCCTACAAAACTATATAAGAATCGTTCATTTTGGACAACTATTAACAAAATTACAGCTATTCAATTTCCAATGCAAGATTAAGGGGTCATATCCTGGTGTCAAAGACGGGTGAATGAGAGAAAAAAGAAAGAAAATATCTCAAATCTCAGATAAATTTTCAGGAAAATAAATCTAGTTCAATTCTTTTTTGTTTCTTCATGAACATATGTAAAGATATAAAAACTTTTCTGAAATAGATAGGAAAGTCGTGTGAGTGGACACACCAGATATATTTTTTTTTTAGCTATTTTTGTGAGGAGGAGCAGTAGTACCTATCAGTTCTTTGCACTGGTGCAATGATTTAGAAAGATTTTTTAACGAATAACTGAATTTCAAAGCCTAATTTGAGAGAAAAATTAAATCAAGATGTATGCATACTTGGATAATAACAGCTCTTTGTCGTACACATTTGGGAGTATTGATAGGAGCATTTCCAATTCAATTAATTTACTTATTTTGGAAGAAAAAGAACAACTCTTTTCGGACGCCCGGAATCTTCCCATTTTTGTTATGATAGGTTTAGTTGTACCTCTGGAAAAAACCTCACTCTCCTCCCTTCCTATATGTCAGAAATGGCAATGTAGGAGGTAATTATAGAAAAAGAAAAAAAACAGAGGGGTGGTTGAAGTAATTATAGGGGTAATTACTGGGATTAAAAATGCCTTTGTTTTTATTAATATTTACCAGAAACTACGTAAATGGCTTACTTCTTTTTATTGTAACTAACAAACTTTGTATCCACGAACATTATCAGAAATCGGGCGTATCTCATTAAATTAATGATGTGCGATAAACTGATAAATATCTGCTTTTCACACGAATCTTAATATAATTTAATCCTTTTTTTTCGATGTGCCATACAAAAATATTGGCCTACATAACCTCGTTGTTTTGAGATGTATGGAGGGGGGAGGTTGAGGTTGCTTCAATCGTCCCAATATTTTGGTAGGCCACCTTTTTTTCCATTTTGCAATTAAATTATTTTACAAAACAAGTGAAAAGCAAACAGATGTTCATGAGCTTTTACTACTTCATTAAATTCACCAAGTTTACCGACCTCCAGATTGAAAACGCCCCATTTAAGAGCATCCCCGTATATATATAAAAAGGTTACGATGAGATGAAGCTGTTCACGAAGTTTTAGACTAATCTTAATAATTTGATAAAAATGGGTCTGTGCTAGGTCGATTAGTAGCTAAGTATTTGTTTGATTTAAGTGGTACGAATAATTACAAAAATCTTTTCATATAAAAATATTTTTTAAAGATTTTCAAGATATTAATGAACTTCCATGGGAAAAAAAATCTTTCGGGTCTGTTATTGAGAGGGTGTCCAGTGTTCGAGTGGCCTATAAAATTATATACAATTTTATAGGCTATAGAGACGTGGCCGCTTAATGAAGTTTCACTTTATAGCATCCACATATTATAGTCCCCTCCCCTCAGCAATAATTGAGACTGAACGACGCCAATGTTCAAAACTGTAAATTGCGGAGCTTTAAAAATTCACTCAGTGTGATTCAATTCTAAACAATGAATATTTATTTCTGCTTTCAAATAACTCTATAAATCCTATCTTGGCACAGTACATAACAGAAAGCTGGGTGTGAAAAGAAAAACAAAATTGTTGTATTTTTAAATTATTAAGTCTAAACTTTCTCATGACGATAGTGATGATAGCTGTATAGATGTATACATTATGCTCAATAGCAGAGTGTTATAATACATATCCAGATTAGCAACAGCTGAGAGGCTAATGAATAAATCAATAGCGGTACCCTGGGTCTGATTAATAGGACGACATGTAAGGGTGGCGTCTAATGCTCTGCCGTCCTGGGGAGGACCCTCTCAGGATGATGGATGGGGGACATTGTCGATGGCCTACAATACCTAGGGGGCGGCCTGTGGTGTTTGTTTGAGTTTAGGGGCTATGCATATTGATACGCTTCAATGGTCTCAAATATAACAACCACGCTTTTAAAAAAAATTTAAAAACAAATATGGATCCATCCATTAAAAAATAAATGAGTTTTAAGGCTCTCCAAAGCATATACAATCTCAAAAGTTAAATTGAATACTCTATAAAAAATAGGAAAGAGTTAGCGTGGGGCTCATCGAAAAGCTTAAAATATTGATATAATAAAAAATAAGAAATTTAAAAAATAATAACTAATGATTGATAATTAAAAATATTAATTATTAGAAATAATAATTAAAATAATAAAATATCTTTTTAAAAAATGTACTATTGAAGTTCTGGCAATGGCCAGATTCTCCTCTCACGACATGAGTGTATCTGAATTAAGCACTTTTGTTCATTCTCCACTGGGTTTAGCCCCAGTGAAGCGGTTGAGAGAGAAGTACAGGGTTCTCCTGGAGTCATGCTTTTCCCTCCACAGTTGGAGGGGCAAGTCTGGCTCGGGGTTCTCTCGCCTGATTGTAAATAGTATATATAGGTATTTATGTATTCTTTTTTATTTATTCATTTTTAGATTATTTTATTCTTATTTATAGTATATATATTATTTTTCTTTAGAATTTTTTTTTAATGTACATAGAGTATGAATGTGATCTCTGCACAATATTGTAAATATCCCTCGAGTCAGGTTGTCTTTTCTTTTTATTTTATCATCAATATTTTTCAATAAACAAGTTTTAAAAAAATTATCAATAAAATTATCAAATAAGGTGTGAGGTAAGCTCAGTAGTAAGGCGTTGAATTTCCAATGCTCAAGGTTCCAGGTTCAAATCCCAGCTTATGGCAGATAAATGATTTACTCTGTTTCATCGGCGATGGATCGTTCTTGGGAGCGAGAGATCCTCCTGGGGCACACCCAGCAGCCTCAATGGGTACCCTTAATTAAATAATTAGTTTAGGTTAAAATCTGGCGGTTGAGCGTGATCTCGATCATATCACCGCCTTGCACAACCGTTGATCAAGAAACAGTACTTTTCCTAAATAGTACTAAATCCAAGGTCCTTCATGTCTGGTAGTGGTACAATTCTTTTCTTTTTAATTGTCGAATATTAATAATTAAAATAATAAACACTGATTAAATAAAATAAAAAACTATAAATAGTTTTCACTGTTAAAGTTTCTTTCACGACCGCCACTCCGGACCATCACTGCTTCTCCAATAAAAGCTGTAATGTAATTACGAGTAAATTGTTTATAAAATTTGAGGAAAGTACAAACAAATTTTGAAGATCATTATATTATTATTACATTTGAGTCGTTTGTTTTTCATATTGAAACCTTATCGATATTTTAACGTTTGTTTAAACGTAAAATGAATGATACAATTATAATTGTGTAATCATCATTAGGAAGGGCTTACCCAGTGGAGGGGGAGTGAGTTTTTTCTTACTGACTATTTCTTCTTTGCAGATATTATTAAATAAGTGATAACATCTTCATAATTAGCCAATTTATTTAGAACATGAACAACTTAAACCAAAAATAATTAACAAAATTACTCACAATATAATCAAAATAACGTTTTCAGTCTATATCACATTCTCGAACTGTATAACCTTCCTTAAAAATCTAATCCCAACACCTGTTTTTTTTTTTTTCAAATTCAATCATTTAATCATTTTCTCAACTGTGATAATATCTTCTTGGATCTCTCCATAGAGGAGAGACTTACAGGAACTGATAGTGCATTTTTGACTCCTATCTAATAAAAGGTTAATGCATAATTTTTTGTAATTATTGTAATGATCCAATTTGGTATATCATATGAATGATAATTATTAACAATTAAAGTTATGTATAGAGGTGGAGATTTTGAAAATTCAGCATAGAATATAACCAGACCAACCATACCAAGTATATTATTAAATACCCATTATTAGCATTAGTCGATATTAAAAACCATTTAATTGTTTATTGATATAACAAGTTTAATCGAAATCTAAAGTGCTCTAAGACTTTAACAAATTATGAAATCTATTATAAGGGTTTCCAAAGTAAACCCTAATCGATTTTTTTGTAAATCGAGATAAGTATCCATTCAAATGTAAAAACACCCAATGTCCTTCTGCCTTATTTCTTTAGACGTTCTAAATTCTTTGATCCTATCCCTGTTGATTTGTACAGTAAATTGAATGTTGTTAGTTGTAATTTTGAAAAGCCTCATTAGTTTGGCATTTATTCCAAAGCTGTCTAGGTCTTTGTGCTGCGTGGACTTGTCTGCTAAGCTGCTTTAAAGTCGATGAACAAATGTTGCGTTTTTACATTTTATTTATGTCCTCTTTCTCCAGTATAATGTGAAGACCAAAAATCTGGCCAAAAGCTGTTTTTCCCTTCCTGGGTAACATGCGTTGAAAGAGATTATTTTAAAATATATTATATGTAGACGGCATTAAGGAAATACCTCTATAATTGCTGCATACCATCTTTTCTCCCTTTTTTGGCTGGTTGGGATAACTACAGCTTTATTTGATGTTGGTGGAAATTCTTTTATCCAGATGGTATATCTTGAACGACTTAAATGCCTTCCCCACTTAAGTACCTTAGTTGGGAATCCATTAATTCCTGCTGCTTTATGATTTTTTGATTTCAATAATATAACCCTATGAAATGAAATAGTATAATTACTTCATATATTATTTTCTTATTAATCTAAATGGTTAAAAAAATCTAAATATTCAAAACAATGCAATTCATTCGGTTTTTAAAGTGACATGAATACTATGATTCTAAATTGGAATAGCATTATTAATACTACCAACACAAAATGATTTATAAATTACTTGTTCATTCAGGTCAATTTTAATTGACTTATTTCAAAATTGTCTACTGAATCTATAATAAGTTAGTACGGATTCCTTTTTTGAGCGATACATTTTGATAAATGAAGTATCAGACAATTGGAATTTTATGGAGATGCTACAAATCCCAATTTCAATCCATTAAAAAAAACTTTAATAAAAATAGTTGGAAAATTGGGAGGTTTTGAAACTCAGGCGTTTTCAAAAGTCGAAGATTCCACACGAGATGGATTTTGTTTTGAAGATTTCAACGCAGATATCGAGATCAGTGTTTTTTTAGGGGGGGGGGGAGGAAAAGTGTGCTATAAGACCTAAAATGTACAGTTTTCGAGATGAACCATAATTCTTGCTGAAATCCTCTCAGGTTATAGGTTATATGGTTCAATCTCTCATCTCTAAAGAGATAAATCTACAAAACATAAGATACTTATTTTGTATACAATAGTATGGCGTGCCACATATACACATCAAGAAGTGAAAGTCAAGATATAAGATGTAAGAGCACATGCACATGCTAAAATAGGAATTAATAATTAGTCGCAGGAATCAAAAGAGAGAAGAGGTTTTTTTTTCAATGCTTCGTTAATCTTGGTTACAATTTAACAATTTATTTACACAGATACCTATTTTTGATAGTTTTCAATGAATTACAATATTATTGAAAAGGTAAATGGAAAAGAATAGCTCTAAGATCTCTTGATCATTTTGGAGTGTAAATAATATAGAAAGAAACTATTTGATACTATTAATAAATAATATAAATATATACTAGTATGGCTTCTTTATTCTCTGTAATATAATTTCATAATCTTAGTAAGAGATACAATGCGCCAAGAGAGAAAATAAACTAAGGATTTTCTGCCTCAAAAATATAGGTCTTGAGAGAGTACATTATTGGATTCGTATAAGTTCAGGAATATCTGTATTATTGCTTAACCAATAAACCGGTTGGATATTTTATTTAAGCTAATCAATCATTAACTAAATTGGTAATTGAACAGACGTAGTAAAATACAAAGCTTCTTTGTGATAATTTTATATTGTAATTATAAGTAAGTATGTGTCTCATATACATTCAATCATTAGGGGGAGATAACCACATAATGTGAGAGTTGTGGCTGGGGTATAATAGTATAAATGAATGCGATTGATGATATAGTATTCGTATATGCAGTCTTTGAATTTATGAAAATTAATGAGAGCAACTCTTTTTTAGCCTTTAAAAGTGATAAAGTAGAACTTCTTTAGCGATATAAAAATCTTTATTGTTGTAAAATAAAATATTGTAACATAATATAAAGAGAAGTAGAAAAATATAATAAAAAAACTGCAGCACTACAACCTATTAAGAGCCTTTGCTTCAGTATTTGACATGAAAGTTCGTCTCAATAATAACAGTTGTGCAAGGAGGTGATTTGATCTGAGGTCAAGCTCAAGATTTTTGTCCATGAATACCCATTGAGTGTGCCGTAAGAGGGTCTCCCAGTCCTGGGATCGATCCACGTCTAATGTAGCTGAATATAGTATTATTTGCCACAGACTAGAAGAATAGTACTGTGTGATAGTTATCGAGCTACTTCGTTCCAGAAATAATATTTAAATTTAAATTATAACTAAATATTTAAAAAATAATTGATATGAATCTAATCCATGTTTCATTATCTATTTTTTTAAATTATAAATCCGCCCTCAAATTACTACTAAATTAAGCATTCAATACTCAATTAAGTTGACAGAAACAATTATTACTGATATGTATTAAATATGGAATCATAAAATTTGTATAAAAATCGAAGTCGACCGAGATCGTTTTTAAAATATTTAGAATCGAGATTTGCTGGGAACCGATGCATTGTTGACATATACATTCTAATTTCCTGATCGAAACCGCACACCGTGGCACCTCCGCCAATATCCGAACGGAGCATTGTCAAGCTGATAGTAACTGTTGTTGATTTCCATATCAGATAACTTATTCTAAATGGAGAATTTATATGGATAAAAAAGAAACTATTTCACGCTATATTTATATTTATTAATTTACATTTTTTTTTTAAATAATTTACCTCTGTAATTACTCTGTAAATGTGAAACGGAGAATATAACTAAATCCTAGAATCAATTGAGCTTTTTGCCCCCAAAGTACCTTTACAAAATATTCACATGCTGGAGGAAAAGTAAAATTTACTCACTCGACTGTCATTCGAATCCCTTCAAATAAGGCATAAACATAATGAATCAATAAATACTTTTTAAAAATATTATTAATAAATTAATTTTGATCGCTATCCAATTGAGGCTGGTGTTCCTCAAGGTAGCGTATTGGGTCCCGTCCTTTACATCCTCTTAACCGCCGATATCCCTGTCTATTCCGATACCTTCCTAGCAACTTTTGTTGATGACCTACTTGGACTTACGGACTTGAACTGTGTGGAACAGCAAAATTTTCTAACATCAAACGCATCCAATCCTTCCAATCCAAAGTCCTTCGAACAGTAGTCGATGCTCCTTTCTACGTAACCAACAAACCACTACACCATGACCTTAATATCCCATTTGTCCTAGACCTTATCCCAGCAAAATTCTCCGAATTTCACCAGAAGCTTATCTATCATCCAAATCCCTTTGCACAATCCCTACCCAGCATCACCCATCCTTATAATCCTCTAAGAAGGTTAAAACGGCAATGGCCTTTTATAGTTTGTAAATATTTGAGTTCTGGTAATGCCCAGATTCTCCACTCACGACATGAGTGTATGTGGCTAAAGCACTCTTGCTCAATCTCCATTGGGTTTAGCACCAGTGACGCGGTTGAGAGAGAATTGCAGGGATCTCCTGGAATCATTTTTTTCCCTCCACAGTTGGAGGGACAAGTATGACTCGGAGTTCTCTCGCCAGATTGTAACTAGTGTATATAGGTATATATATGTTCTTTTTATTTATTTATTTTTAAGTCATTTAACCTTATTTATTGTATATATATTATTTTTTTGTCTAATTTATTTAATTTATTGTACATAGAGAGTGAATGTGATCTCTGAACACTATTATAAATGTCCTTTGAGACAGATTTTAATATTTTTCAATAAATAAGTTTTAAAAAAATTAATTAATTTTAATTAACTTAGAATATAAATAAACACAAATATATTAATACATTACCCACTGACATTTATTATACATGCTACGTTATGCAGAGGAGATTGTTGTATTAAATTTACCCTAACAGTCATAAGTGATCATGAAAAGTAGATAAGAGAACATTTTAAGTTCCCCCAGAAATGGCTTTGTTTAATTATGTTATTTTACTTTCACATGTTTGTATTGTATATATCTATATGTATTTAGTGGTTTTGTTTTATTTTTCTTCCTATATTTTTATTTTAATGAGCATTGTAAATATTTTATTTTATTTTATCACAGGCATTTCCTCTGTATCTATAATTTGTCCTAAAGTCACAGGATAATGAAAATCTATTTTCATTTCATTTCATTTCAACAGTTAACTACAATTTTAAATATTTGACATGAAAAAATAATTTTTTCGTATCATCTATGGTTCGGGGTTTTAATATTTTGAGATCATAAAGATTTTACAAACTTTGTGAAAGTCTTTCCCTCAAACTAGTAAATAATGGCACAACAATAATTTAAAAAAATAACTAAATATCTGGGTTTAAGCCCAGCTTTTTAAATCAAATGTATCTTTAAAATACATACGTAGTAAATTATGAAAAACTAGGGTGTTTCTATTGATTAAAACATGCCTTAGATACCTCATATCACCAATATTTCCTGAGAGCAAATAAGTACAATAAAAATATTCCATCGTTCCCAACATCTACATCCACAACCTACACGCAAGCTCTTTGTATGCTCTTTCATTTTCTCCCATTCTGTATACGTCTATTGGTTTACGGTGGCCACTCGAGGGCAGATTGCGAATCATAAACTCTCTAGGATTTATCTTCGATACATCAAGCGGTCTCTTGTCTACCTCTTTGGCGAGTTCAGAGGCTCTTCTCCTCCCTTCTACAATATTTCCTCGGATCTTTCTTATACCAAACTATCAACTCCTGGTCTCTTTTCTACACCTACAGTAATCTACAATTTAAACAATTGGCACACTCTCTGAAAACCACATCTCGTGTTTCAGACCTCTATGCCCCTTTTCAACAATAAAATCTTTGAAAGTTTCTCCTCTGCTTTCTGGAATTCTCTACTATTTAATTTTCGCCACCCTTGAAATTCAAATCTCACATTTTCAATACTGAAATTTTAATTTTAGAATAAATTGTTGATTTGCAGTGAGTAATAGTTTTAATCTTTACGTTTGTAATATTTTTTCTTTTAAAAATGATGTTTTTTCTCTCGAGATGTTTTTTTTGTTGATTTGTTGTATATATGGCTACTCTTAGTGCAAAAGGGTATAACAATTTTATATGCTTATTCCCTTTCGCTAAAGGTGAAATTCTGCAGTCTGCAACTGCTATAAGTAGTCTGCTTAGTAAGAAAATAGTAGAGGGAAATAAAATATTAAATATACATGGTGTCATCAAGGAATATATATGCCCTATTAAAGATTATGCGTTACAGATTTATTCAACTTCAACGACGTTTTGAGCTAATTTTCTCACTGTGAAGTCATCTACAATAAAATAAAATAGATTCTTATTTTTCTTATTTATTTATTTAGAAATGTAGTAATCTGTGACGTGGACAATAATTATAGTGAGATATGAACACAGTCACACTATATATACAGAAAACATAAAACTATTAAAAGTAAAATAATAAATAAATAATAAACAAAAACTATGTACAATAAAAAATAAAATGACCTAAAGATAAATAAATTAAAAACACAGTCATACCTCTAAACAATCAGGCAGGGAACCTCACTTTTATATGACTAAATAATGAGTGATCATTGTTACAAAATTATGTCTTTTAATTTTTATTGTAGATGTCTTGAGAATGAGCAAATTAGCTCGAAACGTCGTTGAAGTTGAATAAAAGTTAAAAGTATAAGGGCTTATATATTCCTTGAAGACGCCATATATACGATTGTTGATTGCTCTTGAAAAATAGTACTGCAGTAACTAAATAAAGACATATTATACTAATAAACCATACTGAAACAATCCTTTTTTATGATGTTATGTAAAAAACTCAGTTTTTACCTACGACCTTTTCCATTAACAGTAGCGATAATGTCTAATGTTGACAATTAATTACTACATTCAAATGTAAACTACATTCCACAGATTTAATGATTTAAGATATCTCAACACTGTCATCACTACGTATGCCAATACCTTTTCAGTCAATAACGTTTCATCAACTGCATCCCAAACTCTCCTATCACACATCACAAACCTTGAAGAATAGTGTAAAAAATGGAGAATTAAAATTAATCCCATCAAATTGCCTTTACCCTTGGTCGTAAACCTATGACTTCCTGTCCCACAGTATCATTTAATGACACCCCACTTATCCCTGTTGAACAAATCCGACTCCACTTAGACTGACGTCTATCTAGGAATCCTCATACCAGACTGAAACGACAAGAAACCGCTCGACGTTTCCGACTACTTCAGAACTTACTAAACAAACGCTCAAAGCTTTCGGTTTGACTCATAATTTTAAGTTTGACTTGAATTAAAAAGACTCATATACATGACTACAATAAGACCTATTTGGACTTATGGATTTGCCATCAAATCCTCACGTATCCAATCCCTACAATCCAAAACCCTTCTTAAAATTCTCAATGCTCTTTACTTTGTCACGAATAACACCATCCATAACGGCCTTAATGTTCCTTAGGTTTCCGATTTGGCCCAATCCAGTTTCCTATCCTTCCAAAGCAAACTTTAGAACCATCCGATCCTCTCGTTTCAAATCTTGCTTCCTCCCTGATCCCTGACGTCTCTGAAGCGTCTGAAAAGAAGGTGGCCTCGTTATATTCTTATGAAAATTTATTATTGAAGATCTATCAGTGGGTAGTTTCTCAACAAGCCTTTTCATGTTATTATATTACTGAGTGCACATTTGCTAGATATATTTTATTATTACAGTTGTAAATACAATGAATAAATAAAAACAAATTAACTTATGTACCAAATTTTATTGTTTGAATTTCCACCTATGTTCTCTTTTATTCTAATCTTTTAATGTTCATATCTCTTGCAACTTGCCATTTTCCACTCCATACAATAGATCTACCATACCTGAAATCTAGTATGTTATACTAATTTAATATTCACTGATTTTTAATTTTTTTGTAATACCTCGCACCAGTTAACAAGTACCAGTTCTAGCATCTTCTTCTTTTAGCACTGACAAAAACTTACAGCAGCTCAAAACGTAGGTTAACGAAATAAACGCTAGTATAATAAGTAGTATGCGCTGATTGACCGTATCCTCCAATAACTTCTGAAATTATTCTCTTATTTTCTCACTCACTAATTTTGTTTTACAATAGAATAGAAAACAAACTTTATTCTGGGACTAAAATTATAAGAATAATAACTGTGTAAAGGATAGGACCCCGGATACTACCTTGAGGAACACCAGCAGACTAGGAAAGAAGGGATGAATAAGAATTGTTGTGATTTACTTTTAAGTATCTATCAGTAATGTAGGAACTGATAATGAGGAAATATGTAGGCGGTAGGAATTTACGGAGTTTGTACATCTTTCCCGAGTGTTAGACTCTATCAAACGCCTGTTCAAAGTCGAGATAGACTCTCATGCATTACTTTTCGTGCTCCAATGCAGAGGAAACTACTACCACACGGTGTGACATTGCTGAATATTGGAATGGGATATGCGGAATCCAAATTTAAGTGAATTTTATAAGTAATAGTAGTACATTGTATAATACATAATAATAGACTGAACAATATTATAAATCATTATTTTAATGCATTATACTGGTAAAAATAGAATCAATAATGTAAAGGTAATGTAAAAAAAAGGAAATGAATATATAATAGAACAGTCAATTATGAGATTTATGTAAAAAAAACATAATAAATAATTACAAATGTGAAGAAAAATTTAAAAAAAAAACAGGAAACAAAAATTAACTTAAAATGTAATTTTAAACGAAAATTAAAAGTAATAATATAAAAAGGTACCAACTATAAATGACAATTGACACCCAGTTTGTTTTAATAGTGGTTGTGGGAGAAACATGAGGATTTTAAAAGAGTTCTCTATAATTATTTTGAGAGAAATCTATAAGGTGGTATAGATGTTAAAAGAAAGTTATATTACTAGTAATAACAAAACTAACATACTATTACTTCGCGTATTATAGAGAGCGGAGGGACTGATATGAGAAGGCGGGAGGAGGGGAGATTATAATGATTCGTAAGGCAAGTAAAAGTGGAAAGTTGGTTATAAAAGCTGTTGATGGTCATTTCCGATAAAGTATATTTCCTTACCGTTAAAATATATAAGTAATGAAAAACAGTACGACATGCAGTGCAGGAATATTCGTGGGAAACATATTGCTGATAAGACTATCTTTAAAAACAATAAATTAAAGCTAAATTTTAGTTGCCTTAATTGATAAGAAAGTTTAAAAACAAAATCACTCATTCGAAACTACTACGTTCTAACCACATTAGTAATGTCGCAAGATTCATGTCGTGTAACTTTGTGGTGTTACAATATGGCAGCTGATGCATGTAGAAAATAAATCCACACCACTCCAAATATAGAGATTTTGGAACCTCACCCCAATAAGATTAGCCAACGAGTAATTTTCTCGAAATAAGGGTTTTCACAGGAAATAAAGAAAGAAGAATCAAGCTGGTTCCTTTATCTTCCAACCAGGTCATTTAATAATTTACACAGAGGCCTATAAGTTAAATAAAACTATGTATTTTACATTAGGGCGGTTAAAGGGAGCCAGAACAGGAACACGTGTTGTTGGGCTAATGCTATTCACTGGTCTCTTTGATGGGCGGGCGATCCCTCCCCCTCTCTGTCTCCTCCCTCTTCCCCTACCGCTGCCAACTGTCAAGCCTAGGATGCAAACATGTGGATGTCAGGGTCTCAACGGAATCCTCTAATGAGCCTCGTCTGCAGGGAAGGGTATCGAATTTCTGATATGGTTCGGTACCGTCTGATGATGCTAAAATATTGAAATGGCGTGCATCATTCGGCCGACAAAGGGAATGGAAGACTAGAAAACTGAGTTTGAGGAGTGTTAGAAAGATTACTTAAGATAAATTCTTAATAACAACCCATCGATATCACTTCAGAGATTTAATTATTAAGGTCTCATAGTCATTTTCTAATATTATCTTTTTGCCCTTCAGTGAGGCAGACTGTATTAGTACTACAAAAAAAAAATTTAAATATTATCTCTTATCTTCTTGATTACTATCATCATCTTACATCATATCTATTTAATATATATTTTTTTTTTTTAAATTTCCGTTAGTTATATTCACTTAATATTAAAATTTAATTTAGATGACTACATTTTTATTAGTAATAAACTGTAACTAGATTGTCTTGAATTTTTTTAACTATCATTCTTCTAATCAAAAATATTTCTATTTATTAACTTTAAATACCTCATGACTGTTTAACTTTACGAACATATGTACATAAAGTAAAAAAAAATAAAATATAAAATTAAAAAAAAAGGAAGTTTTGTTAGAGCATCTTACTATTTATTGGAACTCCAGTTATTAAAAATCGTTCGGACTAATTACCCTAAGTCTTTTTTTGCTCCATTTACACTTCATACTAAATCTCCTGTATAATGTTATGTTTATTCGAGAAATAATATGTAATTATATGAAAGTCTTTTATAAATTTATAACAACTACTTCGCATTCTTTACTTTGTATTTTATCATTAATGTATCGTAATTTGTGTGAGTTAATTGTAAAGGAACTTTGTGCACTAATTATCTATTAACTATTCACACTAAGACCATCATTGACAGACTGGACCACTGGACAAATACCTACCATAGAAGCTTTTGTTAACACAAATTGAGGACGGAGATAACCCAAAACAGAACTCAAAGAACAAAGGACAGACCCTATGCGAATTCACCAAACCGGACAAAATTCAAGTAATACTTGCTCTAATGTTCTGTATATGTAGTACATGCCATCCCTTGATGTGCATAACAATCCTACCTCATTTACCACTTACATATTTTATTTTCTTGTTTTTGTGAACTTTGAGCTTTCTTATTTTAAACTTTTTTTTTTTTTAACTTACCACAATAGCTTTTTTATTAGAAGGAAAAGAATATTTGTCTTTGAATCCAACTCGCTACCAGCTGGAATATGGAAATATTTTACCACAATATTAGGCTGCAACAGCCACTAGGTCAAGTATGTAGTCAAGATGAAAAGAAGAATATACTGCAAAATCGCATTTGGAAAACGAGAATCATTATGATCACATTCAATTCAGTTCAGCTCGTTTCACAGCTTTCCTCAGCCATATATTTGCTAATATGTAAATATTTTTTTGTAATATATGGTGTGTGTTTCTGTTATCAGGGTTTTCAACTTTATTTTAGGGTTTTTTTTAATGTAAATTTTTAAGTTTGAAAATGATCACTCAAGAACCGAATAAAGATAGAGGGGACAGGAGATATTGAGCGACTCTGAGTTGACAACTCAGCAGAAGAATTAATTGAATCAAAGCAGCGAACTGGTAGCTGACTCATCAAATCAATAATTTAATTTTTGTGAACTAAACAATTTTTGATTTCATTATTAACGATTCAGACACTCCCTGATTGAAATTAAAATTGAATTAAATTTTAATAATATTCCAGTTGGACTATGTGTCATTTACTATGATGGTAGTATATTAATTCAAATATTTACCGGTTAATGTATGTTTCCGTTTTCTGAAAGAGGGTTTCTCAGTTGTGTATATATTTACTGTCTGAATAAATAAATTCCTGTAAAGCCGAGTTACATATCACCTAAACCATAGTTTCCCATTGTTTCTAGCCAATCCATCAACGTGAAAAGGACATCAAACCGAGCTTGAAGAATGAGCTTTCCTTGCAGAATCTTTAATCACATGTTTGCGTTTTTGTTGGTTTTGGAAATAGTTTTTGATTTTAGAAACAATAGTAGTTTAAACCAATTTTACATTAAACAAGTAAATTAAACATAATAATAACCAGATTAATTTTAATATAATTCAGAATAACTAGTTATCTATATATATATATATAAAAATATAATAAAAAATGTATGTCTGTCTGTCCGTCTGTTTGTCCTTAGTGCATTACTAAACCATTCACCTGATCGCCATGAAACTTTGGGAAGTTGTTCCGTACACTCCTGGGAAGGTTTCTGGCATAGTACTTCTGTCTTACGATAATTTTATATATGTAAAAATGTAAATGTTTTTCTGTTCAAAACCGCTAAAAAATGTGTCGCTATAAACTGTAGCGCCAAAAAGGTTTTACCGATTTTAACGAAACATGGCTAAAGTCTTCCACTTGAAACCCTTCTAAAGTGTATAGCATACTTTCCTGAAAACAAGCTGAAAAATGTTACGATGAATTCAATATTCTATTTGCCGATAACTAAAAAAGAAAGTAAAAAAGTTTTTGACTGATGATACCCATATTTATATGAAAGATTCCTGGTTTGCCGACAAAATAAAAAAAAATCATCGAAATCGGACTGTTCGTTGCAGATTTATTGAGTTTTAAACATTTACTGCTTTCTCTTCAGTAAAGGCCGCTTCCTTTTGCTTCCTCACTACGGAAGGTCGGTAAGCATTTTTTTTATTGATTAATCAAAAATTTTATAATCACTACAGTATTTGAAATTATCATTTGAAGAAGTTATATGATTCTCCCTATGTATACTATTATACGTTTTTTTTATTAATTTTTTAATTAAGTTTTATAAGTTCAACTCAGACTGTCTCAGATGATTATGAATGACCGCGTATTCACTAAGATGATTATGAATATTCAATTTGAATCATGAAAAAAAAAACCATTAGAATTAGATTAAATTGAGGCCATTTTACAGACAAATTTGTTTCCCAACTTTTTAAAAATGACAGATGAACTTTGCTACTAATCTACTCATATGTGCTTTCTATTTTCTTTATTTTTCATTTTGCCAGGCTAAGCCACAGCAGCGCGTGGCCGGGTAAACCTAGTATATTATAGAAAATAAAAAAGAAAGGACGAAAAATAGTCAGGAAGTGCGGTCAAGAACATTATATTTTTATGTTTTATGAAATGTCGACAAATTCAATAAACAGAATTTATTTACTGCACATCCTGACCGTTTTTCATCTTTAACATTTTCATCGGCTGGAGGACTAAGCTATCCAGGGCCAAATTTTACACGGAGCTAAAATAAATTATAAATTGGTGAATCTAATTGGTATATTGAAAAACATGTACAATAGAGACTAGATATGGCTAACCAATAATTTCAGTTTTCTCTGAATTATTATAAATTCATTATTTATGTCAATTCAAATGCATTTTCATTTTCTATAGGAACCAATTTCGAAATTAATCAAATTTATCATGATTTAAAAGTTCATAAATTATAATATCTTGTTTAAATATATGTGTGTATATATATTTCCTTCCAATATATATAGGATATATATATATATATATATACATGAGTAAATACATAAATAACACCTTTAGAAGCTAAAATAAGAATTTATAAAGTTCGAAAAAATATATATATATTTATAATAAGGTATCTGTTGTTCTCTACTATGGTCTCATTTTTTAAATATATTTTTATATATTATTTCTAATAATATTTTATATTCATTGCACAGATAATGTAGTACATTTATCCGTGATACTATAAAACGAAGAAACAAGATAATCGGTTGAAAAATAACAGAGTTATAGAATTATGTAAAAAAAAATCGAGTTTGGGACCACTGTGCGCCCCCTTATACTAACACTTGCTGTGGTGTGGTCCATGTTTTTTCCCTTGTTTCCCAGTTTCATTCTTTTTACTCTGAAAATTCCTAACTCCATCGAAATGTATTCTCTCAAAAATTCAAAACTCCGTCTAAATGTGATTCCCTCAAATATGTTTTTGGTGCAAATTGCGCTATGAAAACCCCTTGTGGGCACCTCTACGTATCGAAATAAAAAAAAAAACTTACAGTTTTCCTATTAACTTTAAATGATGTTTTTTCGTTATAAATAGACTGATGCGAGAGAAAGGATTTGAACTAGACCATGACTTGTTATATATGTACATACATTAGTTATAAACATTAATTATTCTACTTTCAATTGAGGATAAAATTAAATACTATAGTAGTATTATTATTAGCAGTTTCATCATTAAAATTTTATTAAATAACTGGTAGAGTAGGCCACTATTTATATTACATGTACTTATACAAATTAAATAAGAAATAGTCACAAATTTTGTAACAAATATGGTTTAAACGCTTATATTTTAAAAGAAATATAATCAAAAGAAGAGAAAAAACGAAATTCTGTAAAAATTGGAAATCAAATAATCAATAAATACCACTTCAGAGGATATGCTGTTGTTTATTAATTAAACCTTTGGCTTACAGGCTCGCCACTGAATCCCTGTCCATTGTATAGGAAATCCTCTGCTGTCTGCAGCATAGTTTACTATGTTAATCATTAAAAATGATTGACATGACTGCAATATTTTTTTTTACTTTCAATTACTTATATATATTTAATATATGATAACGAAAAGTATTGCGATTGTGAAAATTTTCTCATCTGATTTTTCAAAGGAATTAAATGTTTTGAAGTTCAATGAGTCCAAATAACGAAGTACAGCAAAATGGTGTGTGTGTGTGTGTGTGTGTGTGTGTGTGTGTGTGTGTGTGTGTGTGTGTGTGTGTGTGTGTGTGTGTGTTTGTGTGTGTGTGTGTGTGTGTGTGTGTGTGTGTGTGTGTGTGTGTGTGTGTGTGTGTGTGTGTGTGTGTGTGTGTGTGTGTGTGTGTGTGTGTGTGTGTGTGTAAACGAAAAGTCGTCCGAAACTGATATTATGTATATAAGATTTTGTATGTTAACGTATTGCATGTTATATCTTTTATTTTTTATGTTTTACTGGTTAAATACTTTTTAAATAATGTATATAATATTAAAATTTTTAGAAGTTAGTTTTTGGCCAGATTTGTACTTTACTTTGTATTAACTCATCATTGTTATTCTAAAGGGACTTAGTCCCAGAGTAAAGTTTAATTTTCTATTTCTATTTCTATTTCTATTTCTATTTCTATTTCTATATATATATATATATATATATATATATATATATATATATATATATATATATATATATATATATATGTAGGTATTTTAAAAATAAAACTCTAGATATATATTTAACAACAAACTAAACAATATCAATAGTTTAGAATCTAATGGAGAATGACAAAAAATTATTATAATAATTTCTGAATTCTAATATTATAGTCCGTGGTACAGACCCCTTTTTATCGAATTATTAACATCCGCCTGAAACTTCGTAAATAGTTTCATCTCATCGTAAACTACACTATTTATAAACGAAAACTGTTGGAATTGTGGCTTTTTCAATCTGGAGGGAGACAAACTTTGTAAATTAATTAGGTATTAAAAACTCGTAAATACCCATTTGCTTTCTACTTGGATTTTAAGATAAGTTGATCAATAAAAAAGGTGACCTACAAACATATTGGGCCGTTTGTCCTATACAACCTCGTTATTTTGAAAATTTGAGAATGAAGGTCACGCCAAACGGCTCAATATTTTTGGAGGTCACCTTTTTTCTCGATTTTGTAATCTAATTATCTTACAAACCAAGTAGAAAGTAAATGAGTATTTACGAGTTTTTAATATGTAATTGAATAGACAAAGTTTGCCCTCTCCCTCTCCTCCAGATTGAATATATATTTCAAAGAGGTTTCGTAAATAAAATAGTTGTAGTTTACGATATGATGAAGCTACTTCGATATAAAGGGGTCTATACCACGGACTATTCCGGTCTAAGGGGTCTAAACCATAATTTTCCAAGTAAGTTAAATGAAATTTCTTAACTAAATATAAACTTTTAAAATTATTTTTAAATACGATAAAAGAGTGTATTAGGTTTTATCATCGGTATCATCATTAGGTTTTATTTCAGTCAGCCCTAGAATCTGTGCCCCTAGATTAAGACGCAAATTCTATAATTAAATGTTCTCAGCTTCTATACAGTGATTGAAGTATTTCCCGATGATGAAAAGGAAGACATTTATGATCAATTGTACAGAACTACGGACGGTTTCACCAAGAGCGATATAAAGGTGGCCTTGAGGGATTCAACGCTAAAGTAAGTAAGGAAAAAGTATTTACACCATAGGGAAGTATAGACTCTATTACATTGCTAGTCAAAATGGCCAAATGCTCATAACTTCGCTGCCCCAAAAGATCTGGCTATTGCAACCTTATTCTTTTCTTGGAAGGGTATTCACAAAGAAACATGGGGCTCTCCGGATGGTAGAATGGTAAATCAGATTGATCATGTTTTAATCAGTAGGAGACACAATTCTAGTTTGAAGAGCTATATATCCTATGGATAGTCTAATATGGATACCGACCAATACCTTGTACTATCCAAAAGCAGAGCTAGAATATCTAACGTGAGAAAAATCAGGAGAATGTAAACAGAAAGATAGCAACGTCTAAGCTAAAAGACCCAGAAGTAAGTGCATCATATCGTCGGAAGCTAGATAAGATGGTTTTGAGTACAGGCATGCCAGATTTCTCAGTAAAGGGAAAATAGAATATCCTTTACACTAATCAAAAGGGTGAAAAAGGAAACCATAGGTGTGGAAGAAAGTGTAATGAGGTCTCTATGGTTTGATGCAGATATTGAATAAAGGCTACAACAGAACAAAGAAAGAATGCTGAATCAATGGCAGCAGGGCGTTATATATCCGCTGCACGAGAAGTTTGATATTCTGGATTCTTCCAATTATAGGGAGTTTACGCTTTTTCAATGTACATATAAAGTTCTATCCAGAATTAAATACATGAAACTTCTCCCATTTGCTGAGAGAAAATTGACTGGTATTAGGCTGATTTCAAATTGCTAGATACAGATCAGATATTCAGCATCAGGATGGACCTAGGAAAATAACACGTGTACCAGAAGATTTTAGGGTGAGTAAGAAGGGACACCCGGAGCTGCTGGGCACATGCAACTGGCGAGAGGCTAATCAAGATAGATAGACCTGGCGAAGACTCATTGAGAAGTCCAAGTACTGCACTGGTTTATAGTGACAAGGAGCAGCAGTATTTAAATCCTAAATACATTATATATTTTCTGTATATATGGTATGAATGTGTTATATCATATATCACTATAATTATTGTCCAGGTGACAGATTGTTATATTTCTAAATAAATAAATTTAAAAAAATACATCATAAACAACAAATATCATATCGAATGGTTAACAATTAAACTTCTTTATGAGTAAAACGTGATCAGTTTTACTTCTTTTTTGGTAATTATCGCCCATATTATTATTACCATTAAATAGTAAAAATGATTTTTTTATTTAAAATTGCAGATAGATGTATAAACATATAGAGATTAAAAAAATATACATTGCAAATCATAATTAAGAATATACATTAGGTGTGAGTCCTAGTACAACACTGACGATTCGTCGCCTTCCTCTTCTCATACATTTCTGGGAAACCATCAGTGCAGTACACATATTGATCAATGTTAACCTAATATGATCAGACACAATGACAATTATCATTCGAAATGTCATTTCAACGGACATACTGGAATTATTTTCATTCCTTGGGGGTCCGTCAAGTTGAGGTCAGGTGATGAACATTTTGTAACTCCCATTGTACCAAAAAAGATATATTTTCATTATCACTAAATCATATCCTGTAGATAATATTATGACTGCCACTACCGCTTGGTTAATAATTATTCAAAGCTACAATGATGCATCAAAACATATTAATATAATTATAAATTATTATATACTTATATATACAAGATGTCTTGTAATTAGAGGGAACTTTTTAAAATGGTGATTGTAGACATAAAAATCCACAAAAGTTTCATATAAACAGTAATTAAACATTGCTCCATAGTAAAATAGACAAAATTTATTTCAAATTAAAGGAGACTTTGTCATTGTTAATATCATTTAAGCGGACAATCACAGCTAAGTTCTGTTTAAAAAAGTCATAAATTATCCGTGATTGATTTTTCATCACCCTTCAACTGTACTGCTTCTACCCCACTCATAGAAAAACTTCCGAGTTTAATAGGTTTTAAGTCCATATTCATTTAGTTGAGGACTATTAGTAAAAAATTTGAGCATCATCGTCGAATTCTGAAACTTGCTTATTTCCTCCATCCTATTTCCGATCTTCGGTTCTTTCTATACCTGTCAGATAACCTGCAACGCCATTTTTGCAACACAAGCAAACCAGAAGACAGTATTCATTAGCTCAATCTTAGCATAAATATGTTCAAAAATTTTGCTAGATCTGTAATATATGTTTATATTGAAAAGATCTGTGGGCCACTAACGGATGTATATCATTGTGATGGTATACCTGACTGTGTTTCATGTTCTGCGGAACTAACAGGGGTCACTGGAGGTATTTGATGAGATGGACGAGGCATTTGTTTGACAGGCGAAGAACGAGCTGTCAAGCCTAACGAGTTCTCTAATTAGATAGTCTACTGGACATGGCTTGATGGTAATATTGTATGAAAGAAAAGAAAAATATATATAATTTATAACTACAAACAGTCAATACTAATTGTTCTTATGTACCATTGACCTGTTTTAAATGAATATTCTTAGAGTTTCTGCTGAAAAACTAGTAGATTTGGAAAGCCGAGGTTTAAACACAAATATCACATCAGCTGATCGATTAGCTGTTCTCAACTTTTGATTACTATTGCAAGTGCCTATAATAATAATGACCTTTATTTGTACATATAATACAAAAAAAAAACAATGGATAAAAAAATAGATATGTACAAAATCAACATTTTAGTTGAGGGAGGTTGTGAGTTCGATTTCTTTTTTTTTTTCTTCCTAGTTTTCTTGCAACCACAATAGGCAATGAACCTGTCCAAGCCTTTTCCACTCTTTCCTTTCCAATGCTACTCTCTTCCAGGCGCTCCCACGCAGGTCTTGTTCATCTCTTCGACCCAGTCAGTCGGCGGAGGTCCACTCTTCCTCACGTCCTCTCTTGGATACCAATCCATAAACTGCCTGGTCCATGTTAATTTATTCCTTCTGATTACATGTATGGTCCAGGTCCACTTCCTAACGTGCAGTTTTTCCACAATATCTGGAAGACCGGTCTTAGCTCTGATCCATTCATTCGCTTTTCTATCTCGTCGCATCATTACGAGAAGATATCGCTCCATTTCTCTGACGGTTATCCTCAATTTGTGACAAATCTTCTGGGCAGTTACCCATATTTCCCAACCATATGTCATTACAGGAAGAACTGTGCTCATCCAAAGTTTTCTCTTGACCTCTGAGCTCACCGAGGATCTATATATATCCTTAAATTTGAAGAGTGCGCGCCATCCCTGGGTACATTGCCTGATTATTTCTTCATTTTGTCCTTTAATTGAGTTAAGGTGCCCAATATATAGAAATGTTTCTACTTTCTCTATATGGTGTTCGCATATTTTCATATCTCCCTCAACATTCACTGATATATACTTGTATTTTTTATAATTAATGTTTTCTCCAGCCTTTATTAATTGATTTGCCATCGTTAAGATTTCTTCTTTATTTTTACCTATTTGGACTTGATCATCCGCAAACTCTAAATGGTTCAGCCACTCTCCAAAAACTTTTATTCCTTTGTTCAGCCAGTTCATAGTTTGCATCAAATCATGGAGAACTGATATAAATGTTTTAGGAGAAAGGATATCAACTTGTCGTAAACCTTTACAAATTTTAATTTTTACTGTTCTACTTCCTGATTTATATTCTGCATTGGATCTCGAATACATATCTTCCAGTATCTTGCATATTCTTGAACTAATGCTCATCTTTTTCAACATATTTATAATACAATCGGTTTTTAGAGAGTCAAATGCTTTTTCGTAAATCTAGAAAAAAATATTTATTGTATTTTTCGTAAAAGAAAAAGTAACCCAGTCCCTATAAGAAAGATTACTTATGCTGAAATGACGAATAAACCACCTAGGGAATTAAGTAATTGAATCTTGAGGAATTAAGTTCAAGCAGAGAAAGTTTTAGGAACAAGCTGTGTTAAACCTATCGACATCGAATCTCTGGTTATACTAAAAAGTTCATTTATTAATAATTTGAGGACGACCAGCATTTGATTAAATATTAATATTGCCTTTAATACCTTAAGCTGAAGTCAAAGTCATCCAGTTTAAGTCAGAGGGAAAATGAGACAGAGAGGAGGTTGGCTGTATTAGGGGTAGGTTATCGGCGAGTGACGGACGGAAACCGCTGGGCACCCATTTGTAATGGCTTATCCGCTCGGAATATATCCTAGGCGGTGGCCCCGGCCCGGGATAAGGGTCGCGCAGTTAGGAGATTCATTACCACCGATGCCTCCGTACGGCGGAGGTGAAAATTGGAGGCTAACACATTATTCAAGGAGGGACAATTTGGGAAGCTCATGTTTATGTAAATATCAAGGAGATGTAATTATTTTTCTCAAAAACTGTAATGCTTAACATTAAAAATGAAATAGCCTTAATGACAGAATAATCAGCCACTTTCTTGGATAAAATTATTCCATGAAATCCCTTACAGTTTGAGCTAAAAAAATAATGATAAATAATTGTATAAAGTATTTCAAATTAATCCACTTTAAAAGACAAGTAACTGCCCTTTATTATCGAGTGGCTGAATGGGTTTTGATGAATGATATTCCAAATTGTCCACTACGATCCTCTTATAGACTAGGAGCCAATGGCACATTAATGCAATGGACGAACGCAAAGCTACCGATAATCTCAAATTAAAGTGTTTATTGAGTAGAACTAGAATCATCAAGTCTTGCAGTCCGAACCAAGTGTATTTTGAATGAATTTGGACTAAAATAGATCAAATTTTGAGGTTCCATTCACCAGAAATATAAACACCTGAAAATTTCACGAAAGTTATATTATACTCTTATATTATATTATACTATATGTAAAGTTATCCCAAATACTTCGTATAATCGTCAATGCTTCTTAATATATTTCAAATCACACCATAAACAAAGACATGAACATATTAAAACTAAAATCCTATCGACACAGCAAATAGACTACATTTTTTTCTTCTACTCTCAATCATTCTAATTCCCACGTGCTGTCTCTTTCATTCCTCCTGTTACATTTTGAGCATCAGTATCAAGAATAATAGAAGATAGAATAAACAGAAACACATTTACTTGACGCATTACAACGCAGTGGCAAATATAATGTAAAAAAAGTTATAACAAACTGATGCGCTCAATCGCATCTCAAACGGCTGAGGGTTTTTCTAAAATATTCAGCATAACAAGATGATTAAAAATCAATCACATAACAAGACCAATGAAGTAGCCCAGTAACCTTGCTATGAAAAGGGGTGTCTAAGATGCATCGAATGGGGGTTGAAGGTTCCTTATTTTCTTGTATGGAATGTGACTGAGCTTCAAAATCCAAGTTTTCGACCTCAGCATCCCCCCCCCCCTCACCACCCCGGATCACTTTAGAAAATTCCAAAAATCGCTTTATTTTCGCACTTTTTTTTTTTGTTATTTTCACATCTTCACCGTAAAGGTTTTCGACCAAAAACATTCTATACATTTTTAAACGAGGTTAAATATTCTACAGCAATTTAAATATTTTATCATATGCAATTGCCTTTGTAAGATTGTCTTCAATTAACCTGTCTTATATGATTTAGTGAAGTAATGTTTTATTAATTTTAAAATTTTGAAGGAGGGATAAGTGAGGGGAGAAGGTATGGCGAGAGAGAGGGAGGTCACTTTTCACAACCAGAAGACTGAAATGGAAATAAAAAAAAATTAACAAATATTTAAACCAAGTTCATAAAAAAATTTTAAATGAAGTGAATGAAATTTTGGATACTTAAAAATGGTATGCTTTCCCTCATCTTTATATCTTCAATAACCAGCCTTATAAGTGAATGAAGTCAACATTATTTAATTTATTATTTTGAAGAAGTAAATAAGAAAGATCCAAAATCTTTGAAAATATAACAAGGAACTGATGCAAACAATATTTGGTGGATGAGATATGTAGTAGATAGACGAGTACCACTGCAACTATGCTATTTATGAGAACCGAATGAGGTGGCAGAGGACTTAAGACGCCTAGGCTAGAGCCATTTTTCAGCCGATTAAGTTTCCGCATTTTCTAAAAAAAAGTTTTAAAATGTTAAAAATTAATCAGTGATTTAGAAAGATAAACGTATTTACTAGATATTTTATATTTACGCGTGTTTCGTTACTGTTGGCCGTTTAATTATAAATGACTTGAATTGCAAATTTAGTTTAAACGGCTTGATACAAATTATTTTACTAGTACTTTTCAATGCCAAAACCAATTATTTTTTAAAATCTTCTTATGTTTTATTATTTTCTGACTATTCAGCTTTAGTAAAAGACCAATTATGACGAAATTAAGCCAATTACTGAATCTCAGTGACCGAAAAACTAACTAAAGCCTATGTTAACAATCAGCCACGTTTATATGCCATTTTGAGACAGTGCTGTTACTACTACTTTTTTTTGGAAACATTGGCTTTTTCTTTAATATATAGTTACAAGGAGCAAAACTATATGCAATTTATAGTGATGGGGGAGGAAGGGTTCAGGAGATGGAGGTCTGGTCCATGGACTATCCTGGAGGGGGGAGACGCCGAGGTCGAAAACTTGGATTTTAAATCTCAGTCATATCCCAAAAAAGTAAATAAAGAGAAACATTTTACTCCCATTCAATGCAACTTACGATGTACAAGGTTACGCTAAGGGCTAAAGGTTTGTTTGCAAAACGTTTTCCAGTTGATATTTTTCCTGAGCCTTTTATCATATTATATAAAGTAAATCGGTTGGATCAATGGACTTAAACCGTTGGACAGCTAAGATGATTTTTTTCTAAAATATATACCTATAATATTGAATCGATTTGAATTTGAAACGTACCGCAGGCGTTCCTCAAGTTATTTTCCTCGGCCCCAATACCAGTGGTCTCCAAACTTAGGAGACGGGTCTCCGGCCCGCTAAGGTACGTGGTAAAAATTTAATTACACTGGTATACAAACATATATTGCGTGTTTTATCTCTTAGAAAGTTCATATTAGAAGTCATTTACAGAACAAGATTTTTTTTTTCATCATAAGCCATGGCTGGTGGGTCTTGGTTGATGTCTCAATGTGGCCGGCGGACCAAAAAGTTTATAAAACTCTGCTCTACACAGCTGCCATCCCAATCTATCCTGACACTATCATCGCCACGTACGCCGATCACACGTCTTTGCTATCTGTTAATAATGACCCTTTAATTGTATCCTATACCGCCCAATCACATATCACAAACCTAAAGAATGGTGTCAAAACTGGAGACCAAAAATAAGTTCCAATAAATCTCATCAAACCACCTTTCCACTCCTTCGTAAATCTATGACTTCCTGTTCTGCAGTACCCATTAATAATATTCCACTTATTCCTGTTGAACAAATCCGCTACCTTAGACTCCATTTGGACAAACGTTTTACTTGGAATCCGCTTACAAAAGTGAAAAGACAAGAAACGGCTCCACGTTTCCAGCTGTTCCGACATTTACTACAGAAACGCTCTAACCTTTCAATTAATTAAAAAAGGCTCATCCACATGACTATAATAACAGCTATTAAAATTTTGATCGTATTCAATCCTTACAATTAAAAATCTTACGTAAAATCTTTAATGCTATTTATTTCGTCAGAAATACCTTAATATTTCATTTATTGCTGATTTAGTCCGAGCTAAATAGATATCCTTTCATGATAAACTCCAGTCCCGACCAAATCCACTCGTTTCCAGTCTTGGTCCTTCCTCGATCACCAATAGTCGTCCTAGGCGTTTAAAAAGAAAATAGTGTCGTGATCTTCATACTTAGAATTATTTAGGCAGTGCTACCACTGGGTAGTATCTCAACACGTCTGTTCATGTCATTATTTCTGATCTTTGCATATTTACTGGTTATATTTATTAAATGTAGTTGTAAATTTCAATGAATAAATAAATAAAAAATTGCAACGCAATTGGATCGATTTAAACTTATTGAGAAGCTAAAACTACCGGTAGCTTTACGCTCATCAGTTGAATTAATGTTTCATTAGATCTTAGACTAGTAGAGTTTTAAAACAATTTGAGCTCAAAAGACTGAATTTTTCTATCGATTATATACAATAAATTATTAATATTTGAAGACCTAAAAGTGTTCAAATAAAAAGATTTTTTTATTAAAATCGACTATCTTCCTCTTAGTTTGAATGGATAGGATTATCTATCCATTCAAACTAAGAGGAACGTACCTGAACATCTAGTTAAACACATCGGCAGGTTGTCTACTTATGAACATTTAAACTTGGCGTTGCACTTGGGTGTTCTACGGCTTCTAGCATGTACATTTTGTCCTAATGGTCGGTGCATGTCAATAAGGGAATGTTTCTTGAGTTTCGTTCGTGGGTGGAAGTTATCCAACTACTACCCCAAGCCCCAAAAATCATATGGTAATCTACCAATGTGTCTAGCAATACATGCAGGTCCGTTTCCCTTGGGTTTGATAGGATTATTTCCGTAGTAGGGTTTTCAATTAGTTATTTGAAAAGAGAATCAATCGCAATCATACCTAGTTTTTAGCGGTTTGATATGTTTGATAAAGTCTTAGTAATAGATAAATTTTAATAATTATCTTGCTGAGTGATTGATGAAAAACACCATTAGGCCCAATAACCGTCTTGAATTTGAGTCCCCATTTTTTCCGTGTCTGTATCAAAATTTCAAAGCAACCGATGAAGAACTTAAAACAGAGATTAGCGGTTTTAAACAAATTAACATTTCAATTTTTATTTGTACACAATGCTTCCAAATTTTTTTTTTATTGATAACACTAAAGCTCATCAATAGAAAAAGGTACTGAAGTGTTTTACCTTTGCCTATTTATATAAAAAATATATAATTATATTTTGACCCTGTTAAAAAATGTATTTTATTATTATTTCCGAAGATGTTTTTACTTTTTTTTTTCCAAACAAGATAAATGATGTAGCTAATCTTTAAATCCCAATAGGATATTTTGAAATGGAGTCCTTTATTAGACTATTCTCATGTTTATCATAAATTTATCGCAGCTCAATTGCTGTCAAGCAGTAATAATGCAGCCTTCATTATTTGAAACACTTTATTATTTGTGAGGAACAAGAAATGCTATAACTTAGACCCACAAAGGATATAAAAGAAGGCAAGGTACTCCAAAAGATTACCTCTCTAAAAGAGGGAAGGTGAGACGATAGAATAAGGTCTGAGCTGTTAAAAATTAACGTTGAGTTAGGATCCTATTTGTGGAAGCTGTATAGCAGGTCCCACGGTAACTGTTCGTCAAATTGTACCGAACAGCAGAGTTGCCCAACAAAATCTAACTTTTCCCCTTGAAGCAGATTAGATCTACAAGTCAGATATTTTATTCTTGCCGGGTAGGGCTCTCTTCTGTAGCGTTTATTCTCTATTCACAATGTGTGCCAACTTTGGTCTTCTTCTAAGTCCTCGGCGATTTCTTACATAAATATATTTTATACGCTCCCAACTGTTAACAATAAAAAAGTAACCACGGCAGAGCCTCCCTTCACCGGCCCTTACTTGACCGAATCTCTAGATTAACCAGGAATGAAAAATAAAAAATCTGGTGCGCACATCACACAACTTGCACTTACTTTTGGTTTATTATTTTCAATAATCAACCACTGTGATCGACAAAGAAATTCAAAAACTTAATCCTCTCTCAAAATTTTAGGTTTTACGTTTCAGGATTCAAAAAACGAATAAATTTTTTTTGTCCGTCCGCCATCCGCCGTCGCCGTCCGGCATTTCTCCGAAACTATTGGACCGATTTTTTTCAAATTCGGATATAAAATCAAAGGTCGCCCGAGAATGATCCTCCTTCATCGACATTACTATCCGCCTTTTACTTTCGAAATGGCGGCCGAAAAAACCTGTGTTGCTATAGACTATAGCTCCTAAACGAATGTACCGATCTCAATGAAACTTCGCTAAAGTCATTTTCTTGACGCCCTTTAAATTTATCTATATAACATGCTTCAACGAAAAGAAGCTGGAAAAAAAGTTAAATTCCGAACAACTCAAAAAGTTTACACTTTTTTTGCCAATATTGTATATGTTTTTTTTTTTAATTTTACGGAATTTCCTAAAAAACAAAAAAAATCGGACAGTTAGGAAGAAAGATGTGATCTCCAGTTTTTTTAATATATGTTCTTCTCCAAATGTTATATCCTTTGTTTGATTTTTAAATTTTTAATGTGTTACTGAAGTAATGCTATTTTTTTTAGCATATTACTAATGTTAAAAAAAAAAGTTTAGTTGGATAATTGGAAGCACCTTTTAACCTATAAATGACTATGGATTGTACTACTATTACCTAAAATGAAGTTAGGATATTTTCGTTGTCACACTAATTGTAAGTGGGTACAGAGCAGTCAAGTAGGTTTTTTGTCCCCGGGACGATATTTTATCAGTAGCACCCTTCGGATCCCTCGAACTCGTCAGGTAGTTTATTTTCTCAAGTTTATGGTTTATATTTATTGTATCCTCAATTTTATTTATTTAGAAATATAACAATCTGTAACGTGAACAATAATTATAGCGATATATGAACACATTCATAACATATATACAGAAAATATAAAATTAACAAAAGTAAAATAAAAATCAAAAACTATGTACAATAAATAATAAAATAACCTAAAGATAAGTAAGTAAATTAAAAACAAATCATACCTATGTACAATATATACAATCAGGCAGGGAACCCCAATCTTCTCACCCCAACTATAGAAGGAAAAACAGAAATTAACGAGATCCCTCCTATACAAAACAATAAAAAACAATATTTTATCTATTGATTGTAAAGCAGATCTAATTTAAAAAATGTGACAGCAACTGTGATTTTAATGTAATATATGTAAATGGCAATTTATTTTTGTGTAATTCCTTTACTTCTTTGCTTAGATCTTCGTTCGTTCACGACAAGCGGAATAATCATTTCAAACCTCAGTTCCGTTTACTATTCTTAGATAAATTACAAGCTGGCTAGAAATTGATGTGAGATGAATGAGAATCCAAAACTATGTCTTGGTTTTATTGTACCAAGACATAGTTTTGGATTCTCATTCATCTCACATCAATTTCTAGCCAGCTTGTAATTTATCTAAGAATAGTAAACGGAACCGAGGTTTGAAATGATTATTCCGCTTGTCGTGAACGAACGAAGATCTAAGCAAAGAAGTAAAGGAATTACTCAAGAAAGTAGGAAGCTGATAGAAATAAGACTTTTCAAATCTATTATGTATTCTTTATATGTTTTTTTCTGATTCCTGTTACGATATCACAGAGGATAATAGATTAGATTATTCACTAAATCAATTTTCTAAAATTTTCATGATGTTTCTTCGAAATTAACCTCCGAAAGGCATCTAATTATTTAAATTATTATCAGATCTCGATTTATTAAACTACAATAAATATGTTTAAGGTTATAAACATATGTTTTACGCATCCTTGAAATATTTTAATATTTCACTTCTCATTTCACAATAGTACCTACAATAAAATACTTTTTAAAACAATGTCATTGACTTGAATCGGTGAATTTAATATATATATGTTTTTAATAAGTTTACATTTAGTTAGGAAATTTCATTACATTTTCTTGGAAATATGTTTGAATAGTTGAAAACCAATTTTCGATATAATTAAAGATATTTAAAATATCTATATTAAATTAATTTTAAACGTAAATAAAAAACAATATTTTATCTATTGATTGTAAAACAGATCTAATTTAAAAAATGTGACAGCAACTGTGATTTTAATGTAATATATGTAAATGGCAATTTATTTTTGTGTTGACCTTAAACACGAAAATAGTTCAAAGAAAATACATTAAAATTTAATTTGAAGTATTCTAGTGCAAATACAACTACTAAATAATGAAAGTCCAAATAATAAACAACACATACAATCTATTTCGTTGTAGCAGAGATCAAATGGCCGAAAAAGGCGAGAGAAGAGAGCGGAAATAACCAAATTAGAACGAATCCAATAAATTAATTATTTTCAGTACTAATTAATGGAATATTCTCGGATATTTCCATACAGAGAGGAATAAAGGAATCTATTAACAACCAACATACAACCGGTAATTATTTGTCTACTCATTCAGGTTAATACTTTTTCTGTAAAATTTAAGTTTCAATACTTGCTCAATTCACTCATAATTATTATAATAGTAAGTATAAGAGTGATTCTAGAAAAAAAACCTTTCATTTTCGGTGAAATTTTGTGTAAGTGAACCATCTTCGAAAATTCTCACAATTTTCATGTGGCTTTCTGGGATCATAATGAAGTGTATGCAACGTATAATAGAGATCAAATAATTTTTATAATAATATAATATTATTTATTTTGTATCTAAAAAACAAATAATGTTATACCGCCATATTTGATCAATAAAAATGTTATTAGACATTCTCTAAAATAAAAACTCCGACATACACAATTCAGGAAGGTGGAGCGCCTTAGTCAAAACATTAAAAAAGATGTTTTAAAATTACCACAGTGAATTGTTTTGTTTTACAACATTTTTTCATCACTGTACACGTTTTGTTATTAGCAATGTTTTGTCTCTGGTAATGAGAGGGATTGGTGCGCGATAATGATAATTTGGAGTTTGCTAACGCTTATTCGTTAGGCTGGTATTCAAAAAAGAAAGTGTAGTTGCTAAGGCTTTCATTTAAAAAAAAAACACCTCATATTACAAAAAAAAAAAAAAAATTGCAAAAGAATTATTACAGTTTTGTAATGAGACAGATATATATATATATATATTAGCTCTCCAGTAGCAACTTTCCACGATGAAAGTTGAACAATAAATGTTAGAAAACGAAAAATTGAAGAAATGAAATGATCAAACTATCTCAATACCTTGGATAAGTAGACCGGAATAGTCAATACCGAATCCGCTAGTATGTAGGGATTGGTTTTCATTACACACGATCTAGTTTGGGAAACATTTGAAGTAAGTCACGCAGGTTCCGTGTCCAGACTCAATAAAGATCAAGAAAGAAACTTTCGACGAACCTTATTTGCCAGAAGCTGTCAACGGCAATGCCAACAGGGCGAAGAATTAGTTCTGGTAAGCCATAACTGATTAATTCACATCTGATGTCCCTTGACAAGCTAAGTAGACTTATTTAGTATACTTTCAGTTATATAAAACATTATACATCGCTGCTTACTAGCTCCTAATAATTTTTCAGATTTCGATTATAAAAACCAAATTATAAGGTAGTTTTCCCTTCAGTGTAGGTACAGCTAGAAGAATTAAAATATAAAATTAATGTTACGACAACCCTATCTCCTTATTTTGACCGAATCAGCTACTATCGATATAAAATTGATACATCCATTGTCACCATCTGAAGTCAAACATTCAATTATCTGCTTTTATCATTTACTACTTCATTAAATTGAAAAAGATAATAATGAGTCTGGAAATAATTTTCATTCTCAGTTACCATTTAATACATTATACGTTTCAAACTGTTTCTGGTGATTTTTTTTTCTGAATCTTATGTTTTTCTTTAAAGAAGAAGTTAAATTATGAAAAAAAAAAAATCATTATAATTGGTTTAAATTGAACTTACGTTACAGAAAATTGGCTTTTCTTCAACTTTTTAAAAATGATGAATGTCCGTCTTTGATATTATCCTGATAATACTGTGTAAAAATAAACAATGTTTTGCTAATACTGCTAATTTGCTGATACTCGAATGCATTAAAGAGAAGAATAACTATCTAATATAAGATTTAATTTAATCATTAATTTGATTGATTTAATTTGTATTTAAGTAATATTTTATTTAATTAATTCAATTCTTATTTATTTTAATGTTTGATTAATTTAAAATTTAATTTAATTTATTTATTTTTTTAAAAAGAAAGACCATGGATAAAAAGTATATCTGCCCCAAGGGAGGAAATTTACTTTCATAGTACTTAATCACATTAACCCGTGAAGTTGACATTTATGAATAATGGAACTTGGTGTTTGGTACCCGGTGCCTTCTACTGGAATATTATTGTTGTACTACTGAATACTTGATGATCTAGTCGATGTTGTAGCGCTAATATCTCTTAGTCTAAATATGTCATACGTCATGAGTTTTAGAAGAAATATATATGAAAATCTGGTGGGGTGAACGCATCACACAACTTTCATTTACCAACCTTTAAGCAGATAGATATTTTCAAGCATAGAAAAGTCAAAGTGAAAACGACGGTATAACTTCATATAAAACAATTAATTACCATGTTTTTCTCGCCCATCGAATCTCTTAAATTTATACGTTTGTCTCACTTTCCATTTCCTATTACGATTGTGTTCGGTATCAAACAATACTAATGATTGTGGGGAATAATAGATCTTTTGGCAAAATTCTGAGTATTATCGGAAATCCTTATCACGAAACACGTCGAAAAAAAAAATAATTTAACGTTCGTAAATACCTATTGCATATTATTAGATATCAGTAGATTTTCATCATTTCGCATGAAATCCTGTTTAAAAATTAATACATATAAGTTAAACTAATAATATCAAAACATTTATTTTAATACCAGGTAAATTTAGATTGATATAATGAATTTAATCAAAATCGTTAGAGCCGTTTTTGAAAAAATTGTAAAATTTTGGCACTTCCCATTAACCGATTTTAACGATAAAGTTGTTTACAATAATATATCCGGCTGAAAACTCAGATTCAAAACTTTTCAATATCACAATACTTTCCATTACTACATATTACATGTATAGGTAAGTGAAAGTAAAAATATAGTATAGCACCAAGATGGTTAGTTTGGGTTAGGTTGTGGCGAAAAATACAATAGATTGTTGAGAATACACCTAACGAAATGTCGTGATGAGTCTTTTCTTTGTGACGACCATAGAGATTCTGAATTGTTGGGTAGTCCACAATATCGGCTACCTGCTCGTTGACTTCGATTCACAAGTTCGCCATTACCGGTTGGTATGTCATAATTTTCCAAGTTACTTTCGACATATAAAAAAACTGGTGCAACATGAATGATATGGTTCTTTGGGGCATCGAGTTGGCTGAAAACAGACTTCTTTAAAGCCCTCTGAAGTCGGAGGTTTGTCCTTTATTTAGCGGTTGCATCGTTTGATGTATTTCTTTCTGTCTTTGGAATTTTGGTTCTCGGGGTCACTTGGTCACTGAAGGGTTATTGGTTAATTAGTATAATAAAAAAAGTAATCTGATAGATTCCAAACAAAACAGAACTTTATTGAAGTTCAATTTTGTATCTAAATAGTTTTTTTTTTAATTTATTCTTAGCATTAAGATCCTGCAAGAACCTGGGCCTATCTTATGATCCTTCTCCACTTTCCTCTATCTCGAGGATTCGCCATTTTCAAATTCCCATCTTTTTTATTGTCTTCCACCTCGTCCATCCATCTCAGGCGTGGTTTTCCTCTTCCACGTTTTCCAACAGGTCGATTCTCTAGCAATCATTTTTATTTATCAATCATGCAATCATGCGATTCTCTAGCATACGCGCCACACGGACCAACTATCTGTTCTTCTTTCCCCTCACAATTGAAACCAAATTTGGCCCCGTATCTTAAATAAAGGAATCCGCAGTTCAATATTTTTTAGTTGGCAAAACAACATCTATTCTCGGCAGCCATTCTTCCTTTCAATTATTCTATCATTTCATTACTTTTGGTAATTAGTGCTCCCAAGTATTTTAAGTTTTCGACCACGTTTTTAGGGTGTGGTTACCGATTGTGACGCGTTCTACTGTTTTACTTGGCTTTCATTACGTTTACTTTTTATTTGTTTATTTGTGAGTAGCTCTAGTTCTTTTGTCGTGGTTTCAAATTCTGCTCGTGCCCCTGCTAATGCTGTTTGCCGTTATTGCAACATTATAAGCATAAGCCAAATACTGAGTCATCCTGTTATAAATCGTTCCACCGGGAAATATCCATATCGCCCTTATTGCTTTCTTTAAAGCAATATAAATATAGTAGGAGATCTCTTTGCCTAAGCCTATCCTTCACCTCAAAATCATTGATCTTCACTACTTATCTACTATCGCTTAGGGTCATTCTTGTCGAATTTACCAGTTATTTGGGAATCCCTAATTTTATCATTATCTTCAGTAATTTTCTCCTGTTTATACTATCATTTATCTTTTTGAAATCTATGAAAACATAATAAAGTCTAGGGCACGTTCGCACTGAGCTGTTTGGAAGTGGCTGTTGAACATTTGATTAAAATATACTTCGACGTCTACATGATTTTTGATGGATCGCTGATAAATTCTCACTTTTTATTTTTGTATATTGTCGTGTTGGGTTGGAAACCATTCTTAAATTCCTTCAAGGCTTCATAAAATTTTCTTATCAGTTTTGAATCAAAATCACTTCGGACCTTCATGTATACAAGCTACCGCATCATGATGTTAAAATAATTATAGATAACTTGAATGAGAAAATTGGAAAAAAAAAGTCATTCGGCTAACTATCGGTATGTTTTTTAAACATGAAATATCCAATGATAATGGAATTAAAAGTATAGAGCTCACCTAAAAACAGAAAAGAAAAGTGTATGGTGATCATAAGTACACTCTTTCCTCATAAAGAAATACACAAGGAAACCTGGAACACTCAGACGGAAAAAGTAGAAATCAAATTGACCACGTTCTCATTAACTCTAGACACTGTTCTGATTTAAATAACGAGAGAAGCTATCGAGGAGCGGACTCGGACACTAATCATTTCTTGGTTAAAGTGCCTTACAGACACAGAATAGAATGCAATGTCCAAGCAAAAGGGTAGAGAACTATCAGATACCAAAACTGAGTTTTCAAAATACCTAAAAAGCTGACAAATTTAAATAAATTTTAACGAAATTATTTCTAAAGAGATGTGATGAAAATAAATAAGTAAACAGTTATTGGGAAAAGATTAAATCATCTTTAAAGGAGAGGGCCGAAGAGATATTGAAGACAACACAGAAAAATCTGAGCAAGGAATGGTACAATGAGAAATGCGACCAAGCACTTAGGGAAAGAAAAAAAGCAAGATTGAGAATGCCTACTATAAGGGACAAGAAGAAGTAGGGAGGAGTATACCTCAATGAGAAATATCGCAAAGAAGGTATGTAGGCAGAAGAAGAGAAGTTTTGAAAAAAGAACAGGTCAAAATGCTCCAAAGCATATAAATTTAAATCAAATAAATATCTTCTTTATTACAGTAAATAAACATTAAAGAATTAAATTCCTCTTCAAAAGAAACTTAGGTAAAATAAAGATGGCCTTACAGGTTGTAGGAGGCAAATTCTCAACTAATAATGATAATCCTCTTGCTGTTGCACTAATGTTTTATATACAATATTAATATATGTATCCATTATTAACACATAACATATGATAAACAATAACCATATCCGCCCGTACCATAAAATCACTGAGATTAAGAAACTAACTAAAATGCCGATGTCAGCGGTTAGTCGAAAGCCGGGCATGGAGGGGAGACGTGTGCCACCCTTCGAGATTTATTACTGCTTCTCTCTAATCGTTGCCAACTCCTGTCTCTGCCCAATCCCTAACTAAATTTTATCACTATACTCGGAATTAGTTTTCACTAGCAACCTTCTTCCATTTATCCAAGTGATTAGCCTATTTGTTAGATATTTACTTTTACTGATATTTCCTTAGATAGTTTCTGGATTTTAGGTATGTATATTAACCCTAAATATATTAACTTTTCTCTTTACGTTAAATAAATTATATTACTGCAGAACATGCTTTCCCAATAGAGAAGGAGTGATTTGAAAGCACTGTATAGATTTTCTTGTAGGTAAGCTCATATTCAAACCAAGGCTACCAAGGTCCAGACATCTTATCAGCTCCCTTCCTTACTTTCCTCTACTTTACCTCAATAATCATCCCATCCATTTTTTCCCTACAGTCAAAAACCTGGGAGTAGGCCTTTGACCAGAACCTCTCCTGGGATAATCATATCTCCCAGATTACCCGAAAATCCATAACTGCCCTTAAACAACTCCTAAGATTCCGTGATTGTATTCCTCTAAAAACCAGACAGCTCCTTGTAACCTCCCTTGTATTCCCCCACTTCGACTACCGCTGCTTGGTGTATGGAGGGCTATCTGCCCGGCTGGAAATGACACTAAAAAGACTCATGAATTGTTTCATAAGATACATTTTCGGGATCTCCAGGTGTTCACATGTTTCACTATGGTACACCGAGTTGAAGTGGCTTTATCCTACTTCCCGACGACAATTCCTTCTTGGCATTTTCCTTTTCCAAGTCTTCAGAACCAAAAACCCTCTCCCCTAACTAGGGAAACCCCTATATAACCTAAAAGGCAAGAGAAAAAAAAATTCAAATTTATATTACTATTGTTTAAAAGAATTCATAGTTAGAATTAACTATGGTCTGTTGTTATTGTTTATAACTTTATTTGTTAATATAAAGATAATAAAAAGATCATCTTTCAAGTAATGAGACAATTGCATGAGATAACATATGTAACACAAGAGAGAATCTCTAGGGAAGTCACTTAGGTTTTGCTTTTGCCTTGCCATGGCAGAATTGAAAATCTCGTAATTTCATTTTAGTAAACTTTACAATTGAAAATAACGGTTTTCAATAACGGTGATAACTAATAATTCTACAATCCATAATAATTTATAGGTTAAATATTTAGATATACAATACATTCAAATCTTTCTAGGTATACACGAGCCTTTCGGTTCACAGATTGATTAACTCCAATTTCAACATTGCTTATTATTAATTAATTTAATGATGATTCTAGTAGCAAAATTTATACCTTTATTCACAGTTGCATATTTCAACACTGTAATCACCGACTCTGAAGCCAACTTACTCACTGTCTGTATAGATATAACGTTTCCAACTAGAAATATAACTAAAATGGCATTACTCAAAAATGTTGACATTGGAGTTAATCATTCTGTCAACTGAAAGGCACAGATACTGAAGTTATGTGGTTTATAAAATTAGATTTTTAATGCCTACCGTTGATATAATAAAAAGACTTTTTGTAATTAAAATGGTCTTAACGATTTGTTATATTTAAGCTTTTAGTTTTAGCTCCGTTTAAAATGCACTTCAGAAATTTTATAACTGTCCAGCTATGCCAGAAAATAATTTCTATTGAAAGTAGAGTCGTAAGTGAACGTTGTGTGTTGCGCGCACCAGATTTCTTTTAGAACTAATCATACAAAACCAAAAAAAAACGTTTTGTATTATTAAAGTTTAATAATTAAAGTTAATGGTAGCAAGAAACAAGACTGCACTCGCACTTTTTTTGCTAGGTAACTGAATCTGCTAAGCCATTAATTAAATGTAAGATGTTGGGAGAGGACTCTGCTTGTTAGGCAGATCTTTGCAGAGGATCCTTCTCAGCCCTGATGATGTTGTTAGGGGCCTGGGCTTGAACAATGGCACAACACAACTGCCACAAAATAATGAACCAATGGAAAGTCCCCGGCCTCAACCATTGAGCAAAATCAACAGGCTTTTCACAGGAATCGTTATTCTAAAGCTTCCTTAATTACATTTCTTGTTGTAATGTGTGATCTGTGATAAATGGTAACGCTATAATTGGAGAATTAAAACAAATTATTTAATTAAAAAAAGAACACTGACTTGATAAATAACTCTATCCGTTGCACTGTGAGACGAAACGCTCGATTCTCTAGACTTTTTTACCCAGATATTTCCTTATAATAATTTTAATGGGGCTCATAATTTACACAATTATTCTTTGTATATTGTGTAGATAGGGCTAATAATGTACATTGAATTGAAATTGAATAGAATGACTAAGTACGATTGGTAGTAGGAACAACTTGAATTTCTTTTTCTTGTTATTATTTTAAGCTATCACAACTTTAAATCAATCACGAGTCACTTTAACGTCAACTATTGGTTATTAAACAGTGTGGTAATTTATCTTTTATTGCTAAAGAATGTGACATTGACAATTTATAGTCTCAACGATGTTGATTGGCTTCCTTGAATTCAACAAAAAAATGCTTCAATATAATCCGGGTAATTTTTTTTTAATTCCTTGTAGTTTTATGCAATTAAATGATATATTGATTTTTTTAAAAAAGTTTTTTCATTAAAATATAGATGTCGGCAGCATGTTAGAGTAATGAATTCAAACTTGCAGATTTGTTACTTTAACATGGTGCCGACGATATATCAGTTTTTGGAAGAAAAAAAAAATGAAATTTTTATCAAACGATATTTTGTTATAACCAAAAATAATTTACTTGGTAAATAAAAACAAAAATTTTAATTAAAAAAAAACCTAAACTGAAATTAAGAAATCTTATCCGTCTAATAGCAATTGTTGTAAATTACATGTAAAAAATTTGTTTTAAACATAAGTAGAGATTATATGAAGGATTATTTAGTTAAGCAGAATGCATATATTTATATAAATGAGCAATTTTTCAGATATGCTAATGATGGCCAAGCGTCCATCGTGCATATAAAATAAAATTAAATTGTGGGAGAAGGGATAGAAAAAACCTGTATTTTTATTAACAAAACTTATTAAAGTCCCATCCATTCTATTCATAAATTATATATGATATTATATAAGTTATATTTCGGTATAATTCTAATCATTATGAAATAGAACAGGGAGCACAATATAACGTTTAATGAAAATATTATAAATAAAAGGCTCAAATTATTGTTGGGCTTATATGAAGTTAGACAGGTTGTATATATATCATGGTTACATATTGGTGATAAGAATAATTATAATTATATAGTAACATAAATTGGCAATGAGGCACGATATATTCTAAATGTATTTTTAAAGAAATTTTTTTTTTTTTATTTATACATATAATATTCTGTCACAGGGATAATAATTATATTGATAAATGAACACATTCACACTGTATATACAAAAAAAAAATAAAATTAACAAAAGTAAAATAATAACTAAATAATCATAAATAAAAACTAATAAAAATAATAAAAAAAATAAAATAACCTAAATACAAGTAAATTAAAAACATAAAAACAGTCACACCTATATACAATATATAAAATCAGGCGGAGAACCCAAATCTCCGCGTTACTCTCTCAACCGCCTCACCGGTGCTAAAGCCGGTGGAGTTTGAGCGAAAGCGCTTTAGCCACATGCATTCATGTCTTGAGTGGAGAATCTGGCCATTGCCAGAACTCCAAAATAAATACTATAAAAGATCTCCAGGCCACTGCCTCTTTAACCATCGAGGAGGGCTGTAGGGATGAGTGGAACTAGATAGGGATTGGGCTAGGGGATTTGGATGATTGATAAGGTTCTGATGGAATTTTGATCATTTTTCAGGGATAAGGTCAAGGACAAATGGGATAATAAGGTCATGATGTAGGGTTTTGTTGGTTACATAGAACGGAGCATCGACTATTGTTTGGAGGATTTTGGATTGAAAGGATTGGATGCGTTTGATGTTAGAGAATTTTGCTGTCCCCCAAAGTTCAAGTCCGTAGGTCCAAATAGGTTTCAGGATTGTCTTGTAGATCACTAATTTGTTGTCAATTGAAAGTTGAGATTTTCTGGTCAGTAGTCTGTAGAATTGGCCGTATCGTCGGTTAAGTTCTTGTCTTTTAAGTCTAGTATGTGGGTTCCACGTTAGTCTTCGGTCTAAGATAAAGCCAAGATACCGGAATGTGTCTGAAAAAGGAAGCTGGATGGAATTAAAGTGGACTGATGGACAGGATCTGCGGCGGAGTGTGAAGGTAATGTGTTTGCATTTGGATTCGTTTATTGATTCGCCATTTATTACACCAGTGCTCAATCATGGAGAGGTGCCATTGCAGATTTAAAGATGCTATTTAGGGATCTGAGTTGGATGATAGGATGGCGGTGTCATCAGCAAATGTTGCCAGGAAGGTATTGGGATGGACAGGGATATCGGCGACAAAAAGGATATAAAGGACGGGGCCTAAGACACTATCTTGAGGAACACCGGCTTCAACTGGGTAGAAGTCGGAAAATTCTGAACCACAGCTGAACCCGAAAAGTACGATCAGAGAGGTAGGAGCGGAGGATTAGGTACAAGGACTGAGGTAGGTAGGTTTTCAGCTTGGAAAGAAGAAGTCCGGCGTGCCATACCCGGTCAAAAGCTTGAGCTATGTCCAGAAAAGCACCCGAGCAATATTGCTTGCTTTCCAGTGCTGCGGAATGACCACTCGGAGTCCTTGTTGGACTAAGGAGTGTTGTGAGCGAAATCCGATTTGATGGGAAGGAAGATTTTGGGATTCTATAAAAGGTAGGATTCGTTTCAGGAGGATCTTTTCAAAGATTTGGATTGGAAGTAGGCTAATTAGTCTGTAGGACGTAAAGGTGTTGGGAGATTTGCCTAGTTTCGGAAACAGGATAATAGTGGAATGTTTGCACAAAAGAGGAAAGTGGGTGGTTCTAAGGATGGTATTATATAAGTAAGTGAGAAATATAACAGCTTTAGGAGGAAGTTGTCGAAGGATTTGAGAGGTAAGGAGGCCGTATCCAGGAGATTTACGGAGAGGAAGTTTTTGTAAGTGATGTTTGACCTCAGAAGGATTAATTGTTTTAGGGGGTAAGGAAAGTGGAATGGGTGATGTAAGGAATTCTACTGTTATGGTATGGATGGGGTTGGATTCCGGAAGTGAGGAGAATGTTCTGGAGAGGTGTCTGGCGAATTTCTCAGCTTTCTCTTCATCAGACGCTGCCCAAGAGCCATCGCATCGACGGAGCGGATGGGAAATATGATGGGATTTGAGGATTTTGTTGGTGATCTTCCATAGAGAATTGTCGTGAACAGAGAGGGAAGTAAGGTAGGAGTTGAAGAATTGGGATTTGAAGATGGCCAATTCCTGCTTTAATCGTTTAGTGAAAGAATTATAAGAGCGACGATCAGTGGGGTGTCTTGAACGTTGCCGTAATATTCGGGCACGGCGTTTGATATGAATTAGATCTAGCAGGTGCTGAGGTAAATTATTTTTCTTAGGAATTTTCGAGGAGAAATTTGGAGAGGAAGCAGTCCAGATTGCTTGCTGAATAGTGGTGGTAAAGGAATTTCCGGTATTATCGAGGTCTTCTGGGCTTTTCAGGGTTATTCTGAGGTCAATTCTATCGGAAAGGATTTGATGAAAGAGTTTCCAGTTAACTGGGCCTCTGATGAAGGACGGTGAAGGGGGTTTAGGAATAGGAGCTATTGATAATTGAAGTATTAATGGACTATGATCTGAACCCCAAACTTGATGCTTGGCATTTAAGTATGCACCCAGGATGAAATGATCACCTAAGGAGTTGAGGAGAGAACTGAACTGGGCTTTGGATATGGATTTGTTAGGATGGCAATATGCTGATGCAAGGGTGACTGGAAAGGAGAAGGTTTTGATTACAATAGCGGTTGACTGTAGGAAATCTTGAGTAGGTAATGGGAGTAAGTGATGGGAGAGGGATTGGCGTACGATGACAGCAGTACCGGCATGTGCTCTGCCGATGATCAGTACAGTCAGTACGGTATGTTAAATACTGTGGGATTTTTAAATGCTGTTTTACGGTCAGTCGAGTTTCTGTAATTAGGGCTACGTCAATGTTCTGGTCTTGTAGTAAAGTTGTTAGTTCGTCAACGTAATTTCTAACACCATTCGCATTCCAAAGGAGAGTGGACATGGATTTTGGGATGTGAGTCATTAAGGATTTTTTTAAAGGAGGGATGATGTGAGATACGAGATTTGTAAGGAGTGATATGAGTGGAATAACTAGGGATTTGAAATCGGTGAGGAAAGATACTAACAAACTGGTGAGATCTGTTGCATTTGAAGGAGGAGGAATATGAGGAATTTGAGGTTGTTGATGATTATGTGTGTTAGGATGAACAGAATATTGAGGTTGGGGCTGAGGTAGTTGCTGCGGCAGGGCTTCACATGTATTATTGGGGTTCTTACCTCCAAGTAGTTCGGAGTATGATAAGTTATTATTAACTATTCTAGAAGGTTCTCTTCTTGGTCTGGTTGTCTCATCTTGAATCCGGTTCTTCTGGTATCTGGATTTGAGGCTCTTATAGGTTTGGCAGCTTTTGTAGTTGGCCGGGTGTCCCTCCTTTAAGAAATTAAAAATTTGTCCGAAATGTGGTTTTGCTCAGTTTATTTTATGTTGATAAAAAATAATACATCCTGAACTACAGAAAGCATGTAAATTAAAGTTGTACAATTTGAGCAACGAGTAGTAAAATTAAATGCACTGTTGCATAACTTGTAAATTGGAGATTGGTCCGCCGTTAGGCAGACAAAAGGTACGCCTCTCCCTCCTTTATCATTGTTTTTATTTTCCAATTTATAAGTCATAAAGTTTATTAATTAATCTTTGCTTTTCATAATATTTTTTTAATTCTTAAAACTAAATTTCTAATGTATTTCTATTTTGCCATCTACTTAAAGATTATCACTTGTTTCCTTCAGGTGGTACATTTTGATTACTAATTTCACTCTAAATGAGAACATAAGGGCCTTTACAGTGATCATTCAGTTCATTGATAATGGCAATGGAGGTTCGCACAAATAATTTTCATAAAAAGTAACTAACACAAAATTACGACGCAAAACACCCGTCAAAAGTAGAAACTCTTTCATTTTTGTGATGGTCCTATTTCAGTATAGCTAGCATTATGGAAAAATTTTATGAAGAACAAGAAAGCTTTTTTTGCGGAGAGGAGAGAAATATTGAAATTTATTTATTTTAAACAGGCTTATATTGATACAGAGAAAATAAATAAACTATAACAGAAAATAATCTTCTTCTTCTTCTTTGTCTTCCTCTTATGCCATTAATTAGCGTCGAGGAGCCTCAACCAGTGCAGCCACTCTTCCCGGTGCCTGCTTAGTCGCTTCATCTCATTAAGGGTTTTGCCTCTCTTAAATCCAATCCTTTGAATGTAATCCTGGAACGTGAGTCTGGGGCGTCCGCGTGGTCTCCTACCTGTGGGTCGAGCCTCTAATATCCTTATAGGATTCAAATTCTCATTCATGCGGCAGACGTGTCCAAACCACTGGAGTTGCCGTCTTTCTAAAGTAGTTTTAAGTTCGGCAACTCCTAGCTGCTCTCTAATGCTTTCATTCCTAATGCGATCCCTTCTAGTTCTGCCAACAGATCTGCGAAGGAACCTCATTTCTGCTGCCGTTATGCGACTAGAGTGCCTGTCTAGCATTGTCCAGCTTTCTCCGCCGTAGGTGAGTGTAGGTAGGTAAACAGACTTATATACGTGCATTTTGGTCTTCTTGTCTACTTCGCGATGGCCGATAATGCTATTAGTAGTCTGGTAATATACCTGATTCGCCTTACATATTCTACTTGATATTTCGGCGTCTATCTTACCAGAACTACTAATTACGGTCCCCAGGTAGGTATATTCAGTCACCACCTCAAGTGTCTCGCCATTGCAGATCAGCTGAACATCTTCTCGCTCTTCCCTCGTCATAACCAGCACTTTACTCTTGGAGGTGTTAATTTGCATCCCTTTCCTGAGCAACTCTTCCTCCCACTCTACCAAAGCTTGTTGTAGTTTGGTCTTTGTGTCGGCTATTAGGACTATGTCATCCGCGTATAGAAGGCTTTGTATGAGGACAGTTCTCAGATTCCACTTCCCAATTGTTGTCCACGCAGTTCGGCGTTTACAGATTTTGTGGATTTCATCCATTACATTTATAAATAGAAGGGGACTTAAGCTATCTCCCTGTCTAACTCCTCTCGCAATTGGAAAAGGTTCCGATTCCATACCGTTCATCCTTACCACTGCCATGGCTCCTTGATAGGCTGACTGTATGGCCGCCAGCAAGTCTCCAGGTACACCCTTGGCTATTAGGGCATTCCAAATTTCTTTTCTTGGAACCACATCAAACGCTGACTTCAGATCAAGGAACGCAAGATACAGATTTTTATCTCTGTCCCAAGCTTTTTCAGCAATATTTCTGAGAACAAAGATGTGATCCTGCGTCTGTCGGCCTGGACGAAAACCAGCCTGTTCCGCTTCTAACTGCCCTTCCACAATCCGTCGGAGTCTCCTTTCTAGTATGGAAGTATAAAGTTTATAGACCACTGATAGCAGACTAATGGGTCTATAATTTTTGCAATCTGTCGTGCATCCTTTTTTATAAATCGGGAGGATTATACAATATTCCCAGTCCATGGGAATTTTCTTTCTGTCATATACTTCTTGGAACAGCGATTGTAGTGCTTTAAGAAGTTCTTGACCACCGAATTTTAAATATTCTGGTGCGATTCCATCCCTTCCTGATGCCTTACCTCTTTTTAGCTTATGGATTGCATTTTCTATTTCTTCTTCCTCTATAACCTCCAGGCTTTCTTGAATATTGGGCTCTTGTTCTTGATAATGGTCTGTTTCTGGATTTTCGGAGAATTGTTCCTGGAAATATTCCTTCCATCTGCCAAGGATCTTTTCCTTGTCTGTAAGTAGGATTCCATCGCTACCTTTTACATTTCTAATAGGCTTGCATTGTTTTCCTCTTAACATCTTAACTTTTCGCCAAAATGTTCTTATAGATTCGCGGTGATCCTCGCTCAGCCTTTTACCAAACTCCTCCCACGACTTCTTCTTCGCCTGGCGTATGACTACCTTACATTCATTCCTGGCTATTCGATATAAGTGTAGCTTTCCTTCAGTTCTATCCATAAGGTATGCTTTCCAGGCAAGCTTCTTCCGAGAAACCAGTCGTTGGAGATCATTGGTCCACCAGTCTGTCCGCTTTCCCTTGCCAGACACTCTCTTCTTCCCACAAACTATATTTGCTGTTTCCAGAATACATATTTTCAGTGCCTTCCATATCTCTTCCACATCTCCATCGAATGACGTTTCCCTTAATTTATTTTCCAGGCTTTCTGTAAAGAGGGCCCTTTTCTCTGGGTCATCCAAGGCTCTTACGTTGAGGGTTTCAAATACTTTTGTTTTCCTTTTATACTCCGGGATGATCTTTGTATCAGCCACAAGTAAAAGGTGGTCGCTGCTTATCTCCGCTTCTCTTACTACTTTTATGTCAGCGAAATACTGCCTTATGTTCCTATCATATATGAAATAGTCAATTATACTATTTCGTTCCATGCATGAGAAAGTGATTTTGTGGATTCTCTTGTGTGGATAGAAGGAATTTCCTATGAGGAAGTCATTATGCACGCAAAAGTCTATTAGCCGTTGTCCATTAGTATTCCTCACATTCTCACCTCCATGCAGCCCCAAAACTCCATATCCAGATCTTTCATCAGTTCCTGTTCTGGCATTGAAGTCCCCACTCAGGATTACTGACCTTCCTTTTCCTTTAGCTTTATCTACTATTTTTTGCAAATCCGAGTAGAATGCCTCCTTGTCTGCAACACTAGCATCTTCCGTTGGTGCATACACCTGGATTATGGAAATCTTACCTATGGTCATCTTAAAATCTGCTACAATCATTCTTGGAGATATCGGCTCCCAGTCCTCTAAATGATCATACATATTAGGCGACATTACTAGACCCACTCCCTCTTTGGCGAAAACCCCTCTAGGTACTCCAGCATAAATTAGGGAGTAATTATTAGCCAATTTCATTTCTCCACTGCCCTTTTTCTTCACTTCACTTATGCCGAGGATTTCTACTTTGTAGGTCCTCATTTCCTCCACCAGCTCGACCTCCTTCCCAGTTAAAGTTTTTATGTTCCACGTTCCAATTCGTATATCCCTTAGTGACAGAAATAAATGAGTTAATAATAATATTAAAACTCATTCACACTAAATTAGCTCTTGTAAAAACTAATGTATGTCCTCAAGGCTATAATAGCAGTCGAAACCTGTTCCGACGCACCCAGTCCCGTCTATCCTTCTGACAACACTCGAAGAAAGAAATTATTTTCATCCAACCTTTATGGTCTGAAGAGAGTTTTATCTTCTCCAAAAAAATGTTCAATTGTATTGTTATTGTAATGTCTAACGGCTCAGATATTTAAATACATAAAATGCCTAGTAAATATTTATTTCAGATTTAGTAAATCAACGAATTTCTTGGTAAGTAATAAATATATTTTAGTGTTTCATGGTCGTACTGAGTCTGCGAAAGAATAACAGCAAATACAAAACAAAGGTAATTTTGCAAATAATCTATGAATCCTCCACGTAGGGACAGAGGGAATTGTCTGATTCATGGTACCGGAGTTTCATTGCGGCATCATATCATATCATATCATATAAAATATACAATATTATTATACATATATTCACAGTCACATACACACGCATACACGACTCACACCAACATCTGTAGAAGCATTGCCCGGTCAAGCAATGTGGAACCCTTCTCTGATTCATGTAAGAATTTTACTTGTAATTTGTAAACTTATCAAAGGTTTCCCCCTACAGGAATAGTTATTAAATAATAAGCAGTAAATACATTCTTAAAGCCCGCCCAGGAAAAATTAAAGAGAGAAAAATTTGTTATTATATTATTATTAATTATGCTTACAATGTTTAAAAAGATATTTATTTATTTGGTAAATTATTAGATATTGTTCCCATACTTCCGAAGGTAAGAAAGTTTTGTATTCGTACTAGAGTTAAAAATAAAGAAGTGCTCAGAATCGAAATTTTCCACTTGCGTTTTCCGTTTTAGATATCAAGGAACAATTATGAAGTGGTGAATCGCTAAAATACTTACTAAAATACTGAACATCCATATTTAAGAAACGTGGATTCTTTGTCAAATAAAAATATTATTGTAAAAAAAAAAATTAACTAGTTGAATTGTGCTTAAATAAAATAAAATACACCTGATTGATTAAAACGACACCTATCAAATCAGAGCTGGATGAGGAACCTCCTCGCCTAATGTAGATATCACGCCGAGTGAGGTGCCGCTGGGCACTGCTCCTCCTCATGCCTTTCATGACATTAATTATAATTTTTGACATTAACATTATTACAAAACTTTGGCAATCGATCTCGCATTCACTGGTTGTCATTACCGTTATGATAGGTTTGAATACAAAATTAAAGCTAAAAAAAATCATAAATTGTTAACACGGTTAAATTTATCTTAGGGCACCGTTGAAATCAAAACTACTCATAATCTTCCTCTAAATATAATTTCTTTCTTAACTAATTAACGATTGGATTGTTTAAAAAAACATATATTTAATTATTAGCTTATTAGGAATTGCTCCTTCACTGCCCAAGGTATGGAAGATTAAAATGAGAGTTAAAAAAATTGTGCTTAGAATCGAAAATTTCCGTTCGTGTTTTACGTTTTAGATATCAAGGATTAAATTTAGTTTCGGGTTTGTTTTTGACAGTAATCTAATCCATATCACAAGAATATTATCTATTACGTTAAATCCGATTTTTGTTAAATCTTCAGAGATTTGTTATAAAGATGGATATATATATATAAAATTCAATAATGAAGTCCATCTGCTATTTTTAGATATACTCGTAAATTTATTTTCTTAGCAACGCCTATACTTAAAACGGCTCGTTTGATTTGCCTAAAAATTGAAAGAAAATTAGGTATTGGTAAAAATATGTAGGCTGCATAAATTACATCCACTACTTTCTCTTATGTATGCGCAGATCTACTTCTCTTGATACTCCTACATTTCAAAAATGTAATGTTCGATGTGGTCCAAATTTGGAGGAAAGATATGGATTTAGTTGATATTAATATCATCAAATTCTATTTACTACTTTAAAAATACGTCCGGTTTCGTTTCTGTGAAAGTATTATTTTTGTCATGAATATGTTCCGAAAATGGCTCATTCGATTTGAATCAAAGTTGGAAGAAATCTGGGAATTAGTGATAAATATAATTTATTTATCAACGTTATAAAATTGCAACAATTAATTTTTAAAATTTTTTTTCTGCTTAGGGAGGGGCTAACGCCCTTGTTATGCTGCTCCCTCAGAAAACACAAATCTGTCATAAATGAAAGGGACGTATATATTCATATGTGCAAAATGGAATTAAGTTGATACTAGTTAAGTGCCCTGTTCAAAGCATCTGATCCTTTTAGCAAGAGCCTATGACTCAGCAGAGAGTAGGGCCCCATCACGAGTGTATATTTTTTTTGTTTCTGCCTCGTACCATCTTCCGGACTATAATTTTATATTGGATTTGATTTATACCGGGGAGGGAGATCGAACCCCTAAATATGTGGCAGCAGCCGGCCGCTTCCTGGCAGTAACTACCCCCAGACGAGATGCCTTTGTTTAATGTACCTTGAGACCTCTCCCCATAATATTCTACCCTCCTCGCTTCCCGTTACAGAGATAGCTAGCTCGCCCGTGCGAATTATGCATAATAAACAGTTGGCCCTTTGGGAAAGCAAATGAGCTTTAGCGGAATTAGCGGACTCTTTGAAGAGGTGGAAGGGTACTTTAGGTTTATGAGTGGTACAACAAGTAAAAGTAAAGTACGCGAAGGTGTTGTTCTAGTTCAATTGCCAATAAATAAGAATATGCAAAATTAACCTAGTTATGGAACGTTATAAACATTTTAATAAATAAAAGTTCTGTTAGCTATTACAAATTGGTACGTCATTTTACAATCAGCCTGTAAATATTTAAGTTTTATTGTATCAATAAAATAAATAAATATTGTATCTATAAATAGTTAGTAACTTAGAAACCGGGGAAGCTTTTTCTCACAAAGAACACCCAATTGCAATATTCTTGAACCTAGAGAAGGCCTATGACAAAATTGCAAGAGGACGTGTATTAAGAATTTTGGAAACATTGGGTATTGGAAAGAACATGTGGACGTATACCAAAACTTTTTGACTGACAGAAAATTTTTTTGCACAAGTAGAAAACACCTTTTTCCTCCAGTCATTTCTTAGAAAATGGTACTCCGCAATGTTCACCCTTCAGCGCGACAATGTTCCACATAGCAATCAATGGAATCACATCCACTATTCACATCCCCATTAACTGTTCGCTGATGATATAGTAATCTCAGCCGGCAGCAAATCTTTAGCGTTTATCCAATGGAAGCTACAAGATGCTGTTGAAATAATAGAAAATTGGACGAGGAAAACTGGGTTCAAACTATCAGCTACGAAACCCAAAAGTATCCATTTCTGCAGACAACAAAAATGTCATATAGACCCTCAAATAAAATTAGGAGACTCAATTATAGCGCATGTAGAAAACTATACATACTTGGGGAGGGGGGGAGTAATACTTGATTCTGGTCAGCTTCTGAGCTGACTTGGATTCACCATATAAAACATTTAAGAAACGAATGTACAAAAAGACTTGGACTTCTTAAATGCATTGCTCACTAAATCTGGGGAGCCGATAGAACAACCCCCATCAAAATATACCAAAGTGTAATTTGAAGTAAAATTGAATATGGCGCCCAAATATATAGAACAGGTCACAAAACGTTGCTAAAAATACTTGATTCCATCCACAATTCGGCTCTTAGAATCTGCACAGGAGCTTTCCGAACTTCTACAGTCGAAAGTATATATACCGAATCTGGAGAACCCTCATTAGAGATGAGACGAATATATATATCTATAAAATATGTCTCCAAATTGAAATAACTTCCACCACACCCCTTAAGTACAAAACTATTTTATGAGAAATCTGATTGGCGGGAGCTTCATGAGGAAGCGCATTTAAACAGACGATTCATAAAACGCTATATAATTTGAACATGGATTTGAACACAATTAGACCCATCCCTAATCTCGAAATCCCTTACTGGAAGAATAGTAGACCTATTATAGATATATCGATGACAAGATGTAAGAGTACCCACTAAATGTCCAAAACTACTTTTTTGAATTACTGGAGAAGTACAAAGGTTTTAATGTCATATATACCGATGCCTCCAAAATGAAAAATAGTGTTGGCTGCGCTATATATCAATGAAATCCAGTATCAGCTTCTTTTTAGCTTACCAGGAGAGAGCTTCATATTTAGTGGAGAAGCTACTGCAATCATGATCCTAGCCTGGATATCAAATTCCAGTGAAAAAACATGGATGATAGCAGCAGACTCCAAAAGCGTCATGATAGCAATAAGCAACTCCCTAATAAGGGATATATAGAATCTATGGTGGGGATTAAAAAAAAGAACGGTCAGAGTGATATTTGCCTGGGTTCCATCTCATGGTGGTATCTCAGGCAATAAAAGAGCAGACCAAGCAGCTAATTTAGGAAGGGAGAGGTACCAACCATAATTTCAATAAACTGTACCACAGAAGAAGACTGCGTACACGAAACAAAAAAGAAGTTGTTGGAAGATTGGGAAAACAAATTGATAACCAAACAGTCTAAACTATCAGAAATAAAAACAGAGTGCAACAGGCACAAGAAAATCCAGAAGAGAGGAAACTATACTGTGCGGCGAGTTCTGCGCATGCGTTAACCTTACACATATACTCTTTATTTCGTCTCTTATTAAGTGACTTTATTAACAGTGAAATAATTCATGTTATATGTGAAAAAGTAGTGTAAACTGTTAAGTTAACAATTAAGTTGAAACTGGACATAAACAAGGTGAGTAATCACTTATTTATAACGGCATTGTGAACAATGTAAATAGACCTGAGGATAGTGATAGATAACAAGCCGGCCATATACATTCGTTAATCCGACCAGTGGGCTGCTGCCCTTTGGCGGAAGCAGATCTACGTTACTTAGACTTCCACAAACTCGCGTAATATATACGTAATTGATAAAGGACATTTTTTTTTTCCAAATTATTACAGGTACCTCTAATTAAATTAATATGAGATGCGCTATTTTCATATGGTAATGTCGAGCAAAGGTAACAATCGAACTTTAAGATCTAGGAGTCTCGATACCACAAAGAGTTCACCCATCAAGAAAAGGGCTAGACGCTCTAAAAAAAATACCCCGCCAGCTACACCAGAGAGCTCAGTTGACGAAGTTGAAAATCAACCTGGCACATCACAAAATATGTCAACACAAGCTATACCAATACAAGGTACGCTAGAAGAATCGCCTTTTTTTACAGCTAATCCATTCCAAGTGCTGTCAAACACACAGAATGAACAAATGGAAGCAGTATCCATCCCTAGTGAACCTAAACCTCCACCAATATTCGTTAGAAATATAAAAAATTTCCAATTAATGTGTCAACAATTAAATAATACAGTGGGCTCAGGTAAATACGTATGCCAAAGCCGCACTAATGACACGAAATTAATGCCTGACACCCCAGATACGTACAGAAAAATTGTCAAGTATTTATCTGACACTAAGGCGGATTATCACACATATCAACTGCGCCAAGAGAGAGCGCTCAGGGTGGTGATCAGGAGATTACACCCATCAACACCGCTGGATGCCATTAAAGAAGAACTAACTGAGATGGGGTTCCGTGTTCGACAAATAGTGAATATATTCAAGGAAGATAGAGAACAGCCTGGTACAAAAAATAAAATACCGCTCCCACTATTCTTCGTTGACCTTGAGGTTATGCGAGGTCAAATAGTGATATCACATTTGTACTAATCTGATTATCTAATATCTAGTTTTCTGTGCTTATTTTCTTGTTTATTTCGTGTTTATTATCGTTCATTAATTTTCTAGTTAGTTTGTGTTATTTTTTGTATGTGTTTTGTTGTTATGGCTTAGTTTATTGTAAATATTATAAATAGAGAGGTTAGGAGTGGGACATTTCATTAACTTTCATACAGAGTAGATTCTTGTGAACTATTCTACAGTGGGTGGAAAGCACCATAGGAAGCCCTAGTGAAGATAGTTTATTTACTTGCTTGCGTAGGAACAAATTTAGTAAGTATATAGAGTACTAGACTTTTACTTTTACCACTAGTGATTCCTGCTGTTTGGGCAAGCCCATTCTAATAAGACATTTAAAAGTGTATTAAGAGACCCCTTAAGGTAAATGAAAACAATTTCAGGTGAATATAGTTCTTCATTTAGTTCTTTATTAGTTATAGTTTAAAAGTGGAAGGTTATAAATTGCAGATAACGTTATCTCAGTTATAATAAACCCTATGGTCAATATCGAGATGGAGGGGGTACAAAAGGAAGGAAATCTCTCAAGAGCAGTGGCAAAACGACCAAGGAGGGGCTCTTCTCATTTACCAGAGGATTTGGAAGAGACTAGTACTAAAAGCAAACTTTGCCAGGCTAAAGATATACAGGAGAGCATCTCAATGGCCATTGAAAATAATGGAAAAAAATTAAGCTCTAGTGTCCGAGACCAGATTAATATCAAGGTACAATGCCTTGTTGATATTATTGAAAATCAGGAAAAGGAAAAAGAACAAGTTGGAGTCACGGCCATAGTTCAAAAGGCTATTTTGGACACGCTTTCGTCACAGAAGGTGCATGATGTATTGAAACAAATTTTAGTAGATAAATCTCCGCAAAAATATACCGATACACTCACCACGTCAATTGGAGCACCTCACCAAGAACCTAAACGTTCGAAGGAACCTCAGACACAAGCCGAAAAAAACATTAATCAGGCTGGATCCTCAGCTGCCTCTGAATCCTTCACGGTGGTGGTAAGTAAAAGGAAAAAGAAGAGAAACAACGCTACCAGCAAAAAAGAGCCTGATGCAAAGGAAAATCCAATCGACAAACAAGGTACAAAACCAAAATCAATAGCGGAAATAGTTAAATCATTGCCAGCTAAACCGACTCAAACGCCAAGACCTACATATGTCACTATCAGCGGAGTAGGCAAAACTCCGGTAGACATTATTAATGGCTTGCCATCGCCGGATGAAATAGGTGTGAAGGCGTCCATAGTCCGAGCGACAAAGGCAGGCTCTGTCTTGGTTCGCATGGATGATAGGTCCGAAGCCACCAAAGTAATCGGGTGGCAGGGGCTGCGTGAAAAAGGACTGCAAGCAAAACTTGCTATGAAGAAGAAGCCCAAGATGGAAGTAAAAGGTGTGCCTCAAAGCTGGACATCTATGCAGCTGTTGGAATTTCTATGGGGAAGAATATCTGAAAAATCGGGCGCCACAACACTTGTTCCTGATGACATTCGGCCTCTTTTCTCTTCAATAGCAAGGAATGGTTTTACTAAGAATTGGGTGATCGAAGTTCATCCAATGGTTAGATTTATACTCTTAGAGACAGCCAGCTTAGATGGAGGATGGTGGTCGATGTCCTTTAAAGACTACATCGACGCTCCACGGTGCACTAAGTGTCAGGGCTACGGTCATACTAAAGCAACTTGCCCAGTAGATGGCGTAGTCTGTATCTGGTGTGCAACTATTGGCCACATGCTTAAGGACTGCCCCCAAAAAAAAGAGTTGACTGGTCCGACCTGTATAAACTGCGAGCGGGCCAATGTCCCATCTAGCCAACGGAAGCATAAGGCAGGCAGTCGTGAATGCCCTGTGCACTTAAAGTGGGCCAAGGAGGTGGCAAAAAAGACTTTTTATGAATAGAATCACCATCCTCCAACTGAATATGGGCCGCCGACGCATCGTGGCAGATGAACTTCGAGCTCTCTCCCAGCGATTCGACGTCATGGCGGTCCAAGAACCATGCTGCCGTGGGAACATGGTCACGGGGTTCGGCCTCGCATCGAGGGTTATCGCCCTGAGCAGTGGAGAGAGGAGGCCCAGGGCTGCCATAGTGGTCAATAACCCAAACCTCGATGTGATGGATCTGAGGCAGTACACCACGCCGGATAATGTCGCTTGCTTCATCAGGTGGAGTAACGTTACTTTTACGCTTGTATCGGCTTACCTACCTGATGGAAATGATATTAACGAAGACATATCCGCCATGGAGATGATCGCAGCTTGTTCTCGAAACGTGATCATATGCTCAGATACCAACTCCTGGAACACGGTTTGGGGGTCCAATCGAACAAATAGAAGGGGTACTAAGCTCGGTGATTTCATATCTAGGAGTCAGCTAGTAGTAATTAACGATCCTTCTGCCATCCCTACATTCTCTAGTGCTAGGGGACAGAGTTGGATTGATGTGACTCTGGCATCACCGCAGCTGGCTAACCGCATCACCGATTGGGCCCTCGGATCTGATACGAGTTCCGACCATCACTCAATAGTGTTTAGTGTCGTAGAAAATGCGACACTTACAAGTTCCCACGGCATAACTAAAGGCTATATTACAAAAAGAGGAAACTGGAGTGCCTTCCGGTCCACGTTAGAGGGAAAACTCGTTGACAATGAATGGGATGCGGCGGAGACGGATCTGACTGATGACCTAGATTACAGAGTCTCCAGGATAACAGATATCATCTGTGATGCTGCAGAGGAAACCCTCCAGCACCGGAAGGCAAGAGCTCGACCAGTCCCATGGTGGACGCCGGCCCTCACTATTATGAAGAGAGAACTCTACAAGGCACGGCGGTCGTACCAGAGGTGTAGTTGTGACGAGAGGCGCACTACACTTCGTGACGAGTACAAGTCTAAGGCCAGGACATACCGAAACGAAGTGCGGTCACTAAAGCGGAAGTCTTGGGACGAGTTTATCGTTGAGGAGTCATCCAAGAACCCCTGGGGTATCCCTTACAGAGTGGCCCTGGCTAAGATGAGTCCACAACAGGTGATTGCTGCAATGAAGAGCGGCGATGCCCAGGCGACCACTCTGGAGGAGACGGCGAAAAATTTCATTATAGAGACCTTCCCCAGAGATGATCCATCCCAAGATGACGAGAGAGACGCGTTTATTAGACGCACTACGGTATGCCCACCCGGTACAGACTTGTGCCCACCCTGGGACATATGGGATCTCCGTACTGCCGTGGATAGACAAAGGCTTGGTCGTGCCCCAGGTATTGACAATATTGATACGGCAATCCTCCGAAATAGTATTCCCTACATTGAAGATCAACTCCTGGCAATATTCAATGATTGCTTAGATAGGGGCTACTTCCCAAAAAAGTGGAAAATTGCCGATCTCAGACTTATTTACAAGGGAGGTGACAAGGATAAACAAATGGCAAAGTCTTATAGGCCTATCTGTCTCCTCCCTGTTATGAGTAAGGTGTTGGAGAACATGATGGTCACGAGCCTACAGCCTATTTTTTCGAGAGCTTCCCATCCACGGCAGTATGGATGTACCAAAGGCAGGGGAACTGCAGATGCCCTGCTGAGAGTACGCCATGACGTTGAAGAGAAGGCGGAGAAGTATGTCATGCTCCTCTTGTTTGACATCACCTCCGCCTTCGATAGCGTATGGTGGCCAAGTGTACTCCAGCAGCTGCAGAAATACGAGACTCCTAGCAACTTGTACATTTTGATGAGAAGTTATCTCCAGGATAGAACGCTCCGAATAAGAGGTAATTTCTACGAAGTAGAAGATAGTATGGAGAAAGGCTGTCCACAGGGCTCTGTCCTTGGCCCTGCTCTGTGGAAACTTGTCTTCGACGAGTTGCTGGGTGTGCTCGAAGAAGAGCAGTTCTCCGCCACAGCTTTTGTGGATGATTTAGCCGTTGTGGTGGCGTCGAACAGCAGAGCCAGGTTGAAAGAAGAAGCTGAGCGGTGCGCCAACCTGATAGAAAGATGGTGCGAGATGAAGAAACTGCGGATGTCAGCTGCAAAAACACAGGCTATCCTCTTGAAAGGCAAGACTGATAGGGCTCACCCTATTACAATGATAATCCAAGGATCGAGAATTCGTCCGAGTGAGGTTGTCACCTACCTCGGAGTCAGAATAGGAAGAATTTTCAACGTGTCAATTCTCTTGGACTATTTGAGATGTAGGGTGACCCTAGCGCTTAATGGACTCAGTCGTATCGGGGGTGCATTTTGGGGCCTCTGATACCCAGCGACTAAGACAATTTATAAAGGTGTAGTTCTGGGTATTCTGAGGTACGCGTCCCCAGGTTGGTTTCTGCATCTCTCGCACCACCAGAAGAGGAGGTTGGCTTCGATTCAGCGGACGGCTCTGCTGCGCGTCACCAGAGCTTTCAAGACAGTGTCTCATGAGGCAGTACAGGTCCTGGCAGGAGGTGTTCCTCTCGACCTCCTGTTGCAGGAAGACATGTTAAAGCACCAGCTTTCAAGAGAAGGCTCGGCAGGTCTACCAGAAAATCTCCGTGAGAAGATTAACCAACAGCCAGGTAGATGGAAAAAGATAATACAAGACTACACCCTTGACGAATGGAACCAGCGATGGGTAACAACTCCGAAAGGAAGTACTCTTAGAAAATATTTTCCCACCATCGGTTCCCGGTTAGCAGCAAAATGGGTGGAACCTGGTTATTGGGTCTCCCAACTACTCACTGGACACGGGGGCTTCCGAGCAAAGCTCTTCCAATTTGGAAAGAATATCGACCCCTTGTGCCCCAGTTGCGGAGTCCCAGAGACTGCCGAGCACATTGTCGTAGCATGTACTGCCTATGAGGCACAGAGAGCAAAACTGCTCAGGGAAACCGGTCTCTACATTTTGACTGAAAGGGAGCTCCCTCAACTCATGAGTGAGGAAAACTATCCTCATTTTATAGATTTCATTGCAAAATGGAAATCCATTATAGGCCCAACTCATTTCTACTTGGGAAGAAGAGGAGCTGCGCCGCCTGGAAGGCCGCCGGACGGAGTAGCAGAAGAAATCCGTGACCAAACTTGACCAGAAGAAATGTAGTTGAAATATGGACCCAGTCTATAAATATTGTTTTTCTAGCAGCAGTGTGTTGTTACGCGGAAACGCTTAACATCTCACTGCTGCTAAAACCCGTATTGCCTATCAGGCACGGCAGGGATGTAAATAAGTAAATAAGTAAATAAGTAGGTAAGTCTTCGTTGACCTTGACCGAACGCCCCAGGTCGAAGAAATCTACAAGGTCACACGCCTTTATTACACTAGCGTTGTTGTAGAAAAGCCCTACACTAAGCGCGACATTGTACAATGCCATAACTGCCAGGCTTATGGTCATACGAAACGCTATTGCCACCACATTCCTAGATGTGTCAGGTGCGGTGATCAACATAAAACTGAGGACTGCCAGAAGTCCAGAAGAACACCAGCAGTATGCGCTTTATGCCACCAAGGGCACCCAGCGAACTACAAGGGTTGCCAAACATATAAGGAACTGAAAGCAAGAATTTATGCAGCTCCAAGAGAAGAACGGCCATCCAGGCCACCAAGACAACCCTCTAGAACTGTAAATACAAGAGTGTCCTATGCTCAGATGTTCAAAGGAGACACTGCACCCACACAAACTCAGGCCCTGCCACAAGAACCTCAACCTCGAGTATTCACATCTCAACCACAAGACCCTTATCCCATCTCTGAACCTAGGCCTAATAACCAGACATTCATTCCTCCTCCTCCCAATGCCACTGACCTCACAAGCCTATTGACTTCTTTCCTCTCTGAATTCAGGTCACTCATCACTCCTCTCATTTCCTTGCTTACCAATGTTGTATCCAACCTCATCCCACTGTCGAGAAATCCTTAAATGCCCCCAATCAAATCCCTCTCCGTTCTCCTTTGGAATGCGAATGGTATTCGAAATCACGTCAACGAACTAACAATCTTATTACAGGACAAAAACATTGATATAGCATTAATAACTGAAACTCGACTTACCAACAAACGACCACTTAACATCCCCAACTATCATATCTATCGAACCGACCATCCTGATGGAACAGCACATGCTGGCACTGCCATAATTATCCATCAATCCCTTTCCCATCATCTATTCCCTTTGCTAACCCATAATTTCCTACAATCCACTGCCGTGATAATCCAAACTTCCCTTTACCCAATAGCAGTAGTCGCAGCATACTCCCCGCCTAAAATACCCATCTCAGAATCCCAATTAACTTCCTTCCTTAACTCCTTAGGACACCACTTCCTTCTAGGTGCAGACTTAAATGCTAAACACCAGCAATGGGGAGCCAGAACCACAAATTCCCGAGGACGAACATTGCTATCTGCACTTAATTCCCATCACAGCAACATCCTCTCACCCAATTCTCCCACATACTGGCCAACAGATCCTAACCGCAATCCCGATCTCCTAGATTTTTTCATCCACAAAGGTCTAGGGTCCCTTCATTATTGCATCTCAAGACTTGATGATCTTTCCTCAGACCATAGTCCCCTAATCCTAACGGTCTCCACATCACCAATTCCCAAACCACCTCCACCTTCATTTATCAGGGGGCCAGTTAATTGGAACCTCTTCCGTCAAATATTGGATGATAATATTGACCTCAGAGTTTCCTTAAAAACACCCGCAGACCTAGATGAAGCAGTATATTCCATGACTACCTTGATCCAACAAGCAGTTTGGACTGCATCTTCACCCTATCCTTCTAAAAAATACCGCAAAATAAATCCTCTACCCCAAGACCTACTGGACCTTATTAATAGAAAACGATGCTCTAGGACCATCTGGCAAAGAACCAGGCATCCTGATGATCGGAAATCATATAACTATTATTCCAAGCAGGTAAAACAAAAACTGGCTACGTTTAGATCCCAATCCTATAATTCCTATCTTTCCTCACTATCTGCAAGTGATAACTCCCTCTGGAATGTAACTAAAAAAATCCTTAAATTCCAATCCATTTCCCACCCCCTCCGCCGTGATGATGGTTCCTGGGCTTCGTCAGATGAGAATAGAGCAGAAGAGTTTGCTAAACATCTATCGTACACATTCACTCCTCATCCTGAACTCCATCCCTCCCATACTGCTGAAGTTAAAGAATTCCTCTCTTCACCGATTCCTCTCTCCTTACCTCCTAAAGCCGTCAACCCCTCTGAGGTCAAATTCCTTTTAAAGAACCTAAAACCTCGCAAATCTCCAGGACACGATCTCCTTACTTCCCAGATCCTCAGACAACTTCCCAAAAAAGCAATTATATTCCTTACATACCTATTCAACTGTATCCTCCGCACAACCCACTTTCCTCTGGTGTGGAAACACTCCATAATTATCCTCTTTCCTAAACCAGGTAAACCTGTTAATTGTACATCATCCTATAGACCGATAAGCTTACTTCCGATCCTTTCCAAAATCTTTGAGAAAATCCTTCTCAAACGCATCCTACCCATACTGGAATCCCACAATATCCCTTCCCATCAGTTTGGATTCCGCTCAAGACACTCCACTGTCCAACAAGGCCTTCGCGTTGTGTACCACATATCCTCTGCACTTGAAAACAAGCAATATTGCACTGGTGCCTTTCTGGACGTAGCTCAAGCTTTCGACCGGGTGTGGCACGATGGCTTGCTTTTCAAGCTCAAAACCCATTTACCTCAACCCTTGTATCTAGTCCTCAAATCCTACCTTTCAAATCGCTCCTTTCAAGTCCGCTGCGGCACTGAACTCTCCAAACATTATCCAATTGAGGCTGGTGTCCCACAAGGCAGTGTCTTGGGCCCAGTTCTCTACATCCTTTTTACCGCTGACATCCCTTCAAGTCCTGATACCTTCCTAGCAACATTTGCTGATGATACTGCCATCCTATCCTCCCACTCGGATCCTCTAATTGCGTCCCGGAACCTGCAAAGACACCTCTCCTTCATTGAGCAGTGGTGCAACAACTGGCGCATCAAAATTAATGAATCAAAATGTAAACATGAAACTTTCCCTCTTCGACGCAGATCCTGTCCTCCAATCCTATTTAATTCAATTCCTCTTCCCTACTCAGACACAGTCCGATACCTTGGCTTCCTTCTGGACAAAAGACTGACTTGGAACCCACATACGAGACTTAAAAGACAAGAGCTTAACCGACGATTTGGTCAGCTATATAGACTACTAAACAGAACATCTCATCTCTCAACAGAAAACAAATTATTAATCTACAAGACCATACTGAAACCTATCTGGACCTACGGACTTGAGCTGTGGGGGACAACTAAATCATCGAATATCAAACGCATCCAATCCTTCCAGTCTAAAGTCCTTCGAACAATAGTCAATGCTCCATATTATGTCACGAACAAGACCCTACACCATGACCTTAACATCCCATATGTCCATGACATCATCCCATCCAGATTCTCCAACTTTCACCAGAACCTCATACATCATCCCAATCCTCTAGCCCAATCCCTATCCAGCTCCGAGCATCCATACCATCCCCCTCGAAGGTTGAAACGGCAGTGGCCTCGAGATCTTTTGTAAATATGCCTTTGGAGTCCTGGCAATGGCCAGCTTCTCCACTCATGTCCTGAGCGTCTGTGGCTCTAGTGCCCTCTTCCAGTCTCCACTGGCTTCTAATACTAGTGATGCGGCTGGAAAAGTGGCGCTGGGATCTTCCGGAGTCTTGCTTTGCCTTCCACGTGTGGGGAAAAAAGCCTGGTTCGGAGATTCTTGGGCGAATGTATATATTGTATATAGTTATGATTGTGTTTAGAAGTTTTTATTTTATTTTATTTGTTTATTATTATTATTTTTTCTTTTCTTTTTATTTATCTTCTTCATCAGTATTATTTATTTACTTCTTATATTTATATTTATTTCTTTATTATTTGTATATATTGTATGAATGAGAACTTTTAGCCCTAATGCTTATAGCCCTCCAGCAGTGGCTGCATGTATTATTATTCAATAAATAGATTAAAAAAAATATACTGTGCGGAATACGAATTGGTCATTGCCTGTTTACTCACGGGTACCTTCTAAGAGGACTAGAAGCACCCACGTGCCAAAAATGTGACAATAAACCGCAGTCAGTAAAACATCTATTAGTAGAGTATTTTTTTTTATTTATTTGTTTATTGATAAATATTACAATCTGTCTCAATAAAGGACATTTATAATAGAGTTCTGAGAGCACATTCCACCATATTTAAAGATTTTTAAAAAAATAAGCTAACTTCAAATAATATAAAACTACAAAAGAATAAAATAAAATATCATAGTGAAGGAAGAAAATATAAATAATAGTAATAATATAATGAAAATAAATGAATAAAAAAGAGTTAAAATTATCTTAAAAAAAAAAAAAAAAAAATGTAATGAAAATAAACATCTTAGATGCAGGCATACCTATTTACGCTATTTACAGTCGGCCATGGGAACTCCGAACCATACTTATCCCCCCACATGTGGAGGGAAAGCAAGGCTTCAAGAGATCCCTCCCTTGATTCTTCCTCAACCATTTCATTGGTATTAAAAGCCAGCGGAGATTGAGTAAGGGCGCTACAACCACGGACCAGTAGAATATTAGTGACAAAAACTGAAACTACCAACAACAATGAGGAGATATTCAGGACAGCGAATATGGAGTCAATACTTTATTTCGATACTTAATTGAAACCAAATATTACAATAGAGTATACAAAAATAACCTCCAATGACCCTCTAGGATAGAGGCGATAACAAATAAGAAAAAAAATATTTGTATCTATAAACTTCACTGTTAAACAAAATTTATTTTTAGAAACTTAGTTCCGTGATACTACAAATGTCTCAGATGTCCGTGAATCTGATTCCAACTACTAATATCAATAGTACATATAAATATTTAAAAAAAAAAATACATCAGTTTGAAAACGGAAAGTTTCATTAAAAATTCAGTTGGGAAACTTCTTTAATTTAACTTTTGCTTATCTTTCACAAAAATACGGTAGAATACCGCGATCGGGAATAATTTTAAATCCGATTTGTCAACTAAAATACAAGTTTTGAGATCCCCTGAATCCAAATTACTTGATTCGCAAAATGGTAAGGGTGATTCTGTGAACAGATTAACAAAAAGTTGTTTTGTTATACGAAACTAGAATTATGTATTAAGGTTAGAAATGTGCCTGTGTCGTTCATTCGTTACATCAACTTTTTAACCAAAATCGCCTTCTCATTAGGTTATTCATTACCAAACACCAAAGCAGTGGGAGATACAGCTCCCATTGGGGCATTTCGTTAATGCATGAGCTTCTAGTCTGGTACCTTCATCTGGAACAACAATAGTTCTATTTTTTAGTACAAATAAGACCCAATTGGTTAAACCTGAAGGAGCGGATAATTCAACTAAAGCTTTACAAACCGCCTCCGTCTTCTTTGTCTTATAGAAAGCCTCTTCAACATCGAACAAGAGACTAAGAAAAAAAAAATCTCTTTGAATGACAAAGCTTTTTCTATTTTACCCACCAGGGAGTGAAGGGCTGTGCCAGTAGGCTTACCCTGGAGATAAGTATCGATCATATGAGAACGAAAAGAAATGAACACTTGAGGCTGTTCAGGTGAACCTAAAGAATACGATTGCTTCCGAACGTAACAAACGTCCTTAAAATTACATAAAAATTATTCGAATCGTATTTTTATCATAAATAACGAATAATAAATAATGCATATTATTTGTAAATAACAAATAAGTATTTTTCCAAAGGTCGTCGAATAAGAATAACGAATAAAAATGTATCTATTATTCGTTATCTAGATAAAATTTCAAATAATTTATTTGAATAACGCCCAACACTGCTATAGACGAAAGAGTGGTACATAAACAGATTTATTAAAAGCATGATACAATTTCTTTTGTCGCCTAGGAATGGTATCTCAACACAGTCGGCGACGGCATTACTTCCTCTTTGGACCGATCGAGGTGAAAGACAGTTTAGTTTAAAAAGCGCAGTCAAGCTGAGTGATCTATGCTACCTAGCCAATTATATTTACATGTTAAAAAAGGCTGGAGGGATAGGTCTAAGTGGTCAAACTGCTTTAACAGGGCGTTGTGACTACTTCTCTATCTCTGCCTATCTTGCTCTATTTCTTTCTGCATGCAACGCTATCCACCTTTGTTGATTCGATCTATTCGTCTGCTTTTCGAACTTCTTCGTGGTATTTTGCCTTCTGTTGGGACTTTAATAGTTGCGTAGAAGCTTCCTGAGGGTATGCTTCGTGCTACATATCCCGCCACTCCTAACCTTCTTGTGTTCTTTCGTATAATATATATAAGTGCATCTGTTGATTTAATATAAACGTTTAATTCTTAAGCATTTAATAAATATTTTTTATTGTCTCTTTAATTTATTTTCTCCATGTTCCCAGTTTCTTCATCGAATCAAATTATTTTTTGTCGTACATTGGTACTGCACTCTTATTAGTTTAAAATAATGAATGCATTCGCATCTATTGGCAGAAGCCAAGGAATATGCTGAATATATATTGTGCTAAGGCAAGACGCTGCTTAAGCTTTAAATGAATTTTCATTTAATTTTAAATGAATTTTCACAAGTTTTGTTAAATGTAAACACGTATTTTTGTTAATCATGTTTGAATGAATTGTAAGTGGGATATAGATAGTAAAACAATAGACCAAGTCTGGTTTCCACTTCGACTTTTCCCCTAATGATTCACCTGCAAATCGAATATCAAAGATGGATTCAACAGCTCTAGGCACAAGATCGCTCACAAAAATTTACTACTCTCCGTCAAGACGATATTAAGGAGGCCGAGGAGGTAGGCGGCCCTCGGGTGGGAGAGATAGCCCTTCGGAAGTGGAAGATTTAGTGCCGATCCTCTATCCCATTATTCATAGCCCTATAGCACAAGTCACCCATTTTTTTTATCAACTTTCCTATCCTCGTCTCCTACCTCAGCTATAATTTCCCCTGACTCTCTATAGGCTCCAATATTTCTTTCTCTAAATGGTTCTTCCTGAAACTTTGAGTATTGATGACTTGCTTCTCTAGTATATGTTACTTCAGATTCTGAGTTTTGGTTTATTGACTTATTCAAATTTAGCGAAGAGAAAATGTTAATTTTTTTAGAAATAAATTAATAAGATAAGCTACATCTACAACACAAAAAGGGACAGTGTTCACTGGTTACTTCAAGTTATCCATTTATTTATTATATTCCATTCACTTTGTTTCGGCAATACGAGTTTTAAGAACATAAAAATATTACGCTGGATGCAAAAATGTTAATGTTCTCAATTATGTTCTTCAAGATGTGCCAGCTTCTCTTACCAGTTTACCTAGCTTCAGGTATCCATTCGTTCCTCCCGCCCATATCCCAGGAGTGATGTCCTTAAAATGGTAATCATCGTAGAAGAAAGTTGAATGTGAATTACTAAAGTGCATGTTGTCACAACGTTCAAAATAGAAGCTATTTTTAAGAATATTTAGGCATTAACTAAAGGATCCAACGTGGTTTATTTTGCGAAAAGTTTGAAAAATATTTTTACTTTTTTAACTTATGTGTAGGATACGTTTAAAAAAATACTAACCCGGACTACCTAGAAAAAATGTTTGACACACAAAAAAGCCAGATTTTTTTTTTTCACCTATTACTCCTGAACGGCCTGGACAAACGACTCACATGGAATCCTCATACAAGACTGAAACTACAAGAACGCGCTAGACCTTTCCGACTGCTCCAACACTTACTAGACAAACGCTCTAAGCTTTCAATCAATTTCAAACGACTCATATATATGACAATAATAAGACCTGTTTGGAGCTTTGGGGCTCCACTAAACCACCGAATTCCTCTCGTAGACAATCCTTACAATTCAAAATCCTTCGTAAAATCCTCAACGCTCCTTACTTTGTCACAAATAAAATCATCCATAAAGACCTCAATGTTTCATATGTTTTCGATTTGGCCCAATCCAGATACCTTTCCTTCCATAACAAACTCCAGAACCATCCGAGCCCTCTCGTTTCAAACCTTGCTTCCTCCTCGATCCCTATAACCCTCCGAGGTCTCTGAAAAGAAGATGGCCTCGTAATCTACTTATGTAAATATATTATTAGAGTGCTACCAATGGGTAGTTTCTTAACAAGCGTTTTCATGTGATTTTATTATTACTGTGTGCACATTTACTACTTGTATTTTTTTTTATAATTCAGTTGTAAATATCAATAAATAAATAACTCCTGAACGGTGTATCCCAGCGAAAAACTCATCGATTAAGGAATTTAATAATATTAAATTTTCTGTCGAATTAGTAACTAGACGTAATAATTTTTTTTAAATGGTATGAATGAAAATCAAGGTCACCGAACGTTGATTTTTATTAAACCTGTCAAAAACAGAGAAGTATTACTATAAATGACCCTGCAGCTTAGATAATTAGAAAAAAATATTAGAATATTAGAAAAAAACTCACAGAATAATAGTTGTAAAGCACAAAATTATCCGTTCTCTGACTACTAATATTTAAATGTAGATCTTTTAAAGTACATCACTTGAATTTGGATACGTCACTTCTTCATGAAATTTGGTTTCTTATGACACCTAATGCTTAAAAATCAATACTACTCGCAGTAAAATATAATCTCTTGTTGGGTAAAAAATAATGCATGGCACTTAATTCTTCATTATAAGTAAATAAGTAATTGAAATGTACAGTCAGGAAAATAAATAGTTAATGAAATAAAGCCACAAATTTAATAGATTAGATCGGGGGTCTCCAAACATTTTAGTCCGCGGGCCGCATTGAGACCTCCAATAAGTCACGTGGGCCATGAATTGTTGTGAAAAAAAAGTCTGTTTTATAAATGACATTTTAGTGGTGATTATGAGCTTTCTAAGAGAAACAACTAATGAATTGAATATTGTAATAACCTCATGTTTATTGATTTACTAAATTTCATATTATTAATAGTTTTTTTTAATTTTACCATGTGGTCATAGAAGCTTTCGCCGACCAAAATGGAGTTACTAGCCGCATCTGACCCTCGGACCGTAGATTGGAGGCCCCTGGATTAGATGGTAGAGAAATAAACATGTAACTCAATTGTGTTCAATAATACACCGTATACGTATATTCTATAATTTTTTCTTCATATGTATAAAATACCTATTTCCACTGAAAGTAGGGTGATATGAGAAAGTTGTGTGATGCGTGCACTGCATCAAATTTTCTACACAGATGCATACTTAGGCCGATTGAATAAGTGCAGGCAGACCTCCCTTGATAGCACAATATTAATCTAATTAGACTAACAAGGATAAGGAAAGGGCATTGTGATCGACCAAGCTGCCGACAATAGTGGCTACTCTTTGATAGAACAACTTGATCCTCCAGCAACGAGATCCTCCTTTGATAGAACAACTTGCTCGGTAGATATCCAACTCCCTGAGATGGCTCCCCGAGGACGAGGATCGTCCCATTGTCTCGTCAACTAGGATTAGCCATTTAAGATCAAGATAGGAAGGGGCTGGCTAGTGACCCTACAGCACGTTTGCTTACCTCATGTATCCTGAAGATAATTTTATTACAACTTTCTAATGTTTTTTTTTTTTTTATTTCAGTCAGCCCTATTGGTTCATTATTTTCAATAATATGTTAACTTATTCATTTCTTTATTTTAATTTCAAGATTCAATAGTTCAATTTATGTAATTAAATTAACAACAAGAAGATGATCAACTTATATGCCAGACAAATGTCCCTTAATTGTTCATTATAATTATTCTTAGGGAGCTGTATAGCCCAGAGTAAAATTTTCTTTTCTTCTTCTACTTCAAGGAAAAGAAGCTAGGAAAAAAGTTACGAGGCGTGGTAAAAGTATATATCTGAATAACTCAAAAAGTATACACTTTTTTGTTGTAATTTTATATGGTATATGGGTATTTAAAAGTTTACGAAATTATTAAAAAAAAAAAAAAATACAAAATCCTTAAAATCGGAGATTTTGGAGAAACGATATGGTCTCTAGATATTTTTCGTGTTCTACTGCAAAGATTATATCCTTTGTTTTGGTTTTTGACTTCTGAAAGTGTTACTGAAGTAATGATTTTTTTTTTTTAGCAAATTACTAATAATGAAATAAATCATTAGGCCAACAAGAGTAATCACTTTTTATTTCTTTTTCTTTGTTATTAGGAAGGTAATGTTACTTTAGATGTATAATTGTTTGGAAATAACAAACCATTGTGAAATAATTTGCAGCGTGTTTTTTTAATCTATTTATTTTTTTTATTTATTGTAAAATATTACAATATGTCTCATGGACATTTATAATAGTGTTCACCGATCACACTTTTCCCGTATAGTAATGTATATGATCACATTCTATGTACAATAAATAAAATAATATACAGAAAAACAATATATATACAATAAATAAGAATAAAATAACCTAAAAATAAATAAATAAAAAGAACACAAACATGCCTATATACAATATTTACAATCTGGCGAAAGAACTCCAAACCAAACTTGTCCCTCCAACTGTGGAAGGAAAAGTATGACTCCAGGAGATCTCTGCACTTCTCTCTCAACCGCGTCACTGGGGCGAAACCCAGTGGAGATTGAGCAAGAGTGCTGATAAATTTATTAGGTTTTTTTTAAACGATTTTATCTCAAAACACTGGGGAAAAAATTGGTTATATTTCAAGTTTCTTTGTTGATTTCATATCATATCATGTGTAATCGTACATATTGAATATAAAATGTATTGAATATAAATTTACAGAAACCTAACCAGGAAATCCTATCTATCCTAAAAAGATGTACTAGCATATCTACTTAATCATCTCGGTAGATTGTTAGAGATATGATATCAACGAATATTTAAAATTGGGGCAGTAGTCGTGTGCTCTCCATTACACTTAACGCCAAGAGCTGTATATAAGTTGATATTGTATTATCATATATGGCTGTGGAAAATAAAATATTAAGCAGGAATAGGAGTGGTTTGAATGAATTTGTGGACGAAGATGGACGTATTGGTAAGAAGCTTCAAAAGGAGGTAGCACTAATGACGAAGGGTTTGACGAAGGAAATGGTTTTATGGGAAGAGATATATCTGTACCCCGAAGGTAAAGAACACCATATCCATTTTTGTATTTGTTCAGGGCCAGGGAGCAAATTTTCTATAGCTTTGAGCTATTATAATTTGTTTCTTAGTTACTAAATTATTACTTTCACTTACGTATATATGTGATATATAGTAAGGGTAAGTATTGCGATCGAGAAAATTTTGGAATCTGAGTTTTCAACGGAAATTCACGTTTTGAGGTACCCCGAGTCGAAATAACGAAGTCCCGAAAAATGGTCTGTGTGTTTCTGTGTGTTTGTATGTTAGCAGTCTAGCTCAAAAACGAAAAGTCGTACGAAACTGATATTACGTATTTAAGATAGATATATGCCTTAGATGGTCTGGAAAATTTTTCCTTATAATCGGCTAACCGGAAGTGCCACTTCATATACGTCTTCCTCTAAAGTACCTTTAATATGGTTTATATTATAATGTTAATCATTTCAAATTATTCAGAGTTACGAAAAAATACTAAATATAACTTTTGAAAGAATTTGATAAGTTCATTAAGGAGAAAAAAATAAAAATGCAGAAAAACATGCGTTGCTATAGACTGCAGCGCCTAAACGAATGAACCGATTTCAATGAAACTTCGCGTAAGTCATTTTCTCGACACCCTTTAAATTTATCTATATAATATACTTCAACGAAAATAAGCTGGAAAAAAAGTTACGAGGGATGGTAAAATTAAATTCCGAACAACCCAAAAAGTATACACTTTTTTTTCATATTGTGAAAAGATGTTTCAAAGGTATTTAAATTGGCTAAAAAACAAAAGAAGTTTTATAAAAATCAAAGCACTATTAGTAGAGATATCACGATTTTTAAATATTTTTACTTTCACTTACGTATATTTTAAAGTCATTTTAGTGATATTTCTAGTTGGAAAATTTATAATATCTGAACAGACAGTGAATAAGTTGACTGCAGTGTTGAAATGTAAAGCTGTAAATAAAGATATGAATTTTCTCAATATAAATGTAACTAAAATTAATAATAAAAAATGTTGAAATTGGAGTTAGTCATTCTGTCAACTGAAAGGCCTATATAGATGTATAGGTTGAGATCTGATTATAAGTGTGTGAACAGATGAATGTAGATATATAAGGAGGATTTCCGGTTCTGGTAACTTGGAAAACGAAAACACCATGAAGGAATTACCGTCGGAAAGAAGGATAGAGGCCCTTCAACTACTGTGTACTTGCTGGAAACCTAAGAACGCTTGTGAATCCCAAAGATGAATCTTATGAAACGATTCATGATTCTCTTCAGTCTCGTCTACAGCCTTACAGACAGCACTCTAAACACCAAAAAGCGCAACTGGCTCTCTTTTAGACTCAATTGGCTTTCAATACGCGGCTAGGATAGAAGCACTGAGTGTAATTCGTGTATATATATATATATACTGTGGCTATTTTTAAATCTTTATCAGATTCCATGTTGTTGGCTGACACTTGACAGAATTAATATGGCCTACAATTTTAGTAAACAAGCATTGTTTTATTACTAACCATATTGTAGTGAGTACATATTCTCCGGCAAAGTAAAAGTTATATTGTTTGTATACACCATTCATTATTTTTACCGCAGACATGAAATATTTTCTGAATTTCCGTACAAAAATAAAAACATCATTATCGCTCTATGTTGATAAATTATTAACAATATGGCATGTTTGGATAGATTAATTTTTTTTCTCCCCCTCGATAGAAGGTCCGGCGGAGGCATTAGCCCCCGGAGAGAGACTAAGACATTAATCCATCTCGAGAAAAAACCTTTTACCGCCAAGCCTGACGTCACACAAGAAGTCGGTAATGGAGCTCCAATTAAGTTTTTACCCGGCCGAACCATTCACATAAGTCACCTTTTTAGACTTAGTATTATCAACTCAAAAAACGTTCCATAAAGTAACCCTTAATTTTATATGTCACATTCATCTTGTGTTTTTCCACATTTTTCATTTAAAAAATTATTAATCATGAGTGCTTACATATAATAATAAATAATGATTTACTAATACTAAACCAATTTAAATTTTATTTTGTATTTATTAAAATTCATAACTCCATAAATAAATACAACTAGTAAATTTATTATAAGAATGCAAAACATGATAAGAGCTTCAGCAGCCGATTGGTAGAACTTTAATTATTAGATTAAATTAGGGGGTCGTCTTATTTTCTGACCCCTTGGGGAGTGGTCAGTAATTGTTTTGGATGAAAGGCTGGAAATCAGAGGGTTAGTGTGACCAACTAGTTTGGAATTAGAATAGACATATCTAGTTCAAGCCAAATCTGCAACAAAGAAATATTGAAGTCTTTATGGATTTGTCGATCTTGTGTGAGAATTCCAAGTAAGAGGTTTATCAAGATGTAATCCTAAGTAACGAATTTGCTTTACAGGGATAAGTGCAGTATTGTTGAAGAGTAGTGTAGGGCAGGATGTAGTAGTTACGACGAAGGGTAAGTGATGGGATTTGTTTGGTTTTATTTTACTTTTTCAATTTTGATACCATTGTTCAATGGCTGGAATATGAAACAGCAGGGATTGGGAAACAACAATTGAGCCATTATTGAAAGATAACACACATGTTTCAGCGTAAGTATTAAAGAAAGTGATAGAATAAGTTGGGATATCTGCTGTATGCAGATGATGCGGTCTAAGATGCTTCCTTGAAGAACACCGGTGGATTGGGAAAATGAAGAGATGAAAAAGCTGAATTATAACTTACTTTAAATGTTTCATCTGTAAAGTAGGAACGGATTAATAGGAAATGTGTAGGGGGCAGGGATTGATGGATTTCGTTTAGCGATTTAAACTTTAAACTGATGTAGTCAATTTAAAATAAATAAATAATTATAGTAATTTCCTGTGACAAAGAAATAGTAAGTCATGAAAAACAATAAACCTTAACAAGTAATGAATATAATTTATAATTTACACCTCCGATCGCCGAGAAATATTTTTCCACCAGGAAAAGAGTATGTAACTAATTTAGAGCTATGGAAGAAAAACTTCCTTATAAATGACTGAAGTTATGACCTGATGTAACAACTTGATTATTGTTTGTCCTACGATCACCAGTTATAGAGAACTCGAATGCTAGCTGTCAAAAGATATGTTACTCCCATTTCAGAAGCACAAATTATATTTCTTGAAATTTCGAAGAAACACAAAAAAAAAAATATTGTGATTATACAGATGCTTCAGAAGTAAACAAAGAAGTAGTGTAAGAATTTTGGTAGAACAGATGGCAGCTAAACGAAACCAAACTAAAAGAAATAATAGCCAATGATCCAAATGAAAAAGTCTAGGATAGAAGAAATAGCATTCTGCCTATTGAGGATTGAACATTGCGAGTTCTAGCATTATCTACTAAGAGGACTAGTCCAACCAACCTCCGAGAGTTTTAATATTGAAAGAAAAATCAAACACATTATTTAATCCTGCACTGGATTCAATATTGTGAAAACAAAAGCTGGATATTGTACCAAGACTCAAAGAAACTTATATGACTGCAAATATCTGAGAAAGAAACCTTTGAATTCTTAAAAATAGTCAAATAACAGATTGTAAGCAAAACATGTTGCCAATTGCCTTACCTAGTAGAGGCCACAAAAATTACAAATAAACGAAATAAAAATAAATCGAGTAAATGTGATAAAGAAATAGAATGAAATCAAAAGACTTGTAGAGAAAATACCCATTGCCATAGGTGCCACTATAATAAAATTTCTAAATTAGTAAATCAAGAGGCCATATTTTTTTTGAGAAGCCTCGGAGGGTTATCAAGAAACGAAGAAAAAGCAAGGTTCGAAACGAGAGTGTCCGGGTGGTTCTGAAGTTTGTTGTGGAAGGGAAGGTACTGGGGTTGGGTTAAATCGGCATAGTATAGAACGTTAAGATAATTATGGATAATTTTATTTGTAATAAAGTAAAAAGTATTGAGGATTTTGCAAAGGCATTCGCATTAAGGATTGTTAGGATTTATTGAAGTCCCAAAGTTCACCTCCATTAGTCCAAAGAGACATTATTATAGTCAAGTATATGAGTATTTTAAAGTTTTTTAGAAATAGATAAGAAGTAGCCGGAAACATCTAGCAATTTTTTGTTAAGGATTCAAAGTAAGACGTTTGTTCAGATGAATTCCTAGGAAGGAGATATGTTCAACAGGAGCACGTGGGATAAGGAAGTGCCATTTTGATATAGAATTGGATGCTGAGAAAGGACTACTACTTCTTAAAAGTGGTTGAGTTTCGTTCGCCTGAGGGTTGCGGAGTACTCTAAACACTTGATAAGCATCTGCTAAAGGCTGTCTCACGCCTCTTTTGCATATCTCGAATTACTTGACACATGTATAGAACCGGTTAACGACGGGAGGTAGGGTTATTAAGAGTTGCGTTGTTATCAAGAATACTGATAAGATTAGAAGTGAGGAAATGCTCACTCATCGAAGACCTGCCGGTCAAACACGTTAGGACATCCACCTGAGTGAGTTAATATTTATTTCTCGGTGTCATGAGAAATGAATATTGGTGATCCCTCTCTTGGGTTTCGCTATAATTTTGGTTATGGAAAATTCAGGATGATTCAGAAAGGAGGTGGATCTGAGTACGACAGAGAGAGAATCACTTTATTATCATAAAAGGGTGCTGCCCAATTATATTGGGTTGCTTTAAACACAGCATACTTATTAATCGCTACAGACAATTTTCCAAAACTAATATACAATTATATAGTATTAACAACATGTATGAGCATAATATACAATTTTATATATATATATATATATATATATATATATATATATATATTTATCATAATTTTTTTCCTATATTTTTATTTATTTATTTTATTTTTTTATTTATTTATTTTATTTTTACTATTTCTTTAATTCATTTATTAGCACCATACATCCCTTTCTGTTCCTTCTCTCACTCTATACATTTTTCTCGTTCCCTAGATTTTCTCCTCTCTTTTCCTAACCTAATTCATAACATGCATACAAATACATAAAGTGCAGTGGACGTGGTCAATAAATAATGTAAAAATGCTGTAAAACACGCATGCCTCCCCCCATGAATAAACTCTCTATCCATGCACATGGTGATGGATAATTCCCAGGGAGTCAAGGATTATGATGTTCTCTGCCAACCTTGCCACGTCCTTTATGTCGACACCAAAGCCCTCCATTAAGCTCCTTGTTGAGTATGGTATCGTTCCGCGAGCTCCGAACCAAAGGCCTCTCACGTGGAACTCTCTCGGCCCGAAACTCTCGCGGAACTTTTCACTAATTAAAGGGATGCATTTCTCATATGTCTGTTTTTTCTCCCTTTCCACTTTTCCTGCCTGATCGAGGTCGTTGGTCTCATATCTCACGGTCGGATCCAAAATCATCGCCGACTTTCCCGTCTTAGGGAATGCTACAATGTCGGCATATCGGGTGGATCCATCCGTATCTATACAATATACTTCCTCGAAACAGGCGTAATCTCTCTCTATAAGGAGCCTCATCAGTTCATGTTTGACTCTGTGGTGACGGCGCGTTATAAGGAGGGAATTGTTGGGGCATTTTCCAAGCACATGTGCTGGTGTTTCTGGCTCTCTGTCGCATTAAGGATAATAATAATAAGGAATAGGATAGCTTTTCGGGGGAGCTGATTTTAGGTTTGGGAATTGTCGAGATCGTGGTCTACAGTTTTTTTGGACGATAATTTCTGAATGATGTTAAGTATTCCTGAAGGATTGAACGCTTAAGAAGGAAGGGGCATTTGTAAAGGAATAGATAGTTCGGATTCAACATGTTCAAGATAAAGTGGATTCAGGACACTAGACTTTTCTTCGTTGGATATTGACTAAGTTATTCAGAGAGGAGTGGCTGCTTTTGAACTTTAGTTATTTCTTAGGGTGCTATCCAAAATTATTCACTGGTGGATAGATATTCTGCAAAGTACCGATAATTTTGAATTTTGTGTTTCCTGATTACTATTTTTAGTTTGTTCGTCAATTTGTTGTAAGGTGTTTTATCCTATGGGTAGCTGGTTTTGCGCCAGTTAGCTCTTGCCTAACGTTTTTATACCGAACACAAAAAGATGTCTTATCCGCCCTTTGTTTTTTTTTTCAATAATCATCTTTTTTAATTTTGGAAAAAATGCAATTTTGATTATTTTTAATAAATATAGGAATCTCTTCAAAAATATTTTAAAACTAAAATGTTGATGTGGACATAGACTTTTATAATATATATTTTTTTTTAAACGGTATCATGTCCACAAATAAAAAGCTTTTTACTTACACTAAATTTATAAAAATATGTTATTGTTCTTTTAGATAGGATAGCCTGACGTTTCTATTAGGCGAGAAACTATTTTGGTTTATTATTTCCAATAATGAACAAAAAAATTCAAAAACTTAACCCTCTGTTTTTTTAAACGTTTACTGCATTTTCTAAAAAAAAAAAAAAAATTCGATAAAATCGAACAATTAGGAGCAAAGGTATGGTCTCTAGTTTTTTTTTTTTTTTTTTTGTATGTTCTAATGCATAGGTTATATCCTTTGTTTTGGTTTTTGAATTTTGAATGTATTACTGAAGTAATGCTAGTTTTTTTAGCATATTACTAATAATTAAAAAAAAAACGTTTAGTCCAATAATTGGATTCACTTTTTATTTATTTTTATTTGTAATTGGCAAGATAGTGTTACTTTAGACGTATAATTGTTTGGAATTAATAAACCATTGTGAAATAATTTGCAGCGTTTTTTTTTTTTTTTTTTGAGATTGCTAAGGGAAAAATGTATGGGGTAAATTTTATGTTAGGCAAAGAAACAAAATGTACTTAATCGTATAAATATAAATAATACTACATGGCAACATTTACAGGCTAATACCGATATCGTAAGTAAATATTTTGTAATAGTTTGAAAAATAGAAGGAAGAGAATTTCGAAAAAATTAATTTATTGTAGAAGTTACTGCGGTTGTCGATGTTGATATTTCTTGTGCTTGGATAAGTAGTAATGAACATGAAATATTTATCTATTCAACAGTTAAATGATACGTATACATACGATGTGTAAACAAGCCATGCATACAGGAGTATTAATGTAATTATTGTAGTTGGGCGGATATCTATACGATTGTGGGACGGGGTTGCTATTGCTAATGCTTCGACAGCTAATAGCGAATGCATGGGAATAGCCTGGCGGTCATTAAGCGTGCGGTGATTGGCTTAGCCTGTCAACACCCTATCATCACCTAGCCTACGCCTAATCGCAGCATCGTCTTACCCCGGGAGGGATTATATAATACTGTATACTAGTAAACTACAAATTATAATAAAGTATAATTATTGTAAAGAAAATATGATAAACTAAAAAATATTTACATTTATATATCGTCGGCACCATGTAAAGTGACGAATGTGAACCTGTTTAACATTGAACATTCGTCATACTTTAACATGGTGCGAACAATGTGGTCAAAATTCGATCGTAGGTGTATAAAGGAAGATTTAGAAGTTGCTGGAAAAAGTAATTTTTATACAAAAATTCTTTAACTTTTTAAAAATAAAGTTATTAAGAGAAAGAAGGAGTCTTTATTTGAAAAAATATAGGGTGTGTTACCACTCACACGACTTTCTTACTGAATCTAGACAAAAAGAACTTTAAATATGCCCATTAGAAAAATGAATTAGATTAATGTTCTTGAACAACCGATCAAAGAAATGATTAAAGAACGCTTTCTTTGATACACCTAGACAATATAAACGAGCTTGCAAACCATTGGTAGATGTGCTTAAAAAAAACAACTTTGTAAAACAAATTGGTCCGATGTGGACGATTTTTTTTTTTTTTTTTTGTCAGAAATTGAATGAATTTTCAAAACATGATGTACAAATTTGACCATTAAATGTGTACTTAGTGAGGTAGAAAACATTTTTTATTTTCTTTATAACTTTGTTTCTGAGTTTTCTCGGGATTTCATTACATGGGAATCGAAAGTACTTTAAGAAGATTAATTAGAAATTTTTATGTGCTACAGTGTAGGAAAAAACATTTTTTTTTCTCCTGTTGCGCAGTCTGTACTGCGCTGGGAGAAGAAAGAAGCAACAAAATAGGTTCTTTCGGAATACAAAACTACATTTGAGAATTACACTGCCCGGAGGATTGTTGATACTATTGTACAAAGTACTTTGCAAGTCTAATACCAAGATTGGTAAAAAGAAAGCATTTTTGTGACTAAAAATTGAGGCAAAATAGTTATTAATACTAGACAATTTTAGTTATAATATGTAAACAATTATTAGAACCAATATACTTTTACATATAACTCTCCCAGAGCAGCAAATGAAGCTCTTACCTTTCCAGGACGTGGTAAATTTTAAGAGACCATAAACCAAAATTGGCAGACACTATGGGACAGCAGCCCTTAAAATAAATTAAAGGTGATAGAAAAGGAAGTGAAGCCATGGTACAGTTCCAGCCTCAGTAAACGCAGAGAGGAAGTTGTCCTTACGCGACTAAGAATAGGTCATACCAGGCTTACGCGGCTTCACTTAATTACAAAGAAAACCCGCCCATTTGTCAGAAGTTTGGAGGGAGAATGACAGTGATCCATATCTTCGAGAGTTGTACTTTTTATACCAGAGAATTAAACAAAAGCAGAATACCAGCAAATAAATTGGCTGCTTTAGGAAATAATGAAAAAATCTTGAGCAAAATAACTTGAGCAATAAGAACAAGAAGACTGGCAAATAGAAGAAAAGAGAAAATGCAAGTATCCCAACCCACCTATATTTAACCTTTGTATAAAATTAAATGTAATAAAATAAAGCAATCAATTTTACATATTCACTTTTTTAGTCCATTAACTTCTCTAATTTTACAGTCCACAGCAATAAATTATCACCAGCTCTTAAACCAGAATTATTATGACAATATCCCTGACAGTCTTGGAAGGGATTGGCATAGTAAATTAAACAGCTGTAACTTTAATAATAGTGATGCCTGCAAAAGTAACACTAACACGACTTGGTCTGTCATGATGGGAAGATGTGACACCATGGAGTCTATATTAGAGGATTCGTTCAGCTAAAAAATAAAGTGAACGGACTTACATCATACTTTGGAAATAATAGTTTTAAACCCAAATCGATCGTCCAAACGTTACTTCCCTATAATCTGTGATATGACATATGAGTTTACTCCAATAAAGATAAAGATGAAAAATTTTAAGTAAAATTCAGGAAAGTTCAAAACCGAATTTCTAATAAACCAAAGGAAAAAAAGTTTTTATGTCTAAGTGCTATCTACACAGAAAAATATTTATGGATGCTTACGGAATTTCCCAAATCGGGATTTTCTACTTTTGTTTTTCTCCCCGCGTTTCAACCCTACTCAATTCCGCTGACGGGAACTCTAGTCGGGAACCAACTCCTCCTAACACAAGCCGAAAACTTCTTTACTACTTAAATGGAACCACTCGGATAGAGAGGACTCAACTAGAAGACAAGTGGTGAGACGTGGGAAAGTAGGACAGTTTGATGCAGATGACTGCCCCTCCAAGTGGCGAGGCCTCCGTGGAAACCCTCTATTACTTCCCCGAATCGAATCAACATAAACGGAAGTTTTTTAGGTAAATGCAGGGAAGGGGATGGGGGAGAGTCCACACCACTCTTCCCGATTAGGCCTTCGGTTTAGATGCTGCGCCTCAAGTAGTCAGTGGATAGAAGAGATTGGGACTGATTACCATCTTGGTCTTTCAGAGAATCTCATTTATAAATTATTTTATTTATTTTAGTTTAGAGTTAATTTTATTGTAACGTAATTATAAAAAATATTACTTTCTGGTCGAATCATTATCTAAAAAGAAAGAAATTTAAATAACGCTATATGAGCATCACAGAATATACGACTTTAAAATAACACACACAAAAAAAAAAAGAAAAAGTTTATAAAAACAGATTAAATCAATTCACCTACATATTGTATATTCAGGTCACTAAAACCATGTTTGTTATGTAACCATATATATATATATATATATATATATATATACAAAACCAACACCCACACACACATATATATATATGTGTGTGTGTGTGTGTGTGTGTGTGTGTGTGTGTGTGTGTGTGTGTGTGCGTGTGTGTGTTTGTGTGTGTATGTGTATATATTTTTTTTAATTTAATTATTTATTTATGTAATATCACTTTATCATCCGAAATATTCTTATAATGTGGCATCGATTATTGATTTCAAAATAGGGGAAACTGTGATACATAAAAATTTAAAAATTCATAGTTTTTTTTTTTATGTTGTTACCATTTCTACTTACGACAATATAAATGCGGGGGCTATGGGTGTTCAAAAAAATATGCTAAACCAAAACCACTCAACTTCCATAGACAGAGAAATTCCTGCAACCTAAATTATTTCTAAATATTAAAATAAAATAAATTTATAAGGTTATATAAATGAAATGCTGGAGAGAAGTAATTATTATAAAATATACTAAGAGAAAAACTAAATTAAAGAATACATGCCAGAAAAATTCAAAAGAACTAAAGCTATTTTCCTTCCATTCAAAATAACTATAATGAAATAAATAGACAAAATAATAACATACAAATAGATTCTACACTAGGAAACCATGCAGATAAATAAATGTATACATCTGATATAAATCATAAAGAATTAATTTAATGGATAAATTGATTATATTTTAATCAAATGGAAGAAAACCGTTATTTTATATATAAACAAAATTTTATTTTTATAAAAAATACCTTGAAATACACGGTCTCGAACCTAGGATCTTAACTACACGAATCTACTGCTGTAACCTCTAGTTCACCAACGAACAATAGTGCATGAACACTATTAAGTCCAGCCTCAAGGTGATTTATTATGAATAAAACTCAATGTTATGACAATAATTGAGACCCAGGGAATCGGCAGCATATTAAAAAAAATACCAATCACCCTCAAATGTCCATAATGAAGAGCATTGGTCAACCTATAATCGGTCGTTCAAACCTCCCTCGGATTCCAAAGCTGTGCAGTTGGATGGAAGTGTGGTTAACCGTCCGTTATCGTTTGGATTGGAAAACCTGTGGTTTTCCACTGAGAAGAGCAATATGATGAGAGACCTGGAATAAGCACTTATGCTCCCAGCGCCATACTGACTCCCTGGCCATGTGATCATGATGAGAGGCGCGTACATACTTGAAACAGTCAAATATATATTTAAAACAAAGAAAACAATAATTTATGTGGCCACAAAAATTAAATTACGACAATGCGAATATTTTAGGAGCCTTATTATTTTTATTCCCTTTCTCTTTTCTCTGTAGTGTTTCTTGTATTATTTTTTCTTCGATAGGATGCACATTATTATTTCCTGTGATCAGACTTCATCAAGTCCATATTCCACCTTCTTGTACCGTTTTTACATCCTGATGAAACCGTCTCTCCTACTCTTCACATCTCACGGTTTTAGGAAAAAAGTCAAGATGGTTAGACAAGAAGTGGACTTTAAGGCTCATCAGACAACAGTTTTGGACTTTGCCCAAAAACTTAGTCACAACTTCTTTTAATGATATCCAGACCTCATTTTTCTTTGCACTGCTCGTTGCTTGGAAGATGTAATCTAACATTATTTTACAATTGTCAGGCCCATATGGATTAAATGAGCAACAGTTGATGAAGCATAAATATTTCCATTCTGTTACAAATCATCTTTGAAACTAGTTATTGATGATTCTATAAAAAGTGTCCAATCTTCCTTTTTAAACAGTGAATATTATGACAGTAAACCAAATTATCTTTCTGTTTTTATAATTCATCAAACTGTTCCACTTCCACCAGATTCCAATAAATGTAGAATTTATTGCCAACCTAATATTATTCAAATGATGAAAATTTTTTTTTTTTTCATATTTGAATAGCAAAATATTTTTTTAATATTACAATGATAGATATTGTTGGGTTATAAGACTTTTTATGATTATTTTCGGAATCAGAACATCAAACAACACATGAATTAAATTATTGAAAAAAAAATTATCATTGGCCTGTGTTATTTATTACTCGGCCTCCAAGCATTGCTATATTATAAGTCTTTCATAAATATTAGCTCCTGTAATAATTAATATTTAATAATATGGGTAACAAATATATGGAAAATAAAGTTTCTAAACAATAAGTATATACATATATTTATAATGCTATGATAAAGCCAGTTATAACATATGGCTCTGAGACCTGAACGCTAACCAGCACCCTAGAAAAATGTGTTCAAAGATTTGAGAGAAAAATTCTCAGCACGATAACCGGAGCTTTCTTGGATCAGAATACTTTTTTTTTAAATCTTATTTTATTGAGAAAAAATACATTTTGCCTCAATCAAGAACATTGAGTATAGAATACTAACACATGTAGAAGAAATATCAATAAAGAACAGCTTCCAGAAACTGGTCAATCAATATCACATGATATTGATCCGTGAAGGCAAGGAAGTTCAGATGAGCGGGGCATGTAACTCGTAGCAATCCATCTGGAAACCTCTACGTAACTATGAATGCCTCAATAGAAAGCAAAAGACCACATGTAAGACCAAATGCAAAGCTGAGTGCAGATAAATAGAAAGAAATAGCCCAAGACAAGCAGAGATGGAGCAAGCTTGTTAAGGCGGAAAAAGATCTACATGGACTGTAGAACTTTTCTACGTGCCAACTCAAGATGTAGATCTGCATGCCAACAGGAAAAAAAAAAAAAAAAAATATATATATATATATATATATATATATATATATATATATATATATATATACATATCATATATATATATATATATATATATATATATATATATATAATATTCTTCAGCAAATAATAAGTGTGAAATATAAAAAATCTAGTGGCCTCTTTTATTACAGCAATAAAAGAAGCCGTTATATTTTTATAGCAGCAAGTAACTTCCTAACTTAAATGCGACCTGTAATAATAAAAAGGCTCCCCGCCATGATATACTCTATAGTATAAAGATATATAATTAGTTTGTTTAGATGCGTTAATCCAAGGAACTACTCATTTTAATAAACTCAGCAGTAAAATAAATCGCAGTTTTCTAAAACGAATATGGTGGCAAGACCCCTCGAAATTTGTCATGTCGATCTACCGAGATCAGCTTCATAAGAATGTCCCAAGAGCACCATCATATTGCATCGTCATCGGGCTTATGTATTTTTTACAAAATGCAAGATTCGTTATCCTGCATTCTATTTAAGCTTTGCGTGACAGGGTTTAAAGTTAAATAAATAATAAAATGTAACATGATATAATGAATTTGTCCCCACATGTTCATCAGGAATCTATAAATGATTTGTAACGGTTTCGTTGATTATGAATTTTTAATGTTTAAATTACTAGTTAATTGTTAATGATCTTTACAGGTTATTAGTCGGAGAAAGGATTATAACTTGGATTTGTTTCAACTCCTGGTTGAGAAGGTAATCAAATTACAATTAGACCCAACGGATTTCAGCCTAAAGTTAGCCTTGACTAACTTTGAAAAGAGATTAGCTACCACTTACCTTTAAAGTTAATTTTAACTTCAATGGTAATTTTATTTGATCGTAACAGTATTTTTGTTTTCTCCAGAATATCTTCTTGTTCATACATATCGCTCTTCTTTTACTTACTTTCTGGTACCACTGGACTTGTATAAGGAAACATTTATTGTACCAAACATTTGTTTTGAGGGAGTGCGATTTGGAGATGTGAATTTGGATCTTTTCTCATTCTTGCTTCTACATCTTATACGAGTGTTTCTCCAAACAGTCAAAACTTAATGAATGTGACTCCATTTTTTTCAAATCTGTATGGATCATTATACTCTATGCAATCCTCCTAGCTGTGCTTGGGTTAGTTGCCCCTGTATCTCCAGGGTTCAGCACTAACGTTTATTCATTAATGATGATTTTTTTTTTATAGGGAATAGATATTTAGGTCATCATATTTTGTTTATTATCTTGGCGTTTAGATTTTTTTTCTCCTTTTTTGTGTCCATTATCCACAACTCTTTATTTACTTATTTTCTCTTCAATATCATTGTAAAATGCAGTACACTTACATTAATCTCATAACTTTTATTTGCCAAAAATTGTGACAAGACTAACCTATAAATAAAATTATCTATAAATTATAGTGAATTCCATTTCCCTTACATTTGTTGTGAAGCCTTTATTCATTATCATGAATGACTCTACAACTCTCGCAGAGTCAAAGCCTCCCGCAATTTCAACCGCCAGTCCTCTCCAAGTAGTGCTGTTACCTACCAGTTGAGGACATCAAGGATACTTCGGGCGTCGGCTTCCATCCCATCAGCCAATCTGAGTCTCGGTCTGCCTACCCGCCTTTTGGCGAAGATTCGCTCATCCATCAACTTCCTTAGCACATGTTTTTCAGACATACGGATAATGTTTCCTGCCCATCTCAACCTGCCAATTTTCATTAGCCTCACAACATCGGCTTCTTTATATAGCCGCATCAGCTCATCGTTGGATCGTATTCGTCGCTCCTAATTAATATTTATTATTGGGCCGAATATTCTTAGAACACGATGTTCAAATCGAAGGATAGCTGTTTCTTGTGCTCTTGACATTATCCAGCACTCAGACCGATATGTTAGTACTGGTCTGATCAGAGTCTTGTACAGGAACCGCTTGGTTCCGATAGATCGCTCTGCTTTTGAGATGTCCCTGGAGACCTCTATTTGCGGCCAGGACACGCATCCGTATTTCACGATTCATGTCGTTATTCACTTATACGCCCACATAGTCATATTCACTTCAGATCCAAGGTATATAAATTCCGAGACATCTTCCGATTTTTACATTTGCCTCTCTGTGGTCTCCACCGCATAAACTTTGTTTCCTTCTCATTGATCTTTAAGCCCATTCTCGCTGCTGCTCCTTGTAGCGATAAGAAAGGTTTTATAGCTGCCCGCGTTCTTCCAACCAATGCAATGTCATCGGCAAACCCTATTAATTGCACTGAACGATTAAAGACCGTTCCAGTAATCTGAATTTGGGATCTTCTAATGGCACATTCGAGGACAATGTTAAATAGGAGTCACGCTAAGCAATCTCCTTGGCGCAGTCCTTTCTGCATTTCAAATTATTCCGACATATCGCCTTGGATTTTGAAAGTGCCTTGTCACTTGTATCAGTCGTACAAGTTTAGGTAGGACACCCAGGTCCAACATACTGTGGTAGAGCTCATCTCTTAGGAGGCCATCATAAGATCTCTCAAAGTCTACGAAGAGGTAATGTGTGCAAGCATCATACCCTCTTGTCCTCTTTAGGATTGCTCTAATAGCGAATATTTGGTCGACCGTAGATCTTCCTCACATGAATCCATCCTGATATATTCCTATTTCTCTCTCAACGAACGGAAGTAGCTTCTGAAAGAGGATTCTTGAGTGAATTTTATACGCACACGTTACCAGAAATATTCTACGATGGCTGTGTGTGATAATCCAATATATCACCTTTCTTATGCATCGGGTAGATGATTGTCTTGTACCAATCGTCTGGTAATACTTCCGCCCATATTTCCATGATAACGGTATGAATAAATCTTGTGAGTTTTTTCCCTCCATACTTGAACAGTTCCAAGGGTATTCCATCCTCCCTTAAACATGAATTTTCTTTTTTTCATTTTGTCTTCTTATGTTCTCCATCTCTTGTTGTTTCCTTTCCCAGGTCCTTTTCTTCCTCTGAAAGAGTCTTTTCTCTTCCCTTCTTCGGGTTCGGTATTCTTCTACAGAAGTTCTTGTATGTTTTCGCTGGACCATCTGCCGAAAAGCTTTATTCTTAATAATAGTGATCCTCTGACTCTTTTTATAGCACTAGCGGATCCAGGATTTAATTTAGTGGGGGAGCTCAGCCCGAAAGATTTTTTTTCACATACATATAACGATGATTAATTTGAAAAAAAAAAAGAAATTAACTACCTGTATGAAATGGTGTTTAAGTGGCTTAAGTGGTTCCTGAAATCCTATTGAATGTAATTACAGGAATCAGAATACTTTAAGAGATAGTTTATATTTTTTTCTGTAAAACATGGTTATATTTTACTATTTTTGGGGGAGGGGGCTTCAGCCCGAAAGCCCTCCTCCCTCCCCCCGTAGATCCGCCTGTGCCTTATCGTATTGACCTGCTTTCCGTGATTTTTTTCATTTACGACTTCCACTATTGCCTCCTTGCAACTACTTAAGTGTTGGTTTAAATTTCCGAATTCACCAAGGTTTCTCATATTATGATTAATATGCCTAGAGAAGTTTTCTATCTTCTCATTCTCTTTAAACACCTCCACATTAAAACTGGCTTGTTGCGTTCTTCGCTGGACTCGCACCATTGAAATTCGCGCTCTGATCTGGGCGATTGTGAGATGCCCAGAGTCGATATTTTCCTCTCTGTAAACTCTGATGTATCCTGTAGACTTGAAAAGTGTCTAGAGTACATCAATAAATGGTCTATCTGGTTGCAAGTGACACCGTCGTTAGATCGCCAAGTTGCCAGATGAATTCTTTTATGTGGAAAACCACAAAATCTTTTGAGGCTGCAAAGTTTATGATTCTCTGTTGTGGGTCTATATTGAGGTTTTTTTCCTATTGGGGCATTGAAATCCCAATCACAACCTTTACATTAGCTCTTGGACAACTATCAATGCATCTATCAAGATCTTGGTAAAAACGATCCTTTTCATCTTCTTCGGATTGCTCCATTGGTGCATGGATGCTCATAATGTTGAAATTATAGAATTTATCCCTCATTCTGAGGTAGCATATTAGGGGAGAAATATCATTAAATCCAACAACGAGCTGAGCCAGCTTCTTATTGATGATGAACCCAGTTCCATATGTATGCAACTAATCATGACAGCTGTAATAGATAGTATAATTTTTCTTGTTAAATATTCCCTGGCCGGTCCACCTTATTTTCTGGATCGCAGCTGTCTATTATACATCGGTCCAATTGTGTTAGGAGCTGATTTAGAGCTCCCGGTCGGTATAATGATAGAGTATTCCATGTCCCAAGTTTAAAATCCATCAGACGGGTGCTGTGTCGTTGCCTTAGGTTCAGTCGGGCTTGTCTCTATACGGACTTCATAATAATTACATTAAAGGGGTAGCCTTACTGTTTATTTGTCTAGGCTTTACTTAAATCAAAATTGAAGTCTAAATGATCTAAAACCCAGTACGTCAAAATAATAAACAATAAAAAAAAATTTTAATAAAAAAAACTGAAAGGAAAGAAGGTTCCTTACTCGTAAATAATATAATGAGTATACGAATGTGGTTTACAATTAGCTTATTTTGTGTGTTACGTGATACTTGAACAATATTTGCCAAATTATTTTTGTTTTTTAACATCATATCCATGATCTTTTTTTGTCTTTTTTGGTTTATAATAAATTGTAAACTCGTTTTATGAGTCCATCATCATTAATTCAATTTTAATTTTCTCCATTCTTATTTTTTTTATTTTGAGCAGTTTAAATTATTTTTCTCTAGTTCTATTAACAATTATTCCTAATAGAAATGATAATGTTTTTATAGAATTTATTTATTCATTCAATATTAATTTATTTGAACAGAGTACAGAATATTTTATCAATAGAGTACAGAGTCGCTTTTCCAATCTGAAAAAAAGCGGGTCCTACTCCTCACACTACCTCGCACCATAGGTGGGCAAAATCATAATCAACAATTAGAGTAACTATGATTACGTGATTACGGTTAGAGTGAATTTTATTACGTTATTACATGATTAAAATCGTAATTCGGTTTCCGATTACAATTTTAATCAGGTAATCGTGTAAAATTGTTCTGTATTTACAGTGCTATTGAATCAAGTATGAAATTGGAGTGGTCATAAAGTTGTATTTTCAGTTGTAATCATTGATTTCGATTTATCCCATCATTGCCTCGTACCCCTTTGGTCTCTAAAAGATCAAATAGAATTATTTCATGCAAATTTTCCTAACAATATGAAAATATAAATAAAACCATGTTCTGCTTACGTAGATTTGTCAACTATTCATAGTAAATTTCGTATATTTTGTTAACTACAATTAAAAAACAAAAATGTAAATAGTACGATACGAGCTTCAGCAGCCAAGTTATTTTCAAACTAAATGACATTTTTAAAACCATTAATAATTACTATTCTCAAGTGGTCATATCTAAGTGGTAGTAGTCAGGTGATCGAAATTCGACAAAATAATATGTGGAGTAATGTTTAATTTATCAGAGTATTTGAGATTTTCGATATACAATCAAAGGCCTAATGAAAATTATAGGGAAAAAATTATTTTTCCATTGCAATAAAAATTCATATTATCGAGGTGCGAAATACAAATCTCAACTTTGTTCCTCCGTAAAATAATATTTTAATCCACATTGCACCATCGGTCAGTACAAATTGATTCATTCGGAGATAATTCAAAGCTATTTCGATGAATTTATATTCATTTAGTAGAGGATTCGGAAGCTTTCAAATAATTATTGGTACGATCAATCTATTATTGTATACTTTTTGATTTTTTCGCAAATAAAATTTCGAAATACACGCAGAATAAAAATTCATCGTAAAATTTGTACAGCTTGTTTTCAGTAAAGTATGGGATATAAAAAAATTAAAAAGGCTTCAAGGGAAAAACTGCAGTCAAGTTTCATTAAAATCGTTACAGCCGTTTTGACACGAGAGTCTATAAACAAATTGATTGATTTGAGGAAAACGGAGAATATTGTGGCGACAGCACTCTTTTTAGAGAAACACACATTGAAAACGAAATGCCAGATAGTAATGAAATTTATGTAAAACACTCCTGAATTTGTTAAAATCAAATTCAGAAATCTTTTATTTGTTTCTATATGCTGTATTAAAATTTCAAAGCAATCGGTGAAGAACTTTCGGAGATTAACAGTAATGGACAAAATAACATTTACATTTTTATTTATATACACTGTTCCCAATTTTTTCTTAAGCTCATCAATAACTACAAAAAAAATCAATCGAGTAACAGAAGAGAATAAGAGATTGAACTGTTTTGCCTTGACTATTTTCAAAATGATTTATTGTTGTTACTAATTTGAATTGTTGATACTAATTTTTTTTGAGAAAAACGGAGAATGTTGGGGCTACAGCAGTCTTTTGAGAGTTCTATGAGATTCCTCGTCGATTAAACTGAAACGGATTGATCTTTTTCTCCTATGTCTACAAGATGGTGCGACTTTCTTTTTTACTACAGACAGATGTTCATCAATTATTTTTTTCTTAAGCAATACATAAATATTAAAAGGTTGCTTTTAAAGTTATTAAAATTCTGAGCCTTCAATTCAATGTCCACACTCTCCTGTAAGAAGAGAATCAAGGCCCCCAAATCACCAATCAAGTAACTATCGGTACTATATGAATCAATATTGTTACTCGATATTTATAATCCTGTTCTTTTCAAATGCTAACAACATCGAGGAATGAAATATTACCGGGGTGTTTTTTACATCGCTAACTTTCATATCAATAAAAACATATCATTTTGGTTTAAATTGTTTTCGTTATCTGTTGCCGATATGTTTATTTATTTTTTACGTTTTTTCGAGCTTAGATACTAAAAAAATGAATTTCTAACAATTATCTACTACATTTCCGAAGTGAAGAAAATGTGCTTCGATTAATTTCAGAAGCTAGGATAGTGAATAATTTAAAAAAAAAAGAGAGTGGACAAAAGTGATAGACTAAAGAGTGGGCATCAGGCTGTTGTATTAAAAGTACGAAAATGTTTAACATTTGAGCAAGTTTAAAATAATGTTTCACAGTTCACAGTTTTTTTAGAATTGACTTTTCATAAATAAGTTATGAATTTTATAATTAGAAGAATGTGAAGAAATAAATGTTAAAATAATTATGTAAAAATATAATTATATGGATTATATAAATATTTGACTTGAAAATTATAGTGAATTGATGCATGGAGTAGATTTGTAAGGGTGAAATAAAGAAATTCTTCTCGATATTTTAAATTTTATTATTTATATATGCCCTTGAAAATTTAGAAGATTTAATAGTTAAATGTATATCTGACAAAATAATAGCATTTCTGACAAGGGTAAATTTAATAAAAGAGTTATAATACTGGTTTCTATTTACCTTTTTCTTTCATTTAATTTGTTTTCCTTTATATATATATAACAAAAACAAATTAAATAAAAGAAAAGGATAAATAGAAATTATTATTATAACTCTTTGATTAAATTTACCATGCCCGAAATGCTATTATTTTGTCAGATATATTGCTGTCGTTTCACAAGTCTAGTGATATATTTTGTGATATCTCTAAATCATTTAATTTAAGACAATAAAACGGACAATTTTGAAAAATATGAGTTATGTACATGACACTTTTGCAATGCTGACATCTAGTTGGAACAACTTTAGTGATGAGGTGGAGGTGGGTCAGTCTTGAATGAACGATCTTAATCCGGATAAGGACGAATTCTTGTTTACGAATGCTCCGACTAGAAAAACTCAAAGGTCTAATATCTTTCTTTACAAATTTCAGTTTGCTTGTAGCACTCTTATCCCATACGCCCTGCCTTTTGGCATGTCCTCTTTAAGCGGATGTGAAAGATCTGATGGTGTTAGCAGGGTCCCACCATGACCTGGGAGCGATACTGCTTCTTTTGCTGCTTTATCGGTCTTTAATACCAACATGTCCAGGTACCCATGTGTAATTAACTCATTTTCCGCTATCTGTTATAAATTTTCCTATTTCTAGTATTCTTTGAATTCCTGCATTATCGGAATACGTGGGTGCTATACTCTTTAGAGCACTTAAGGAATCAGAAGCAATTACTATATTTTTTGCATGCTTTCTAGATAAGGTAAAAAGCAAAATAAATACTTGTGCTCAATCAGGAAAATGGTTTGCGTTACCACGATTTTAATGTATTTTAAAGGCGTCAATCTTTCGGGTTGCTATCGCCTTATTTCGTTAAGTACTTAATTTTGTTGTCTAATTTCGTATGCTTTAGAAAATTAAAGAGGTTGTCTGCAGCATTCGTATTGTCTTTTAAAATGGTATGTTGGTCGTTTGGCAAGCCACAATATATTCCAATTGGTTCGTAAGCTCAGTATTCTGTCAAGACGTGTTTCATAGTCAAGAATTTTACAGGTTTGACGGATAAGGGAAGATTCGCTGTCTATCAGTATCCATGGGATGCACGGGTGTTACCTTTACTCAGGCGTGTAAGGATCACTTCCTCTCTGCGTTTATTTCTGTTCGATTTTGGCCAAGAGAAAATGTCGCTTTTGATTTCCCTCAATTTATTTTCAGTGGCACTTGACCATATCTGTTCCCATTCCAACTTAATATTATTTTTAATGATTGAAATAAAATCCTCGACAGGTACTCCTCGAAAATTAATTCCATCCGTCACTGCTTTTTTGGCTGACAGATCGACCAGCTCATTACTTGTTATTCCAAAGTATCCAGGAACCCAAACGAAATACATTGCCATGTTATTTCCATATGCAGATATTACTTAGCACAGTATATTTTGTATGATCGTGTTAAATATAATAGATTCTTACCTGTGCGAATCTGTTCGGCTTAAAAGACACTAGAAAGAAGATCTCTTTGGAGTTATGATGGAAAACGTAACAGGCAAATAGCCTCCTTCATAAGTAAAATTGAATTTTTCTTGTTGTTCACCTTTTATTTTTTATATTAATTAAAAGTTAATACGTTCAATATTGTCTGTTTTATTTATCATTGTTGGACAAATGTGTACCTATTTATTTGTTTATTTGAAAAGGAGGTTATAACTTATGGTTTTATCTCGTCGTAATCTACAAATATTTTATTTACGAAAACTCTTGGAATTGGGGCGTCTTCAATCTGGAGGAGGGCAAACTTTTTCTATTTAATTAGGCACTAAAAGCTCGTAAATACACATTTGCTTTCTACTTGAATCGTAAGATAATTTAATAAAAAAAATCGAGAAAAAAGGTGGCCTTCAAAAATATTGAAGCATTTGGCGTGACCTACACCCCCAATTTTCAAAATAATGTGGTTATATAGAACAAACGGCCCAAAATTTTTATAGGCCACCTTTTTTATCTATTTTGGGATCAAATTATCTTACGATCCAAGTAGAAATCAAATGTGTATTTATGAATTTTTAGTAACTAATTATATAGACAAAGTTTGCCCCTCCCCCTCCAAAATGAAAACGCCCCAATTCTAAGAGTTTTCGTAAATAAAATAGTTGAAAGTTACGATGAGATCAAATTATTTACGAAGTTTCAGGCGGATGTCAATAATCGATAAAAGGGCGTCTGTACCACGGACTATCATTAATAGGTATGTAAAAAATAATAAAGAAATCATGTTTTCATCGAAAAGTGATTTGCGTTAGCAAAGTAAAAAAATGACAAAATACAAATATATTACTACCTCGATAGAAAAATATCGATGCGATATAAATACCGCAAACCCGTTTTGTTATTTACGTCTCTACAGTACAACGGTGGTTATAAGTTATGGAATATAATATATACAATATAATTGGTGGTTGAAGTTGTGGAAGGGACAGCGAAGATGAAGATAAGAATGTAATAACATTCAACAGAATGAATTTTACAAGCGAAGAATGGACATTCAGAGGCTCATAGGCCTCCCTGCTAAATGGCTTTGGGGAACTTCATAATATCAAGTTCTACTGGATTTTACAGCGCTGCTTCTTTGATCAGAGATATAGCCTAACTTATCTGTTTTTTTCCAACACTAAAAATTAGCTTCGCAATAATTATTTAATTAAACAATATGCAATAATTATTAATAAAAAAAATTACGTGAATCTGATCCGTCAAACGTGCTACTTATCAAATCGAATTGCAAATTTGTAATTTTTTTCTTATAGCCTAAAAAAAAAAAAAAAAAAGATTTTATATTAATCAATCATTCAAAAATCAAATAAAACAAACTTGTATAAAAATCTTACAACAAAATTCAATGATGTATATATCTTTTTATTAAGCGGTGTAGTTATTATATAACTAATTTATAACCTGGAAAGGACCGTTCATATTTAAGTACGATGTGTTAGGAACGATGGTTCAATTAAAAGAAATATACTCAATCATTTTTTTTTTTTTTTTTTTCCTGTTGCCTTACTTCCATGTTTGGACATTTAGTACAGTGGTATATATTTCAGCTTTAGTCTATCCTTTTAAGACTTGGAATCATAAAACTCTCCAAATTTACTATCTTTAAATTATCTAAGGCTTTCACACTAATTCACATAAACCATATTTGGAATAACTTCATATTAAACCGTTTTGCATCGTATTTTTATACTTTGTGCAAACAAGTTTAATATTTTATAGCAAATATTAAACGCAGCGGACCAAAAATAAAAAATTGGAAGACACATTTTGATTATGGAAAGTGGTAGGGAGGCTCACGTAAGGAGTGGCAATAACAGAGCCAGGTTATTGGTTCATTAAAAATGGACTCGGAATAGCTCCTGGGACATTTTCTTCCTATTGGTTCCACAAACTCGCCTCAAGTTTTCCTTAATTCTCAATTTGCATATCTAATCTAACAATTACCATGTTTACTACCTCTGCGTTTTCATTTTTTGTTATAAGGTCTCAAACAATTTTTTGGATTTGTTTGAGATAATTTACAGTTTTTAAGTAAGTCATTTATGCTATACCGGATTTAAGTATGTGTATTTCTGGAATTGTAATTATTTGAAAACAATTGAGTAAACTGTGTTTCGGGTCTTATATTAATGTCCGGTCATTTCTTTTTAACATGCGACCTTAAGTCCCTCTTCTGACAAAAATAAGTCCAAGATAAGGTATAGCGTCCGTCTGAGTATTTTAGTGGTCGTTGAAAAAAATTACCGAAATATTAGTTATATTCTACTAAGACATACCAATTTACTAATTATAATAATGACAATGTTTGACATTTTCATTAACGGAAGAAGGAGACGAAAAAAGATCTTCCAATGAGGTCAGAATGAGCATTGCCCTAACTTAGACCTATCATGACAATGTTTTCTAATAACATAGGCAACTAGTTTCAAGGTTGGTTTCAATGTTGTGTGTAGAATAATTTTTTTTAAATTTTTTTATTCGGAAATATAACAATCTGACACACGGACAATAATTATAGTGAGATATGAACACATTCACACCAAATATACAGATAACATAACATAAAAAACCGCAAAATAAGAACTAAATAATAATCAAAAAGCATATACTATAAAAAATAAAATAACTTAAAGATAAGTAAATTAAAAAATTAAAAATAAAGCCATACCTATATATAACATTTACGATCAGACAGAGAACCCCAAGCCAATTAGTGCTGTCATCGTTTACTTTAATAACTATGGGAGCGGCGATCGGTAGGGTGTCTTGAACGTTGCCATGATATTCTGGCACGGCGTTTAGTGTGAATTATGTCTATCAGGTATTGAGGTAAATTATTTTTCTTAGGGATTTTTAATGAAATATTTGAGAAAGAAGTAGTCCAGATTGCTTGTTAGCAGTGGTGGTAAATGAATGTACAGCATTATCAAATCATTTGAGGTTTTCATGGTTATTTTGAGGTCAATTTTATCGGAAAAATTTGATAAAATCGTTTCCAGTAAACTATGTCTCTGATGAAGAACGGTGGAGAGTGTTTATGAATAGATGGGTAAGAGAATGATTGAGGGAACCTAAAGTGAATGAAAAAATCAAGGATATCAGGATTGCGGTTAGGATCAGTGGAACAGTAGGTAGATCAGTTATGTAGAAAGAGGCTGAAATGTTGGGAATTGAGTGCACAGTAATGTTCTACCACGAGGATTCGTGGTTCTTGGATCCTAATATGCTGATGCAAAGATGATCAGAAAGGAGAAGGTTTTAATTATGATAGTGGTTGATTGTAGGAAATCTTTAGTAGATAATGGGAGTAGGTGATGAGAGAGGTAGAATGCCAGCAGTACAGGCATGTGATCTACTGTCAGGATGTGATGCAGTACCAGTACCAGTATGTACTGAAGAATTTTTAAAAGCTGTTTTCTGGCCAGTCGGGTTACTGTAATTGGGGCTACATCAATGTTCTAGTCTCGTAGCAAGCTGTATTTCGTGTACGTGATTTTTAGCACCCTTCATATTCCAAAGATATATGTTTGATAGGAGTCATTTAAGGATTTTTTAAGGAGTGATGAGAGGAAATACGAGATTTTTAAGGAGTGTCATGAGTGGGTAAACCATTAATTTGAATTCAATGAGGAATGGTGAGATCCGTGATATGATGAGATCAAACTGGTAAGATCCGTGGCATTTGAGGTAGGAGGAATTTGATGTTGATAAGGTTGTTGATGGTTAGGTATGTTAGGATAAACAAGATATAGACGTTGGGTTAGAGTTGTTGTTGCAACTTCTTACTTATTGATTGGGTTCTTACCTCCAAGTAATTTAGAGAATGCTATTATTATTGCTAACTATTCTAGAAGGTTACCTTCTTGGTCTGGTTGTCTTATCTTGAATGCGGGACACCCGTTGTCCGAATTTGAGATTCTTATAAGTTTGGCAACCTTTGTAGTTGGCCGGGTACCCCTCTAGGCATAGGCCACAAACTGCAGGATCTTGTATCTGTTTGGTACATGCTGATTTGTGCTGTTCATCGCATTTCACGCAACACGCAAGTGGTGGCAATAAGTCTTCATGTGGCCGTACGCCTGGCAATGGTGGCACTGCACGATTTTCCTCTTGAGGCATGGCTTCTCTATCTTCACGATAGTGTAATAAAATCTCTTGATTTCATATATTTTCTCGATACTAGATGGTGGCCCTAGGTGGGTACATTACAGGACACCATTCGGTGATAATATCGTATATCATAAGGAATGAGAAATAAAAGAAGAAGAAAAAAAGAAGATGAATTTGACTGTATAAACACTAAATATCAACTGCTCTGATGTGCACGTGAACTGTATTCAGTGAATAATTAGAGATATTCCCACAACCTTTCGCATCAGCTGATTGATTAGCTGTCATAATAATTATAAATGTGCAATTGGAATCTATAAGAAAAAACATCAATAAAATATTTCAAATCAGCGTTTATCATTTAATTTGTAATTAGCTGATTGTAAACTTCAATTTAGCGATGAAAAAATAAAAACTGCAAACTTTTTCTAAATTAACAATAAATGGGTGTTGCTTTGTAGCTTAAACCATGAAAACTAACTAGAATTAGTTTGGGGAGGGAGAGGAGTTAGTCAATCTAATCTGCCTAAGCTATTTATCATGTTTATTTTCCTAAATGTTTCTTGTAGATAATATAAATGAACAATCCTAAAAGCTATATACACCGATAACTTTTTTTTTTTTTTGTTGATCCTGCTCTTTTCTCCTTGTAGTCTATGCGGGATTTTCCCGGGTCACCCAAGAGGTCAGGGAGGGAGATTAAAGTCACAGTTAAAAGCCCCCCTCGATACCCAGACGCGAACACGTGACTATTTTATATCTTTAAACTTCGGTTTATCATCTGGTTGCCGGTCATTGGTTCGGTCTCCCCCTCTAATGAGAACCCCTATACTTCAATATCATTACCAGATTAAACGAGAAGTTTCATGAAAAATGGATTTCTCACACAATTTTTAGAAAATTGCCAAACGTCCGCAAAACTTAGGTACTTAGGTGGTTTTCAAAGTACTTTTTGGATGGAGCTAAACTTTTAATTTCAAGAAATGAGATAATCAAAGTGTATCCACACCAAGTGATTAGTATATTACTAATACTAATGTAAATTTACAACCTTCTGATTTCACAGAAAAAAGTTTCGTAAAAGTACTGGATGATTTAATTTTATGAAATTTTACTATACGTTATTTTTAAAATAAGCATTAAATATTAATAGAACGAAAATCTTTTTTGTCCCAAAATGTTTAAAGCAATTAAATTTCTTATTGATAATAAAATTTAATTAAATTCCATCACATTTTATTCATCTGTAACATCACGATTTTATTCATGTACTTTTCAAACATATCATATTTGTATCGTTTACCACCAATGGAGTCTAAATAGACATTTTTTCTCTTATATTTAAAACAAATCGTCAATTTTTTTCGTAGTTTAAAAAATCATTAAGACGTCAAACATGTATTGTACTACAATTTTTCTGTTAAAAGAGAATATATATATATTTTTTTTTCACGCAATACTGATTTAGGGAGAAAATTACAAAAATAGATGATGATATGTGTGTGAGTGTGTGTGTTATCTTATCCCATCGTACATTTCAATCGTCGTTATTGAGCGAGTAATACCTAATAAATCCAAATATCTTATCTTAATTGGGCTAATTTTGATTATTTTTAATTTTAACAAGATTTATTTTAAAATTTGTTTTCCATATTGAATTTAGATAATATTTGTTTGTAGATAATATAAAATATATAACTTTTTGTTTTTTTTAATGTCTTTAACGAGTGACCAATAATTAAAACTTAATCATCTTAAAATCTTCTATATTACCTGTTGATAGGAGGTAATATATTATATCCAATAATACAGTTTATTAATAATTTCGGTTTAAATATATTTAAATTGCCGAAAACATATATTAATGGAATAATTATATTACATTTTTTTTTTTCGAAATGCGTTAATCGTTAATTTCCATGAAAATCGAGGTAATTTTTTTTAAACAATCTAGTTTCCTGGTTGTGTTATTCACTTATGAAAAAAAAAATAGCCAAGCAACTAAAACTGTTAAAAGGAAAAGGGGGTCTAATAGAATTGATGATGGCACTATGAAGGGGGCAGAAATGGGTCCCAAGGGAGCGTGACGTAAGCGACGGGAATCGGTTTAGTCCAGGACTAGGGAAACAGGATTAAAGGAGGTATAAATCACAGTTAGTCCGACCAGTGGGCTCTAGTGGCCTCTCTGTCTGTAATCCTAGGGCCTGGAGGAAGGAGAGGGGGGAGGGTCTTCGGCGGCTGCCCCCAAGGTGATTGTGGTTTCAGTTACCACATCTCACCCTGTCAACTTTCATAATATAATTAACAAAAATCAACACAACAACCATAGTGAAAGATTACTCTCCGCTGTAATTTTCATATTGTTTCATCAAAGCTTTTTAATCATATCTTAATGACAGTATTTTCAGTTACTTAAATATCACTATTTGCTCATTTTTTTTTTCTGTTAGCATGGACTTGTGCCCGATTTAACCAATCTTCTCCATCTTTGCCTATCTTGGGCTATTTATTTCCAATTATCTACATGCAGCTCTGTTGTATCTTTGTTGATTCAATCTATCTAGGTTCTTGGCCTTCCACTTAGTCTTTTACCTGCTATTTAGGTATGTTGTGTATAGGTTTCCAGATGCTTGCCCTGCTCATCTTAACTTCCTTCCCTTCATACCGTGATATACGAGTATGTTAATTGACCAGTTTCTGTAATCAGCTATTGTCTTTCTTCTCCGTACGGCCAAATTCTCTCCTAAATCACTTTGTTAATCGTTTGTAGGATTTTTCTCTCGAATCATTAAAAACTTCATTTTAGGGTACTGATTAGTGTCCAGGTCCTGCAGCCATATACCAGAACTGGTTTCATTATAGCATTTTACGTCCTTACTTTAGATTTCTTGAGATTTTTGTTGATTTTAATACTTTTGAAAGATAGAAGTTTCTGTTTGCACTTGTTATACGCTGGTGTATTTTCGACCGTTAGTCATTCATTGAGCTAATTGTGGAGGCCAGGTATTTGAATTTGTCTACCCTTAAGAACGATTTTCCTTTTACGCAATTATTGGAGTGGAATATTTTCCTTATTATCATATATTTTTTATTATCTTAATTTAATTGTAGGCCGATTTGCTTTTCTCTTATCAGAGTCTTGACGAGTATCTCAACGCTCTCTTGGATACTTCCAAGGGCAACTATATCATCAGCATATCCAAGAAGTCTACGATTCATTCTGACGTGGACTCCTTTCTTTTTCCCGTAATTTTTTATCACCTTTTCCAGCGCTAACTTGAACAAAATCGGTTTCTCCTTGCGAGATCGAACACTGGAGGATTCAGATAATTCTTCTTTTATTAGGAATCGACATTTAGGTCCATTATGTGCCTTTGTCAATCACATGCAAAAATAGAATCAATGTATACTTTAATCCATAAATTTTTAGACTCATCCCCGGAGCCCAAACTCGACATATTCTTCAGTAAGTTAACAAATCGTTACTTCAATATACTTTAGTAAACTTTATTTATGGATACAATGTCATAAATATGAATATCTTACTATATACTAACTACTGAACATCTAGCAATGGAATGCCTCCTCCCTAGAATAAGAAGGCTTGTCTGTCTAAGAAAAGTGGGTGGGAATCTGAATGATGAGAGAGGGAATATGAGAGGCCTAGGACACTTGAAAGGTTATTAGAAATTGATATTGTTACCCTTTAGTATTGATATAAAGGAAAGGAGCCTTTTGCTGAAATCTGTTATTGCTCCCCCCCCCAATATCTGTTATTGATAATAGGTCTTATTGTGTCCAGTCGGTGCCTTCTGAATAACTATTTCTAAGCTTAGATATAAACCAGAGATAGCTTTGTCTTGAGTTATGGGAGAATTGTCACATTTAAGAATATCAATTGTTTAAATAAAGTTAATAGTAAAGCTAAAGTAATAACGAATATAGTTAATGTTATTATTATAATTGGTCATGGATCGTTTCTGAGGTAGGAAGAACCTCCAGAGGTACACCCAGCCTCTATAAAGTGGATACCCTTAATTGAGTACTTGCTTGAGAAAAAATGGCATACATTTAATCTGCTATCTTTAATAAGTGATATAGAAACCATAAAAGATTGAGATTGCACATTTTACGTAGTAAAAATATATGTTATAATTTAAAAACAAACCCGATTACATAAATAAGGAAATTTTATCTGTGCTGAGGGAATTTACTTGCATCTACTGAAACACCTTGGTTGAATCTCGACATCTATGGACTATTTAACATGATGTAGTCAGATACTTTCCATACTAGAACTAAACTAAAAACTCTTTTATATTTTTAGAAGATTCTTATCTAGAATAAGAAGACACATTATAAGACGCTCTAAAATAAAAAAATAATTAATTCTTCAAGCTATTTCATACAGTTGAAAATTACATCCTTCTTTCCACAGCACAAACTATATATTATTCTTATCAGTTCGATAACAAACATATACAGTCGTGATCATAGAAATTGCAACATCTATTGCTTATGATTCTTATGTTGATAACGCCGATTCTATTGAATATTTTTGTTTTTCTCTACTTATTATGGTAATAAGGAAATTTGAACAATGTTTCTCAGTTCAGTTTTAGTTTATGCTAGAATAAAAGCTGTAATTATGACCAGTTTTAAAAAACTGTTCTCGTCAGAAAATATTAAAATTGTGACGTTACAAAAAATTAAGAAATAGTAACACCAATCAACAGCAGTACAGTAGTACAGCAGCAGTAAAAAAATAAAAAAAACACTATGGAGTGAAAGAAAGGAACTAAGAGAAGAAAGGAACCAACGTACAATTTTACTGCTTAACGGTGCAATGGTTTTTCGAATACTACTTCAATACGGGCAAAGAAATATCCTGAGATCTTGCAGATAGAATTCTGGTAAATAAAATAAAATATTTAATGAGTGATACAATTTCTTTGACGGCGGCTATGATAGAGGGTTTGTCTTTCTATCTTGAGTCAGTAATTTATGAATATGCCCGTGCCTTATTTGTGATTATTAACAAATAAATTATTAATTATATTTATATATTTTTCAAATTTAATTTATTTGATTCTGATTCTAAATCCTAACTACTTTATTACGATTAAGGACAAGATTTGGAGAAAATTATTTATTTATTATTATTATTAACAGTATATTTATATTATTCCAGTTGATCGTGTCTTGAGGCACATTCAAGGTGAAGTTTACAAAAATAGAATAAACCTTTTTTCAATTGCTTTTATTAGACCATCCTTAAAATAATTTATTTTAATTACTGTAACTATGAAAAAGAAAAATACTGAGTCAAAAGTCCGAGGTGAATGTATGAAACGAACACGCACCGGAAAAAAATAATTCTGGACGGAACACATTCTGCATCATTAATGAATCTAATTTCCCACCAACGTGCGTTATCAATTTTCATATCACCTTTGCTGTGGTTGGCTACTTGCTAAATGGCTGTATGATGCTCTACGGAATAATAACACATCCAGCCTATTTTAACAATTGGAAAATTAATATCTCTAATTTTTTTTGTGATATTGTATTATTTAAGAATTTTGATACGATTTTTATAAACATGATTATTTAGTATGTCCTTCAATAAGAGAGTCACACTAACTTTAATCCAAGATTACACGTATGCACTATGGGATCCAGGATATAATTTTTGGGGGAGGAGGGAAAGTGGCATTAGTCCGAAACCTTTATTTTTTATTTTATATATATATATATATATATATATATATATATATATATATCTTTTTTACACATCAGTCGGTGTGAGTTGCCTCCAGTAGCCTGACGGTCTCCCATACCCGGGGAGGGGGAAGGGGTCTCGGGCAGCGTGGTTTTCCCTGGAGGACGGTCACCCAATCAACCGCGGTTGGCGTTGCTTAACTTGGTTACCTATTGCCATGCGCCTTAGCCCGCACGGCTACCCCAGCCCATATACATAATTACTTTGAGGAAAAAAGAAAGAAACTAACTACCTATATGAAATGGTGTTTAAGTGATTCTTAATTACATTAAATGTAATTACACGAACGATAATACTTTAAGAAATATTTTTTTCCAAAAAATGTTTCCAAAAATGGTTATTATTACAATTTTAGGGAGGAGGGGGTTTCAGACCGAAAGCCTCCCATCCTTCCTCCCCCGTAGATCTGCCTGTGCACATGTATTTGAATGACATACTATTACAGAGAACACAATCTCCGACATGGACCGAATGTGTAAACGGCTGTTATGACGAATACTTGTGTTAATTTTTTTTTTCATCTTCCACACTTCATCGCTTTTCAGGCTATACGGGGTTTCCCTGAGCTAGGAGACAAAAGCGGAGGATAAATGCCAGAATTAAAGGCTCCTTTCCCTCCCTGGCACCGGGAAGCGAACTAATACTTATTTTATCAAATTATCTTTCACCAGGTTGTCGAGCAACGTGGTGCTGTGCACACACATTACCTTGCTCGGCAATCTCTCTGTGTATAATTTTTTCCTGAGCGTGTTAGTTCAAAATCAACTGAGACCAATGGAATTTGCTATCTGATAAAATGAAACAAATGTCTGATTTGCACACTCGTTAACGAAATTATAGCTTATTAAACTTGTTTTAAAAGTTTATTTGGGTGATCCTAAATCTTGAATTGAACATCAAATAGTAAATCAAAGTACATACTTAATTAAATAAAATATTAACAATCTTCTTCTTCTTTGTCTTCCTCCTTAGTGTCTTTCAGCCTGGAGGGGCCTCCACCCATTTACGCCAGTCATCACGGTTCTTCGCCAGGTCTCTCATATGACCCAACTGTTTGACTCTTTTCTGTCCGAGCTTGGTCATTTCGTCAATCCAAGTTTTCCGTGGACGTCCTCTTGGTCTCTTTTCGGTGAGTTTTGCCTCAAAAAATTTTATGGTTTCCCTGTCCTCGTCCATCCTCATAACGTGGCCGAACCATTTGAGTGCTTTCTTTTCCACTGTTTCCAGCATTGGTGGCACCTTAACATTTTCTCTGATCCGTTCATTTCGGATGCAATCTCTTCTAGCTCGGCCATCTACTTTTGTGCCTATCTAGAAGTAACCAGCTCTCACCCCCTCCCCCCCCCCCCAGCTCTCCATCCCATTGATCCTTACTACCCTTAGAATCTTTATATGTCGATTTTATTGCTTCCCTTGGCACCGAATAAGCTGCTTTTATATCTAAAAAGCTGAAATACATATTTTTATCACGTTCCCACGCTTTTTTATTAACAATCAAAAGAGGAAATTAAAAAATGTTTCAGAAGAAGAAAGTAAATTGTATTTTAGGACGTTTAGTTTCCTAAGAATAACAAACATGAACAATAGCAATTACATGATAACATAGTTTTGTCTGGCACATAATGGCTGGCAAAAAATATACTAAACAATAAAGAACAATAACAAATAAAAAGAGTATAATTGGTAGCAGTGGCATGCGCAAAATCCTTGCGCATTATCCCAGTGCTGTCGAGGATATATATACCAATGACTAGGGTAATAAAAAAGAAATTATAAAATAAGAACTAAATAATTAAGAAAACCAATTAATTATTGGCATACCAGCAGGCCTCTGCGGCTTAAAAGATACTTAAATTTATGGGATAGCAGCCGATGAACTCTTTCATTTGTGCGGACAAGCGCCGAAACGTAACCGATTTGCGTCGCTTAGATATAGGTCTCTAGGCTCGGACAGAATCCTAAAACAGGAACCTTCTTCAATTAAATGGCCATTCCTTTTGACCTTCATTAGAAGAACGAAAGGGTTTGAGACAGAGATATAGATTATCATTGGTAATACGTTCGGGGTTGTCAAAATGGACTAATTGGCCTACTTGACGATTGAGTCTCCCCACCAGTTCCAATACCAGTGATGTACTATACCTGGCCACGTATAAAAGACCACTTCCTCTTATCCACTCTTCCTTTCTGTTCCTATTCCCTCTCTCATTAACATCGGTACATCTGTTTAGGCGCTACATTCTATACGGCACAAGTCTTTCGGCAGCCAACTTGAAAGTGAAGTACTTTTCAGTAAAGTATTTTCTATACATATATTTAAATGGGATCGAGGAATGACATTTGACTTTGATTTTCAACAAGTTTGAAGGAAAAAAATTGGCCCAGAAGAATGAGCGGCGGACGGACCTTTTTTTTTTTAATTCGATTTTCGAGTTTTACGTATTCTGAAACGTAAAACCTCAAATTTTAAGGAGAAGAGGGCCAAGTTTTTTTTTTTTTTTTTTTTGGATAACTACAATGGTTTAGTATTAAAAATAAAAAACCAATAATAATTAACAATGATAATGTTAATGAATAATAATATAGTAATAATAATAGTAATAGTAAAAATGTGCACTTATAAAATAAAATTGTTCTCAAACACATTCATACCTACAGTATTAAAATTTGCCAAAGCAGCTTTGAAACAAGTTTTGTTTTTCACAGGTTGAAGGCAAAGTATACCTCTAGGAAATCCCAGCGTTTTTCTCTCAGCCGCGTCACTGATACTGAAGGCCAGTGGAGGGCACTATACTTGATCTACAGACGCTTAGGACTTGAGTGGAGAAGCTGACCATTGCTAGAATTCCAAAAGCATATTACAACAGGACTCGGGGTCCTTGCCCTTTTAACCTCCCAGGAGGATTGTAGGGATAATTGGAGCTGGTTAGATATTGAGCCAGAGGATTTGGATGATGGATAAGGTTTTAGTGAAAGCTCGGGAATCTGGATGGGGCGACAGTAATTAAAATTTATCTATATTAAATTATAGTGGAGAGATGTTTCATTAACCAATATTCCAATGGAATGACCCCAATAACGTTTAGAGAAAAATGATATTTATTTTTATTTAGAAATATAATAATTTGTCACGTGGACAATAATTATAATGATATATGAACACATTTACACCAATATATTTATTAAAGTTACGTAGATTAAAAAGAGTGATACTTATATTCCTGAAAGGGTGGTACAATATCCTTGTAGCTCTAAAAACTTGGTACTAACGACGAATAAAGTCGATCTTGAATACATAAAGGCAGAACTTAAAAAATAAAATGATGGGAATATACTAATCCTGGAATACACCTTGTTGTTACTAGTGTCGCTAAAGTGTTATCCAGAAGGGGCGACAGAGGAGGTCCTAAGCCTTCTAATCCCCAGTAATGAAGGGAGTGTTGCCGGACCCTCGGATTAGAGGAGTAAGTAGAATTCAAGAGAGCTCTTCTCCTCCAGCCTATTAGCTTTCGTAGTTTCCTCATTCTGTCTCATTTTTACAGTATAAATTTCATATATATATATATATATATATATATATATATATATATATATATATATATATATATATATATATATATATATATATCTTATATTAAAAATTTTACATATTATATATAGTTTACAACAATTATATAACAACATAAAATAAAGATTCTAATTGAGGAAACTTTCATTACAATATTGAATACCATTCTAAAAATGAATAAAAAATTGTTTCCTCAATAAATCCTCAAAATGTGTAAATATGTGCAATAACCCCAAAATGCGCTGTTTCGTGTAAAATTATCCGAGTTTCAAAAGAATGTATTCCGGTCTCAAGTTATGAAATAGTTCGTTATTTCAGGACAATAATGCTTTCAAGTATATTTTAAAAATGCCTCCTTTTCATTCTTTATTACCAAAAACCTATGAGATTCTATGATTATTAAATGAACTTTCTTCGAATTCACTAATAGCTTACTTCTCAACAAATTATTAAATCAGCGTTCAAGCGGTTCCAGGTAACTATGACCAATAAAAAGAAGCCTCAGGCAGCAATTTGTACACTCCCTTAACAAGTTTCTCAATTATGCCCTTGTTAATGATTCGCATGTTTTCTTTAGATTTTTTTCTATTCTCTTATCCAATTTATTTAAACCAGTGATACAAATTGTTAAGTTCAACCAGTTACAAGTCCTCGCATTTGCTGCACTCTTATCATTTACTGTGATGTTAAATTAAATTTCTTCATTGCTAGTTTAGATACAATTAGAATGTTTATATCGCCTATATTTTGTTATAGATTGTGTGATTGGTATAAATCTAATTCAATACCAATGTTCAGTATATACCAACAATATTTTTATTTTTTAAACTTGTTTATTGAAAAAGATTAAAATCTGTCTCAAAGGACATTTATAATAGTGTTCAGAGATCACATTCACACTCTGTGCACTATATATATTTATTTATTTATTTATTAAATGCAACTGTATACGTAGGCTTTGCCATCGACACAAGTAGAAATAATTTTGAAGGAATTTTGAAATTTGGGGTCAGACACCAATTATTTTCGTTTCTCTAAAAAGATCCATGATTCACTCAACCGATAACAAAGTCCTAAAACACTGACTATTACATTTATATTAAACCAGATTACTTCTATCTTTTTACTATGTTATCTCTAATGTAAATAAAATCATAAAGATAAAGAATAATTCTTATATATTTAAACTAAGATATCAGAATGTCAGGAAAGTGTAGGAAAGGTAAGATATTACATTTAAAGTATAATGGAATGTTGTCCTCAATATAAACAGAACAACTATTTACATATAAATAGAAGATTTGTTAAAATAAACATATATTAGTCAAAAAACTTTAAACCAGGAGGTTGGTTGCCATATGCATCAAAAGACGGTCGTGTGGTAGGCGCCCGAGGAGAAATTTCATCCATCATTCAGAACGCTTTACACAGTCGAGTTTCTAGACCAATGCTTTTATCTAGACATTTTTAATATTTTGGTTTTCAAACAGCAGAGATCACACAATTGGATCTGACTTTTACACTATTGGATTTCTTACGATCTTATTCTTACGCTTCTACCAGCAAAGTAATCTTATCCTGCAACTTTACTTTGAGTTTTGTTTATGATTCGTGTTAAAAAAATTAAGAATGAATTATAATTTTCGACAAATTCAACTCCATTTTTGGATAATGCATGTGCATTGGAAATTATTTAAAGAATTAAACCTTCAGAGTAACAACAAGTTTACATAGCCAATGAGACATGGTTTGTCGCCAAGTTCATACAAGATATTTGTCGATAAGCTTAACCGTGTAAAAGTGCCTTTAGAATATTCTCTCATGTTTACAGGTTTTTTTATACCATTACGATTCGACGGATTGCAATTAGATAACTTCCAATTCTCAGTCAATTTGTAATTCTTACTATTAAAAAAATATTAAACTGGCTTTAATAGTCGCCTTATCCACAAGACGTGGTAGTTCCGAATGAGGCAAAGCAGATTGTGGCTAATCTCTGATCTAGCCGTTCAAAATTTATAAAATGCCTTTATTGACATCTTATGTCCAAATTGAGTAAATCGTTATGAATTAGACCTCGCCCATAATCATTTGCCCTGAAATTAAGGGTTGAATATTATTTGTTTTCTCTCTCTTTTAGTATGTATCCACACCTGTCATGGTATTGGCAATCAGCAGATGTATTGTGATAAAATAAGGATTGACATTATAGGCATGAGGATGGATAGTACTCAGCAGCACCTCTTTCTGGTCAATCTTTACTTCCTTGATATTGGTGAGGAGATCTTTCATCTAGCTCCTTTTAAGTCTCCTCCTGATAGGCATTTCAGTTGTGGCCATGTCGTTTATAATTTTTTTTTTTGTGCCTCTGTGTAGATTGAGATGAAAACGAGAGAATGCGTATATATTGGTCTATAATTGATTGTCGTAAGTCTTTTGTAAAGTTTTATTGTTAACATACCAGGAATCTCCTGTTATAAGTTGTAACATTTTAGATTGAAATTACTATAGTTTTTGAAAGTGCTTCTTTTTTGCCGAACCGTAAATCTGAGAGGCGTATGTCCAAATGGGTTTTAGTAGTTAAGTGTATATACTTAGTTAGCAAAAATTCAACTTCAATTTAGAAAAAAGCAAGTACAGTATTTTCTATCACTTCTTTAAAGTCAGTCATTTCATTTTGACGTGTTGGCCCCAGGTCTTCCTTCTGTCGAATATTAGTCCTGTGTTTGTCTGAGTGATTTGGTTCTCTCCTATATAAACTGGTGGGCACATTTCTAGTCGAAATCTAAATGTTATATGTAGTGACTTTTCATGATTATGGTGTTTTTTTTTTCAATTTTTGTATCATCAGCGTAGGTGGTCAATGTTTCGTTGTTGATAGGTATGTCATGCGTATATATAATGTAGAGTAAAGGAGCCAGTATTGATCCTTGAGGTACTTCTGTCAACACTGGTCGAATTGAGGAAATTTCTTAGCCCTGTTAGACAGAGAAAAATCTGGCGAAAAGGAACGATTGAATAATGAGAAAATTTTAATTAAAAAAAAAAAAGAACAATTCTAGCTGTTATAAATTTATTATTATAAATAAAGTATAGAATAAATTATTATAAATATAACAATTTATAGGACCCGAATTAAACGCTGTGAGTGACAAAATGACTTTAATTGAGATGACTTTTGCTGAGGTCCTTGTCATATACTCTGATTTACTCGGATTTAGCAGGTGGGCCTGCAGTAAGTTAGTAGTGGCACTTATAGTCAAATTTTTGGTGTATTACTCGAATTTACAATAATGCATTAACTTCGAAACCAATGTGCCTCTGCCTCAATCCCTCAGTTTTAAACAAAAAAGCTTAGTGAATTAAAACTTTAATTTTAACAAAAACATATTTGTGAGAATTGTAAATTCTTGAGAATAAAGAAAACGTTTCAAAATTTAATAAAAAAATCCTTTACCACAATAACTCCTGAAGGGTCTTGCATTCAATCCTTTGTTAGGAAGTACTGTTTCAAGGTAAAGGTTGCGGTGACCGTGCCAGGATCACGCTCAGCCGCCAAGTTTGCGCCCTTTTACTAATTATTTGATTAAGAGTACCCACATTACAAAGAACGTGTGTGTCCCAGAAGGGTCTCGCTGGAGGATCTACAGATGTACCTCAGAAGGATCCACGACTGATGAAAAATCGCTTGATATCAGCCAGATTTGAACTCAGAGCTTGAGCCCAGTGCCTAACTCTCTGAGCTGCTCCGCTCTCTATGTCAATATTTTTTTCCTACATCTCTTTTTGAATAATATTACATTTTGTCATAGTTAAGGACAATAGTAATAGGGATATAGTAGTTCATTAACATTCAATGTCCAATAAATTGAAATGTAATAAACAGCAAAATAATAATACTTAATGTAAATTTACAGAAAAAAAATGAACTGAACTAATAGAAAAAAACTTAAATTCATGCATACTGTTATACAATATTTCATTCACTCAAGAGAACTCCGAACCAGGTCTTTCTGCCCACTCGTGGAAGGAAAGGTAGGACTCTAGGAGATCTCAGCGCCTTTCGCTCAGCCGCGCCACTAGTAATTACCACCAGTGAAATTTAGAAAATTCGGTTTTATTTTCACCCATTAGCCGAAGATGACTGCTAACTAGGTCAGACGATAGTACAGACAGATGAATCACAAATATTTCTAACTTAATTTTTATGTAACATGTAACATACAGAAGGCAACAGGAATTTTGGGACGTACATTCAGTGTTTTTTTTATACTACATATATATTTTTAAATATTTCATAGAAATAAAATACCTAAATCTCGGGTTCCGCTTACGGAAGCTTTTACAATGTTTAAAACACGAGGTCATAATAATTTCAAGGAAAAATTGAAAGCTTTCAGCATTTTATCAGATGAAAAGGGAAAAGCCTTTATTTTGAAGCTAATAATACTTCCTATGAGCCTTCCCCAGTAGTTTCATGGCTCCATCTGATATCGTAACAAATCTAATACGTCTTTGAGAAAATGAAACGCTTAGGCCTGTAATGGTTCGGTTTATGTTAATGCTTCCTTTTTTTCCATGTTTTTATGGTCTCTTCCTGGGGAGGGACTATTACTGTTAATGAAACAGTTTACCATCAACCATTTCCTTCGTTCGTTTCATTTTGACTCAAAGCATTGTAAAGAAAAGTTTTTTTTTTTTTCATGAGAAATCCTTTTTCTTGGCATTTCTGTATCTTATATATTTTCTCATTGGAATAACATATCATGTATTCACACTACCGTTCAAGTATTTAGTGATCTTAAATTTTCGTTTTTCTAAATCGTTTCTTCCGCTTATAATGATGTTATACTTAAAAAATCGACTAAATATATGCATAGGTGTCCTTTCATACACAGTTGTTCACAGTACTATCGTCGGCACCATGTTAAAGAAACTAATGTGAGCCTGTTTAACGTTTCGCATACGTTACTTTAACATGGTACCGACGATATGACAATTTACCTCTGTAATAAAGTTACATACATTCCAGGCCCATTTATAAATTTCGGTGGAATTGGTTTTGGCAAAGATGTCCTATTCTCTCAGGTTAAAACCCATAGCCTAATATAATTAAATAGCTAATTAACTAAATTAATTGCGCTAATGTCATAGTTGGACTTTGGCCTCATTAAGAATTGATTCCTGCCAATCTTCCGCCTTCCATTACCATCCTCTTACTCTCATCCCTTTTAAATAACCTTCTATATCATCCAAGTACCTCAAACTTCCCTTCAGTCTCTTTTCGTCTGGCCTGCCATCTTTTTTTGGTAGCCTCTCATCTGGCATCCTTTGAACATAGCCTTGAATATGAAACATCATAGTCTTCCTTCTTTGATGATGGCCACAATAGTAGGCTCGCCAAATAGTTGTTCGAGCTCTTTATTATTTCTTATTTTCCAATGGCCATCCTTGTTTCCTGGGCCAAATATCTTTCGGAATATCTTTCTCTCCATAGTCATCATCCAGCACTCGATTCTATATGTCAGCACCAGTCTTATTATAGTATTGGATAAGATGAGATTGGCCGATCGAAAATACACCATTATTAAGCATAAAGATGCCTCTGCTACCAGCTGCTATAATTATCTTATGCTAAATTAGCTAATAAAGCAGCAAAAGAAGCCTCATAAGATAAATCATTCCCCGATATCTATATAAAATTACACAAACCACACCTTTGCATATATTTATGAAACAAACAAGACACTATTGAATGGAAAAAAACTGTGAAGCTTAACAAAAAAATGACGTGATTTAGAACTATTTATTCTGGATATAAGTCAATACCTCAAAAATAAACAAATAGCAACCGACGTTTACGCTACCTACGTTATTATAGGAAATGCTTTAATAAACAGCTGCTTGTGTTGATTAAATTAATGAACAAACCTGAAAACAAAAAGAATGATGAAACACCAGAACATCCAATGTATTATATTTACAGCTGGCTTCTTTTTTTAAACTGTTATAGAAATAACTCAATGAAACAAATTATCCAAAAAATTATCCAAATTATCCAGTCCTGGCCAGCCAAACCTCACCATATTTTAAATAAACACGACAATATTTTCATAAAATTCTCCGAAGCAATAGATGAAATAAACAAAAGCCAATAAACATAGAAACGTACTATTTTTGAACTTTGTTCATTTTCATTTTATTTATTTATTTAATTGTTTATTCATTAATTTATATTATTCAGTATCACGATTATTATCATATTTATATTAACTATTGTTAGTAAATTGGTATCCGCATAATTGAAACGTATAAATTGGTTATACTAAAATTGTATTATTGTTTTATTCTGTTTCATTTATTTTATTGACGAATTATATTGAAATTTATTTTATTGATTTATATTTAAATATTATAATTGTTTATGATAAACAACCTTAGGTTGTTCATTTTTTTTTTTTTTTTTTTGTTAGATGTAATAATTATTACATTTAATTTACATATAAGTTTTTATATATCAAAACCCAATCTTAAAAAATATTTATTAGAACGCCTCAGCTAGAATTAGGAGTAATGATGTGTTCTCGGATGAAATGGATGTCACCTTGGGTCTCTTACTGGGAGAAGTACTATCACCTTTTCTTTCCAGTCTTTTTTTGAACGATATTAAGTTATTTTTTCTGAGTGGAATGTCGGGGGTATAAAGATCAATAGTTTATGTGACCTATTCTTACTTCTTTACGCGGATGATTTGATAATTGTGGACGACAGTTATACAGATATTAAAAATAAATTAAAAATTCTGAACGAATACTGCTCGGTAAAAAAGCAAGAGGTAAACACAAAAAAGAATAGATTATTGCATTTCCATTAGGGAAGATGCAAGAGGGTGGGAAGATTATTTTATGAGAATACTGAAATTGAAAGGGTTCCCGAGTACATTTACTTAGGAGTTCCATTCTCTGATACTGGCTTATTTTACAGAGCCACTAAATACTTTGAATCGAAGACAAAGGCAGCAATAGGATCTGTTATTTCAATTTGCGCTAAATCAAATCTGAGAACGTGGGATAGCAGAATATAAGTAAATGATTCAATTGCAATTAATATCCTTCACTATAATATTCAACTATGGGGTCTCAGGTATATTGATAAGCTAGAAAGCGTAAGCTTAAACTTTTATAAACGTTTATTCTCTCTAAATAAAAATTGTCCCTTCTGGTTAATGAGATTGGAATTTAAAATACTTCATTGCTCAGTTGCGATACTGAAATTGGCGCTGTCTAGGGTATTAAAAATTTTAAAAATTAAAATGATAGATTGCCTAAAATTTGTTTTAATAAATTGAAAGAAATACATATTAGTGGCAAAGGGAGTCATAAATTGAATTGGTTCAGTCAGTTACACACTCTGCTGTGTTCTGTAAATAAACAGTTCATTTTGGAATTAGAAGACGCAGGTCCGCTAGTTGCCTGGCAACCGGATAACAGAGATTTGAGATGATATAAAAAGTACGAGTTCGCGTCCCAATGCAAGAGGGGATTTTAAATTCCCCGCCCTCACCCCCCGGCCCGGGAAAATTCCGTATAGCCTAAAAGGCGAGGTAAAAAAAAAAATAAATAAAAAAGGTTCTAATTATTTAATAACAATAAGCCTATTTAAAAGCCACATAGAGGAACTTGATAAACAAAAACTGATTACCCCTACTAGGTACATCCCAATGTATCTCAATATGTATACAGCAAGTGATAAGCATCAGCCTTATCTCACATTAAATGCCCCGTTTCATATGACGAAAACACTAACACAGATTAGATTATCTTGAAATTATAATATTAAATTAACATTTAATAATAGTTATTATTATTTCAAGATAAAAGAAATGTGCACGCTTTGTAACCTAAATGAATTGGAGAACCTTTTTCTGGGATAAGGCTTCCCTTCAAGGAGGTGTCCATGCGTCAGCCTCGTATGTCCTATTCTGAGTCTACAAATTATGGTTTGCTCCCGACGGTTCCCTACTACTTGAAAAAGTTGTTCTGTATCTTCATAAACCTTCTTCAGTTTGTTGGTCCTTGGAATCTTGGACCAAAACAGCGCCATGCTTCTTTGCAATAATTCAGCACGGCTGCATTGAAGTCGTACTGCACCTTGTGCTATGTTCCTGGCCTCACGTTTCTACGGCGAGTAAGGGGTTCCAGGAATCGCATTTATTCGTATTAAAATGTATTTAATACTTATATTTGTATTGAAATGTTAGATACCACAGACCCCCTACTGTAGTATCCTAGATTGAACCATATAATTTTTATCGGATTTCCTTTCTAAAGGTATCATGTTTATAAATTTACTATTTGTTTCTATTACTAATTGGTGGCATGCAAGGTAAATGGTAAAAGTAAAACGTTGGTTTGCTAACTAATATATTTACAAATTTAAATAAAACCAAAAACATCTATATACAAAATAATAACTAAACCTATATACATAATGAATAGTTAAGAATCATACTGGAGGAGAATGCTTAATGTTTGATTCAAGTTACATATGTTATATTGATTATATTAATTAATGAGGTATGGTTGCCAACACAAATTTACATTAGTATAACTAAATGCTTGTTACCACTTAGCTGGTCCTTCATAGTGTTTCTAGCCGTCATATCTGGATCCCCTGTCTCTGCTCTCTCCGCTTCTCCTGCAGCGTCTAGTCCGTCCATCAGCTCTCTCCGGCTGTCTTCGTCTTCCTCTCTCCGAGTCCCAAGATGAAGTGCTCCTTCCAAATTCTCTCTTTCCCACCTTTTTTCATCCCCCTCTCTTTTGGTAGTCTTTTTCCTGATTGGCTGAATATTCTCAGCCTAAGGGATGACCACGCCCTCTCCCCCAGGCCAAGGTAAAGCAGCAGGTACAGATTTCCATATTTCTGGTGGAAGGTGTGAAAAGGTCTTTCGGGATCCTTTTTAAACACTTAGTTGTAGGTCTTTGTCGGTGGTTATTAAAGGTTTTTATTACCACTTACAAAAGGTTGGGCTTGTGGGTCGTTACCTTCGGTCAGGTACAGCCAGATGTGAACACTTATGATGTTTATTTATACATTTAAAATAATTATTCCACCGGCGGTCTTTACAATACATAGCACTTGTTAAGTTTAGGTTCTGGAAATATGTTGCAAGCTTATTTGGCTCCTCTGTCAGCCAACGTGGCTAGGTACCCAGAGAAATTTTATTAATTTTTTTGTTTTCTGAAATAGTTGTGTTATGGAAAATGCAATAGGGTTATTGGCGAGTTGAAAATTATGTATTTCTTTGAGTGCCAAATATGAGTCACTCTAAATTAGAATGTGAGTGTTTTTAATTCATTAATAAGATTTACGGATAGATAAATGGCATACAACTCGGAAGAAATGGAAAAAATGAGAAGACGGAATAAATGGAAGGAAGACTGAACCGAATGGTTTCGGTGAAAAGCACAAAACAATTCAGAACACGATGTAGATGTTTTGATCCATCTGTGTAAATACAGGTAAATTCTTTGTTTTTGTTAAGAATAGTTAAAAGATTTTGTTTTATAACTTCGGAAGGATTTATAGATTTTGCTACAGATTTAAAGGAGAAATCAAAACTAGGTGTGTAATTCATCCAAGGAGGTAATTAATGGGTGAGGAGAAGATGTGTAAAACTTGGGTAGTGAATATAAGTCGGAAAGTGGTGGGAAGCTGGTGAAGCGATTGGGTAGTTGACAGCGTGTAAAGTCAATGAAATTAGGTGTATTTTTTTAGGCAGTCTAGAAACTTAAGCAAAAGATAGTGTCTACGCAGTTCCAACTGCCACTCTTGGGCCCCCCAGAGTTAGTTGCCGATAGGACTAGTCCTGAACGCCCTGGTCGTCCTGCGGATCATTGCATGATGTATCGGGTTTAATCGGTTCAGTGTCCAGTTTGAGGCATCTCCGTAAACTTCACTACCATAATCAAATACTGGCCTTATAAGACACCTATAGAGTCTCTGCAAAGAGACTCTATCGCTGCCATATGTTGAACTGGACGGTACCTTGATTACATTTGACTTTTTGACACCTTGGACAATACCTCATCGACATATACTTTACAAGATAGTCTTGAATCAAAGGTGACTCCAAGGTAGCGAATAGAGTCGTGTTTGTTTAATTGACGATTTCGTAGGCTTGCCGAAAATGGTTGGACACATTCTAACAAGTCGACAAAAATGTGCTGCGGTTGATTTATTATAGCTAAAGCTAAAGCCACTACTGGAGGCCCATTTTTCTGTATTCTGAAGAGTTTATATAAGAATAAAGATTAAATTTTCCGACTAGAAATATCACTAGTTAACTTAAAGTCAATGTAGTTGTCCCAGGTCAACCTCCATATGAAACCCTCCCCCTCTCCTATGGTGTCCCTCATGGTTCCTCTCTATCTCCTACTCTGTTTACTATTTGTATTAATGACCTTCCCTTCCTGATCCATCACTCCCAATACCATATCTATGCAGATGATTTCCAAAAATATCTGTCGTGTCCGCCCACCGACCTATTATCGAAAAACTTCAAGAAGACTTGGTAGGACTTGTAACTGGGCGGGAGCTAACAAGTTGAAGTTGAATACAGAAAAGACGAAGGTAATATTAATGGCTCCAATCACCACCTTAAAACTGTTCCTAATATTCCAACTATGTTCCTACATAATAATCCCATCAAATTTTATCCCTCCATCAAAAACCTAGGAATAATCTTTGATCTAATGCTTTTCTGGAAAAATCATATATCCAACATCTACCGCCGTACCATTTCCACCTTAAAACGTCTAAATTGCTCCCGTCACCTATTTCCCCTTGAAAACCGTAGACTCCTAGTAACTTTCTTAATTTTTCCCCACTTTGACTATTGCTGTACGGTATATGGGGGCGTCTCTGGGGATCTCGAGGCGAAATTGAAACGTTTGATAAATTGCTTTGTACGATTCATCTTCGGGATCCCAAGGGACGCCTCTGTTTCCGTTTTTATGCAGAGTTGAAGTGGCTTTATCGTTTCTACCGTCGTAAGTATTTCCTGGCATCCTTCCTCTTTCAAGTTATCCAATCCCACCGTTCTTCTTACATCTCCGAGCTCCTTCAATTCAAATCCTCCGTTCGTTCCCGCAATACTCGTTCCCGATCTTCTGATTTATACATAAGGACCCACCGAACCTCTGCTTTCGACAGATAGTTCATTATCCGATCCTCACCCCTATGGAACTCCATCCCTCCCCACATCCGTCATTCCAAAACCCTTCCTACCTTTAAATCTCACCTGTTCAATCATTTCTTATCCATCCAGTCCCAATTAAATTGTAGATAGTAACTAATGTGGATATGTATATAAGTTATTCGATCGTTCTTCATTATTTTTATTTCATGTTTATTTTATTTTTTTTTATTATTAACTGATTTAAATTAGTATGTAAGATAATTTCTTCTAGTATTTTTGTATTTTGACTATTTAATTACTTTATATTTTTGTTTATGTATCTCTAAGGCTCCTTAGCCCACATTTTTGTCATTCTGTATTATTATGAAGGGACTCGTCCCAGAGTAAATAAAGCATTATTATTATTATTATTATTAATATGTTATAATCACTGCAGCTGCAAAAAAAAAAAAAAAATACTGGTCCATTTAGAATTTCCGAACGTTCATTTCTACCTTCATTGCACAAGCGATACATCGGTGGATTAAAAGGAAACTACTCAGATTTTATAAGCAAATAAAACCTAATTCATCCCACAAGAAAATACATTACATAGCTATCGTACTTCTATCCAGTCTACTTATAAGTGACATCACCGAAAGATGATTATTTATAGATAAAATTATAATATAATCAAGATATTCAATTCGATAGTGAAGCTGTATGCTTTACCACGACTGTTAAAGTAATAATTTACTTAATAACTGCTTAGTTTTTCATACTGGAAAATATATTTCCAGTTTCATAGTTAGACAATAAAAAACATATATATCTAAACTAAAACTAATCCATTATTATACTCGCTCAAGACCTATTTGTTTGGTACAGAATAGTTAGATTAGTTGTTCCCTCAATACTTAGAGCATATGGTAGCAGTTTATCCCCAGGAAAAAAAGTTTGTCTTATTGTACAGAAGCCATACCTGAATATTATTTTTATTTACTAAAACATATAGTGTATATAGGTATGCATGTGTTTTTTCTTAGTTCTAATTTTCTTATGTTTAGTTATTTTGCAATGATGAAACAACAATTGAATTTATTGGTTGTATTTCCAAATAACATGTTCACATTTTAACGATTCGGGATATTTACTCCCATCTTCAGAACTACAATCCCAATGATTTTTTGTTGATACATGACTAAAAAATTAAGTTAAAATATAGTGTTACAATACATGTCAGATTTGGGATGTTCCATTAAATTTGCAATTACCTTAAATTTAATGTGCTCCATCGTCAGGTTATAATTCAAATTATAATAAATTAAAATATATAACATCCAGAGCAACATCATCCTTTTAGACCAATTATTGGGTGTCTGCCATAGTGAATACAATTGATCTTTGGATATAACTGTTTATTTTTATACAATTGTTGCTAAATGTTAATTTTTTATGTAGCTGCAATTCAATTTTATTAAATTTTAATTTTGTTTAATATGTCAGTATAATGTGTTCCTAAATGTTTAGTGTCTGTTTTATAATTTACTGTTGTTCTATTGTTTTGTTTTTTTGTGATGTGTATGGCTTCATGTAATTTTCTATTGGTGTGTTTTGGTTCTGTGCCTAATATCTGTGGATTATTGAAGTTGAATTTATGCTGCAATCTTATGCTGTGATGTGCTAAAGCTGTTTTGTTTATGTTTTTTGTAGTTAGCAATGTGTTGTGAAATTCTGGTCCTTAATTGCTTGGATGTTTCACCAATGTAGATTTTGGGGCAGTTTTAAAAATTTAATTTATATATTACATTTTTCTTGGTTATTAAGTCTATTTTATCTTTTGTATTGGTGAAGTGCCTGCTCAGTTTTTATTATTATATTGCCCAAGTTTGATTTCTGTTATGTCATAATTTTTTAACACCTCTTTAGTAAGTTCAGATATATATGTCATTTTGTAGTAATAGTTAAAGTCCATTTTGTTTGTTTGTGACATGTTGTTCTGATTTTTTTCGTTTGTTGGATTTGTTTTTTCAAAAAATTGGGTGATGAATTGTTGTGTAGGTTTCTTTGTTGTAATGTTTTCTTTTAGTGTATTTTGTGTTATTTGTTTTTACTTTCATTATGGTTTAGTGTTGTATGTAATCGACTGTACCAAAGTTTGTTGATTAAGTTTACAGGGTAAAAGTTCTCAATAAGTATTTTGTATATTTCTGTTTTTACTTGTGGAATGTAAGATTTGTCAGTAAGTTCTATTGATTTGTGTATTAGGTTCTTGGCTGTATTAATTATTTAATGTTTGGGATGGTTTGAGCTAAAGTTAAGGATTATATTAGTGGTTTTCTCTTTTTTTGTCCATTTGGTAAGTATTTGTCCTTTGTCCAAAATTATATCCATGTCCAAAAATCTGAGTCTGTTGTTTGTGGCTTTTTCTATTGTGATTATTTTGTTATATTGGTTGAAGCTTTTCATTATTTCATTTTCACAGACCCCTGGCTTATTGTACAGAAGCCATACCTGAAAATAATTTTTATTTATTAAAGAATATAGTATATATAGGTATGCAAATTTTTTTTTAGTTCTAATTTTCTTATTTTTAGGTTATATTATTTTATTTATTGAATATAATTTTTGATTATTATTTATTGTTATTCAGCTTCTATTTATTTTTATTTTTTGTACATATAGTGTGGATGTTATCCTACCTCACTATAACTAATGTCCTATAATCCTATAACTAAAGTACAGATTGTTGTAATACTCAATAAAAAAACAAAAAGAAATTAAAGAATATCGAAATGTTTTTTCTATATCATTGGAAGTAGCAAAGGGATCATAGAGCTAAGCTTTTTAATAGATTTTTAGTTCATCTGAGATTGTCATAAATAGCCAAATTTTGTTTTTTAAAACCTTAACACGAGAAAAATTCCCATTGAAACCATAGCATCTAAGAGGTTGTCGACGAGAATAACGATTTATCTATGAAATGAGACACTTTTAGACAACTCCGAGAGTCCGATTTAGTTCCAATGGAGGAACTGTAAAGTGCCTTGATGTCCGAATCAAAATCTTCAAAGTAGTGTAATTCATCGCGTCTCGGCTCGTCGACTTTTGAAACCATTCGAATTTTTAACCTCCCAATTTGACCCTCAATGAGTTTTATTTTAGTTCTAGCAAGGTTTTACGTTATAAAATTGGTATCCATCTCTTCTCCATGGAATTCTCTTATAAGGTGTAGTGTTCTATGTACACAGTGCAGATAATTTCATAACAATAACAAGATACCAAAACCACATCCTTAGTTGATGCTATTCAAACATTTCTTCAATGTCTCACGATTTCGAAACTGATTTGCTCTATTATTTTTATATTTTCTTCAACTATAATATACTTTTTAAACAACTTCTAGAAATGGTTAACAATGAAAATCCGCGATTACAGTATATACTTTCGATAAACTAAGAATCTATGTCTCTCTGCCTTCGTCATAAATATTATCTCTACTAGATAGCAGCCCCCCACGACTCCCGAAGAAGCATTGAACCATCAGAAGTTGAAGGAACCACCCGGCGGTATTGATGCCAGTCCATAAGGGTAATTCAGTTACAGCCGGGTCGGACAGATGGCACTAATATCGGCCAGGGTCAGGGTCGCAAGTATCATATATCTTCTACATAATGCTCTTTCCTCCTCTATCGGCGTGAGCTATTCCAACGGAGCTTGCAGGTTTACTTCGGTCACGGATCTCCAATCTACCTCCTTTAACAAGAAATCATAATCTAAAAAAAAAAAAATCGTAAATAGAAAATATTAAAATTATCTATACTTTAAAAAAAAATTATTTCGTTTATTGAATGACAATAAAATCTGCCACAATGAAGAGCAACAAGTATTAAGGCTACAATTGTTCATTCATAAAAAAAGCCTGTGGTACTTCCTTTAACCAATGGGATATTAGGAATAATAATAAAAGGCTTAGCAAAGGAATGGAATATTACTATTAAAGGGCATTATTGTACATATGTAGGAATTTATATAACAAGATTACTTTAATTTATTTTCTTATTATTTGTTTATTTATTTTTTCTTTAATTATTTATATTTATTTTCCTTTTCTCTGCATACATAGTACTAATGAACACTCGTAGCCTTAATACTTGTCGCCCTTCAATGTGGCAGATTGTATTGCCATTTAATAAAATAATACTTAAAAGTTATGGAAAATTAAAAAAAAAAAATAAGAAAAATGAAGAATAGAACCGCTACTAGTATCCGGTAAGATATTTTCAATTAACATCTTTGCTAACAATGGTAGGTAGTCATTTTTTTTTTAATTCTAAGATACACTGTGTATTACGTATGAATGTTTTTTTTTTTTAATTTATTTCTTTTACTCATAATTTATTCATTTTTGCTATAAATTAATGTATTTTTATAAAATTCCACTTCAAGGTATTTAATTCGTAAATCTTTGTGTATAAGCTATTTTCAGAATATTATTGATTATTTTATAACACTTTTATGCCAAATGGGAAACTTTATAAATCATTTATTTTCAAGAGATAAAGACCTCACTTCACATAACGTTCAAAAGTGTTTATCTTTTTAGAATTTTTTATCTTAATTTTTTTAATATAGCATTCACATCTATTTAATATCTATTATCCATTTATGTATTACTGCTAAATGCCAAAATAATAAGAGTCAAACAAATGTTGTATTATTCACTGTTCTTACTTCTGTTTTTAGCCCCAGGATGTTTGAATGTCGGAGAATGTTTACAATTTTTATAAGTGAAATAAATTCCAAAAATGCTCGAGAGAATTTCTTACAAAATACAAAACAGAATGATGTGACAAGAAAACAAATAACCTTGATTGTTCGGTGAATCAGTATTGGGATTCCATAAAGATCTTCCATATTACCTCAAAATAGTAAAAATTTATATATATATATATATATATATTTATTTATTGTTTAACAAATTAATTTATTAAAAAAATAATAAATTATATAATAACAGAGTAATTGCGCATTGGATAAGACATAGTGAGAAAATTCTTTTGTTTCTACCAATGATAATTCAATCTGGATTATTTATTGTTCCCAATTCACAATCATTTTGTAAATTAATTCTGAATTTAAATATTCTTTCTTGAACAAGGTGAGGATTGAATGAATTCCTGCACATTCAGGAATATTAGGTAATTTGAAGATGTTCTTGCAAGAAGGACTCTGAACATGTCTTTAGCATCAGATCCAACCTCTGCTATCAACTTCAGCTATGCTAAAATACTTAAGCATTAGGATAGCTGTAGAGAACAAGACTCTATTGGAAGAATACTGGTATACAACACTAAGTTGTTCCTAGAAGGACCCTGTCCAAATAGAAGTAATACTTCTACTTATGAAAAAAAGAAGTTAAAGGTTAAGACAGGACTGTATAAAGGTCACAATCAACTGACTTAACACATCTTAAGGCTTTAACAAAGGATTAATTAAGGTACCGATTTGGAGATTTTGTAGTACGGAGGATGAAACCGCTTACTGCATAATATCCAGATGTGATGTTTTAACAACGGAAACGGTGTTTTTATTTTGGTTGTGTCTGCATTATTGGTTCTCAGCTCTGTGAATTAATTGATCCAATAGTATATCGTCGGTTTATAGCAAAAATGGAATAACGTGACAATTGATAAAATTAAATTACTAAGTACTTTGATGAATCTTCCCTTTGTGAAATCAGAACATAATATACTTACTGTAATTATATTTCATAAATAAAAGGATTTGTGTTGTTGATGCAATTACTGTTGGTATCGATTAATACGATATGTACATTCACAAAAGCTACTGGCCTGCTTTAACGGAGAATAGGGCGGCGTATAATAAATTTCAATGAGGCAGAAGTGCATAATTTTTTTTAATATTTTTAATGAGAAATAATACATTCGGCCAAATTTTAGGACACTGAATACTAGAGATGAGTGAGGCACATTCGTACCATATATAGAATAATATATTTATATATATATATATATATATATATATATATATATATATATATATTTTAGTAAATTAATTTGTTAAACTATATATATGTATATATTACATTTTTATTATTTGGAGTATCACCGAACAATCAAGGCTATTTATTTTCTTGTTACTTCATTCTGTTTTGTTATTTTAAGAAAATCTCTCGAAAATTTTTGGAATTTATTTGACTAATCAAAATTGTAAACATTCTCCGACATTTAAACATCCTCAGGGCTAAAAAGAGAAGTAAGGACAGTGGGTAATACAAAATTTGTTTGACTCTTATTATTTTGGCATTTAGCAGTAATATATAAATGGATAATAGACACTAAATAGATGGAAATACTTATGAAAATTATGTGAAATGAGGTCATTATTTCTTGTAAATAAATGATTTATAAAGTTTCCCGTTTGGCGTAAAAGTGTTATAAAATAATCAATAAAATTCTGAAAATGGTCATACTTTGCTATAATGCTCAATTATAGCTAAAATGAGTAAATTATGAGTAAAAGAAATCAATTTAAAAAAAAACATACATACATAATTATACACAGTGTATCTTAGAATTAAAAAAAAAATGACTACCTTCCATTGTTAGCAAAGATGTTAATTGAAAATTTTTCATAAAATTTTTAAAACAGAATAATTCAATTATGTTATTATATTACTTATAAGTTCAATTATAAACGAGTTTCCGTAAACCGCTAAGCATTTACAGTTCCTAAATCAATAATTTTATATTGACAGTAACCATTAAAAACAATCCCTAGAGATATGGATAACAACCCCTAGCTTATCTATTTCAATCAAGAGACACATAGCCTCAAAGGGACCCAAGCCGGCTTTACAACCAGCAATCTCATTTAAATAATTAATATTCAAATAAGATCTGGCGGAAGATTCTAATTGACTTGCCATGTTTATACATTCAACTCTTAGGGTGGAGGGTGGCTTTGTTGGAGAAAGGCGATAGTGAGTGACAATTTCACCTCCGAAGACACATAGCAATTAGCATACCTCGAGGGGACCCGGTATTTTAATATCAATGCTCGGTTTACTCGGGGGTAATGTCTCAGGATCGAAGGGGTGGATTTTAGGGTGCCATCTGCTCGCCACTTGTAACTTTTATTTCATAAAAAAATATTTTAGACTAAAATATTCACCCCTTTTAATTTAATTTCGAAGTTTTTTTTTTTTTGTTTGTTTTTTTGGTGGCTGACCAATTGGTACAATCGGAATTTTTAAAACAAAATAATTATTAAAATAATCAATAACTGCCTTTCTCATCCCTATCTATGTCCTGTACAATGTACATTTGGGCATTTGCTGATTTTACGTACACACTTTATAGATGCAAATAAAATCGTTTGAATTATAAAACGAGAATAATTCAACTTTTTGTCTGTTCGGAGACCAATACTTTTCTTCAGTCAAAACAAAACTAATTTAAGCTGGAATATAAAAATATAAGTGAATGTTTGAACAAATTTTACGTTTAAGGATGAAATCGAGGCCGCGACTAGCTGATTGAACTTCAATAGAAATAAACACAATCATAAATACGACTACTTTTTTTTTTTACAAACTTACAGTAAGAACTAATTTGAATTTTGTTGAAAATTACACGAAACCTAAATAACGGCAGAAAGCATCATGCTAATAATATTTGGAAGCGACCAAACAATACAGTATAAATTAAATGTTTTAATGAAACCTTATTAAATTTTATAACCTCATAAACAAACGTCTGCCAAGTAAGGTTATTATAGCTTCCCTACCGTTTTCGTTGTATATTACAAGGTATACAATTTTTCGTATGAGAATAAAACCTCTGAGAAAAGCAGAATCGGAATAGCCGATTACAGTTACCCTTCAACATTCAACAAAAGAGTGTCGTATTTGAAGATTCCATATTCGAATATGCTTAATAAAAAAGAAAAAAAAAATGTAAAATGCATAATGAACATGAATTTCAATACTGTTAGTGCAAAAAGATCTTATACAAAAATGTATTTATTGTTTTACAAGAGTGCATAAAAACTCATTATTTCTTTATGCTTTGTTAGAATAATTTCATAATTTATTGTCATCTGCTATTTCCCATAGTAGCAGACTTTTTACATCAGTTGCAGACTACAAAATGTCATCATTCACACAATTTTTACATACGACCTTTTGCACTAATAGTAGTGATATACACTACCGGATCCAGATTTAATTTTGGGGGAGGGGCTTCAGTACGGAAGATTTTTTTTTCATTTATATGTATATATAACGATAATTAATTTCAAGAAAAAACGCTGCGAATTATTTCACAATGGTATATTATTTGAAACCAATTATACATATAAAGTAACATTACCTTCCCAGTTATAAAGAAAAATAAATAAAAGGTGATTCCAATTATTGGACTAATCTTTTTTTTTTTTAATCATTAGTAATATGCTAAAAAAATAGCATTACTTCAGTAACACATTCAAAAATCAAAACAAAAGATATAACCTTTGCAGTAGCACATCTAAAAAAAACTAGAGAACATATCTTTGCTCCTAATTATCCGATTTTTTTTTTCGTTTTTTAGGAAATTCCATAAACTTTTAAAAAAACATATACAATATTAACTAAAATATGTATACTTCTTGAGTTATTCGGAATTTAATTTTACCATCCGTCGTAATTTTTTTTCAGCTACTTTTCGCTGAAGTATGTTATATAGATAAATTTAAAGGGCGTTGAGAAAATGACTTTAGCGAAGTTTCATTGCAATCGGTACATTCGTTTAGGCGCTACAGTTTATAGCAACATAGGTTTTTCTGACGCCGTATTGAAACTAGAAGGCGAATAGTAATGTCGCTGAAGGAGGATCATCCCCTGGTGACCTCTGATTTTATAACTAAATTTGAAAAAAATCGGTCCAGTAGTTTCGGAAAATGCGCGGACGGCGGACGGCGGACTAGTAGAGCATATAAAAGAGAAAGTGGTGGACAGAATTCAATAAAATTGACACTACATTATTTTTTCGCCAATGTCTACCTTTTATCTAAGTTTGAGCCAAATCAAACGAGCCCTTTCTGAAACATTGGCATATCTAAAAAAATACGTTTGCGCGTGTGTAAGCGAAAGTGCTAGATTTAATTTGATAAAATTGATATGGGACTATCTAATCACAAATCAGCATAATCCCTGAAAATTTCATGAAGATTGGATGAACGGTACTAGGTGATATGACCGTCACATCGATTTGACTACAGACAGACAGACAGACACCGAACCAAATTTGGTCCTTGGAGTCTGAAACGTAAAAGGCGAGTGGAAATTTTCGATTCTGAGCAAAAACATTTTTTTTTATCTCTCGCACGAACACAATGCTTCCCTACCTTCGGTAGTGAGGAAGCAATATTGTATTAACCTAACCCCCATTACGCATGATCAATGCATTTCACATTTCACAACCATTTTACCGTTAACAGTTATTTATATTAATTTTAATTATTAAATGGATTTTCGTCGTTAACCAATGACTTCCCGTCCTTCAGACAAGAAACAGCTCGACGTTTCCGACTACTTCAACACTTACTAGACAAACGCTCTAACCTTCCAATCAATTATAAAAGACTCATATACATGACTATAATAAGGTCTATTTGGACTTACGGAGTTGAGCTATGGGGCTCCACCAAACCTTCAAATTCCTCTCGCATCCAATCCTTACAATCCAAAATCCTTCTTAAAATCCTCAATGCTCCTTACTTTGTTACAAATAAAATTATCCATAAAGACCTCAATGTTCCATATGTTTCCGATTTGTCCCAATCCAGATACCTATCCTTCTATAATAAACTTCATAACCATCCGAATCCTCTTGTTTCTAGCCTTGCTTCCTCTTAGATTCCTGATAACCCTCCGAGGCGTCTGAAAAGAAGATGGCCACGTGATCTCCTAATATAGACATATTATTAGAGTGCTACCAATGGGTAGTTTCTCAACATGTGTTCCATGTCATTATATCCATGTCATCATAATTTACCAGATGAATTGTTTGTATACAGCTGTAAATATCATATAAATAAATAATAAAAAAAAAAATGGATTTCAATGAAATTCATACTATGCAGTTTCTATAATGTTCTCCCAATTTCCTCTAAGTATCAGTCAAATTGAACGAGACGTTTTTAGACTATAGGCGTGTCAAATAACACTTTTACTGATCCGAAAGCGGAAGTATTTATTTTTTAGAGTAGCTGATAGAAATATATAAAATTGATGTTTACTTAATTATCTGTTAACCAATTCCTCCCTAACTTTCCTCCTAATTTGAGCCAAATCGAATAGTGCGCTTTTAGAGATATAGACGTATCAAGGAAACAACGTTTACGCATAAATAACATAAAGTAGAGAACATATTTCAATGGTGATGATACTGCGTTATTTTTTTATTAATGCCTATCTTTTTTCTAACTTTGAGCCAAATCGAACGAGCCGTTTCTGAAATATTATCATATCTAAAAAAAATACGTTTGCGTGTGCGTAATCGGAAGCGCTAGATGGAATTTGATGACACTAATGTGAGACCATCTAGATACCGACCCGCACAATCTCAAAAAAATTCATAAAAATCGGATAAACGTTAGCAGGTGATATGCCCGTTACATCGATTTGACTACAGACAGACAGAAAGAAGCCGAACTAAATTTGATCCTTGATGTCTGAAACGAAAACGCGAGTCGAAATTTTCGATTCTGAGTATACAATTTTTTTAACCTCCCGCACGAGCACAATGCTTTCCTATCTTCGGCAGTGAGGAAGCAAAAACAAATCAATAACAAATCGATGCTGAACTGTTTGCATGAATCTTGAATGTACTCGTAGCTAGATGTAGACCCACCGTAAATATATTTGTGTTATTAGCTAGTATCGTTGAAACCACACTTTCACTTGTGACAACATGGGCTTCACTGGTAGATTTTAATTTTTAAGGAATTATTTTTCTTTTATTTAAACTATTTTTAACACATGAAGATTGACAAGCCTAAATTTATAAGGCATTAATCAAACATTATTCTCTTCAAACTTGATCAGGTTTTCCATAAATAGTATTGCCCAAAATCGGTCTTGGTCTTGCACTTTGCAAGACCAAGGCTGGTAAAATAAAATCGATTTTTCAATAAAATTAAGGCAAAATAGTTGCTAATACTTCACAATTTTAGTTGATATATGTAAAGAATTGGTATAAACAATATACTTTTGCATTTAACTCAAATTTTTCATAAGGGCTTAGTTAGGTTTCTTCTATCTACGAAAATTCAGCGATAACCTAATAGGTAAATGCAAAACTGATTGCGCAAGATCAAGATTTGTCTTAGCCGCGCATTTGGCAACACTATACATAAACTATGTGAACAGAGAATTATCCTCTTTTGTCCAACGATTTCCACATTCTTTCCGTATCTTTTCATACACTACATACAACTTAAAACTTTTTTTTTTTTTTTTTATTGAAATGGAATTTACAACTGTATTACATAGAAAATACAATAAGTAAATGTGAAATTGGTAACATGACATGTACAACATGAAGAGAAACTACCCATTGGTAGAACTCAAATTAAAGTTCTATATTAGTAGATCCCGAGGCCATCTTCTTTTCAGACGCCTCGGAGGGTTATCAGGGATCGAGGAGGAAGCAAGGTTTGAAACGAGAGGATTCGGATGGTTCTGCAGTTTGTTATGGAAGGACAGGTATCTGGATTGGGCCAAATCGGAAACATATGGAACATTAAGGTCTTTACGGATGATTTTATTTGTGACAAAGTAAGGAGCGTTGAGGATTTTACGAAGGATTTTGGATTGTAAGGATTGGATACGAGAGGAATTCGATGGTTTAGTGGAGCCCCACAGCTCAATTCCGTAAGTCCAAAGAGGTCTTATTATTGTCATATATACGAGTCATTTATAATTGATTGAAAGTTTAGATCGTTTGTCTAGTAAGTGCTGCAGTAGTCGAAAACGTCGGGCGGTATCTAGTCGTTTCAGTCTGGTATGGGGGTTCCAAGTGAGTCGTTTGTCAAGGTGGAACTTAAAACAAAAGTTGTAAACAGAAGATGAAAACCTAATAATAACCTTCTCTGCCAGTTTATGAAATTAACATTAGCATAAAATAATCCATAAAGACCTCAATGTTCCATATGTTTCCGATTTGTCCCAATCCAGATACCTATCCTTCCATAATAAACTTCATAACCATCCGAATCCTCTTGTTTCTAGCCTTGCTTCCTCTTAGATTCCTGATAAACCTCTGAGGCGTCTGAAAAGCAGATGGCCTCATGATCTCCTCCTGTAGACAAATAATTAGAGTGCTACCAATGGGTAGTTTCTCAACAAACGTGTTTCATGTTATTTTATTCCTCTGTACACATTTACTTGATGTATTCATACTAATACAGTTGTAAATATCACAATAAAAGTTTTAAAAAAAAAACACATTAGCTTTCATAGAATCCAGACCGTTTTAGAGTTGGATCTGCTAGTGGTCATAGTTAACACACTAATTTTATATAACTTTTTCGGCTTTAGCACAGTTTAGAGATTTACAATAGTTAACAATAGTGGCACAAATACCCCTATTATGTTTTAAATGGAGCTCTGATATTGCAAAAAATTGCAAGTTATGTACTTTGTCCTGCATACTCTAATAATTATTTTTATTGTATTTTTTATTTATTTGTTTATTATATTATATTGCAGACCCGAGTAAGGCGAAGCCACAAGGAGGTTTAGCTATTCGGTTTGACCGATTTTACTGATATTTTAGGGGTTCTTCAGACATTTCATAATCTATGGGAAACACAATGATCTAACTTAACTAGCAGTATTAGTAAACCAAACTATATATATTATTTCCCTTGATACCCGACAGGAGATGAAAAGTATCAAAAACAAGAAATAAAAATAATAGCATAGTGAAATGACCATTTATATATTTGTTTGTCCCTTGGTTTGTGAAATGTCTAAATACACCTTTAATTTACAAATGGAGTGCTACCAATGGGTAGTTTCTCCTCATGTTGTACATGTCATATTACTTGTGCATATTTACTTGTTGTATTTATTATTAATTACAGTTGTAAATTTCGTTAATAAAAAAAAATATTTAAAAAAATTTACAGATAGCTTATAAAGATTTTCAAGTTTTATGGTTCGAATGATTCAGTCAGATGCTGTTAGTGTCTTGAAAGAATTTCAATTTGTCCGTTAAAAGGCATGTATCGGCTTTTTGAGGAAACAGCGCCACCTATTTTTAAGTAAGATATTTCAAAATACACAAGTGAGATATCCTGAATGCACAAAATAATGAAAAAACATTTTATTATATTATAAGTATTTATTGGTTTTATAACATATCAGATTTGAGTTCATGATTATATGTGATAATTTAAATTTTTAATAATTTAAAATTTTTAAAATATATATATATATATATACATATTACTACAGACTACAGAAATGCATTCCAAGGGAATGCATATAAAACAAGAATTGCTCGGCAACCTGATACATTTTTTAACTCCGACATTATTCAACCGCCCTCCCAATTGTTCTGGAATAAAACCGGCTTAGTCTAAAATACCAGGTAGAGAGAGAAAAAGAAAGAAAACAAAAATACAAATACATTACTTTCCCTTGGGATGGATAGAGGCATTCTTGTAGTTGGTATTGATCTAGAGGCAGGGTCCATAATTCGACATGATCGCAGGCGAAGGTTTGAATGTAAATTACGTAAGCGTATGTTATTCGACAAAAAAAAAAGTAAAATAAACCTTGTCTGCCATTCCAGAGTCGTGGCTTTCAAAAATGGCGGCTGATTTAAATATTAGGCCGGTGACTTCATAATAGAAATGAGAATATGTAGAAAATTTTATTTTTTTTAAACTTTTGTATAGGGGTTTAAACATGTAAAATCCGGAATTGCTAACTACAGCAATTCGACTTAGGTACTTTGTTCGAGTTAGGTATTTTGGATTTTACATTCTTAATTCTAAATACACAACTTTTCCCATAGTTTATGCAATATAAATTCCCTTTTCGTTACTGGCCTAATATTCTTTAAATCAGCAGTCATTTAATGAAAGCAGCGGCTCTGGGATGGCAAACAAGATTAATTTTGCTTAGAACAACATAAACTCTCGTAATTTACATTCAAACCTTGGCCTGCGATCGGGTAATTTTCGGGCTCAGGTTCCTGGGCTGGAATCTTTACTTATTATTATTTGTTTCCAATAATTATTAATTCTAATGAAATGGTTAAAATATAATACTTTCAGTTTTTAGGATTTTAAATTTTTATTAAAATTGCATACAAGAATTTCCTTTTAGATCAGTCAAGTTTGTTAATATGTAAATAACTTAATTTAAAACGTATCTAAGCACAAGCAATGTTAGCAATGAAAATAAGAAGGAGTCTAATCGCATTAAAGTTCATTTAGATAGAGAATCTGTCTACATGTGTCGGAATGTTGAATGTATAATGAGTTTACCTACTCCCTCGACAAGCATACAAAACTACAGATCTGTAAAGTGCTCAGTACAGCTCAACGTTACCAGAGATGTGTGACAGACGAAACTACCGAGACGAGCTAAAATTTCCATTACAAGCATTAAGACTAATAAGGTTTGCTTCGCCTCCCTTCATCCATATCTGCGCTTACTATGTCACATGTGAGAATTTATTGTGTCTGGTACTGAGAATTTTAGGCTCCATAGTTAATTTAATTCCAGTTTTGCATGTAATTGTACATCAATTATTGCTCATATGGACTCATTTATGTTCCAAGTAGACCATAGTACATGGGCGCAGACCTTCCATTCGGTTTGGGGAAGCGACGCCTCCTTAAAAAAATAATCGCGGTGTTTGTATTATTTTTTTTTTTTTTATTTGGAGTATTATTATAAAACGAACAATATAGTACTGTTTAAAAAAATAAATTTATATCAATGTATTTATATTATTTTTTTTCGGATGGGTATATTTGAAAATATGTTAACAAAACAAATAAATGTATTACATATTTTTATTTTTATGTAAAGGTTCGAGGCAGTGAGATGAACTCTCGATTCGCCGATGCTCCAAATTTGCAAGAAATGTAATAAAATCTTCACGTAAAAATGGAAGGCTGCACATGAATGAATCACAAAATCATAGGGTATGCTGCAACATATCGACAAGAGAAGACAAAAGCCATCCTGATCGGATCTCCCTCACTCCTCAAATCCATTTCAGAACCCCCAATCTTCTCCTGAACAACTCACCTATCTCCTTCCATACTACCGTTAAATACTTAAATGTTACCCTCCATCAAACCCTCTCCTGAAAACCACACATCTCACAAATTAACCGCTGTACTATTTCCAGCCTGAAACAGTTTAACCATCTACGTTATATTCTTCTATTCAAAACCCACTCCTGGTTTCATCTCTTGTTTTCCCCCCACTTCGACTAGGGCTTTATGGTGTATGAAGGACTCTCGAAAGAACTCGAAATTAAACATAAACCTCTAATGAATTGCTCAATACACTTTATCTTCGGGATCTCAAGGGATACGCTTATCACTCAGTTTTACACCGAGTTGAAGTGGCTTTATCCGTCCTGCCTCCGTCATTATTTCCTTGCCACCTTCCTATATCAGGCTATTAGAACTCGGCGAACCTCATATATTCTACAGACCCTACAATTCAAATGCTCCTTTCAGTCCTGTCCCACCAGATCGCGTACGTCCGACCCCTATCCTCCTCCTCACTAAACTGCTGTTTGACAAATCCTTCTTAATTTAAGTCCTCCCTCTGGAATTCTATCCCTTTATATTCGATATTCAAATCGCAAAGTCAGCATCCTCTTTCTAATCTCTCCTGTTCAAACACCTACTCCATTCCCAATCTGTTTTGTCATGAAATGTACTTAAAAATCTAAGTCGTAAGAATCTCAAAATACTTTGATTATTTTGTGATTTATAGATATTTTGTTTATTTATTTTATTTTCTCTGTCTATTTTATATTTATGTACGTTTTTATATATTTTCATTATCTGTACTTTCATTTTATTATCAATCATCCTGTAAATATATAATTATATTTTATGGACACACCAGAATGTTTAAATTTATTCTGTATTTATAACTTGTTTTAAAGGGACACTAGTTCCAGAATAATAAAATTATTTTCATTCATTCGTATATTCATATAGTTATCTTTGAATATAAACTAACATTTCAGTAATAAGAACATAAGGTATGGTTAAATACTTGCATATCTACCTCTAGGCCTTAGCTTATTCATCTAATTGACTTTTCCTATTTTCATAATTTATTTAAGTTTACATTTTTTATTCATTCATATAGATTAATTGTAATTGATTTTGATTTTATGTTTTTCTTCAAAATAAAAGGGATGAGGGGCGAAATGTTATTCTTGCCCTCTTTCTATTTTTATTGGGAACGATCGCCCACATCCCTCAGCTTCGTCCGGCTTTTCGTTTTCGGTTAGGCTGTATACATACACATACACACAAACCAACAAACCAGTTTACGAGAATTGACTAAACTAATGAGATCATAAATTAAGATTTCAATTTTGTACGATCGCAATACTTGCGAGTTTAAATTTATTTCGTGTATGGTCCACGGAATGAATTACGACCTTCCCATTTAGGTTAGAATAGGTTTAGTTGTGCCTCTAGAACAACCCTTTTCCCTTTCTCCTCCGGTTTGTCAGAAATGGAGTCCCAGGGAATAATACAATTTTTAAAAAATAAGTAAAATATTCACAAAATGGTCTATTTAAAAATTATAATGCATATACAGCTACTAAATATAGTCATGTTTTATGCGGGTGGGACGGGGTGGCCGAGTGGGCTAATGCATGTGCATACCACCACGCGTTACTATGCACACTTATCCCGTATCCCGAATTATTTTTATCTAATCAAAGATGATTAGATAAAAATAATAAGATTTAGACTCCGACATTAATCCTCCCTCATCTCCTGACCCGAGAAAACCCTCTATAGCCTAAAGTTTGAGGAAGGGAAGGACAAAACAAAAAAAAAAAAAAAGAAAGAAAAGAAACAAGTTGTATGAAAAAATATATAGAGATTATCTCAAATATATATATATTTACATATACACCCTGAAGCCCCTCCCCTAAAATGAAATCCTGGATTCGTTATTACTGAACGTAATGATGTATATAAATATGATCTTAAAACGTTCAATAGCAATTTCAGTGCCTATGTTTGAATGTTTCTGGCGAATGGTTTAAAACTAATGTTTTTAAACTAATTGTGAATGTTAAAATTGTGACTTCTGAGTCACAAAACATAGTGCCCTAACATAAACGTATCACCCGAAGAGTAAGTCGCAAAAGATATTACCCGAAACGCCTTGGATGAAAATACTGCCAATACCTTGAGCTGGGGGCGGGTAGATACTAAGATCCCTTCCAGACTGTATCCTATATGAAGAGCTATCACACCGTGAAATTTCTTATCTAGCCCATGGCCAATCTTTACAACTTGGCCTCTGTCCTTTCCACTTTTTATGTAAACGGTTTCGGATTTTATATGCATTACAATGAAATTCATTGATGCAGAAGACGTTCAAATCTATGAGTCGTTTCGGTTATTATTGTATAATAATTGAACAAAATGTATTTCAAATAAAAAGTCTGGTGCGGGGTTCATCGCCTAACTTTCACTTATTAATCAAATTTATTTATTTATAACAATGTGGACTTAGGAACCACGAATGGTTCATTTTAGCCTTTACACGATTTACGGTAAATTTGAAGTTATCCTATTTGAGATTACAGAGTATTGAATTTTCAATAAAAAATTAACAATAATTTTCAATAAAAATTAAATATAAACTTAAGTGAACAAAACATTAAAATGTTAAAACAAAATTTTCATGATTTGCAGTCACGATAATATTTATTCGGTTAGTCAATGTTTCGACCCAAACATGAAGGTCATTATAAGTGCAATCTTTCGGATGTTGAGATAAGAACTCTGAGTTATTCTGAATTATCTGCCACAGCTAGACTAGAACCAGGGACCCAGAAGGTAGAAGCATAGTGCCTTACTTTACTCAGCTAATCCGTTCCTATAATCACCTAACATCTAATCAACCCAATCTAAGTTAATATGCAGACAAAATTTCACATGATTGATCAACCTTTATGCGCCATTTCTGACGAAATCGCTGACGTTTTCTTCTCTCGTCCTCTCAGCTCAAATCTTTAGTACGGATTTTGCCATCTTTGAGACACAAGAGAATGATTAAAATAAAAACTAATATAATAAAGTAACTAATGTTAAATGTTGGGCAGTTCAACATTCGTTACTTTAAAATGGTGCCTACGATATATAAATGTAAATATTTTTTAGTTTATTATATTTACTTTACAATAATTATACTTTATTATAATTTTAGTTTACTAGTATACAGTAACAATTGTTAAAGTTAGAATGAATGTTAAAGTAACGATAGCGAAATGTTGGGCAGGTTAACATTCGTTACTTTAACTTGGTATCGACGATATGTTCGACGGGATAGTTAAATTGACGTTATTCATAGGTTCAACGAAGTAATTAGCTGCTTAGCAAGCGTTTTAGGACCGTCATTAAATGGGATTACTTGTTTAATGTAGTTGAAAGTAATTTTTAAATTATTTTCAGATGTGTGGTTTATGCATAAAGCTCCTAGAATATACATCATCCTAGACATCTATATAACTAAGATAATATATAAAGTACAGGTACCTTTTTATTTTATTAAATCCTTCTTTTTTAACCGAATCCTTCTACCGCATTAGCCTACCTTAATCCCACATGTTCGGCAGTATATACGGCCAAAGTGAATTCATACGACATATTCTTAAGCCCTACAAGGTTCACAAAATAACATGAGTAGCTTATCTCCGTTAAATTATAATCCCAAATCTCTCAGATTCAGATCTATCCTCTTCAGTGTCGCCTGTATCCTACAATTTATTCTTTTGAAGCCGTACGGATAAAAATACGACGTTTGTCGGAACACCGTAATCCCTGAAAAGGAAATATCCTCTACTTAGTTAGACCTGTTAAATTAATATACGCAAAATAATAATTAAAAAACATATATATATATATTTTTTTACAAAATAGGCATCTATCATAATTCTAAAATTTTACGAATGATATTAGTTTAAGAAAATTTAAATATATAAAAAGGACTCTTTATCCATTGCCTCTTTATTATTTCTCCTTAATCCTCGACAAATTCTTGTTGCGAAAATGTCTAGTACATCAAGACACTCATCGCTGCGGAATAGGAAACGATAATTACGCTCTTAGCTGAAGGATTAAGTGAATCTAAAGCAACTTGATAATGTTTCAAATGCGTTAGGAACAGTAACATTATCCCGTCTATTAGCAGGTTCTAGAATTGCACAGTAACATAACAATTAGATAAGCTTAGTGTTTAATTGTACTGCAATCTAGTTATCAGTTTCTTAAATATAAATGAACAAATCCTGTTAGGTTATGTTACGTTTAAATTGTCAGAAATACATTTTCTAATACTCCATGGTACAGACCCTTTTTATCAAATTGATAACATCCGTCTGAAACTTGGTAAATAGCTTCATCACATCGTAACCTACGAATATTTTATTTACGAAAATTCTTGGAATTGGGACGTTTTCAATCTGGAGATTTTCAAATTTAGTCTATTTAATTAGGTACTAAAAACTCGTAAATACACATTTTCTTTCCACTTCGTAAGATAACTTGAGTATGAAGTCAAGAAAAAATGTGGTCTTCAAAAATATGGAGCCGTTTGGCCTATATAACCTCGCTTATTTGAAAATTTGGGAGAGTAGGTCACGCCAAACGGCTCAATATTTTTGAAGGTCGCCTTTTTTCTTGACTTTTTATAAAATCAAGAATTCTTCGAGATTTCTTTTATGATCACCCAACTAAACTGAAAATAACACACTTTTAGAAAAACGTCCTGATTTGATCAGATTTAAGCCTATATTAATTAAGTTGAGGTTTGTTACAGAGTAAGATTAGATTCATCTCTAATTGATTAGAAAGATTATTAGGACGGTACAATTAGAATTTGACTCCAACATTCAAAAAATTAAGATGAAACTTGTGAGAAATTGTTTATTTTCTTCCCACAATTGCTAGTAAAATGACCACACGTTGGGTTTTGATAGGGGGGGAGAGAGGGAAGGACTGAAAACTGACCTTTTAAGAATATCTCAAAAACGATGAGGTTTTACTCAACATTTTTTCAGTACCATATTAAAGTACTATTTCGTTTCGACGAAAATGGTCCAGTCTACGTTTTTTTATGAAATCAATTGTTACGGAGATGTAAATTGATGGAATTTTTATTTCCAGAAAAATAATTAAATGAACTATAAAGAGATATCTACAATCTCAAAATTATTTTATAACGCATTTTTTATTTTATAATTTAATGTGGTTGTAAAATTTTACGTCAAATTCAAGATTTCAAATGATTGTAAATATTTTAATCCTATTTAATACTTGCTAATACTTAATAATTCCTTCAAAGCATTATCTAAACTTGTTTAATCCCATTCGACTGCATCAAAAAAAGTCTCAGTTTAGTTATTTGTTTCAAAGAAGAAACATGACAGTGTTCTACGAAATTCTCGTAATTATAAGGCATTACTGGAAAAAAAGTTTACAGCCGTTGAAGCAACTCGTGGAATTATTAAATATGAAGGGGTAGGTGTCCTTGGCCAGCTCACTGCGCGGCGTTGGTTTAAAAAATTTAGCAGTGGAGATACGACGCACATTGGTCACAAACTCAATTTTTTTTTTAACCTAATTTTATAAATCTATTATTTTTCAACCGATTTCCTTATTTGTTCGTTTTATAGCATCAGTACTAAATATACTCTATTATCTGCGCAATTGTTAATCTTCGTGCGGACTTTTTACCGCGTATGGGGAGCGTCCCACGGACGGCGGATATGGGAATGGTCGGTGGAAATTCCTTGGAAGTTTCTCCCGGCTAAGATTGATGGACTCGCTGACCAACAATGAGAGGGGCCCTTCAGACTTGCTGGATGGTGGACGTAGGATTGAACTTTCTACTCACACATCTTTAGTTAACCATACACCATAAATAGTCATAGATCTTCCTAAGGTAAAACGCTTATTATCCGGAGGTTCGGGTATCCGGATGGGAACTACTATAGGGAATTCATGCCGCCAGTTGAAATATAGAGATTTAAGTATTGGTATGTAGAAAGTGGGAAGTTTAAACTCAGCAGGGGGGTTAAAATCGGTCGCGAATGAGGTTAATTGGGACGATTTGGTTATCGTGGGTCAGAAAGAGGCTCGCTGGCCAGAAGAGGGCTCGATGAGGGAAGGAAAATACACTATTTGCAACAGATGAAACCGGAATCATTGTTTAGGTTTCTAATTGCGGGTTTCTAATTAGGAATAGTGTTTATTTTATTATGCCAATCCCTTCCACGGCTGTCAGGGATATTCAGATAATAATTATGCTTTTGGAGCTAGTAATAGAATTTATTGCTAGGACTGTAAATAAGGTATTTGATCATTATATAATTAATATATTGGGTTGAACATATTGCTATATCTTATCTCTATTATAATTTGATATATTAAAGCCGGATCCTTTACAATGAATTGTTAGTGGATTAATGAAAATTGTATGACTGTTACAACTATTTTAACTGTGTATTAGGTCGCTGGTAGCTGATAATGAATTGTTTATGTACCTCCTGCATTCTTCCCTCCGTTTCTTCTCATCTTCCTCTCCTCTCCTTGCTAAGCCTATTGAGGACCTACTCCATCTCTCTTGTGAAAATGTTGTTCAGAACAAATTAACATCTCTATCTATCTCTCAAGCCGACATAATATAGAATTTTTTTAATACACCCTATTAAGTATTGACACTTTTATTTCATTTTTTCCTGGAAATGGAAATGCCATCACTTGAATCTGTTTGATATCTTCGTAACTATTGGTGTTATCAATTGAGTGAACCATTTTTGTAGATAGTACTTTAATATTGTAATGAACCATTTTTGAGAAAACCCTAAATAGTTTCTTAGATATTCTAATAAAACTGATAAATATGAGTTCTTCCCTCCCTACCATCCAAACCCGACGCGGAATTCTATGAGGCTTTTTACTAGTTATTATGTGGAGAGAATGTAAAATTTTTGACAAGTTTCATCTTTATTTTTGTAATTTTATTTTTTGGGGTTTAGTGGCCTATCTTCTGAATCCGGGATGTTTCAAGAGGGTTACATTTATATCCTCAAGTGCGCATATATCTGTAGTTTGGTAATTGAAAAAATACTAGAAAATTGAGGTGAAGTACTCTTTCGTCAACAATATTCTAATAAACAAATCAATAGTTATATTTTTTTCAATTGATGAAATCAATTTAATAGAACAAATCTCTAATGTTTTATTTTTATTTTTTTCTAAAGCACTTTATATTGTGCATCAACCTAGTTTATTTCATATAGATTTAGGGCTTAAAACATCATGGACATCAATTTCAAATGTTTTTATAATTTACAAATTGGAAAAGGAAGAAAAAAATATAATATATAGATGAACTAAAATAGAATAAATAGAAAGGTACAATAAAGAACTCATTTATTGAACCAACTTTTAAGACAATTTATACAAATTAAATGATAAATTTATTTGAGTTTCTTAATTTTTTTTTTAATTTCGATTGAAAATAATTATAAACTATTTGTCGCATGTGAATAATTCTCAAAGAACATTGGTCCGTGAACATATGACAAAACAATAAGGTCGTTTAAAAAATCAGTATATCAAGTCATGAAGCAACATTTCCTATTTTTTGCGGCATTTTTAATCGACCAAGAAAAGAAAATTACTATAAGACTTCATTCTTGTTTTAAACCCAAATATTTAGGAATTAAATTAACATGTACCTCAGATAATAATTTTGTTTTATAGGTAATTTAGTAATATTTCAAATAACCGTGGGTAAAATAGAAAAAACATTATATACTTTTTGAGTTATTTTTTTGCAAATAAAGTTTCATTTCTTATAGCACTTTTCTTTTTAATAAATGTGACTATTTTTCTCATTTGAAGGAGAAGAAGAACTTTAAAATTATAAAGGATTGACGAATATACGGCGTACTGACAAAAACACCTTTGAGAAATAATGTACTTTTAAAGATTAAAATTTTGAATGTTATTTCTTAGATCGTTGCTAAAGTGTATTTATATTAGTGATCAAACACTTCAGTAAATAAGCAGCGAAGCGTCCATTTTGGGAAGAAAAAAACAGCAGCGAGCATAGGGACGAAATCAAGCATGTTTGATTTCTTCGCTCCTATCCCTAGAAGCAGCGCTCATAGTCGTTCTGCTCTTTTCTCCACTATGTGGCGTTCTATTGAAATGCACGCGTTTGATTTTGTCGCTCTTATCGTCACTAGTATCGTCGCTCTATTGTGTGGTCACTTTTATACATTTTAGCAGCGCTCATAGTCGCGTTGCTTTTATCTCCACTATACGGTGTTACATTGAAATACATGTGTTTGTATTCTTCGATAGTATCGTCGCTCTTATCGTCACTAGTATCGTCACTGCACTATGTGAGCACCCTTATTTTTTTTTATTTCTTAATGACATTTGCAACTGTATTACATAAATACATCAAGTAAATTTGGACATAATAGATATAATGACATGAATACACTTGCTGAGTAACTACCCAATGGTAGCACTCTAATGATATGACTACATTAGGAGATCACGGGGCCATCTTCTTTTCAGACGCCTCGGAGGGTTATCAGGAATTGAAGAGGAAGCAAGGTTAGAAACGAGAGGGTTGGGATGATTCTGAAGTTTATTATGGAAGGATAGGTATCTGGATTGGGCCAGATCTGAAACATAAGGAACATTAAGATCTTTATGGATAATTTTATTAGTAACAAAGTAAGGAGCAGTGAGGATTTTATGAAGGATTTTGGATTGTAAGGATTGGATGCCAGAGGAATTCGATAGTTTAGTGGAGCCCCATAGCTCAACTCCGTAAGTCCAAACAGGTCTTATTATAGTCAAGTATATGAGTCTTTTGTAATTAATGGGAAGTTTAGAGCGTTTGTCTAGTAAGTGCTGAAGTAATCGGAAACGTCGAGCGGTTTCTCGTCGTTTCAGTCTTGGGATTCCAAGTTAGTCGTTTGTCCAGGTGGAGTCCTAGGTATCGGATTTGCTCAACAGGGATAAGTGGAGTATTATTAAAGGAAACTGTAGGACAGGAAGTCGTTTGTTTACGAGAGCACCCTTATATGTACAGAAAAACAGAAAAGTATGTTGAAATATTCATTTTATTTTTTAAAATAAAGTTTAGTATATCTCGTTAGTTTGTCGAGCTTAAAAATATTTGCAAAATTTTCCATTAAATCATATTTGTTTTCAGATATTATTATTCATAATTTTTTCGACACTCTCCATTATCTTGTAGGACAATATATATGTTTAGAGTTTTTTTCTAAAATCTTTGGCTTTCCAAAGATGTATTATACATATCATATTTCAACACTTGTTTCCATAAACATTTCTACCTGCTATAATATTCATATTTTTTCTAGTATTGTCAATTAGTCTGTAACATGAGAAAGTTATTATTATTTGAAATAAAATATATAAAAGCTACTGAGAGGAATCCATTTTGGATTAAATTCTTTCAGACTACATTAATGAGGATAAAACCTGCCTTATATTGTAAATTGGAACGAGTTTAATCAAAATTGTTAAAGCCCTTTCCGAGAAAATTTTAAATTGCATAATATAAAGAGGTGCTTCTAATAAGCTGATTTTGAGGAAAATGATACTGTAACATCCCAGGTATATACATACCTTGAATACATAATTTCAGTTTCTAACGAATCTTCATTTTTGAGCTGTGCTTTTCACATAAACATAAAAATAGACCATTTGGCGTGATTTAGTTATTTGGACTCAGAGGAGACCAAAACGTGTATTTCCATCGAATACTCGAATTCGAAGTTTTTCACGAATGTAAGTTTTCCTTACTATACATTTCATGTATTGGCAACTGAAAGTAAATCAAAAGTCACAAGTAAAATTGCTAAAAATACTGAGAACAATTATAAAGTTTTCTACTGGCCCAAACAATTCGAATTAGTCAATTGTTACCCGACCAAGCAAAGCGAAAAGAGGATTATGTGTTTGGGCCGTCCGCTAAAAGCTATTTGACGCTTTTTTTGAGCGGACAGCAGGATCTTTTTCATGTTTCAAGGCTCAAATTATTCGGTGATATCTCCTAAGTGTTTTGAAACAATTTGAGATAAAAATACTGACCCGTTAATAAGATATGTTTAATCAATTTTCAAAAGGCTTTGTAACGCTGTTTTGAGCGAACCGTCTGATCATTTTTTAAATTTTATGGCTCAAGTTATTCGGTAACGATCCGTGATTGTTTGGAAATAATTTGAAATAAAAATTCTGTCAAATTACTGTGTAGAGTGTGTTTAATCAATCCGCTAAAAGTTATGTAAAGATTTTTTGAGTGGATGACGTAATCTATTTTTAACATTGACAGCCCTAATTACTCAGTTAGATTCCATATTCTTAGATATATTAAAATATTTTTAAATAATTCGAGCTCAAAATGCTGAACAAATTTTTATAATAGTTATCTCTATAGCTCTTTAATAAGTATCTCGATTAGTAATTGATTTTAAACGATAACATGTGATTATATGTTATGAAAATGAATTGTTAATATTTTAAAAATTAAAATTAAAAATATTTTAATTTTTTAATAATCGATTACAGTAATTGGAAAATTTTATCAACCCTGAGTTAATGTACTTCGATATCTACTGAAGCGTGTGGTAGATTCGTAGGGAAATGGACATCTTGGAATAATTAAACTGGGTGTAATAGTCGGGTTTCTTCCACACCTCAAGACTATTTCTGACGATGGGACGATACACCGATTCTTGGGACGAAATATATTTGCCTAGAGGCGTAATGTGTAGTGAAAGGAATTCGACCACTACACCAAATTTAAATATTCGTAGATGTCAATTTTTTTATTAATCTACCAAAATACTTCAGTAGATATGGAAGTGTTTGTTGAGTTGAAATATTTCTCGGTCAGGGAATATATGATTTGATTAAAAGTCTGACATTCAAAATCGTTTAACATGTTGGTTATTCGTGTGAACCTGGAATAATCATTTATCATTCTCATAAACAGATTCTGTGCCCTTCCTGATTTTTTATAGTTTGAGTCACATGTGTAACTCCATACTGGACAAGCATGTCTTATTAAAGGACTTATAACCGATTTACATTAAAAAAAAAAGAAAAAAGACTAAGTGCTTTAGACCCCACGATAGAAGTGAAAACATTAACAAGGCGAGATTAATTATATGAAATACAAATTACAAATTATAGATCATTAGGAACAGATTTTTATTTTCACAGATTAGCCCGCTCGGCCATCCTGCCCCCTTCTCCCATAAAACTTGTTGTCAATTGGTTTTCGACACCATTTTTTCCATTTTCTCCTCTCGTCGCAACAAGGCGTTTAAAAAAAAAAAATGCTTTAGTTAATATAACATAATATGAGTGAAAACATCAAAAAGGCGAGATTAATCATATGAAATACAAAACTATTTTTTTCACTTTCTCCTTTCCAACAATGCGCCAGGTGTGAGTCCATTCCGAATCATTCTTTCAGGGTGAATACAATTTTCCGTAGACGGTTTTTTTTTTTTAATTAAAATATTTTTTTATTTTGTAATGAAAAAAAAAATAAAGTAATAAAAAACAAAACTAAACATATTTACTGTAAATATTGTATATAGGTATGTATGTGTTCTTTTTATTCATTTATTTTTAGGTTATTTTATTCTTATTTATTATATGTATGTTATTTTTCTGTATAATTTATTTTATTGAGTGTGAATTTGATCTGTGAACACTATTATAAATGTCCTTGAGACAGATTGTAATATTTTTCAATTAAAAAAACAAAAAAACATTTAATTTATATTAAAGTAAGTATAAATTAAGTATTACTTGTTTAGATCGCGAAATACGCACATTATGAATTATTAATTATATTAAAAGTGTATAACAATGAAGTTTGTAAAGAATGCTTATGAAAGGGAGGAGTACACATTGTTTTATAGTTATAGACATTGCAGCAATCTGGCGTATCTTTGCTGCTTCCACGCTCTCCTTTAGGATCTTGCTTCAGCAGCTATTACAAGCACCTGCTGCCTACATTCTTATCTCGGCCGAATCTAAAATCTTCCAGGCGCTCCTGGGATATTTGACTCTCAGTCGGAAATTATATATAATCATCTGTTGAGACTAACACCAAGGGATCTCAGGTAACAAGAACATCATTTATTTTTATATCGTCAACAACTCTACATGCTTGTATTGGTTTAATAATATCATATTATTCACATATCATATCAATAACAAATGCGGTAAAACTAAATAACTTATCAGTACAATAGCTCTCTACTTCGAAGAAAATCTTCTGTTTCAATATACAATAGAAATTATTGAATTAAAAACTTCTTTATGTGGTTTTTGCTATTTGTTTAAGTCGTCAGATCTCCTATGTGTAATAATTGGGTAAAGTCGGCTAATTGAAGTGTTTTTGTATATGGATTCAATTATACCAAAAACTAAAAATCGGACCTGCATATTGTTAGCGAGGGAAAAGTTTATCATGCTTTGTGTAATGGGCTATTATTCAAAATTGTATCTTAATATGAAGCCTTGTTAGAGAGGAGAAAATGGAAAAAATGGTGTCGAAAACCAAATGATAACATGTTTTATGGAAGAAGGGGGCAGGGTGGCCGAGCGGGCTAATACCTGAAACTAAAAACCCGACCTACATACTATAAACGTGGAGAATAATGAGCTATTGTTTATAATTTATATTTCATATAATTTATCTCGCCTTGCTAATGTTTCACTTCTATCGTGTGGTCTAAAGCACATAGTTTTTTTTATTTTGTTTTTTAATATAAATCGGTTATAAGCCTTTTAATAAGAAATTTTTGTTCAGTATGGAGTCACGCATGTAACTCAAACTATAAAAAATCAGGAATGGTACAGAATCTGTGTATGAGAATGATAAATTATTATCTCAGATTCACACGAATAACCAACATGTTAAACGATTTGGAATTTCAGACAGTTTAGCAATCATATACTTCCAGACGGATAATTAAAACAATAGGCAATTACAATAAGCAAGGTTTAATAAGATACAAACACAGACGTACAATACATATTTTACATGAATAAAAACTGATCAAAATAATACTACAACAGATTAATTAACATACGTAACATAAACTATATATTTTTATTTAAATGTATATAGTTTTTATTTTATTATTATTGTTGACTTTATTTATATACTATTTTTTATTTATATTATTATTGTTGTTTTTTAATAAATTTTTCTACTGTTAAATAACAAAGAATAGTACTTAAGTTTATAATTTTTAAGATTATCTTTAGTATGAAATGTTGTCCACCAAAACATGACCGATTTTTATGAACATTTTGGAAATTGTAAATGTCATTGAAATAAACTAATTATTATATTATTGATATCATATTGAATGAATCAGAGATCTAATATAGAGTGCCTTTATACAATATAGAATAATTAAAAAACAAATAAAACTCAATAAAATATTAACTGCTAGCCGGAGACCTTGACTAGGAAGTATTTTTAACAATATACTAAAAACTTTCAATCAACATAACATCAAGCTTAATAATATCACAGAAATTTTACAAAAAATATACACAATACATATTTCAATTTGTTTCCTTGACTATGTGATCCATAAATACAATACATAAAATATAAACGAAACCCTCTTGTATATAAATACATAATATCACATAAATACACAGTCCATTAAAAATATAACTTTGTAGCATTGGAAAAACAAAAACAAAAAAAAAACACCCGAATCACTACAACCCATGAAGGGTCTTGGGTTCAGAACTATTTAGAGAAAGTACTATTTCAAGGCCAACAGTTGTGCAGGGAGGAGATCGGGCCAAGCTCGTGTTTAAATGTCAGATTTCGCCCTTAACAATTATTTAATTAAGGGTGGTACCCACTTTGAAGAAGCTGGGTGTGCTCCAGAATGGTCTCTCTACCCCAGGTTCACCTCATGGCCAATGAAACAGAATAAATAATCTTTCTGCCATCAGGCGGGATTCGAACCTGGGACCTTGAGCATTGGAAGCATAGTACCCTACCACTGAGCTACCCCGCTCCCCCTCCCCCCATTTTTTTTTCTACCCCCCAGGAATTTCTTTATTACAAAATACAATATATATAAATGTTATATATACATAATTTTTCTAATTTCCTTTTATTGCCCAAGGGCATTTTAAGGTAAAAGGGCTATGCACGCTGTATGTGTACTTAACATCTGTGGCCAGAGGCCTTTTATTATACAACTGGGCGTGGAGGGAACCGCTCCCCTTACTTTAACTTTAACTTTATAAAATATAAATATAACGAGATTAACTTACATAATAACAAATAATTGAATTTCTGACTTAAGGAATGCTGTATTCCTAGGCTGTTCTATCATTGTTGACAAGATAAACCAATTTTTATAATTATTTTTCATAATTTATTATTATTTTCAAAACATAATCTAAAATTTAATTTCAATAATCCCCCTCCTGCCCGACATTATTCTTATCGAAAAAAGTTATTTACTAGTATATCATGATTTAAGATTTTGTAGGGATCGCGTAAGTAGAGGTAAATATTTAAAGCGGCTTTATCTAATTTGTTACATTCATTATGATTTATGTATATAAAATAGTATGAATAGAAATATAGAAAATTACAGGCCTTATTTTCATAGTCACTTATGAGATACAACTTTCGGTAAAAAATATTGCCACATAGAAATATAAAATAGTAATGTTGTGAAAGATAGTGATATAAAGATTTTGAGCGAAGGTGAGAATGGAGTCCATTAGTCCCGTCGCGAATGGTCAGTACAATAGGATTGGAAAAATGGTCTCCTTAAACTGTTCTGAAGCAGCGCATTATGTCTGGAGGGAGTTTATTTCAGATAGCTTAATGTAGGACCTCTATTGTATTATATAAGATACTTCCTGTCTAATTTACTGTTACTTTCATAAAACATGATTGGTTTCTCATTATATATTTACATCAGATCAAACCGGTCAAATTTTACGTATGAAATGATGCTACTAATTTATTTTATGCCTGTAATACTATACCGGTAGTTTATGACAAGAAAAGAGAGGAACTTATTTTGATATTTAGATTTTTTTTTTCATCCGTTATAACTCTAATATGGCGTTTTGTTTCAAACCAGTTACATCCAATTTTTCCAAAAAAAAAACTATTTTTCATAAGTTTTTAGCTGAACAGTTTGTTTCAAAACTATCTAGATCTTCCTAAAATCAATACCAAAAGATTTGACTTACCCTCAAAAGTGGTAACATCCAAGATCCACAATTAAACCATTGGAGCAGTCCTATAAAACACCTGTTGTTGTTGGTAGTTAACCTTCTCGTTTTTATAAAAATAGTCAAAGTTTAGCAGTACGTGGTACAGTAGTAGTCGCCTTTTTATTGAATTATTAACATCCGCCTGAAACTTCGTAAATAGTACCATCTCATAGTAACCTACAACTATTTTATTTACGAAAACTCTTGGAATCGGGCCGTTTTCAATCTGAAGGGGAGCAAATTTTGTCTATTTAATTAGGTACTAAAAACTCGTAACTACTCTTTTACTGTCCACTGCTTGCTTCGACCGTAAGATAATTTGATCACAAAATCGAGAAAAAAAGGTGGCCTTTAAAAATATTGAGCCGTTTGACGTGACCTACATCCCCAAATTTTCAAAATAACGAGGTTATATAGGACAAACGGCCCAATAGTTTTTATCAATTTGGCCTATTAATTAAGTAGGCCGCCTTTTTTAATAATTTGGTGATCAAATTATCTTATGATCAAAGAAGAAAGCAAATAGGTATTTACGAGATTTTTGGTACCTAATTAAACAGACCAAGTTTGTCACCCTCCAGATTGAAAACCCAACAATTCCAAGAGTTTTCGTAAATAAAATAGTTGTCTGTTACGATGAGATGAAACTATTTACAAAGTTTCATGCGGATGTTAAATATTCGATAAAAAGGGTTCTGTACCACGGACTATAGAGGGTTCCAGCCTGAAATCCTTGCTTTAAATATTTTCCGTACTTTTAAACTTTCCATTTTACAAAATACAGAAAAAAGCCTGACTGGAAAAGTAGCCGATTGGAAAAGTGCATTGGATATAACTTTACGACCTCTTGGTCAGCGGTACTTTAAATTTCAGCTCTGCGAAAGGTTTATTCTTACAAGAAATAGTAAGAAAATTGATGTCATTGCCATAGGCGAAAAAAAAGGAACATTAAATGTCGTTAAAAAATGAACATTCTAAAACGTGTGAAAAAAAAGGTAAACATTTTTTTTTAAAATCTTTCATTCTAAGAATTTTCCAACTGGTATTCTTGTTTCCTAACAAAAGTTAGATAATCTTAGTGCTCTATTAAAAAAAAAAAAAACATTTTGGGGAAGACTGAAAAGCAATAGATCCTGAATTTCTACCAACAGATCATTGACCAACACAATGTCACCTGTCTAAGATGACAAGCATGAAACTAATAGGAATGTTTGCCAAATTCAAGATATCAATAAAAATTGATATGCATAAAAAATTAAAATTATGTGTACATATAATGTTAAAATTATTATAAGTGGTTTGTTTTGAATTTTTTTTTCAACAATAAAGTAACCACAAATCGATATTTTCTGATCGAATTTAGGTGCATTCAATATACTTTTATATTGAATAGGATTTGATAAAAAAGAAAAATCATAAAAAGTTGTCAATAGTTTATGTTTAAAGTGATTTTTTACCAAAATAACTAAAAAATTGATTGAATCATTTTTGATCAGTCCTACAATTTTTTTGAAAATGGATGTAACCATTTTTTAAACCAAACGCCTCATATAAGCTAAGAAGTTTTTAAGCCCCTCTAGTGTGTTGTTAGGATTTAATTTTGTATTTCCATGTATTTTTCGTAAGTGTTTAACCATTTTATTTTACATAAAATTATAACCTTACTTCCTCAAGAAATAAGTTCTGTGACTATAACAGAATTTCTTTAGGTAGTTACAGTTAAAAAAGAGGTTTATCAATACTCTAAATCTTAAACAAAGACTACATATTTTCTGAAACAGAACGGCCACTAATGTTAGTCGCGAGCCCCACTGAGTTTTGGATACGAATACTTTCGAACGATTGTCGATATTTTATCCACAATCGAGTAAAAAGAATTCCAAATACAAACTCAGTAGTTGCTGTTACAACTACAGTAGTATTATCCAAATATCTGTTTAGTTGTACTTCAAGATTCATTCAGTTGTCAAATTTATGGAATATTAATTTCCTACAATTTGACATGAAGATTAGAACAATACTCAAGCAACCCTAATCCTAATGCTATTGGACTCCAAAGTTTCTAATGGGAGTAGGGTAATCCGTAGGTAACCCGAAACGTCACCAAAATATTTTGTGATAAAAGGTCTAACAGTTTCCAGTACTGCAACATATAATTTAATTATCAGAAAAACAGGAGAAGGAAAAATAAGTTAATCGGAAAAAAGTTACAAAGCTATTATAAGGTGACATCGTTTATTATATTTTATCCTAAAATGTTTGGAAGAGTTCCAGAAGAGTTTTTTTTTAACCCTTTCCACACACAAAATAAATCAAACAGAGAAATGGGAAAAATAAATAATTTTTGCCCTAACTGTTAGCAGGATGAATTAAAGCCATATCGATCGTGTAAACCGGCTAAATAAAGGATGAACCTCCCTTCTCTCTCCTTCTGTTTGCCCTCCCGTCGGCCCCTCTCTTCTCTTGTTAGGCCATTAACGTCCGCGCCGCAAAGAGGCAATCATACACTTAAGGGATGCTATGGATACCTAAAATTATAATTAATCATTACAGAGTTATGAGAAACTTGAAAGGCAAACACTACCTTTGAGGAATCTGGCATGGCAACATGAAAAAGTCAGTTCATTTGAGGTTGTTTACTCTCTGCCTGTAATCATCTCTTTTGGTGTCCTGCGACAATCTCATCGTCTGAAAGAAATGGTAATGCCCAAGATGACTTTTCCTCCAGTGCTGCTCTTTTTGTAAAAAGGAGACGCAAGCAGAGAGAAGCAAGGCCATCAAAATTCTAGTGGATAATTGAGATTGACAAACTTTTGATTCACTCTTATGTAAATTAGATATTTTCTATTATTTTAACATTAATATAACGAGTAATAGAAAATTGTTAAAAGATATTATCAGTTAATGTAGTATATTAACAGGTTCTTTATTCATTTTTTTTCCTCATAAAAATAAAAGATATGTGCTTTTTACAAGTGTATAGTCATGAACAATCTTCATTAATTATTTCCTTCTCGAAATAAACACTCTTAATTTATAGTGTTTTCTTTATCATTTTTTATTTGAAACCTTTTCAAAGATACTTTATCTCATTCTTTAGCATCTATAATTACATAATAATACATTATATTTTTTATAATTATTTCTCAAAGGTCTTTTTGTGTAGCTAAGCCATATCTTCGTCAATTCATGAAATCCAATGATTGAGCTGACGTTTTGTAGGTTTTCTTCTTCTTCAGGTGTAAGAAATAGTTAAACCAACCCGCCCCTTCGCCCGAAATTTCAGAAAAAATAAATAAATAAATAAATGTTAGTTAACAAATAATTTAAACTTGATTTAGTTCAAAGTAGAAGAATAATTGGGATCGGTGAAAAAAATGATTAAATAGCATCAAATTCAATTCACTTGCTTCAAAAAATACTTTTCCTTACGGATACATTAACGTTTTTTGAAATCCATGTTTCCCATTGACCCAGATTTGGTGTGAATTTCAGTAGTGTAATGGGCTGGTATCAACTTTATGAAATTCCATTTAGAAATTATAATTAACGTGATTATAATTGTTAAAAAAATATAATGACAATGGAATGAGTTAAGCAGTAAACTTATGGATAGCGAGTTTATATTTGATGACCCTATACGTAAAGGAAAAAAGTGCATTAAAGAAAAGTACACAGTTACGCCTGATTTGAAAATGTTTCAATCTATCTATTATTTAACAGATATAATTGTTCAGTTAACCTTGTGATGTTACAATCATTTAACCTCCAAACAAATGTTTACTATAAGTTAAAAAATACAAACCAAAGTTTTATTCGAATAACAGATAAACAAATAATAAGCGAAACATTTTTTTTCTTTTTTAGATAATGAATAGTTTATTGATTATTCACTAAAAGTAAAACTGATTGATGTTACTTTATTCACTATCTAATAGCACTAAGCAGTTCGGTGCGGTCGTAAAAGAAAATAATGGAGCTTTAAAGCAACTGCTGAGTCTTCGCATTGGTATTGGAAGACCATTTTTAAACAAGCCGCAGCGAGGAAGACAGTTTAACAATAAAGCAATATTGTCATATCAATTCAATCTTTTATTTAAACAAAAAATAAAACTATTAAAAAAAGAATTTCTTAATACATATTTCGTGCGAGGCTTCTGTGATATTATTAAGTGTAATACCTTTAGTGTATTAGTAATAATACTATCTGACCAGGTCCAACTTCGGCTAACGGTTTTATATTTTAATTGAGTTGTGTCTGGTTTGAGTGTATTCATTATTGTATGGAACTTAATAACAAATCATTACCGTAAGATGGGGTAACTTTGGGACTAGGTGGATAATCATTATATTTTTTGGACAGTGGATAAAATTTAGTTTGTTTTGATTCCCTGGTGGATACACTGTGTTGGTTCAGTCAGCATGGACAGTGCATGTACTGCGCTAATATCTTGCGGCACACCAATCTTGAGGCACAAGCGAAAGTTTTACGAAAACAAGAATTTTGAAAAAGCAATGGAAATGAATAAAACCTAACTGCACAACGAGTGTAGTGAACTAGGGTTTTCAAATTACCGCAAGGCAGTAGCGCAGTACAGGCCTACACAAAGCACATTTCTGCACTGATCCAACTTAGTGTATCCACCACAGAATCACCATAAAACAAATTTTACCCGCTGTCCCCATCTTACGGTAAATCATTATCTATTTATTTTTTGTAGTACCTGTTGTAATCTAAATAAAATTTTTAAAAAACAAACGGGCCATGATATACTTCAAGGGCCAAAGAACATGCTTATAGATATTTTAAAGTCACTACTAAAAATTTGTATGTCAGGACGAAACTAAGTTACAGATTTACAATCCTTACTTTCCAAACTGTGCAAGGATTGAGAAGGGGCACCATACCGGTAGAGAAAACGAAATTAAATCTGCACCTGATAAATTAACACAACTTACAATTATAACCATTTGACCATCAGGAGACAGAAACACAATTGAAATGAGCCTTTCTATTGTTATTAAAAAACGGTTAAATATGATAAGCAGTTCAATCCTTGATGAAACAAAACCTTAAATGATATTTTTTTTTATTATTTATTTATATGATATTTACAACTGTATACAAAAAATATATCTGGTAAATTCGCACATTGGTATAAAGACATGGAACACATGTTGAAAAACTACCCATTGGTAGCACTCTAATAATATGTCTATATTAGAAGATCACGTGGCCATCTTCTTTTCAGACGCCTCGGAGGGTTATCAGGAATCGAATAGGAAGCAAGGTTAGAGACAAGAGGGTTGGGATGGTTATGAAGTTTATTATGGAAGGACAGATATCTGGATTGGGCCAAATCTGATACATAAGGAACATTAAGGTCATTGTGGATAATTTTATTTGTAACAAAGTAAGGAGCATTGAGGATTTTACGAAGGATTTTGGATTGTAAGGATTGGATGCGAGAGGAATTTGAAGGTCTGGTGGAGCCCCATAGCTCAACTCCGTAAGTCCAAATAGGCCTTATTATAGTCATGTAAATGAGTCTTTTATAATTGATTGGAAGGTTCGAGCGTTTGCCTAGTAAGTGTTGAAGTAGTCGGAAACGTCGAGCTGTTTCTTGTCGTTTCAGTCTGGTATGAGGATTCCAAGTTAGACGTTTGTCCAGATGGAGTCTTAGGTAACGGATTTGTTCAACAGGAATAAGTGAGGTGTTGTTAAAGGATACTGAAGGACAGGAAGTCATTGGTTTACGACGAAGGGTGAAGGTAATTTGATGGGATTTATTGGAATTTATTTTAATTCTCCAGTTCTGACACCATTCTTCAAGGTTTGTGATGTGGGATTGAAGGGTTTGGAATGCAATAGATGGGTCGTTATTAACTGATAGGATACATGTGTCATCAGCATATGTGGTGATAACAGTGCCTTAAATGATTTAAAACTCCAAATTAAACGAGAGGAAGAAAAGCAATTGTCTATTAAAACACATAATATTACAAAAAACAAGATAGGTGGGACTATTATAGTTAATATTAAATGTTCATATTTTATTTATTTCCTTATCTTCAATTTATAACCTAGGATTACCAAGCTAAACCAAGGATTACTATATTTGATAATACAGGATTTCACCAACATTGTTTTAGTTTGTTTTAAATAATAGTTTCCACCCTCCTCTGTAGTTGGTTCTGTTCTCCACCCAACTTCTCCCCTAACTACTGTTCCTAAGAGTGATAGTGCCACCAAGTTCAACTTCTGAAACTAAGGCCTTTAACTGAAAATTTCCTTTCAACAATTCCTCTCCATATTTCTTCGGAAGAAAGGTGTATTCTTTCTCTGTCACTATCACGAAGTTCTGAACCCGATCGTTTCGAAACTATTTTTGGATCTACTTGATGCATCCTCTTCCGTCAAAATAAATGTTACAATATTTACTAAACTTTCTTGAGCCTTCCATATTTAGACAATAGGGGTATTCATGAAACCAGCATTAAGTTTTGAAAACCTCTTGCATATGTAAAGTCGAGAAAATTATTAACGAAATGTGTTTTGAATATGGCCGCTAGCACTCTCGATTTGAACGCAGCCTAGTGTCCTGAAAAGTGTTGCTAACTTCGTAAACACACGAAGAAGGTTTTAATGTGTTTGATTCTTTGTTCTTTGTGTACAATATCCACATAAATGGAATGTAAAGACAACTACGATTTCATCTGTTTATTTATCAAGTTCTTTACCTTCTGAATCTTCATAAAACATTTCTAATAAAGCATTTTTAATCAAATAATCCAGAAAATCAGTCTTTTCACTTTGCTTAGTTATTTTAAAAATCTATTAAAACGTTAGTAGATCAATTAAGAACTCACAAACTGTTTTCAGTACAGGCATATCGTTACTATCACTAACAACACTTTAGCAAGTTAGCACAGACAGGTTATTTACCTTTCATTCTAAATTTGTGCTGAATGCTTAGCATGATAGCATATTAGAGATCAAGGTCTCTCCTCCTCTCCCCAAGGTCGATGGCGCAAGAATCTAACCCCTCCCTCTCCCAAGATATTTTATTGCTCACTTTTTTAAAAACAAAGTTAGAGAAAGCAGAATTAATAAAAACCGTAGATCCTACACAATTACAGTAATTTTTAAAACCATTTAAAGGGGACTTTCAAGCTGTTATATTACGTTAAGTTCGGTTTTTCATAAAATCAAGGATACTTCACGATTTTTTTTTTATAACCCCAACTGATTTGAAGGTACCACACTTTCAGAAAAACTTCCATGTTTGATGAGTTTTAAATCTATAATAATTAAGTTGTGCTTTATTAAAGAGTAAGTAGAGATTCATCCTTGATTGAGTTAAAAGATGTAAAAACATATGGGTCGATTCCTAAATTTCCCACACTAATAAGATTTTTACTCAATTGGAAAAAATATAAACTCAACTTGATTAATATATATTTAAAGTTCATCAAACAAGGAAGTTTTTCTAAAAGTGTGGTGTGGTCAGTCCAGTTGAGGGGCTATAAAAAAATCGCTAAGTATTATAGATTTTATGGAAAACCGAACTTACCGTAGTTTAATAGCTTAAGAGTCTCCTTTAAATGGTTTTAAAAAAGACACAAAAAGATTTCATTTAATTTTAATTTAATCTAGTTTACAATGAGGTAAATGGTTGTAGCCTAAATTAAACATTGTTTTAGCTATTGCTTTTTAATCAATATAAAACGTGGTTGACATAAAAATTACAAAATTTAAGGTTCCTGGTTCTCCGTATGTAATCAGACCATGGTTTATGGTATCTTCTTATAAGTTTTAATATCTTCTATCACATATTATTAATTATATGACATTAGTGTCAACCTAAACTTCATATCATTATCATGGAATTCCGCATTGATTGATATGGAATATAATTCTTATAATGGAAATACAATAAGTATAATTTCATTAATATCTCCGTAATCATTTATTTTATCAAAAAAATGTTTAAGGTCATTTTATAGAGATTTTAAAGTACTTTAATATTATATTGAATGATCTTTGAGAAAAACGTCACGGTTTTAGATATATTCCCCCCCCCCACCAAAAAAAAATATATGTATTAGTTTTCTGTTCTTCTCCTCCCCCCATCATAACCCGATTCTTTGGCACTTTTTCCTAGTTATTATGGAGAGGATAATAAAGAATTTCTGAAAGGGACTTTTTAATAGTTATTATGGGGAGGGTAATAAACAATTTCTGAAAAGTTTCATCCTTTATTTTTTAATGTTTGGATTAATACCTTATTTCACTGGACTAAATATGTTTATAAATCAATGGCATAATTTTCGAACATTTATATAAAATAAGACTTCGATAAGCGGAATGCTAATACATATTTAAAATATTGTTTATTTGTAATCAGCCAATAAAATTTAAATAAATGAAAATAGGATAAAAACATGTAAGTTTTTTCTTTCCTGTTAGCAATCCTCTCATGGAGTTTGGCCCGTTCGTCCGGACTCGCCAAGTATATAGAGAGCTTTAGAGAATATTCAACTTAAAGTAGAGTATTTGGAAAATGATTATTATAGCTCTTTTAGAACATCGTAAATAACTATGTGATATCTAAAATTGGCCCCATTTACTTCTCGCTCTACTCAGCCAACGTTTAAATTAATTAGCTAAGACGAGATGAGGGACCTAAACTGTGTAACAAGGAGCCACCACGAGCACATGGCCATAAAGACTCGACTTACGACAATAGGACCCAGAGGAGCGGATGGAAATTGATAAAGCAGACGGGTTTGCTGATTGCACTCAGGGGAGCCGGTTTACGATCATTGTATCGCCGAAGGCTAAGCCATCCGGCCAGCAAATTTATATGGCTCCAAGATTAATAATACACTGACCCAAAATTATGATCGTTATACTTATAATATACCAGTGCAAAGTCACATCTTTTTAGATAAAAATTTATTTAAATCTAATCAATTGTCAATATTGCTTTTATCTAAAGAAAGTCCTTAAGAGATCTGTCTCATTAGCAATACTTTTTTATATTTTATTACATCATTATGAAGATATCGATATTCTTTTATGTATAAAACAACTGAGAAAGAATATGTAAAACTTATCTTTTTGGTTTTATTAAAAATTTATAAACAAACTGCCATAGATAGCTTTCCTTCTCCCCGGAACTTTCAATGCATGAGCTACATCAGACAAAGATGTTGATTCTTATATACCATAGGTGGGGAACCTTTTTAACATTAGAGGCCGCAGTAAGATTAGGCAGTGATAATGGAGGCAAAATAATATTTTATTACCATAGGCCAGTGGTGGCCTCTGCGGTAGGCCGACGATCCTAACCACCTAGAATAGAACATCAATACCACGACCTGTGTGAGCAGGAATTTTCGAAGCTTTATGGATACCAACTAACCAGCGACGAAGAATGTGTGGTCCTCACAGGGTTCGCGGATGACAAGGTTGTTATGGCACTTGAGAAGTAGTGTTGCCCAAACGCAAGACCAAGAACAAGACCGCCTCGGTCTCGTCTTGGTCTTGTGTCAACGAACCTTGGTCTTGGTCTTGGTCTTGCGCACTTAGTCTTGGTCTTGCGCAAGTGTCTTGAAGTTAACTATCAGCTTATTGCTATTTATTAACATGGTATTTCAAATTTTAGAAAAACGCTAAAAAATAACTACAATTAGATGTTTTATAGACGTAAACACTATAAAGTACAACTAAATCAATAAAATTAAAATAAAGAAAGATAGTGATAACCCCCTCCATCCCTCCGATTATATTGAATGAAAGAGCTGTAGAGTAAACACAATTTATACATTGTTTCCAATTATTTTAATTAAAATTCTATTGTGTCCACTTAAAAGACTTTCCTATATGTTTAAAAAAAATACAACTTTAAATGTGTCCGTCCATTAGATAAAATTTTAGATGTTAAAAAATTAGATAAAGAAAAAAAAAATTGAAATAGATTTATTTTCCTAAAAACCGATCCGTCAAATCATTAGGGTAGGATTCCTTAGATGAAACAAGCAATGTAAACAGGCAAGTGAATTAATTAAAATCAGCCAAAAAAAAAAACATATAAAAAACAATATATACTATAACAGCTAAAACTGGTCCGATTCAGATGATTTTTTTGTCAAGAATTTAATGACCTTTCAAAAAAGAGGCTTCAAAACAGGCTCAGAAACGTTTAGATCCGTTTAAAACCGATAGGTGTATAGTTGTGAGTTAGCTTCCCAAAACAATATTCTTTTCATTATAACTTTTTTTCTTGAATTGTCCCGAGAATTCACTAAAAATACGAAAATTTATAAGACTTTAAGTAGAAAATTATAAAAAAGTATCATTAAAATCCGTTAGAGCCGTATAATGTTAATTTTAAACTTCATAAAGCATAAATACATATGTTTATATAATTAATTGATTAATGTTTTTAGCACATATGTTAGATTCACACATAAAAGCTTTTAATAGTAGTTTAGGTACTTAGGGGTTATTATAGGCACTTGGAGATTATGAACAAATGCCGCGCGTCCTTCACGTTCTTTATTTTTCTATTTAGATTTTGATTGAAACGATTCTCCATAACGGACTGCACACAGTGGTACCAAACGGATATAACACTTTTTATGTTCTATTACCAATACCCAAAATTACCAATACCCAATCAGGTCTGAGCTATCCACGGCCAGATTTTGTTGTTGAATTATACGTTGTTGATTTTAATTAAATTATTTAAAAATATGTACAATGAAGCCTGAATTTGGGTAACCAATAATTACAGTTTTTACAGAATTGTTATAAAATATTTGTTAATGTCCATTAAAATGCTTTTCCAATTCTTAGAGGATAGAAGTACGAAAAAAAAAAATTTTCCTCATCGGAAACCGTTTCACAGTTTATGTTATTTTGGAAGTTCCATGGCAATTCTGAGCATTCTTTCCACTACAATTTTTTTTATTCCGTCTATTCTTTGGAAATTGTTCGAAAATCTTCATTGAGATGTGTACATCAATAATTAACAAACAATAGTTGCCACCGTTGACTTGAGACTCTTTGCAATTAATATTTGTCGACGTTTCTCAATTCCTGTTACTCGAAGATTAACGTAAATCATTAATTATATAATTAAATTATTAGTAAATGATAATAACTATTATGACCAGAATAACAATGAATGTCAATGTAGTACTGTGTCATAAGTTATATATCAAATAAAATACAAAAGGAAAATGAAAAATCGGTAGGATGTACAGTAAAAAAATTATCAATTATAAGAATGAAGAACTATAAGGAAAATAAATAACAATTCATAGACGAGAATTGACCGGTATGAGTTAAAGAAAAGCGTTTAAAAAATAAGCTAACATAAAATAATTTCATACTGAATTTTATGTTGAAGTTCTGAATCCTGTTTCATGTACAAGTATAAAAAAAATATATATATATATATTATTTTGCTCGCGGGAAGGCTGATAATATTGATATTTTCTGAAATTTACAATAAAAAATCTATCAATTCGAGAAGCGAGTTTTTCATTAGATGAACCAAATTTATTAAGATAAAAAAAACATAAATTATAATATCTCATTTGAAGTATATAGAATTTTGAAGCTACAACAAGAATTTCTGATGATCGAAAAAAAAAACTGAATTTTATAATAAGATATCTCACGTTATCTACCACAATATCATTTATTTTTGTATTTTCATATATTATTTCTGATAATATATTCATGGCTCACATAATAGTTTTGCTAAAAAACGAAAAAACAAGGAAATCAGAATAAAAATACCGGATTTATAGAATTATAGCTAAAAATATCCAGTTAGGGATGACAATACGGAACTTGTGAAGTTCATATTCTGAGAATAGTAATCCACTTTACTGTCGTTTAGTTCCGCCAAAGAATCCGGTTTTGAAATAGAATTTAGTCTTAACTCTTTGTTGTCATTTACACACATTTGATTATAATATGTCAACATGGTTCCGCTTAAATTTCAAAGAAAAAGGTGTGTAATTAATGAGTGTATCAGAAAGTTCAGTATTTGCAATTTAGCCACTCGATTAAAACTTGGTGGTTAGACATTTTAAAGAATTAACGAATACTGCGAACAGGGGGCCAAACACTGAAATGTCAATGCAAAGAAATAATTTCTTTCGAGTTATGCCGTTGTACATGGATGATTTCACCAGGCTTGTTTCTTAACCCTCCAGCGTTCGTCAATCATTTCGAGCAATTATACTCGCGGTGGACCTTTGAGCTGATAATTCTGAGTGCACATTAAAGAAGTTTTCTCACAAATTAGTTGGCTGAGAAATCATTTTATTTTGAAGAAGGAAGCGTGATAATTGTAACGATTGTATCTATTCATAACCATTTGCAAAACAAAATAGTTACGCTAGTCCAAACAAAAATTACAGATTACTATTCTTTTTTTTTTACATATAAAAAAAGTTTACGTTTATTATGTGCAATTTTATTATGCAAAATACATTATTAAATTTCTAATAAAAAATTTTTAAATTGTAAATTTAAAAAGAAAAATGTTTTCAATGGAATAAACGATTTTATTTTCACGATATAAATTTTAAAATATAATTTAAATTTTTTAATTCATATTTTTTTAACTTGTTTTTCTTCCAGTTTTTCTAAAACGGACATATCTCTATAGCGTGCAATTTTTTATTTCCTGAGAGTGTCACCTTCTTTTGAGGAATTTCATTCTTCTTGGTATTGCAAAAATTTTGTGATCTTGGTCTTGGTCTTGGTCTTGCAAAACTGCAAGACCAAGACCAATTTTGGGCAACACTAGTATAATTGTATTACAGCAATTGAGTTGTAATTGTTTCGTACTTTGATGCATTAAATCCATAATAATATTAAACCGATGACAATGATCAAAGACCAAGCTCGAGATCTAAGAGCAGATCTTTCTTGAAAAGATCTGAAGGCCTTAAAGAAAGACCTTGGTAAGATGGCTGGGTGGGTGGGTTGGATGAGCATCTGATTGGTTACCTCGTCGACCAATGGTAGGAGGTGATGATGATTAAATCACTGCTCACCAAATATGTAACCTGATTATGCCTAACCACCCCCGGAGCATCCAATCAGGGCTCAGTAATTAAGCTCGTCTCCTGGCGAGGATTTCGGATTAAGAAAAATTAATTTATGCCTTCGACGGGGGAGCTCCTCCCAGTTCGGTAGCTGCTCTTTTTTTCCAATTTAACATCATGAAATTTTGAAGATGAGTACCTTATTAGATACCTCAAATTACATTTACATATTGTAATCCACGGATCATATCATCTGTACAACTTTCAAATATTTCTACAATTAGAAACTGTATTTTCTCCTTATAGTTTCTAGAAATACACTAATTATAAAAGGTATAATGAGAAGGAAATACATAAACTTAAATAATAAACTTTCCGTACGCTAAGGAAAATATATTCTGAGATAAAAAAAAAATTTCATGAAAAAAGTCAGTTAAAACAGTTGATGAAACTTAAATAACTGGGACAAGGGCACACCGAGTCTTAGGCCACTGATCAACTCCTTCACCGAACAAGATTGGAGAAATTTTATGTGGTGATTATGGATTCTAAATGATTATATAGAAGTATATAGTGATTATCTTACTAGGGAATACTTTTAATGGAAATAAACCAATGTAGATGTATTATTTACCTGTCAAATTGTCTGCTACTGTATTTTCATATATTATTACTGTCCGACCGTAGAGCTTAATTTTCTACATTCCTTATTAATTTAAGTATAACTGAACATGTGGAATATATCTTAACAAAAGTATTTCGCATTTATATTTATCAAGAAAAGATGTCAGAACATTTAATATCAAATCCAATTGGAGTAATCCTACTACAACATTCAGACCATTGGTAACCTACAAGTAAATAAATCCAGTTCCGGGCAGAAGTGGGAAGTAATCTTGAGTATATCACTTCCTCAACAGACGTCACCAGAAGTGAGTTGCTTAGAATTAGGTCGAATTTGAATTTCCCTAGTGAGTTCTTAGCAAGAGTGGACTCCGGTGATTGACCGGAGCATTGGTCTCCCGAGGGCCTTCCAGTATCACAACACCTCCTTGTCCGTTTCTCCTTTTCTTACTATGGTCTCATTTTCTCAGATTTTTACATTTTGTAATTTATGATACATAATATCTACTATGCAGTGTTATGTAGCTATCATAGATTAAAAATTAGATAATTTACTACACCAAAATAATAGATTTTAGGCTTTAATATATTTTTAAAAACATACATTTAATTTAGTTTTTTTTTCTGTTGGCATTACAGATCTTGTAGATCTTTTGCAGACCTTAATCAGCCTTCTACATTTATTGGCATCTTGGGCTATTTCTTTCCAGTATATTTGCATGCAGTTCTATTGCATCTTTGTTGATTCGATCTATTCATCTGGTTTTTGACCTTCCACGTGGTCATTTGCCTCCAAGGCACATGACCCGCCGCCCATCTTAACATTCTTGCCTTCATATCATGTTAATTGTTAATTGACAAGGTTCTTTAAATAGCTATTCATTGTTCTTTTTCTTCCATGCGTTAGTATTCTGATCCCAGACATCTCCGATTATCGTCCGGATGATTTTTCTCCTTGAAATATTTTAATACTTCGTTCTACAGAGCTAGAACGAAGAGGGAGAGTTTCTTAGCCGTAGATGAGAATTAGCTTTATCATAGCATTGTACACCCTTAATTTGATATTTCTTGAGATTTTTCGGGATTCCAATACCTTTGAATAGAGAAGAAAGCTCAGTTTGCGCGTGTTATCCGCTGATCTATTTCCGAACGTTGATCATTCAATCAGGTTATTGAAGAGCCGAGGTGTTCGACTTTGTCTACTCACGGAAACGATTCTATCCGATTATTGGGGTAATACTTTCGGCTTATTATCATATATTTGGTTTCGTCTTCACTTACTTGCCAATTTGGCCTGCTTCTATTGGTGTCATACTGATTAGTTCTCAGGACTGCAAATAACATCTGCATAACCTAGGATTTTATGATTGTTTTATTCTTATCACTTTCTCCAGCTGTAAGTTGAGCAGCATCGGCGAGAGTCCACCTCCCAGTCGCAAAGTCTGTTCGAACTTTAAAGGTTAAAGATACTTCTTGTATTATGACTCGACATTTGGGGTCATTTCTACACGCCTGTTAGGCGGCCGGACGCAAGTTGAGACACAGCTTGGTGAACGGATGTTGTGAAGCAGGATTAAATACAGGAAATTGGAATTAAATCGACTGTGATGTATTGTTAGTTTTACATTTTTAAATGGGTGAGATTACTGATTCAGATTATGTGGAAGACGGAATTATTAACCCGTTAGTCCATTGAAAAAAAAATCAAGAAGTACTCACTTGAATAAACGAAAGATGCCTTGAGAATCCGTCCTAAAAGACGAATTTTCTGATGATAAATATAAAAATTATTATAGAGTAACCAAAAAATAAGCGCATGGATTTATTTAGAAATCTATAGCTGCTGAAGGATGCAATCCGTTCAACTCTATTGAACGGAATATGAAGAAAATTTTGTTGTATTTTTAACTTGAGAAGTTCATTCATTTACTGTAAATCACCATTTAAATATCTAGAAAGTAATAACGTTTTTTAGTGCAAGAATAAATATATAAACTTACCAGTTTTCAGGTCGATATCTAAGGTAAATTTTTCCCAAATCTTTAATTAATTTCACTTTTAAATAGTCACTATGTGAGGTGTCGTACAAAATTTTCTCCTTCTAATTACTTCAATTCATTTTCTTCTTAATAGTATTAATGTGATCTTACTTCGTGGGTTACCTGGTTTTTAACTGGTGACTATTTAAAAATAAAATTGAAATCGCAGATTTGGGAAGTATCGTACAAAATTGTTTTCCTTCTAATTACATCAATTAATTTTTCTCTTATTAGTGTGAATATGATCTTACCTTCCAATAATCATTCTCCAAGTGACAGAATATTATATTATTCAACAAATAAATAATAACTTTTTCCTACATCATTTAATTCACCTGCGATCCTCAGTTCGGAGTCGCTTGAGAAAAACTGTGGCAGAGACACAACCACCCACAGCTCACAGAGTTTGAGCCTAATCCGACGTTTCCTCATCCTGCGGCCCAACGTTCGCTGTTCCATTCCATTCTAGGTGTCCAGAAATTTACCGTGAGTCGAATCACATCCGCTCACCAAGCAGCGGCTCAACTTGTAACTTGTAAGCCCGGCTTTAACGTCTTGTAAACCAATTATTCCAACTTAACTTAGTTATAATAACTCAATCATTATTTTTTTCACTCTAGGACATATGTCCTAGAGGCATATATATTTTGCCTCAAAACAACACAATTTCAGGAACGACTGAACCAATTTTGATGCTCCTTTTTCTATTTTGTAGGATTTTGACTACTGATGCCTGTCGCAGAAATTGGGTGTTCCATGCGCAATAGCTGCTGCGCAATAAATTAAAAACGTGTTTTTTCTATAGACTGTAGCGCTAAAACGGCTGTAACGATTTTGATGAAACTTTCCTATAATGTTTTAATAATTGTCATCTCAATTTTTGTACATGGATTAAATTCCAGAAAAAAATCATGAAAAAAAGTTATAAAGAAAAGAAAAATGTTTTGAGGCCTAACTCCCTAAGTATATATTCTATGGTAAAATATAAAATAAAACTACAAATCGAAATACTACTGTCCAAATTGTCAAAGAAGTGCAATTTAATAAAATCGCTTTCCGGTATTACTTACGGCTGCGATAGAACTTCCTTGCTGAGGTTATATACATGTCTAATAAGGCCGATTATTGACTACGGATGCGAAATATACGGGGATGCCTCAAAGAAAATATTAAACAAGCTAGATCCAGTACACCATTCAATGATCCGTCGTGCAACCGGAGTCTTCAGGACTAGCCCTATTAACAGTCTACTTTGGGAGGATGATGAATGGCCGCTAGAACTACGCAGACACTTTCTTTTGTTAAAGTTTTTAGGACGCTTAAAAATAACTACAGACTTCTTTGACTTCTCGACGTATAAATTACCAACTCGCCTTGCCAACTACCCGCCACTATAAGTAAGCTATAATGAAAAATAATTAAGTGGAAAGTAACAAACCAACTGTAATATGATAATGAAATAAACATAGTGATAAATAATTATAATTAAAACAATTAATAGATACATTTAAGAATGGGTGATAAATATTCAGGTCGCAGTCTTTTAAAAAAAATTTTTTATTTGTGCCAACGTTTCAACCCAAACATGTGGGTCATCTTCAGAGAGTTAAAAGAGCACTGAATTAAAAAAAATTAATTTTTTTCAAAAGACTGCGTCCTGAATATTTATTACCCACGATATGTAGAACAGTCAACAAGCTTCCTTCAATATATTGAAGAAATAACTAGTTTATAAATTAAATGATACGTACACACTACCAAAGCTGTTCAAATCGAATGCAAACTTGTTCTACTTCTGGACCAAGTTGGAAAAGCACAAAGGATTTTTTTTGGGGGGAAAAATATAAACTAAACCATATTGAGACCAATATTATTAGACCCATATTTTACTTCACATCTAGATTGCCTTAGATTAAAACTCGGATTAGCAATTATCCTTAAAGAGGCAAATGAAACTAAAATAATATATAGAAAATTTAAAAAAAAAAATAAAAGAATTAGTTCTAAAATTCATTCAATTTGAGACCATGTCATCATAAATATGACATCAAATAAATAACATATTAATAATAAATAAAATAATAGATAAATAAAATAATTGTTTGTAATTAGTACATATATAATGACTATGTGAATCGAATTATAAAATAAAAGTAAATAAATTACAAGTTAAAAATGGTGCTGATTAACAATGAATTTTAAGTTATAAAACAACCAAAAATAAATGGTGATAGTAAGATCATATATGATTCAGGATTCTTAACAACAAAAATTATGAAATGTATGAAAGGAATTTATTTGTATGATTAAATCTAAAACAAGTCAAATTTTAATTTATATTGAAATTACAATAGTTACAGTATGTAAAATATTGTTTATATTATTATATTAATGTGGAATCTTGTTGCAGAGATCGGCTTTCGGAAAGTTAGCAGTAGCCTGGGTTTGAAGAACCTGATTGACGGCATCTACAATCTCTCCGTGGTACAACCTAGCGAACCATTCGATGAGATGGTCTTCCAGTTTGTGGATGACGCTACCACCAGTGTCGATGTTGATCCTACCCAAGTCTCCGACTCGGATGTAGTCAAGGTTGGCGGTGCATTGGTCTCCATTCTTGACGAGAGTAGCCTGAGCCTCGATCGAATTGGAGGAAACTGAAGTGTCGACCTTCTGCGTCACCTGGAAGAGATGGTCGGCTTTGAACTCGCAGTTGTCGAAGTGAGCAGAAAGAGTGCCGAGACCGAGGGCCACCCGGAGGGTGATGCGGTTGCCTTCGGTGGCCATGACGACGTCGCCGGTCCTCCGGAGGGTGGCCAGGTTCTCGGCGTACCCTCCCCAGCAGTGTAGGTGCCCCGAGAGCTTGACGAACGTCCACTTGTACTGCCACTCCTCGTTCATGTCCTGGAGCGGCACCACCGCCTTCCCGGCCTGGCTGACGGCCGCGTTGAGGCCTGCCAGTGCCTGGTCGATCACCTCGTTGAGGACCACATCATCGCCCAGGGAGACACCCGCCAAGAACAACAAGCTCAGTAATCGCAGCATGGCTGTTTGGTTACCACGGTGGTCTTCGGCTTCTATATAAAGTAAATCTTATCGTCTGATATAGAAATTTAATTTAGGTAAATAAGAAAAAATATCACGTAATTAAGGAAAGTTTGTGATATTTTTGCACATCAGTTTTCCTGTTAGCTAAGTGTTCAATTGACCTTTGTATCTTAATAAAGTATAATTTTGATTATTTTCCTGTTAATATTTCCTCTAATCATTATCGTTCGTGCCTATTTTAAAAACGTGTATTTTCGATATTCCATCTTATCAGTATTAAAAATATCACGGATAACTTTAATTATTTTAATATTTAAATTATCTATGATACAGTAAAATGAAATAAAGTCAGGCATTACTGTATAGTTAACTCTAGGTTCAAATAGGGGCTGTGAAAAAAATAAAGAAATTATTATTACATAGTAGTAAAATAAGTAAGTAAAATTAAAGCAATTAGGATAAAAAGACCCATCATGTATTTTTTTTTTTCATTACCTCAATTCGAAAGTAGATCTGAAAATGATGATGCCATTAATATGTACATCAACGTATTTTGTCGCATCCTCAACTCAGTTTCAGGTTTATTTATTTTATTAATTGATTAATTAATATCTTTATGGTAATGTAAAATTATATTTGTCACGCCATTGTTGTAGTTTGCTCTAATTTTATATTGAAGTTATGAAAAAAAGAAATTCTTTAATTATTCTAAAAGTATCTGTAATTTTCAGTATATCATTTTATTTTTTAATTTAAATGAAACGTTCATTGAACTGAGATGGACAGTTATTTGATCCAATATATAATGTGTTAATCATTAAGTTTTGTATTCAACTTTCTCTATACAAGAAATGTATAATGTATGATAACGTATTCTTTAATTTGACGAGAAGGATGATTGGATTGATTATTTAAAAGTAAAATAAATAAATATAATTATTTATTTTTACTTTTTTTTTTTTTATTGATCACCTCAACCATCCTTCTCTTCAATTATTTACTACAGTCAACCATCAACCCACAACTAATCAACCAATTTGCGATAATGTAAAGAAATATTCTGTATTTAATTTTTTTATGAAGTGCACCTATTCGTAAATTGCTGTCCTCCAACTCGGTTCTATATGAACTATTAATACTAAAACTATTTAAACTTAAACTATTTTAATAACTAGTCAACCTTTTTTCTTCTAAATAATTCATGAAAAATAAAATAAAATGTATGCAATAATAGGCACCGTAGCTGTTTCATATGCATTTCTAATAAGTGAATTAACTCAACTATACATTCTCATAATAACTTTTAAGAATTTTAATCACCTTAGTGATGACAGTGGTTTCAACATAAAGATAGGTATATTTATTTGGTCACGTCCTATTTATCATGCATTTTTATATTCTCATTAGTTTCCCCAATTTCAATATTTTTTATTAGTAATTATAGTGATGTTTCTAGTGGCAAAATTTATACCTTTATTCACAGTTCTATATTTCAACAGTTAGCTTATTTTTTTTTTTTTAATTTGTAAATATGGTGTGAATGTGCTCTCAGAACTCTATTATAAATGTCCTTTATTGAGACAGATTGTAATATTTTTCAGTAAACAAATAATTTCCAAATAGAAAAAATATTTCAACACTGCAATCACCTACTCTGGAAGTTACTCAAGTTACTCTCTGTATAGATAACTTTTTCTACTAGCAATATCACTAAAATGACATTACTCAAAAATGTTGAAATTGGAGTTAGTAATTCTGCCAACTTAAGGACTTCAAGAGTGAAGTTGAGTGGTTTATAAAAGAAGATGGAGTAACTAGATTTTTATTGTATACCGTCGATATAATAAATAGACTTTTGTAATTTTGATGGTCTTAATGATTTGTTATATGTAAAGTTTAAGCTTTAGCTCCGTTTAAATTGCAATTCAAAGATGTTTTTTATTCAAGAGCTCTAATAACAGTAATGTGCCTTGATTTAAATAAAAAACAAAGATTCTAACCCTTGTATATTTCTTGCTTTCTAATTATTCTACTTTAACTTAGTTGTGATAAATTACAGATAAATTAAAAGCAATTCATGCTGATTACTTTCAGTATAAATTTGTATGGATCAAATTAATGACTATAGTTAAAAATCCTTTCTCAATAGAATTTTTTTTTTTTTTATTTGTTTATTTAGACATACAATATTCTGTCACAGGGACAATAATTATATTGATAAATGAGCACATTCACACCGCATATACAAAAAAAAAATAAAATTAACAAAGTAAAACAATAACTAAATAATAATAAATAAAAACTATATACAATAAAAAAACCTAAATATAAGTAAATTAGAAACATAAAAAATACAATCATACCTATATACAATATATACAATCAGGCGGGGAACCCAAATCCCTGCGCTAGTCTCTCAACCTCCTCACCGGTGCTAAAGCCGATGGAGTTTGAGCGAGAGCGCTTTAGCCACATACACTCATGTCTTGAGTGGAGAATCTGGCCATTGCCAGAACTCCAAAATAAATACTATAAAAGATCTCTGGGCCACTGCCGCTTCAATCTTCGAGGAGGGTTGTAGGGATGAGTGGAACTAGATAGGGATTGGGCTAGGGGATTTGGATGATTGATAAGGTTCTGAAGGAATTTTGAAAAATTTTCAGGGATAAGGTCAAGGACAAATGGGATATTAAGGTCATGATGTAGGGTTTTGTTGGTTACATAGAACGGAGCATCGACTATTGTTCGGAGGACTTTGGATTGAAAGGATTGGATGCGTTTGATGTTAGAGAACTTTGCTGTCCCCCAAAGTTCAAGTCCGTAGGTCCAAATGGGTTTCAGGATTGTCTTGTAGATCAGTAATTTGTTGTCAATTGAAAGTTGAGATTTTCTGGTCAGTAGTCTGTATAATTGGTCGTATCGTCGGTTAAGTTCTTGTCTTTTAAGTCTAGTATGTGGGTTCCACGTTAGTCTTCGGTCTAAGATAAAGCCAAGATACCGGACTGTGTCTGAAAAAGGAAGCTGGATGGAATTAAAGTGGACTGAGGGACAGGATCTGCGGCGGAGTGTGAAGGTAATGTGTTTTGATTTGGATTCGTTTACTTTGATGCGCCATTTATTACACCAGTGCTCAATCATGGAGAGGTGCCTTTGAAGATTTAAAGATGCTATTTCTGGATCTGAGTTGGATGATAGGATGGTGGTGTCATCAGCAAATGTTGCAAGGAAGGTATTGGGATGGACAGAGATATCGGCGGTAAAAAGGATATAAAGGACGGGGCCCAAGACGCTACCTTGAGGAACACCGGCTTCAACTGGGTAGGAGTTCAATCGAATTATGTTTAAGTTTTTAAATTATTTAATTAACTCTAAAACATACAAAAAAAGACAAAATATAATATTTTTATTTCAAATAGATCCTATAACTGCTAGACAAGTAACAAGATATTTTTTTTTTATTTTCAGCTACCAATAGCTTCACATATTGATTTAACAAAAAAAGAGTAATTTTTAAAAGGTATACAATGTTTCATATCTGATGTAACACTCTTCTAGCAGAGGTATTAAAAGAAAAATATTAGCATGTTAGTAATCGGTAACACTTAAACACTTAACCATCAACACTACACAAATTTGAATTTGCGAACACTAAGGAGCCAACAGCCTGCAATTTTTCATTTATTCTTCCTACGATATCCTTATTCATTTGTTCTGAAACTTGTTGGGCTACTTTCAACTGCATCCCATGTGCGATACTCCCTCCAGTAGTCACCGTGATTTTACCAATATTAGTGAAATGGATGTCATCCAACTTCGTGGTACAAACCTCTGCAATCCTCTTGATCGTAACAACTGCCTTTAACATATTCGTTTCAACTGAGGCCTGAACGCGACCATTCCATTTGATGAGGTGGATAGCATTTACTTCACATCGCTCGTATCCAAACTCCAGTGATTCGAGAGATAGAGAAATGTTGAGTACTTTGCCTCCCCCCTGTGTCACTATTTTCACATCGGAAACTCTGTAGAGAGACTCCAGGGATTCTACCACTCCTTTGTTACATCTAATTGTACCTGGCATAAGATGATATTTCCAGTGATAGAATATATTACCGATCGGAATCTGGTTAAGTCCAGTATCGTGAATCGCCTTCTTCAGATTAAGTATAACGTTATCAACGGCCACATTTGTGTCAGTCACAGCTTGGCTTAAAGCGAAGATCAGTAATAAAAGTTGAAGCATTCTGATGTGAACTAATGAATTATCCTACTTGAGTAAGATTTATAGACAAATCTAATCAAAATATTGGTGGTCTAATCACTGTTCTATTTATTTAACTAGTTCAATGAAACAAAATTCTTCGAATAAGCAATTAACCCTTCATTTCATAAATGGATTCCATTTATCAATAGATAAATAACATAACAAGTATTTGAACTGATAAATGTACATTACATCAATACGTTTTACATTACTCGTTAAGAAATAGTTGTAGAGATCCTTTGTAGCATTATATAGAGGGTGTCCCGTAAGTAGAGGGAAGTTTTGTATAGGACGATAGCAGACCACAAGAGCTACAAAAACTTTTTCTCGGGGATTCACTAAATATACGAAAATATTATTTTGGATACTTAGAGATTATGAACGAGTGCCGCACGTCCTTCACATTCTTTAGTTTTCTATTTAGATTTTGATTGAAAACTTTTTCCATAACGGACTGCACACAGTGGAACCAAATGGGCATGACACTTTTCCTCTTGATTATAACTACCAATACACAATCAGGTTTAAGCTATCCAAAGCCAGATTTTCTGGTTGTTCAATTGTATGTAGTTGAATTAAATTAAAGTAATGAAAAATATGTACAATAGGGGCTGAATTTGGCTAATCAATAATTTCAGGTTTCACTGAATTGTTATAAAAATTTTGTTGATGTCGACTAAAATAATTTTCCACTTTTTAGAGGGCAGACAATTGAGCAAAAACAAAACGCATTTAGTTTGCTCATCGGAAACCATTGAAGGTAATTTTGGAAGTTCCATGGTAATTCTGTGCATCCCCATGCACATGATAATTCTACTGCAAATTTTTCGATTCCATCCATTCTTTGAAAATTTTTCGAAAACATTTATTGAGATGTCTATATCAATAATTAACAAACAATAGTTGCCTCCGTTGACTTGAGACTCTTTGCAATTAATATTTGTCGTCGTTTCTCAATACCTGTTACGCGGAGGTAAACATGATAATAACCAGAGGTGCCCACAGAGGGGTTATATGCCGCAAGTTTTCCCATCAGATTTTTTTAGGACAAATTATGTTTTCAATTTTAAGAGGACATTTAAACCAGGAAACAAACAAAAAAAAAGGCACTAAGATTAGCGTGTATATAAAGAAATATCTAAGGGCGCTGCATACTTGGAAAAGCGGCAGATATGATTTTATCTTAAGTACTCAACACAAGCAGAGCATTGCCTTCCGTAAATCCAGTTTCAGCATTAACTCAAAGGGCGCCGCTTGTCTGAAACATCGGTATGCGGTATCTTCATTGTATTGTATTTTGTGTTTATAATAAATACAACCAATGCCTTATCTTTGATTATAAGAGACAGAAACAAATTTAAAATAATGTAGCAACAAAATAATAACTTATTAAATGTTATCATCAGTGACGAACTAATTAGGAAATAAAAACTAATTTTTCCATCTTCAAATTGATTGCTCCTCTCCCTCCCCATTTCAAAATAATGTACTCCCTTTTGACAACGCTTTCGCAATTATTTCAGATGAAATTCTCATTAAAATGGAAAAATATTTTAAAACAAAATAATAATGAATTCCTGGCATGGGCATACGCAGAGGAGGGCAGGGGTGTCTCCTCTAAATATTACTGATGCTACTTGTTGATTGTATTTGCCTCATGTATTGTCTCTTTAATATTCCGAATAAACAAACCAATATTATAGAGTTTGGTGATAGTGATTGGTGATAACGTATTGGTTCTCCAAGGTATTGTGTTTAGACTTGTGACTGGTGTATATAGACGTATTTTGTTATTGTTCGTGTTCTAAGGTTTTCCATTTTATTGTTCATTATGTTTTCTTGTTCTTTTTTTTTTTAGTTTTCATTTGTAAATAAGTTTTTAGTTTTAAGTAAGGTTAAGTGGAACTACGAGTTCGTCATCTTCTCGTAGTTGAAGTCTTTCTAGACTTAAATCGTTCGTACGAGAACTAAAACTTATAACATAGAACTTGTATACACGTTTCATTGGACAATAATAGAAAGATAACCTTCATTTAATAAACGTAGCTAGTTAACCTCTAAACTGTTGTGTACTATAAATTGAAATCATTTTTGTAGTGTTTACTACTTTCTTACAGTATGGTTGACCCAATTGTAATTGATATGGAAGAGGAGAGTTCCCAAAAGGTTTCCAAGCGAAATGCCAAACGGGCAAGAAAGGGTTCTCTTGATTTGGAGGCAATTTCGGAGGAGGCTGCAGCTAAAAGTTTACTGCATAAGGGTTTATGTTCAACGGGCAGATAATGGGTTGAATATCAAGGTACAAAATTATATAAATAGAAAAATTCTAACCTTGATATATATAATTGAAAAACTAGATGACAAAAGTAAAAAGGCACACATAAATGAAGACGTTTCTGAGCTTATCCAAAAAGCGGTTCATGAGTCACTTACGACTCCTAGTATTCATGAGATGATTGCTCGACTTGTAATAGAAAAAACGGTGCCCAAAATTATTGAGGGACTTACAGCAGCTCGAGTGGAACCACAATCACAAATCATAGCCAAAGCCGGTCCTTCAAGAGAAGCGCAAGCAGATATCAGAGAAGCAAGCCCGGCTGGACCCTCAGCGGAAACTATCTTACAATGTACAAGAAATGTGATTGTATGGCCAACCAGGAGATACCAACTCCTGGAACACGGTCTGAGGGTCCAATCGAACGGACAGAAGATGCGTCAAGCTGGCTGAATTTATTGCTAGAAACCAATTGGTGGTGATAAATGACCTTCTTTGGAGGTAGAGGTCAGAGCTGGATAGATATTACTCTGGCCTCACCAACGCTATCTCGACACATCTTCGATTGCACACTCAGATCAGAGACGAGTTCGGACCCACAACACAAACCATTTGGCTTGGTAGATGATCCAGGATGTTCCTATGGCAAGGGCTATATGACCAGAAGAAGTAAGTGGATTGTTTTTCGATACATGATGGAGGGTGAAATGGTCGACAAAGACGTTGAAGTTGAAGATTCAGAAAACACCGATGACCTAGACTACAGGGTGTCAAGGATTACTGATGCCATTCGTGATGCCGCCGAGAACTGCCTCCAGCACAATAAGACGAGGGCTCGACCTGTCCCGTGGTGGACACCGGCCTTAACAGCTATAAAGATAGATCTCTACAAGGCTCAGCGGTCGTAACAGAGGTGCAGATGCGACGAGAGGCGCACTGCACTTCGTAACGAGTTTAAGTCCATGCCAGGATATACGGGAATGAGGTTCGTTCGCGAAAGCGTAAGTCTTGGGACGATTTTATCATCGAAGAATCTTCAAAGAATCCTTGGGGTATTCCGTACATGGTGGCTCTGGTCAAGTTGACTCCGCTGCAAATTATAGCGGCGATGAGGCATGAAGATGTCTATGCCACCACCTTAGAGGAGGCCGCTAATTTCTTCGTCAAAGCGACTTACCCTAAGAACGACCCAACTCAAGACTCCCAAGAGGATCATTTTGTGAGACATACCGCGGTATAATCGGCAAGCACGGACTCTTGCTCACCATGGGACGCAGATGATATTCGTATTGCCGTGGGTAGGAAAAAAAATGGACACACTCGGTGCTATAAATGCAGCGATCCTAAAGAACGGTATCCTCTATATTGAAGAGCAACTTTTAGGAATCATTAATGATTGTTTAGATAGAGGATACTTGCCAAGGAAATGGAAGATCGCTGATTTGAGACTCCTCTACAAGGGAGGAGGCAGGGATAAACAACTCCCTAAGTCATACAGACGAATTTGTCTCCTCCCTGTGATGATTAAGGTCATGGAGTCACGGAGATGAGGACCACCATCAAGAAGAACGCCGGAGGCGGGGTGCATATTCCCCCTCCCTCCCCCAATGTTGATGGTGTAAGAACCAACCTCTACCCTTCTCCCAAGATATTTTATTGCTCACCTTTTCTAAAAAATAGATCAAAGGAAGTAGAATTAGAAAAATCTTAGATCATATATAATTACATTTGCTGAGATCTGTTCCACGTTTTCCTCTTGTCCCTTATTCTTAAACTTTTCATTCCAAAAATTCATAACCCCGTTGAAATTTGCCCCCCCCTCTCTCAAAAACCGTTCAAAATATACCCCCTCAAAAATTTTGATGGCGCAACTTGCGCTATAAAACTTCCTTCTGAGCACCCCTAAACGGCCTCCCTTGTTCAGATGTCACCGAAGATAAAAACTTTTAAACTGTTTCATTTGCAGTAGTTTGTTGTTATGAATTCATACATAACACCCCACAGCTGCAGACGCCCGTATAGTCCATTAGGGAAGGCAGGGCGGAATATATATAAGTATAGATAAGTGAAAGTAATAAAGAAGTTATTTAATAACACAAAAAAGATAAAATTATTTAGTACTTTTATTCCAAATATGCAAAAAGTTCTTATAACTACACATGTGACAATATAATTTTTCTTATTTTCAGTTATAAATAGCTTCACATATTGATTTTACAAAAAAAAAAAAAAAGTCCGTTTTTAAAAGATATATTTTATATATATATATATATATATATATAATATATATATATATATATACATATCTTTTTTGATGTAACATTCTCCAAGCAGAAGTGTAAAAAGTGAATGATAAGCTGCACGTGTTAGCACTCAATCGAAAATACTACACAAATGTGAATTTTCAAAGACTAATGAGCCAATAACCTGCAATCTTTGATTTATTATTTCTAAAATATACCTATGCAATTTTTCTGCAACTATCCTCTTCAGTACATACTTCTGCATCTTATGTGCCATAACTCCTCCAGTACGCACCGTGAAATTACCAATATTAATGAAATGAATGTCATCCAACTCCGTGGTACAAAACTGTCCATTCTTCTTTATTATAACAACTGCATTCAACAAATTCGTTTCAACTGAGGCCCGAACACGACCATTCCATTTGATGAGTTGCAGAAAATTAGCTTCACAACGTTCGTATCCTAACTCAAATGTTTCAAAGGAAAGCGTAATGTTGAGTACTTTGTTTTCTTTAAATTTTCCTACTTTCACATTGTCGACTCTGTAAAGAGAATCCAGTGATCCTGTCCATCCTCTCCTGCAAAACATTACACCAGGCAAGAAATGATATCTCCAGTGATATAATACATTTTTGATTGGAATCTGGTCCATTCCAATATCGACAAACGTCTTCTTCATAGTGGATAAAACTCGGTCAACGGCCAAATTTACGTCTGCTACAACTTGACTTAAGGCTAACGCCAGTAATAAAAGACGGAGCATTGTGTTGTGAACTAACAAAAATGTCCTACTTGGGTAGATATATAGCCAGTTTCTAATCAAAATATTGGTGGTCTAATCAGTATTCGTATTAAGCTACCTCAATGAAAAACGATTCCTCTCATAAGCAATTAATCCTCTATTTCTTAAATGGATTCTATTTCATTAAATCCATTTATCAAAAGACAAATAACATATAACATATCGGTTTCTAAGGTCAAATGTTTGAATTGATAAATTATATTACACTACATATTAAGAAACAGTAGTAATCATCTTAGTTCCACCATATATATACCTTTATTCAGTAATGATTTATTCTCGATCCTTCCCTTTTTTTTCTAGTAAAATTTTAGTAACTCAAATATATTATTAAAAAGGTTTCAACTCTACTTTTATTTCAACTATTATCATAAGATCGTATGAATAATTCAATTATAAATTTACTTTGGTCGATTCAGCCTGAGATTCCTTACATTCAGCCCTAGAAATTTATCATTAAAGTCTAAATTCTAACGTCCTATTTACAAAATTATATTTACAATTAATTTTGTACAATTTATTTACAAGTATCCAGAATGGGTAACCTAGTGACGGTTTCGCCAGGACCCATTAGCTCGTCAACGGAAGGGACGCTAAATTAAAAACCCTTTTTGCCCCCTGGAATGTTGATTCGTTATCAAACTCTGACATAGTTCCAAATAATATAACGCTTTGATCAATTAATGTGTAACGATTAGTTCTATCCGATAATATAAAATATTTGCCATTTAATAAATATTAAATTTCAGACTTGAATAATAGTTAAATTAGTGTAACAGTGTCAGAATCTAAGGCAATGCTTCTAATAGAATATTTGCATCCCATAACAGATAAAAACCACTGCATTTGGAGCAACAAAAGAGAATTTCTGATGGTGTAGAAAAACGACAAAACTTTGAGTAAGTTACCATATTACATTTTTAAAACATATAATAAATATACCAGAAAGAATAAAAACATTGAAAATACAAAATAAGTTTAGTATTTTGAGAGAAAAAAAACAATTTTTGTTTGCCAAAAGCTATGCTAGTTGATCTATAATGAAATGAAATGAAATGAAAAAATAATTTTATTCTGGGACTACTGTCCCCTAAGAATAATAACAGAGTTACAAATTTATGTATCTTAGTCTGACATAATAAAAATACCAACTAATTTATTGTTAATTGTTATTTCATTGTGCAATGGATTGAAATTAAAAATTGTATAGATGCAAGTAATTTTACATGTTAGAGGAAGTTTGAATGTGGAGTAGGTGTTGGAACAGGAGTTGTTTGAAGGAATTTGTGGATGAGGATTGACGCATGGAGGTAGGAAGTGAGTTTCATAAGGAAGCAGCACGAATGAGGAAGGATTTGCTGAAGGAGGAAGTTTTATGGGAGGGAATATATAAGTCTATAGGTTGAGACCTAGTATTGGGAAAGTGGATAGAGGAGCGCAGAGTAAGGAGTTCCAGGATGTAGGATGAAGGTTTTTAGTTCTGAAGACTTGGAAAAGGAAAACGCCAAGAAGGAATTGTCGTCGGGAGTAGGATAAAGCCACTTCAACTCGGTGTACCATAGTGAAACATGTGAGCGCCTGGGGATCCCGAAAATGTATCTTATGAAACAATTCATGAGTCTTTTTAGTCTCATTTCCAGCCTGGCAGATAGCCCTCCATACACCAAGCAGCCGTAGTCGAAGTGGGGGAATACAAGGGAGGTTACAAGGAGCTGTCTCGTTTTTAGAGGAATACAATCACGGAATCTTAGGAGTTGTTTAAGGGCAGTTATGGATTTTCGGGTAATCTGGGAGATATGATTATCCCAGGAGAGGTTTTGGTCAAAGGTTACTCTGGTCGAAGGTTTTTGACTGTAGGGAAAAAATGGATGGGATGGTTATTGAGGTAAAGTAGAGGAAAGTAAGGAAGGGAGCTGATGAGATGTCTGGACCCGATGATAATAGCCTTGGTTTTATCTGCATTCAGCTTTAATTCATTTATTTCTGCCCATCTGTTGATGCAGTCGATGTCCTCTTGTAGCCTCCGGGCAGCCTCAGGCATCTCAGAAGGTTTGAATGATTGGTATATTTGGAAATCAGCGGCATATATGTGGTAATTGGAGTGTTGAATGGCGTTAGGAAGGTCAATAATATAGATGGAGAAAAGGGTCGGGGAGAGTGAGGAACCCTGAGGAACACGCGTTAATTGAAGTGATGATGGTGGAGGTTTATTCGGTATTGTAACTGTCAGAGATCGATTGGATAAGAAGGATAGGAACCATTTTAGGACGCTATTTGACATGGGCAGGCTTTGGAGTTTAGAAAGAAGGGTCTCATGATTAACGGAAGCAAACGCCTTGGAAAAGTCAAAAAGAATTAGGATGGAGATTTTCTGTTTATCGATGGCGGATTGGAGGTAATTGGGTAATCCTTAGCGAGGCAGACTGGGTGGAATACTGGGATCGGAAACCAGAATGTAAGGGATTGAGGAGATGGTTTTGCTCGAGAAAACTGTTCAACTGAGAGTGATCTAATCTTTCTAGAGGCTTGGATTGGTTGGATAGGATGGATATAATATACTTTACTTTCAGAATTTTATCCCATTGCATTTAAGGATTAAGAAGGCACTCTATGGATACTGCACAGATCCCAGAATAATTTTCATAGGATCTATCCTCATTAGAAATTACAGAATTAATAAGTCTTCTAAGACAACAGAACTAGAACCCGGGCTTCAGAGGAAAGAGATCAACCTTTTATTACTTTCACTGACGTATATATGACGTATATAGTAAGTGTAAGTATTGCGATCGTGGAAATTTTTGAATCAGAGTTTTAGACGGAAACACACGTTTTGAGGTACCCCGACTTCAAATAACCAAGTCCCAAAAAATGGTCTGTGTGTGTGTGTGTGTATGTGAACACTAGCTCGAAAACGAAAAGTCGTACGAAACTGATATTACGTATTTAAGATAGGTATATGCCTTAGCAACTTTTTCCTTAAAATCGGTTAACCGGAAGTGCCACTTTATAACAAAGCTGAAACACATTTTTATGATTTTTCCAAAAACGGTTCTAACGATTTTGATTAAAGTTGACGTATCATTGTATATTACAGTGGTCTTTAATATCAATTAAATCTTATCCCCATTGATGTCACTTGACAGCACTTAAATGCCCAATGTTCACATACGTCTCCCTCTAAAGTTCCTTTAATATGATTTATTAAAAAAAAAATAATCATCTAAAGTTATCCAGAGTTACAAAAAAATGCTAAATATTACTTTTGATAGTATTTGATAATTGAATAAAGGAGAACAAAATAAAAATGCTTATCCGGGTCGAAAATGAATCTCCGGAAGTATCAGTCAGAAGGTATACGTATAATATACCGTTAGAAAGCGAAGAGTTTTAGGAAAAACAATATATAATATAGAAAGTTGTAGAAGGTAAAGGCGAGTGCCGAAAACAATATAAATAATAATGCCAGAAAGCTAACATTATTTAACGTAAATCTTATGTTTCCAAGGAAATTAAATGAAATTTTCTTGTTATACGCAAACTTTTAAATGTTTTTCTAAGATTGAAAAGAAAGTATTTAAAATTCACCGAGTCAAGCAAATGTAGTTGTTTAAAATACTATTTCATTGTACTTGTGTGAAAGAAGAAGTGAAATATAAAAATATTTCATGGATATGTTTTTAAGCTTAAATGTATTTACTATAGTGCATTAACTCTAGATAAGATATTATGTTTAAATAAAGTATCTATCGGCCTTTTATTCCAAAAAATCATCAAGTAACCTTTTAGAAAATTAAATTAGTGAATAATTTGATTAACTTTCTTTTTGTGAAATCCAAACATTATCCACTTACAAATAGTGTGACAACTTTTGACCTATAGGCAATGAAAATCATGTAATTTTGTTTTGGTAAACTTTACAATGGAAAATAACAGGTTAATAACTAATAGTCCTTCGATCCATAATCATTTATAGGTTAAATATTCAGATATACTTCCAAACCATTTTAATAGATAACGATATTATATATATATATATATATATATATATATATATATATAGATAACTAGTATTTTAAGAAATGTAAAAAAAAAAAAACACATAACATGGTCAATAGTGAAATAATACATTGTTTTTTGTGTCATTTACACACTTTTTTGCACTTGTTTGATCCATTTTTTCGATGGCTTAATAGATAGATTGAAATAGGTAGCAGGAAAAACTCTTGGGCCAACGCATTCCAATTTTATGTCATGTCGCCCCGTACATAATACGTTGTACCATCTCGAAAAGTTTTTAAATATTGGTCAGATTTTAATAAATCAAATTCCTACAAAGTAGTCTGAAACTATTTGGTTCTCAAATTCGTGAAATTTCTGAAATGATGTCAGATTTTATCAAATTACAATTATCTGAAATAATGTCAGATTTTATCATACCTACCAAGTGGTAAAAAACTATTCCAACCATTTTTGCCTGATGCTGACCACACATTTTTTGGTAAATTTTTCCAACTTACATGCCAGATTCGTGAAAAGCTTCAAAATTAATTTTTCAGATTTTATAAAATTATTATGCTCTGAAAGTATTCTAACAGATTTTTTCCTGCTGCTGGCCACGTAATTTCTGGGACTTTTTGAGATTTTTAAAGTTGTCAGATTCGTATAAAGCTTCCAAAATTTTGTCTAACTTTATTAAATCCAGTAGGTTTTTTTCCTACTGCTGATCGCGTAATTTTTGGTAGTTATTGTGATTTTGAAAATACTACCTAATACAAACGCTTCCAGCGGTCTAAATCGAGGGGTTTTGTCATTAGGGTTGTCATCACACTGTTTTCATTTTAAAAACCTTTTGCCGCTTATCACGTGGTTAAATCTTCAGTAGTCCCAGACTATTAGTAGTCTCAGATGATATTTTATTTAGTGGATATAAATATTAAAGTAAATCATTAAATACAAATTCTTCAAGACGGCCAAACGAATTAAGAAAAATAAAGTTATTACAGCTTTGCATGTTTTTTGTTGTTTTTATCTTTATTTACCTGTCTATAATTGAATGTCCTTACAGTTGATTCAATTAGTAGACAATCAATCTATCATTTTTCTAGATCTAATTATTATAATGGATTTCTTTTGATTTATGATTATGAATTTCTCAGAAACCAATTAAAGATATCTTCAATCAACGAAACACTCCAAACCTTTCAAGGACACGCTTTATTACCTATCATAATGGCATAACGTCATACTTCTAGATCTATACAACATTAGACGAGCATTATTTCCCGTTTATTGGAAAAATGTATTTATGATAAATAAAATTTGAAAGGGGCACATGCACCTGACGAATTAGTTATCCATTCTTAGTAGATTAGTACATTGAATTTCAACAGTTTCCATACTTCTAATTGTTAATTAACGAAATCAAACAAAACAAAGCTTTCCACTTACTTATTTTTTTTTCTTATCTAGATACATAAGTTTAACATATACAGGATTCTCCAATAGAAAGAAGCCGATAAAAAATAAACAAATTATTATATAGTATAACGATACTAAAAAACATGTACAAAAAATAAAATTTATAACTTTAAGAGTTTTAAAACTTTTATATTATTTTTCTTGGATATAATAGACATTTTCACTGTATCAAAGACCCCTAGTGGAAGATGGAAAATTTTGTACACAATAAAGTACTTCAAAATAGAATAGAATAGAAAAATAATTTTATTCTGGGACGAAGTCTCTTCAGAATAACAAAAAAGTACAGAAATTAAAATTTTATATCTGGCCAGATAAAAACAAACATAAGAAGTTAAGATAAAGATAAATCAATAAAAAAAAAGAAAGAAAAAAAAATTCGTTATACATACTATATACAGAATAAAATACAAAAATCTATATACAAAACTCTTGTAACCATACTAAGATATTTAAAACTATGTACAATTTTAAAATATAAATAAACCCTTTTAGAAAAAATAAAAAATACAGAAAAAATAAATGTAAATGCTTCTTAACAGTAAAATCTGTGTTTCTGTTGAAAAAAAAAAAGAAAAAGAAAAATACATTTACAACAAAAATTGCTCCAAACCATATAATTGCCGTTGTTTGAGAAAGATGAAAACATTTCAAGATTGAATTTATTTATTTGACTTCGTTCATCGTTAGATTTATAATTAAAATTTTTTTGTTTTGATGATTCCGATAAGTCGTTGAAAACAGAACAGTATTTGGTATCAATAAATTAGGAAATTCATGATATTGGTGTGATGTTCAGATTGATATTATATCATTATTTTTTGTCTATTAATTTTATTAATAAGTTCAAATTTGATTTGCTTGCTTGTTTGTTTGATGGGATTTACACTTTTCTGTTTATTTTAACCCTAATAATGACAGTCCTTGTTAATCAATCGAAAAACCACAGTTCGTACTTTGAATAATGACTTAAACATTTTTTTTTTGGATTTCCAGACAATTTTTTAAAACGTTTACTTAATATGTGCCTGTACGTATTTTAATAAAATATTTAAATGTATTTGATAAATGTTTTCAAGATCAAACTACAATAGTTGGAATGAGAATTCCATAATTATTATTGGAGAGGGTCAACGATAGAGTCAACTTCGGATAAAAACGGTTGAGAAAATGTATGTACTAAATTGAAAGAGCCAGAAACCTTGTTATTCCCCTTTCCATTAAAAATCTAATTCCTTAGTCCCTACTGGTAACTAACCCCTCCAACAGGACAAGGCAATTAAACAATTAAACGAAATTGATGAATGTTACGACTGCCGAGCAAATATAATGAATCAACCCAATTTTGATCGGACGTCTGAGTGATTTCAGAATCCCGGACTACAATATCTATTATTTTTTATTTTATTGTTACTCTTATTTTAAATTATTCTTATTATTTTATTCTTATTTTAAAATCATCATCATTAAAATCATTAGACTTGGCGTTCTATATAAAAACTATTTTTAGACCCACTCACCCTTTAAAAAACACACTTGTTGTACCAACAACAGTTTTCGTAAACTCACCACTTAATTATCTTTATCAGAAAGGTGCTTAATACACATCAAAGACTTTGGCCTCGCACATTTTCCTTCAATTCTAGAAGTACGACAATTGCAAACAGAGCCCTAGCTGTTACCAATTCTAAAAATACATAAAGTAAAATGTAACAAGGCCCTTGCTTTAAAGCTAGGATTGGCAGAATTCACGGACTTCCAAATGAAACATTCCAATTGGGAATATCTTTTCACCGATGGGTCAAAAACTCAAGATGGAGTCGGTGCGGCCACTGTTTCTGATAATGTGGAAATGTTTTCATAACCCCATCATTGCACTTCCTACCATGCCGAATTGTTTGCAATAAATCGTGCCGTTTGTAGTCTTAACTGCAATAAACAGCAAATTTATATTTGTACAGATTCGGAATCTGTCCTCAAAGCTATTAAAAATTCGTTTTCAACAAACTCATTAGTCACAGACAAGGTTAGGCACATAAAAACATTGGAGGGTGTAGGATGTAAGATACAATTTTTGTGGTTACCGGGTCACTCAGGTATTAAAGGTAATGAGCTAGCCGATATCGTGGTAAAACAAGCAATTACAGAAGGAACTCCAGTAGGGGATGCTTTTCAAAAAGAAGTAATAGCTTTGGTAAAGAGAAAGGCTCTGGAAAAATGGCAGGGTCTCTGGCATGTGTTAAGAGACAATAAGTTGAGAGTGATCGAGCCCTCTGTAGTTCCCAATCGAGCGGACCTTCAGATAAATATAATAGAAGAAATAAAACTGACAAGGCTCCGAATCGGCCACTCACTGCTAACTCATGAGCACCTGATGACAAAGGGGACGCCCCCTCAGTGTCGGTGCCCCCATTGACGCCCCCTCGCTGCGGGGTCAATTTAACAGTCAGGTACATTTTGACTGAATCTTATGGATATTAAACACAACGGAATGAAGTTGAATTGGAAGATGATATAACTGAAATTTTGAAAAATACCACCAAATTGGCAACAAAAAATCTTTACATTCCTTTAAATAACGCACTTATACAGCAAAATTTAAAATCTGCTGACTCTTTTTAATATTTTATACTTTCAATTTATTGTTAAGTTTAATTTCATCTGATGTAAAATAAATATTTTGTAAGGGCTAAAATGACCCGTAAGAGGTTGAGGAGGCCCGCCATTGTCATAAATAAATAAATCATTATCATTAGGAAATTATTCCACAGTGTCTTACAACGAAAAAACAATAACGAGAGAAATATTAAAAAAAAAAAAAGTCGTCCCAATTAAAATTATTAGGCAAAAAATTAAAATAAAACCATGATCTCAAATTTTTATGATTTTTTATTTATTTGTTCCATATTCAATCACTTGAAAATACGTCAAATGTTATTTAAATATTGAAGAATTAAATTTAATAAAGGCAATATTATTTAAGAAATGAAATCAGCACGGGAATTTTGGAATACGTATCATTATCGTTGAAAATTAAATTTTAACAAAACTGAAGTCAGTTTATTTTCAAATTTGTTTTGACTGTAAATGTTTCGAAATTGTATTTGATTTATAAATATAATGTGATGTAACTTAATTGCTATTAAGTATAGATTTATAAATATATATTTTTCTAAAACAACGTACGTTAAATAATTTGTTCAATTAAAGATGGAAATAAATATTATTTTAAATATTTGTTCACTTAAAATTTTAATTTAACGCTACGTTGTTGGTTTTATACAATAGTTAAGTAAAAAATGTTTGAAAATTTCTTGATGGCTAGATTATCTGATATGGTCAAAACGTTAAGGAAGTAATGACTAAAAAAATAACAGATAATACAGCAGCATAGAGGCCATTTCAAGGATTAATTATTGGTATTTAGTTATTTAATTTTTAATAATAATTAGTTTACTTGCTTGATTTATTTCATACGAATAGACCTGCCAAAGAGAAAACAATAATATTATATAGCAAAAAATCAATATTAACAAAATATTCCATTTACATTTAATATTATATGATCAATGGAAACTATATAATTATATGTTCTTTAATACATATAAGGAACAAATTATTATTTATTAGATTTATTGAAAGATTTTTTTTTTTTTGTCCAAATAACTAAAATCTATTAAAATAGATCTAGTTGAAGCACGGAAAGAAGAAAACAGTTATTTTTGTACAGTACTATTTAACTGATTATACAATAGAAAATACAAGATCAAAACTATTGTAAATTAACAAAAGTTGAAATTTTACAGTCTACTTTTGAAAATAAGTATAATTTTTATTTATTTAATTTGATTTATTAAAATCATTTTGAAGGTAAATTGTAATTTCTATATGAATATAAAGTTCACAAACGGGTAATTGAATGATATTTTTGGTCATCAATCAGATGACCAGCTTACCGAAAGCTAGGATCGTTGACTATCCAAATTTATTTACAGTACCCATCACTCTATTATTGATATTTATATATATACAATGAAAATCAACATTAGAAGAGCGAAATCAAAACGGCATAGATTTCTGACTTGGACCATAGTTTTGAAGTATAATTCCTAAGCAGGTAAATTGTTTACATTTCAATGTTTTTTTCCCAATTCCATTACCTCAATTATTCATTTGTTCTCTCTTCCATAACAAAATATTTTTATTACGGATTATTTTTAGTGCTGGATTAATGGATATCGCGCAAAAACGTTTGAAGGTCGCATGCGTACTCCGCGACTGTAGCTACGTCACGAAGGCCACGGGTTTCCCTACTATGATCTATGCTAGTAAAAGAATTTTAACTATACCTCAAAATTACATAGCTATTGATTATTTATTGGATGACGTTCACTGGTTAATCTAGTATTAAAATATAATCCATGGCTAAAGGATTAAAACAATAAATCAAATGAATTCAAATTTCGTATTTTTCCTATTAAAAATTCAATGATTACACTTGTTCTATTCGATTCAGTGGATAGATCTAAATAGATAATTACATGTTTAGAAATTATTGCAGCTCATTACTTATACCTTCAGCATATAACTTGAGCTCCTTTCTGAGCAAAAACAAGATTATTAAATAAATGCTTTTATGAAAACAGTTTTTGTTTTGAAGCAAGCAGTTAACAGTTACCTATAGTGATCATTGGGTTAACAGAATAACATTTTTTGGAGAGAGGACTTCATGGAATAGATTTCATTAGATCCATAGAATCGACTTGATCCGTAAGTATAAAAAGGAGGGTTCGTGTCGATAGAAATGCGGACATAATGATCACCACCGCAGAGGGGATATTTCTGGGACATTGAGCAAAACCGCAGAGAGGCAGTTTTATGATGAAGAGCCAGGTTTCCGAACCGTTTAGCATCAACCTATTAGCCATTGTCTCCACGGCTTCACATTCCCACATTATTATAATGGTTGGTTTTAGTACATGGTGTGCTGATCTGGGAGTTTCGTCCCACCAGGAATTTTATCACCAGAGGTATGAGAATATTGGAGATATTATAAGTAGGGATGGTCAATTCCTACTGAATGTCGGGACGAAACGGAACAGTATTTTCCAACACTGGAATTCATTGCAGTTCTCGTTTCGTTCCAATTTCGTTCTAAACAACACTTGAATCGATATAGAGAATAATGAATCAAATATGCATGATGCTAAAAATATTTAAAATGACAGAAAAACGGAGAGAAGTACAGAAAAATGAAAAAAAAAAAATGGTCATTTTAGGATTATTTAAGGAACCCGAAGCATAATTCTCCTTAAAGTACACTTGAATCAAAGGAATAATTTACTGAATAGCATTCAACATAGGATATTTTAGATAATAAATAGATGGGATCATATAAAGTGAGGATTTATTCAGTAGAACTGAAACCTAGATTTATACATCACCTGGCAAAGGAATAATGAATTTATTTGCCACTTCAGACCCATCCGAGATAATATTTTTGAAAGCTGGCATGTTGATTAATGAACGACGCATTCGATTACCGGCTGAACCTTTCGTTTTTTTTTCATTCTACATTTTTTATTAATTGTGATTTCTTATATTTTGGTGTTACTAGTTGTTTTTGTTTTTTTAATTCGTACTAAATTTTATATTTTGAATCCGTTTGTTTTTTGTTTTTTAAATAAAAATTATTATTGGTAGTAAATTTCATATATTTGAGTACTTAGTTTTCCTTATATGTTTCAGGAAAATATAAAAGAATACATTATTAAAATATAAACAATAAAATAAAGTGAAAACTTTACTTCGTTCTTATGCATACACTTTAATTATTCTAAAGCTTACAAATTTAACCCAAAAATAAGAATGCACATAGACACTTCAATCAATAAGAATTATAGAATATTTAATAGTTGACTGTTGCATTATAAAGGAAGAAGATGGTCCGGGGTAACGGTCGTAAATAGGCTAAATAGTGGTAAAACTATTTTATTAAAAGCCAACGTTTCGACCCAACTTTGCAGGTCTTCTTCAAGGCTAGAACGGACAAGATACAAAAAGATAGAGAATTGTAGAAGTTACATAATATTTAGACAAAAAATTATAAACAATGTGAATAAGCTTATTAAAATTATAAACAGTAAGTACATTAAAATATAAACAGAATAAATTAAGTAACAAGATCCTAAACTGAAGTAATTAGATGGTAATAATTGTTTTAGTGTAATATATAATATATGCAAATGTGCATATACTTCTACAGATCTACAGGAGAGATTGAAAGAAAAGGGAAAAGGATATAATATGAAATAATAGACATAATAAAAATTATAATTAAACCAAACGGAAAGCTGAAATCATCACAAAATGCCCAAATTATTAAAAAAAAATAGTTTTTTTACATTAAGAAATTTAATCAATAGTGTTATTTTTTATCTCTTGTAACACATAGGTAAGTGAAATAATATGAGAAATCTGAAGGTTTCAAATTCCTAATAATTTATGAAACTTCTAATGATATGATATCTTTCATCGAAAATTTCATTTGCATTTCAGAATCATATTTTTTATATAACAAAGTTATTTTGTATATAAATGTGTGGAAATAGTGAAAATTAGATGAATGGGGTCATTTTTTAAAAATTAACTTCACGATATCAGAATATATCAATCTTAACATAAAAATAGCCCATTTTTTTAATTTTTAAAAAAGGTATCAAATTGCAGAAAGAAAGTACCCATTTTAGTCATTCCAATTTTTCCTATTTACTTCATAAATAGCCGTTAGAGATGTTAACCGTAATATTAAGACCACAATTATAAATCATAAGTCTATTTTTATACATAATTTTGAGTGATTGGAGTAAATAAGGAGACCAATTTTATTCTCCTTAAACTATTATTATAATCAATTATTTATTTATAATTCGAGGCAAAGGTTGTTAAATTTGCTGTTTTAACTTAACAGTGAAAAGTTAATTTACGTAATAGTGTTAAATAAATGGGATTATTACACGCCTTTATTGCATCTGCAAGGCATAGATATTGTCTCAGCTGGAAATTATCCTCACCGCGGAAGAGAAATTGTTTAATCAAAATCAACATTAATTTTAAAGATCTTTGTTTTACAGCCTTCTGGTGGCTCTCTACTTATATTTTATATATTTATTTATTAGTTTTAATTACGTTTATAGTTTTATAGGCTATCTTTTGTCTTATTAATTTTATAGTGTTGATATAATAAATGAATACATCAATCATATATCGTGTATGGCTTTTTCTAACTTAAATATTGAAAAAAAAAGACACTCTAGAGCTGTGCAAATGTGGGCTGAAGTCTTACATTATAGTATCTGGCAAATATCGTTCTTGTTAAATAATTTAAACAATAAAATTCGATTCAGAGTCATTGATAATCACCTAAATTTAATATATTTCCTAATTTCAATAGTATTTGACATGATCAAAAAGAAATATAGATAGATAGATAGATAGAAAAAAAACTTTATTCTGGGACTAAGTCCCTCCAGAATAATAATAACGTACAAAATAATAGAATATTACTGGCCTGTACGTTTGAAACAATAAATAAAATTGATAAAATAAAATAAAAAGTAAAGAAAACCTTAGGTGCACAAGCTATATACAATACAGATAAAACTATGTACAGATCATTTAAAATTATGAGCAAAACAATTAAAACTATGAACGAATCACTTGAACTATGAACAAAAATATATATAAGGGTTGAACAACATAAACATACACTTTGAGAAATGAAGAACGAAAAAGAGATACAGTGAGTTCATTTTATAAAATGAAATAAAAAAACTTTACTTGAATATATATATATAAAAATAAACAGTTAATATAATTGAATAAAAAAAAAAAAATGTATGTATTGAAATTCATACGTCGATAGTAGGAAATGCATGTACTATCTCTAGTATCAAGTATTATGATATGATTGCTACACAATACATATATAATATTAATAGTTAGCTGGTATCTGATTGTTTTCGGAACAGGAATTGGAATAGGAGGTTTTTGAATGTGTATAGGGGAGGGGCATGTCGAATTTTGATCGGGAGGGAATTCCAAAAGTTGACAGAGTGGGCTATAAAGGAATTTTGTAATGAGGCAGATCTATGAGAAGGGATATATAGGTCACAGGGTCGGGATCTTGTAGTGAGGGAATGGATTGAGGACTTAAATTGGAGAAGGTTGTAGGCATAAGAAGGACGATGATCGGTAATGATTTGATAAAGGAAAGTGCCTAGGAAATATTGTCTTCTTAAGGAGGGGAAGAGCCACCCTAACTCAGTGTAGTGGTGGGAGATACGGGAGCGTCTCGGGGTCCCAATTACAAATCTTACGAAGCTATTCATAAGTCTTTTGAGTCTATCACGGAGTTCCACCGAGAGGCCATCGTACACCACACAGCTGTAGTCAAAGTGGGGAAAGATAAGAGAGGAAACTAGGAGTCTACGGGTATTTTGGGGTAAAAGATGGCGGAAGTGATGGAATAGTTTGAGGGTAGAAATTGCACGTCGGGATATATGAGAGATATGGTGATTCCAGGAACGGGTTTGATCTATGAGAAAACCTAAATTTTTAACAAAGGGATAGAAGGTGATGGGGTGGTTGTTTAGATAGAGTGAGGGAAAGTTGGTGTGGGATCTAAGAAGAGGCTTGGAACAAATAAGAATGGCCTGAGTTTTGGCAGCATTTAGCCTTAATCCATTTAAGTTGGCCCAGGCACTAATTCGATCTAAATCTTCTTGAATTTTGGCAAATGCCACCAATAACTCAGCGGGAGAAAAGGATAAATAGATTTGAGAATCGTCGGCATAAAGATGGTGGGAACAATGGATAATTGATTCATTTAGGTCATTAATATAAGAGCTGAAAAGAAGAGGAGACATGCTTGAACCCTGTGCAACTCCAGAGGATAAAGGAAGGTAGGCAGATAGAGGTTGATTAGGTATGGAAACTGCTTGGGTTCGTTGTGAGAGAAAAGACTGGAACCAAGAGATGGAACTATTGGAGAAGGATAATGATTTTAATTTGTTGAAAAGGATGGAATGGATAATGGAATCGAAAGCTTTGGAGAAATCAAGAAGTATAAGTATGGTTAGTTTTTTGTCATCTATTGCAGTCTGAATATCACTGGTAATTTTAATCAGAGCAGTTTGCTTAGAGAAGCCAGGACGGAAGCCAGATTGGAGAGGATCGAGTTGGTTGGATTGTTCAAGGAAGTTGGAAACTTGGGATTGCACTAACCTTTCTAGGAGTTTAGAAGGATTAGAAAGGATTGATATTGGGCGGAAATCTTCGGGAGAGGATGGATTAGGCTTTTTGTTTAAAGGAAGGACAATGGCTTTTTTTCAAGAGGTCGGGAATATTGAATTCTGCAGGGAGAAATTGTAGATGAAAAGGAGTGCTGGGAGGATTTCAGAGAGACATAATTTTATTAGTTTGATAGGAATGCCATCTGGGCCTACGGAATTGGAACGGGATTTCATTATAACGGTAATAAGGTCTGTGGGAGAAATGTCGGAAAAATAAAAATTATTGTCGTTAAAAGGTACCCCTGGAGAAAAGCCGGAAGGGGAGGGTAAAGAAGAGGTGGAAACCGATATAAAGTGGGAGTTTAGGTCATCAGTGAAAACTGAGGAAGGGGATCTAGAAGGTTCACAGAGGGAAAGCTTACGAAGTAGAAGCCATTTTGATTTGATATCAGGAGCTGAGGAAAGGGCTTCATGAAAGTAGTTCGCTTTCGCTTGTCGGATCCTTGTCTGTGTCGTGTTACGAAGCGCTCTGAATGTTTGATAATCATCTGCAAGCCTATTCCGTCTGAAGCGTCTGCGTGCAGCGTCGCGTCTCTTCTGCAGATCCTTAATTTCCTGACACATCCAAGGAGCAGGGCGATGACGAAAGGTGGAGGTTTTGAGAGGAGCGTGGGTATTAAGTATATTGAGAAGATTAGTGGTAAGAATATCAACCGTGGTGTCGACAGAGGAGCAATGATATATTCCATTCAAATCCAATGTTACTAGATCAGGTAATATTTTTTCTCCAGTAAGGGTATCCAGTTGGCGGAAAGTGATAGTTCGAGGATGGATTGGAGGAGTGCGGATATTATACGTTATTTGTATCAGATCGTGAGATGAAAGAAAGGATACTAGCGATTGAGAGGCGGAGAGGAGGTTTTGTGCTGAGTCGATGATGTAGAAGTCTAGCCAAGTGTCAGATCTGCTGGTGTGGTGGGTGGAGGAAAAAGGAACGATGAATAGGTGAAGTGAGAAAAACAGATTTTCTAAATAGTATTTGTCATTGGAATTTGAGAGGAAATTGGTATTGAGGTCACCGGAGATAATTATTCTGGGATAGAGGAGAACGCAGTTGAATAGGGTTGATTCGAAGGACGGGTCAAATGGCACGTGAGGAGGGCGATGTAGCACAGTACGATATAGCACAGCGTAAAGGTAAAGGATAGGAGAGGTATTACTGAGAATTTCTACTAAGAGGTATTCTACATGAGGATGATCTGTAGGTGGGGAGCAGTCGAGGATTCGGGTCTTTAGGCTATTGTGGACAAACATGGCTACCCCACCGCCAGTCCGGTTTACCCGGTTATGACGGAACAGGATGTAATGAGGCAAGGATACTGAAGATGATGGAATATAGGGTTTGAGCCAGGTTTCGGATATTACTATGATATGATAAAAGTTTTGGGTAAAGTATTGCAAGAATTCGTCATAATGGGCAGAAAGGGATTGAGAGTTAACCTGACATGTGATTAGGGAACTAGACATACAGAGGATTTGGAGAGAAACAGTCAGTGTTTGGTAGCGAGAAGACAAAACGAATAGAAAGTACAGAAAAGCGATTATAGTACATGAAACTAAGTGAAGAAAAAGTGTATACATTAAAAATAAATAAAGAGATTGTACTTAAAAATAAATAGATTGGTGAGTGACGGTGTAGAGATAGCACTAGGAGAAGAAGTAAGACCATTTTAATGAGGCTAAGGGGTTGACGGCTTCTAGGTAGTCAGTCAAATACATCTAGATCCGAGGCCTGTTCTATCAGGATGACTCTATGTCCGTCCTCTTTTAGACACCGCACCTATCCAGAAGCAGACCACGTATATTTGATTTTTACCGCCGCTCTTTTCTGCTGGGCTAGCCAATAGAGGTGTCTGTTTGTACGAGTCATCTCTTCACCCAGATAAATTCGGTGGCAGTCATTTTTCTGCCAGCCGATATCCCGTGTGGAGAAATCCATCTTCACTTTCCTTTTCGAAATCAAATCATCTCTAATTGTTTGCCTGACAAAGCGTGCGATAACAGGCGGCGGTCGCGAGTCATCTTTTCGGCTTCTGCGGCGGTCGCGAGTCATCTTTTCGGCTTCTGCGGCGATGTACGTTGTCCAGGTCCTCCACATTAAGCCTGATCCCTAAGCTTGCTCCTATACTGGTCACCAAAGCAGCGGGGGTTTCGCCCGGTCGCTCTGGTATACCGCGGATCTCCAGTGATCTACTTAATAGTCCCTGTTCTGCGTTATTCAAGCGAACCTCTAATTCGCCCACTCGGGATTTGAGTGCTTTATTTTCTAATATTATCTCCTCAAACTTTTTAGCTTGACCTTCCAGATGTTTTTCAATCTTCTTCAGTCTTTCGTTTAGTTTAAAACTGAGCTCTCCGTATTTATCTAGTGCTGTTATATCCTCGTTCACGGTAGCGTCTAAACGATTTACTGCCGCAAGTATTTCTGAGGGATACGGCTCGGTATTTTTTTTTTTTTACTTGTTCGCAGTTAGAGTAAATCCATGTTTTTTTAATTATTTTTAGTGCTTCGGTGTCTTTATCAGTAGGGTTGACACACCTACCATGAAAAATTATTTTACACTTAACGCAGTGTAGATTGTTCTTATCTTCGCGTGCGATAGAGTTGTTGCAAATATTACACTGCACCATTTTTTAAATTTATTAATGGAAATTACTTCGCAATTAAAATAAAAATAAATACCAGGACTGTTGACAGTAGTAAACAACGTCTAATGCTGTTAGGATTAGTAGACGACTGCCAGCTGTTGCTCCCAGAACTCTATCAATCTCACTGCACTTTCTTTACTCCGATTATTGTGGATATATATAATATAATACCTTATATCTAGAGAATTCATTATATATAAACAATAAAAATTAATTTAATTGACCTATTTAACCTACTTAGAACCAGAAGTCACATTATGATGGAAAATGTGCACCATGAAGACAAAAAAAAAAGAATATGTTAAAGGGAAAAATCCTTGATACGGATCACAGGCCATTGGTTGCTGACTACAAGATACTAAAACCACGAAAAAAGATCGCCAAATCATATAATAGGATAGCTGTCAAAAAACTAAGAGAAGAGGAAAAAGAGCTGGCCTATACAAGTCGACTTTAAATCCAACTCCAAGAAGTTAATGGGGACGCAGATATTGACACTATTTGGGAGCAAATCAAATTTAGTATACTCAAGACAGCCGAGGAAGTATGTGGTTTACAGTAAATAAGACCTACTACTAAGAAAGCCAGGTGGTGGAGCGAGGATGTGAAACGAGTCATAACTGCAAAGAAAGAAGCCTGGAAACAGTACTGTAGAAGCAAGTCGCTAGGAGATGGAGCATTGTACGTAGAGAAAAGAAACCAGTCTAAGAGGAAAGTTAAAGGAGAGAAGAGAAAATCTTGGGAGGAATTCGGGCTAGAACTGGATAAAAACTACAAAGTATATATAAGGAAATTCTGGCACATCACAAGAGCACTAAGGAACAAAAATGCATAGCCTGTGAGAAGTGTAAAGGGTGAGCATTGAATGCAGGTGACAAAAGACAGGAACATATTGGAGGTTTGGAGGAAATACTTCCAAGAAAAATTCAGAATGGAAGAAAGGCGACGAATTTTTCGAGATTGCCGTAGAAGATGTAGAAGAACTGAACCAGAAGTCTCCGACATGGATGACACCATAGAAGAGAAGGAAGTCGAAGCAGCCATTGCTAAAGTAAAGTTGGGAAAAGCAGCAGGGCCAGATGGGATTGCACCCGAATTCATAAAATATGGAGGAAATGAGTTGGTCAAGTGTCTCCAAACACTATTGCAAAAGGTTTGGGATCTCATAAGGATACCCATAGAATGGAAAACAACATCATTATCCCAATCCATAAGAAGGGAAGCAAAAGTGTATGCGATAATTACCGACCCATATGTCTGTCATCGGTGGTATACAAAGTATACACTAGAGTCCTGGAACAAATATTAAGGAACTTGGTGGAAGAAGATCTGGAAGAGGAACAGGCAGGTTTTAGACCCGGCAGGCAGACACAAGATCATATCTTCTCTCTGAGAATGATTGTAGAGAAGGCATGGGATAGAGGTAAAGCAGTATACCTAGCTTTTCTAGATTTACGGGCGGCTTTCGACAATGTTCCTAGACAAGAAATATGGAATGTATTGCAAGATAGGAGAATCTCACAAAATCTTATTAATGCAATTAAGTCAGTGTACCAAGACCCTAAGGGAGTAATAAGGCTAGCCGGCACTGAGTCTAGGTCATTCCATTTCTTTAGGGGAGTTAAACAGGGCGATAGCCTGAGCCCCCTACTATTCATAATTTTCATGGATGCCATTTGGAAGTTTTGTAAAAGGAGGACACCCAGAGCAATAGTAGGATACTGGTATATGACCCCAGTGTTGACACAGTCGTTGTTGCAGAAGGGAAGACATGCAGATGATGTGGTATTGGTTGCGGATACAGCTGAATCGCTCCAGGTCGCTGTGAATGAGTGGCAAGAAGAACTGCAACTCAGAAGCATGCAGATCAATCCCTCCAAAAGGAGGGTCATGTGTGTTGGACGAAAGAACGAGGATCTTAGAATCACTTGCAATGGAGAGACCCTTGAGCAAACCGATATCTACTGCTACCTGGGAACAATGATTGGCAGGGATGGAAGAATAGACCAGGAGGTCGTGAATACAGTCCAAAAGGCCAATGGATTGTACTACCAGATATCCATGACACTCGTTGGAAAGCAGGAGTTGAGCAGAAAAGTGAAGATTCTTCTATTCAAATCAGTTAATTAAATTAAATAGCATTTTTTTCACTAATTTAATAGTTAATTTCACGGTTTTGCGTATTTTATTTTTACTGCACGATTTTGAGGTTTATGCTGCACGTTTTGGAGTTTTTACTACACGAAGATCCGGTATCTAGTAATAATATAGTAAGATTAGGTAGAGAGATGAAATTTGAATAGAATTGTGTCCACAGTCATACAAGGTTTTAGCGATGGGTTTCTCACAACATTAAATCAGATGGCGCCAATGGCCAACCCCTTCGCCAAGAGATTGGATGTAATTAAATCAGATGTTTTAATTAGATCTTGTCTAAATTACTGCCATCGTTTTTATTACTGATACATGTTATAATAAATTGTATCATAACAATGTCGATAAGATGCATTATAATAAATCAAAAAATTAATATTATTTTTTATTACGATTCTATTTTTTTTTTAGATATGTTAATTATTCTTCATTATACATGTATATTTATATAAAATAATTTCAATTATTTATCAAAAACTTTTCCTGGAGGGGTCAATACCATTACTTGTGATTTCTAACTAATTAGCTAAAAATATTATTAAACTAACATTGAACAATTGCAAGCTGGAATGATGGGTGTAATTAAAATTAGGAGCTATAATCTTTGAGTAATGCTTGAGAGTGGCAGGCTAATGGAAGAATGTAACAAACGAAAGGTGTGTTAGGCAAGAAGGAGCAGGTGATGCTATGTTATTATCGGTAAGAGCTAACACATTCCCTTTTATTGTTGCAATGGCCGCATAAACCTGCCCCATAAACTGGAGTCAACTGCTGGCCACTCAGGAACTACCCTTCCAAACTGCCCAGCCTCAAATATATATTTTATTTATGCCATTATACATTAAATGTTTGATTTCAAGAGTCTATGTTACCTCCGATACACATTCGGTCCGCTAATGTACATATACAATAATGAAGTAATGAATTCAGGACAAGTTGCTTATACGTTGCTTTACTAACCAAAATTCATCTAACATGAAGTATACAGTTTAACATAGCATCTTACAATACCTTCCGGACAGTCCATCCTTAAACAGAGCTAGAGAGGATACACTCATTCTTATATCAGTCCTTACTTTAAGGCTTCCAAAACCATTGAGGGGATCCAATCCCCTTCAATTGTAGGCAAGATGCTTCGTTTTTAAATGACTTTGCAGCTCTTCATGGTTCCCAAGATAAAAATTTATTAATTCAAATATGAGAATTGTGTTACACTGCCTTGAATCACGCCAATGGCATTTCAGCCTCACTAGGAAAGAAAATTCATCAACAATAACATAGATAAAAGGCTACTTCAACAACCCTGGACAGTTAGAGGTAATATTTAAGGAGTCGAGCTATACCAACTCATCTACTGCAGGACAGACAACAGCCTCATGAGACAACATCATCAAACAAAAACACTAAAAAACAAACATACCCAAACATAATTAAACATTCTTTATATTATCTCTAATCTACAACCACATTAAAAAATTCAAAAACTAAAACACTTCTACCAAATCTACCACTCCTTACTACAACATTCCCACAACTACCTTCCAACTTCCAAACCTCAATAACTATTCCTCTCCCATACCTTTCCCACAATCATTATTCCACCAACCCCCACACCCTATCAACCAACTCCAATCCAATCTCAACCCATAACCCCTCCCACCCAACCCCCAACACCATAACACCCAAACAAATACAACTACCCCAAACCAACCACCAACACAAAAAAATTCCCACCTCCTCACAAATCAAAACAACAACACTACCCCATCCCCCCCCACACCCATAACACCAACCTATCAAACCACTAACCACCCCCACCAACACCACCAAATCTTCCCCAACCCATTCACATATTATCCTCCCCCACTCACAAACCCACACACCCAAATTCCCATACACACACACCACGACAAAATCATAACACCTTAATTCTAAATCCCACACTCCCATATACCACCACACCCAAACCCACCACATAAACTCCACACACCAACAAACCACAAAAAAATACTTCTCCTCCCTTTTCACCACCCAACAACACTACCACAAAACTACTTTCCCATACTCAAAATATCCCTATACAATACAACATACCCCTAACAACCCACATTCACCTACCTCCTCAACTCATATCAACCAACAATCACACCTAACATTAAATCCACCATTAATATCATTTATCCCCCAATCAAAATACACCTTATTCTTGTTAATATTGACAAGCTTTAGAAGATTGTTCTTTAGTTTTGTGGAGAAATTGAAGTGGGGTAGCTCAGTCGTAGATCGCTGACTTCCAATGCTCAAGGTCTCAGGTTCGAATCGGGCTGATGGTAGAAACATTATTAATTTTGTTTCGTTGGCCATGATACGACCCTTAAACCGGAAGACTCTCCTGGGGCACACCCAGCCTCTATAAACTGGTTACACTTACTTAAATAATTATTTAAGAGGGAAAACTTGGCGCTTGAGCGTGATCTCAGTCGTATCACCTCCTTACACAACTGTTGACCATGAAACAGTACTTCCTTACAAAGTGCCGAACCCAAGACCCTTGATAGGTTGTAGTGGTACAGATTTTTTTCTGTAAATGAGAATTTCATAAATTTTAAAATAAGAACCCTTAGTTTCCCAAATTTATAGTTTTAGAAGTCCAACAACTCATTCAGGGAATTATTTTTTTGAAAAAGTAAATTTTAATCAATTAGATTATGACTATTTCGCAACTCAGCCTACCACTCATCTACTCATCTATCTTGGTCTTGCACAAGAGTCTCGCAACAGTCTAACAGTTACCTATTAGCTTATTATTATAAAGTTTTTGATGTAATTTTTCAGGTAAGGGGAATATAACTAAGCCCAAATGAAAAATTGGAAGAGTTAAATGCAAAAGTATTTTGTTTATACCAATTCTTTACGTATAGTAACTAAAATGTTTGTGTATTAGTAACTATTTTGCCTTAGTTTTTATTCACAAAAATGATTTTTTTTTTAACCAGTTTTGGTCTTGGTCTTGCAATAGTTATTTGGTCTTGGTCTTCGTCTTGTAAGATGCAAGACCAAGACCGATTTTGGACAACACTACATAAGAGGAATTGCCAATTAAAATTTCAGCTTCATAAGCACTGTAATTTTTGCGGTTATGTGATCAATAAGTCATTGAGCAAGGTTAAACGCATTTTTTTTTTTAAATAGAGAGATAAAAGCATATCATACGGCAAGAGTAGAACAGAAACTAGACCCAAATTAAAATACGCTATCCTTATTGCTATTGGTTCTTTATGTAACCTCGATTAAGCCTTGTACAAAAGACTATGAAAAGACATGACAATCCTCATAATAACTCGCTTTCCAATCATGAGGAAATCGGATGTTTTATTAATATCGGTAGAATACTATACAAGTAAAAAAAGACATGGATGTCCAAACATACAAATTTAAAACTTTTTTTTGTTCTCCCCTTCCTCGTCTTTTAGGCTATACGGGGTTTTCCCGGACCAGGAGTTTAGGGAGGGGGATAAATGTCAAGTTTAAAGACCCACTTGGCACCGGGAAATCTCAATTATTTTATCGTTTATAACTTCGATTACAGGTTGTCGGACAATGGAAGATATAATTTTCTAACAAAATGGTGAAGGGCAAGATTTATTTATTTAATCCGTAGATCTCTAAGTCGGGTTTGAACATCTGGTACATCTTTAATTTTGAGTAATGTTGATAAGTTTTGAATCAAAACCCTCTTCTCATATCATGGTCGCTTAAAAATCAAATAAATATGTATTACTCAATTTCTCATTCATTCATTGCTCGCAAAATGGTTAATTATTAGCTCTTTGGGATCATAACAATATATGAATTACTGCTTTGTATTAAGCTATGAAATGAAAACTTTCCTAGAAACAAACACCATCTGTTTGAGGCATTGGTTGCAATGGCAATATTATGGGAATATCAGTGAGGCGGTGGCTATCAGACGAATTTCCGACACTTATAGGGCCAACTTTATCAATAAAGGCAACATAACAGCTTTATGAGTTCTACTCTTGATTTAGTGCTCTGGCCGGCTTTGTGGACGTCAACTTAGTCGAGGGAATCGCGTCGAGTAGAAGTTTCTCTACCAATCTACCAATACAATGCTAGAATTAATTTTGAAATACAATATATCGACAGCCACACTGCAAAACCCTGTAAGTGCAAAACATAAAAATATTTATAACATGATATAAAAATATGTTTTGATTTCACTTCGCTCTATATTAAATATATAGTAAGGGTAAGTATTGCGATCGTGAAAAATTTTTAATCTTAATTTTAAACGAAAATACACATTTTGAGGACCGCTGAGTCCAAATAACTAAATTTCAAAAAATGGTCTGGGTGTGTGTGCGTATGTAAGCTCAAAATCAGAAAGTTGTACGAAACTGAAATTATGCAATAAAGGTTTTATATGTTTGTGTTGTATATTGGTCATAACCGGCAAACCGGAAATGGTGCTATATATTATCGATTTAAAACATTTTTTCCGAGTTTCTTAAAAAATGTTTTGACAATTTTGATTAAACTCATGAGCTTAATGTATTATTAAGTGGTTTTTAATTTAAGGTAGGTCTGTCCTTATCAATGCAACCGGACATACCTTAAATACCGATTTTGAAAATTTCTTCTTCCAAAGTATCTTCAGTTTTTTTATGTGAAATAATGAACCATTTTCGCATTTGGAATCTGCTATAAAAAATGGTTAAATAAGATGTAAATTTATTTGTAACTAATGAGAAAATAACCTATACTGTATAACCTGTGTAGAATGCTCGGATGTTAAGCCGAGAGCACCCGACCTTTGTCGATTCTCTCCATTTACGGATCCCCGCCATCCCTGTGTACAGAGCTTTCATATTGTTAATTTAATTTTTATGTATCAAGTAATAAGTATCCAACATTTCAAATCAAGCTGTTTCCGACAATTCTCACAATCATTAGTATTGTTTGATACCATACACAGTCGTAAAGGGAAATGGAAAGTGATATAAAAGTGTAAATTTAATTAATTTGATGAGCGGGGAAAACATAGTAATTAATTGTTCAAATGAAGTTATACCAACCATCCTTTCAACTTCGACTTTTTATAAGAAAATACCTATCTACTCTAAAGGTTGGTAAGTGAATGTCGTGTGATGCGCACTGCACCAGATTTTATGATGAACATATCAAAAAAGATATAAGATTAACTGGGAAAGCTCAAAATCAGGCTGTCGATATAACCTCTTAAAACGGAGTGATAAATAATAAATAATTTTAAAATATCTGGTGTGTTCACTCAACAAGAATTTCTTACCGATATCACACACACTTAAACAACATTAAACCAGCGGTGCCCAACCCCCCCAAGGTCGATGGCGCAAGAACCTCCCTACCCTTCTACCCAAAATATTATATTGCTTAGCTTTTCTCAAAAAGAGAGGAAGCAAAGACAGAATTAGAAAAATCGTTGGTCATAAACAATTATACATGCTTCGGTATGTTCCATGTTTTTTCCCAGCCCTTTAGTCCGAAAATTCATAACTTCTTCGAAATTTGCCCTCCTCAAAAATTCAAAAACCCATCAAATTATGCTCACTCAAAAATTTTGATGGAGACAATTTCCGCTATGAAGCCCCCTTCTGGGTACCTCTGCATTAAACAGTCAATTAAAAAAAATTAAATTAACATTATTTCTTGAGCAACCGATACCACCACGTAAAATGACATAAAAAAAATATTATGTTATCTTATTAATGATCCTAGCGCTGTCTCCCAAAAATCAGGAAGCAGAAGAATCCATAACCAATATTTTATTTGCAAGCTAAAGACTACATAACAATGCATAAACTTAGTATAGTTAACTTCATAAAATTTATAAGCTTTTTCTAAATACAGAAAGGAAAATATTGGTTTGTATTTGCTCTATAATTTTATTTTTACTTAAAAAATTTATATAATAGCGTTTATTTGTTGACAATATATTAATCATTCAAATAAACATCTAAAATGTTCAGAGGAATTATTAGAGTACCATCTCATTTAAAGATAGAAAAACAATGGCTGAAAATACGTTTTTCGGACTCAGGCCGCTCTAAAACGTTTAAGATCCATTGGAAATCACATATCGAAAACGACGCGATCACAATAATTTTCTTGCCTAACGGTAATAAATTAAAAACAAATGACTTTCGTTTGATTAAAAAATCTCGGCTCTCTACTTTATTTAAATGGAAATTAAATGAACTGAAATCAGGAACATCACCATTTTATTAGAAATTTTGATTTTATCCATACAATGTTTTGTTTGAACAGAAAAAAAATTATCTTGAGTCAATTTTCTGATTAGGTTATCGCAATTTTACATTTCGAACGTTGGGTAAATCGATTTTTTTTAAAGGTATTACATACCGGGCGATAAAACTAGGATTGATTCTAAACTATTATGAAATATTAAATATTGTTTCTCCTCCCACAATAAATTCTGTAGCAACGTCCTTGACGTAAACCCAATTTGTTCAAAGATAAATAACATTACTATTTCATAAGATGGTGAATGAGTAAATTTTCTTTAGAATTTTCATTAAAAGTATTAAATTATCAGGGTGCTTTGTGAATCAAAGAATTCCCTTATCTCGAATGGGCTCTATTGTTTCTCGAGAACTTCCTTAGGCAGAGGAAAAATCCTGGAGACCTAAATAAACTTTATACGCCAAACCAAAGTCAGTTTGTCATTCGTAAACAAGGAACTTTCCCATCTAACTTAATTTCATCGTTTTCAGATTTTGTCAGGGCAAAATATGTTGTTTTCAAAAACAATCTAACCCGATAGATACTTCTGAATGGAAATGGCGTGTATTCTTTGCCGAAAATGAAAGGTGACCTAGAAACGTAAGAGTTGTTTGTTTGTTGGTCGAAGAATTCAAAATAAAATGGTGAGTGATTTTTTTTTTTGCTCACTGAATAATAATATAATCTCCCGCACTCAAGGCCAAGAAGTATTATGTAAAAATGTTAAAAATCAAAAAAGAATTTTCGTATATAGTTTTGTGTTCATTCATTATATTATTTTATTATGTAAGTATTTTGGTATGTTTTTTCTAATGTATATAAATTAAATAGACATCATATCACTAATTTAAGATGGGTAAGAATGTGTTGCTTCTCTCTGATGGGTGGGCCAAGATCTCATGATCAAACTATATAAGGAATTTCGAGAATAGCCTAGTATTGACGTGTCACACTACAGTCTCCCTTTGTTTAGATCACTATTAACTAATTTCGCAAACTTCTAATTGTTTCGGCTTTCGGGGGTTCGGTCACCTACGTCTACTTTCGGGCAAACCCAGCCATTCAAGGCATTCCTTTCATAGTGTGATCAGGGGATCTTGTGCCTCACATCAAAGTGGAGTAAAACTTTTAAATTTGTACTGTGTATTTAAACATTAAATTCTAAAAAAAAAAAGAGAAAATAATAAAGTTTCGAATTCAATTCTTAAACAATCTAAATATGACAACCCTCTACATATGATTACTACCTACCACATTTCACAGCTGTTATATTTTTAACGATTAGGCACATTAGTTTTATTTGTTAAATGAAATTTGATTAAATTCATAATGGACAATTGTTGTGTTATACTAATCTAATTCTGGTATTTCGATTCCAACATGAGAAAGTTGCCTAATATATATGTTAATTTCACTTACCTATATATGCAATATATAGCAAGGGAAAATATTACGAATGTGGAGATTTTCAAAAAGTATACGTATAATAAATGCGAAAAGTCATACGAAACTGATATTACGTATTTAAGGTTTTGTATATGTTTGGGATATTACAACTTATTTGTTAAAATCGGCTAACTTGAATTTCCACTTCATATCATCGATTTTACGATTTTCTCGAAAACCACTCTAACGATTTTGATTAAACTCGGTGTATTAATGTTTATTGACAGGACTTAAATGCCCAATTTTAAAAATCTCTTCTTCTAAACTTTAATTTAGTTTATTTTAAATAATTAACTATTTCTCATTGTTAGGAGTTACGAAAAAATGCTAAATAAGTTGTGAAAGAATTTGATAATTGAAAATGGAGTAAAAGAGAATAAGTTATGAACAATACGCTGCAAATCATTACATAATGGTTTATTATTTTCAAACAATTTAACATCAAAATTAAGATTACTTTCCATTTAACATTAAGGAAAATAAATAAAAAGTGATCTCTAGACTTTTATTTTCAAGCATTGATAATTGGCTTAAAAATAGACAATATTGCTACAAAAAATCAAAAACCGAAACCAAAGATATAAGCACTACAGTAGAACATATAAAACACCATATCTTAGCTCCAAATTGTCCAATCAAATTGTCAACGATTTTTTTTTTTTCTTTTTTTAGTGAAATTCGTAAACTCTTAAATAACCATAACATTGACAAAAAAGTGTATACTTTTTGAGTTATTTGGCAATGTAATTTTTCCAACCCTAGTAACTTTTATTCCAGCTTATTTTCCTTGAGGTAAGTTACATAGATAAATTTCAAAGTCATCAAGCAGAAGACTTTAGCCAAGTTTCATTGAAATTGGTACATTCCTTTAGGCACTACAGTCTATACCAATACAGTTTTTTCGGCCACCATCTTGGAATGAAAAGGGCGGATAATAATGTAGATCTAGGAGGATCATCCTCAGGTGACCTCTGACATTGATTCCAAATTTTAAAAAAATCGATCCAGTAGTCTCGGAAAAAAGCCGCGGACGGTGGACGGCGTGCGACGGATGGAGTACGGCGGACGGTGGACGGATAGAAAAATTTTTATTCAATTTTCAAATTCTACATATCATAAAATATAAAGCCTCAAATTTTGAGGGGGGGGATTAATCTGTTGATTTTTTTGGCGATTAGTAAAAATAATAAACCAATAGCTAAATATAACTTTTGAAAAAAAATTGAAAATTAAATAAAGGAGAAAAAAATAAAAATTCTTATTCAGGTCGAAGATGAATCTCCGGAAATAATAGTCAGAAAGTATACGTAAATATATCGTTAGAAAGAGAGGAATTTTAGAAAAATAAGATTTAATGAATAAAGTTCTAGAAGGTAAAGGAGCATTGCGAAAGTCATATAAATAATAACTTCTAAAAACTATTAAAGTATTATTTAAAGATTTATTTTAAACAATTAACTATCTCTCATTGTTAGGAGTTACGAAAAAATTCTAAATATAACTTTTGAAAGAATTTGATAATTGAAAAAATCATAGATAATAATTTGTGAAAACTAATATTATTTAACGTAAATCACATGTTTTCAAGGAAGTTAAATGAAATTTCCTAACTAAATTTAAACTTTAAAGATTGTTTTTAAGTTTGATAAAAACTTTGGTTAAAAAACTATTTCATTGAACTTGAAAGAAGAAGAAGTGAATTATAAAAATATTTCATGCACCTGTAAAATATCTGCTTATAACCTTAATGTATTTACTGCAGTTTAATAACTCTAGATATATATTTGAATAGTTTGGTATATATTGTCCGTTTATTCCGAAAAATCATTTAACCTTTCAGAAAATTAAACTAATGAATAAGTTGGTGAATTTTCCCTTTTATGAAATCACATCATATTCACTTACAATTAGTGTGACAAATTTTGATCTATCGATAGTAACCAATGAAAATTATGTAACTCCATTTTAGAAAACATTACAATGGTTAAATAAGGGTTTAAGAACTAATAATAGTGCTATCTATGATCATTTATGGATTAATTATACAAATGTAATTTTAAATTTCTCCAGGCATATATAGCTCAAAGACTGGAGTTATGCGGTCTACAAAAACAGATGGAATTACGAGTTTGTTATTGCATAACTTAATGGTTTGTTATCTGTTACTTCTGAGCTTTAGCTCATAGCTGAATTTAAATTTAGAATGCACTTGAAGAATTTTGTACTATACTAACATTGCCTGAAAATAATTTCAATTCCAAGTGAAAGTTGTGTTGTGCGCGCACCAGATTTTTTGAAAATTAAAATTAAATTATGTATTTCATTTACATAAGTAATTAAAACCAAATGAATTCCACTGGACTACTGGACATCTCACCAATTTTCTCACTAGGTAATAGAAAAGAGGAAGTCATATTGGCACGGCTAAGGATCGGGCACCTTAAGCTAATTTACAGCAACTTGGTAAAAAGAACACCCCCGCCGATATGCACCAGTTGTGGGCAACAAATTACTGTCAAGATGATATTGATAGATCATAAATTTCACCGAGAAACAAGAAGAGAACTAGGAATCAATAGAGGGCACCTAAAAGCGTTGATATGAAAATACAACAAATTTAAGGACTAAATCATGTAGTATTTAAAAGATATTAAAGTTTTTAAGCAATTGTAAAATATAACAAAGGAATGGCACCTCAAGACCAATGATGCGGTACATGTTATGTTAAATAAATAAGTCTTGTTTGCTAAATGTGTAAGACTTTGTGTTGACAACTCAATAGACTACTTTTTAACTCCTATTAAATTATTCAAGATACATCGAGATAATATTTGTTGATAAAGGTCTCATTTCCATTATTCTTAGACAAAAGAATTTCTTGAGCAATGAATAGCCGTAACAAACATGCTGAATAATGTATCATATCCCTTCAAAAGGAACTCCATCATTTAATCAATTGCTCAGTATATTTTTTAAGATATAATAAAATGGCGCTTTATTCGCCCCTTCCGTAGTAAATTATTGGTAATCATAGTTATCGTAAGTTATATCAAGTCCCACAACTGTATTTCCTTATTTTCTATATTGTCTTAATAAAACAAGTGAAAATTCGTAAAAAAAAATAGCCGCATCAAACTTTATTCCCTAATCAAAATTTAACCATCATAAGGCAAAAAGAAATAGTATTATAAGTTTTTTTGTTTTTTTTTAACGCTCTTATAAGATAACCGACTGATAAGAAGGTTTATTAGTTAGACATTACTCTTGAATCAGGCCGAATATTCATATTCTCTTTTTGGTAACATATTTTTTAAATTAAAAAATAATTAATTAAATAATTAAAGTAACATGATTCGATTGAGTATTAAAGAGTATTGATACATTCGATTTTGTTGTAATCGGTTTGGGGATTTTTATAAAGCATGTTTGTATATCCATCAAAATTGAATGGATAAATATTCTTTAATATTCAATTAAATTATCTTATTTTAATTTTAATTAATGTTATTTTCCATCTGTCTTCAATCCTGAAAGGCTAAATATTCGTAATTGAAAAACAAAAACCGATTTTAAAACAGTTTATCAGAGCAGTAAAAACAAATAAATAAATCTACTTACAAATTCACAAAAATACTTTATTAACTATCAAAAGTTACTGTTCCGAATCAACTTGTTCGGTATAATAATATATGTTTATTTTATATTGGTGTCAACCTGCATTACAACCTTCAAGCAGTTACAATTTCTTCATTTAATTGTTCCAAGAGTGATCAGTCTTGACAAGTAAATAATTAACTGGTGATTTCTGAGCATAAAACGAAATGATGTTCTAGATGGCGATAGGACACGAGTATTAATACAGTTTTACGTGTGATTATGATGTAGTCAAATCTGCCCACGGATTAGTGTTGCCCAAGCGTTCTTCTCTGGACTAAAACTTCTAATATCAATTCAAAGCTTCAGATCTAAACTATCTAAAGAAAAATTTTCATAACGCTAAAATAAATTGTAAGCTCTTGAGTCTAGTTGAAGTTATGAAAAACGTGTACAAAAGGGGCCGGATTTGGCTAACCAATAATTTTAGTTTTCACTGAATTATTATAAAATATTATTTTATTTCGACTTAAGTGCTTTTCTCTTTTTTAGAGCATAAAAATAAGTGTCGATGGAGCAAAATAACATTCATTTCGTTCATCGAGAACCGTTTCAAATTTTAGGTAATTTTGAATGTTTCGGGATAATTCTGTGCATTTGCTCAACTGCAATTGTTTGGACTTTTTGCAATCGTTTGAAAACCTTCATTAAAATGTCTACATCAATTATTAACGAACGAGAGCTGCCACCGTTGACGCGAGACCCTTTAGAATTAATATTAGTTTACTTTTAATTATCATGTTTTTCGAGATGGCAAAGTTTATCTAACGGATCCCATTATCATTACTGTTTTCGTGCAAACTTTCATTACCAATCGTCGGAACATAAACTTCTTCCCTTCACACCTTTGCGTTCGCGTCACCTACAATTATTTTTAAAATGTAAAAAGATAAACTTGCAGCAGTGATTTGTTATGCAGGAATATGTCACTGTTGCAAACTTCCGTATTGCCTTCGAGGCAGGATAGGAAGGAAAACAAAATAAATAAATATTATTATTAGAAAAGTACAATCTCAATCTCAATCTTATATGCGTTCTTTATTACTTGAATTCGATTTTAGTTTATTGCCTCCTCTAGTCACTAACTCAGAATAGATAATATGCAAATATATTGTTGGTTTATGTTTATTGGTTTATTATTTTCAATAATCAAACTTTATGATCGAACAAGACAAAAAATTAAATCCCCCTCCCCAAATTTAGAGGTTTTACGTTTTAAGATAATTTTTTTTTTTTATTGAGTATTATAACAATCTGTCTGTTTGACATTGGTTATAGTGAGGTAGGATGACATTCACACTATATATACAAAAAAATAAAATAAATACAACAAAATAATAATCAAAAGTATATACAATAGACAATAAAATAAACTAACCTAAAAAATAAGAAAATTAAAACTAAGAAAAAAAAACACATGCATACATATATACAATCAGGCCAGGGAACACCAGGAGAACCCTGCGCTACTCTCCCAACCGCGTCACTGGTACTAAAGCCAGCGGAGATTGGTCGAGAGCACTTTAGCCACATACACTCATGTCTTGAGTGAAGAATCTGGCCATTGCCAGAACTCCAATTTATACAATCTACAAAAGGTCGCGAGGCCACTACCGTTTCAACCTTCTTGGAGGATTATAGGGATGGGAGGTGCTTGATAGGGATTGCGCAAGAGGATTTGGGTGGTAAGTAAGGTTCTGGTGAAATTTGGAGAATTTTTCTGGGATAAGGTCTAATGGGATGTTGAGGTCATGATGTAGGGTTTTGTTGGCTACATAGAAAGGAGCATCGACTATTGTTCGAAGGACTTTAGACTGGAAGGATTGGATGCGCGTGATGTTAGAAAATTTTGCTGATCCCCACAGTTCTAGTCCGTAAGTCCAAATAGGTTTCAGTATTGTCTTGTAGATCAGTAGCTTGTTTTCAATGGAAAGTTTAGATTTTATGCTTAGTAGTCGGTATAGTTGGCCGTATCGTCGGTTGAGTTCTTGTCTTTTGAGTCTAGTATGCGGGTTCCAAGTTAGTCTTCGGTCTAAATGAAAGCCAAGATACCGGACTGTGTCTGAGTAAGGAAGCTGGATGGAATTAAAGAGTACTGGTGGACAGGAATTGCGTCGGAGTGTAAAGGTAATATGTTAGCATTTAGATTCATTAACTTTAATGCGCCAGTTATTACACCAGTTCTCAATCAAGGTGAGGTGGCTTTGGAGATTTAAGGATTCTATTTCGGGATCAGAGTTGGATGATAAGATTGCGGTGTCGTCAGCGAATGTTGCAAGAAAAGTATCGGGATGAACAGGGATGTCAGCAGTAAAGAGGATGTAAAGCACGGGACCCAAGACGCTGCCTTGGGGAACACCGGCTTTAACGGAGTAGATATTGGAAAATTCTGTTCCACAGCGAACTCGAAAGGAGCGGTCAGAGAGGTAGGATCGGAGGACTAGGTACAAGGACTGAGGTAAATGGATTTTAAGCTTGGAGAGCAGTCCGGAGTGCCATACCCGGTCAAATGCCTGTGCAATGTCCAGAAAGGCACCCGAACAGTATTCCTTGTTTTCTAGGGCTGAGGAAATATGATCAACAACTCGGAGTCCTTGTTGAACAGTAGAATGTTGAGAGCGAAAACCAAACTGATGGGAAGGGATATTTTGGGATTCTATAATGGGTAGGATTCGTTTCAAAAGGATCTTTTCAAAAATTTTTGAAAGGATTGGGAGTAGGCTGATTGGTCTATAGGATGTTGAGCTATTGAGAGGTTTTCCTGGTTTTGGGAAAAGGATAATAGTGGAGTGTTTCCATAACAGAGGGAAGTGGGTGGTGCGTAGGATACAATTGTAGATATATGTAAGGAATATGACTGCTTTGGATGGAAGTTGTCGAAGGATTTGAGGTGTAAGGAGATCATGTCCAGGAGCTTTACGGGGGATTAGTTTTTTTAATTGAAATTTTACTTCGGAAGGATGAATAGCTTTTGGGGGCAAGGAAAGTGGGATTGGTGATGTAAGGAGTTCTTCTACTGTTACGGTGTGGGCAGGATGGGATTCCGGATGTGAAATAAATGTATTGGATAGGTGAATGGCGAACTCCTCAGCTTTATCTTCGTCAGATGCTGCCCAGGAGCCATCACCTCGTCGGAGGGGATGGGAAATGCGGTGAGGATTTAGGATTTTTGTTGTGGTTTTCCAAAGGGAATTGTCGCGAGAAGAGAGGGAGGATAGGTAGGAGTTGAAGGATTGTGATCTGAAGGTGGCTAATTCCAGTTTTAATTGTTTGCAGTAGTAATTATAGGAGCAGCGGTCGGTAGGATGTCGGGTACGTTGCCATAATAATCTGGCACGGCGTTTGGTGTGGATTAGGTTAAGGAGGTGTTGGGGTAGAATGGTCTTTATAGGAATTCTGGAGGAGTCTTTTGGGAAGGAGGCAGTCCAGGCGGCTTGTTGGATTGTGGTAGTAAAGGAATTTACGGCACTATCAAGGTCATCGGGAGTTTTGAGGGATATGTTGAGATCAATATTATCGGAGATTATTTGGCGGAAAAGGTCCCAGTTTACTGGGCCCCTAATGAATGACGGTGGAGAAGGTTTGGGAACGGGTTCAAGTGAAACATTAAGGATTAGAGGACTATGGTCAGAGGAAAGTTCATTTAGACGTGTAATGGAACAATTGAGGGGACTTAAGCCGCTGTGGATAAAGAAATCAAGAAGATCAGGATTACGGTTGGGATCTGTGGGCCAGTAGGTAGGAGAGTTGGGGGAAAGGAGGTGAAAACGTTGGGAATTGAGTGCAGACAGCAGGGTTCGGCCACGAGAATTCGTGGTTCTGGAACCCCATTGTTGGTGCTTGGCATTTAGGTCTGCACCCAAGATGAAGTGATGTCCTAAGGAGTCGAGGAGAGAACTGAATTGGGCATTGGATATGGATCGGTTAGGAGGGCAATACGCTGATGCAAGAGTAACCGGAAAGGAGAAGGTTTTTATCACGATAGCGGTGGACTGTAGGAAATCATGTATAGGTAATGGGAGTACGTGATGGGAGAGGGATTGGTGTACAATTACAGCAGTACCGGCATGTGCTTTTCCGTCAGGGTGGTCAGTACGATATGTCAGGTATTGTGGTATATTGAAGTGCTGTTTAGTGGTTAGTCGAGTTTCAGTAATTAGTGCCACATCAATGTTCTTGTCAAGTAGTAAAGTAGATAGTTCGTCTGTATGATTTCTAACACCATTCGCATTCCAAAGGAGAATGGATATGGGTTTAGGGATGTGAGTCATTTAAGGATTTTTTAAAGGAGGGATGAGGTGAGATACGAGATTCGTGAGGAGTGATATGAGTGGAGTAACAAGGGATTTGAAATCGGTGAGGAAAGATGCTAACAAACTTGTGAGATCTGTTGCATTTGAAGGAGGAGGAATATGAGGAATTTGTTGTTGGTGGTTAGGTATATTAGGATGAAGAGGATTTTGAGGTTTGTTGTTGTTGGCAGGGCTTGACATTTATCGGTTGAAGTCTTACCTCTAAGTAGTTGGGAGAATGATACATCATTGTTTACAATTCTGGAAGGCTCTCTCTCTCTTCTTGTTCTTAGTGCTTCATCTTGAATCCGGTTTTTCTGGTGTCTGGTTTTGAGATTCTTGTAAATTTGGCAGCCTTTGTAGTTGGCCGGGTGTCCCTCCAAGCATAGGGCACATACTGCTGGATCTTGTATAGGTTTGGTGCACTCTACAGATTTGTGCTGTTCACCGCACTTCACGCAACGCGGCAGATGGTGGCAATATGTCTTCGTGTGGCCATAGGTCTGACAATTATGGCACTGCACGATGTCTCTCTTGGGGTATGGCTTCTCAACTTTCACCATTGTGTAGTATATTCTTGTGATATCATATATTTTTTCGATACCTGGTGATGGCTCCAAGTCCACGAAAAACAATGGTAGTGGGATCCTATTTCGTAATCCTGGCTGCTCCCTGTCCTCCTACAAAACGATTGTTACCTGGCGTACATTGAAACCAAGCGTCGTTAGTTCTTCTTTAATAACTTCAGTGGGGGTTGAGGAGTGTAAATTTCTTATCACTACTCGTAAAGCTCTTTCCTGCCTCAGCTGGTAAGTGTGAAAATTCGCATTTGTTTCTGATAAGTACTTCACTATTTTTCGGTATGCTTCTGCAGAATCAGGTGTTATTTTGGTGTCATTGGTCCTGTTAAGGCATGAATAACTGCCAGAGCAGATTTTATTTAGTTGGGTGCAGAACATCTGGAAATTTTTTATATTTTTCACAAATATCGGAGGAGGCTTTGGTTCTCTGGGTATTGCTGCAGACTCCATTACTTCTCGGTCATTTTGAAGCACTTGGTAGGGGTTTGGAGTAAAGAAAGGAGATTCTTCAATCGTTTCTTGTGCAGACGTACCTGGTTGGGGCTGAGGTTCTGGTTCTGAAGTGTTCATTTTGGTGACTGGAGGTATTTCTCGTAGGCAGCGACGAGTCCTTTGTTTGGCTGGTGAGCTAACTCCGTCTGACCGACACCTCTTGGGCTTTTTTAAAATTTTTTTTTTTAAATAACAAAAAAAAAGATGTCAACAGTAAATATCAACTGCTCTGATATACACTTTAACTGTATTACGTGAATAATCAGAGAGATTCCGCTATAAAATTGGCAAAAACTGAGAGAAGAGTTGAGGAGACAACCTTTGCATCAGCTGATCCACTCCATCGATTTAAGATAATTAGAATCCGAAAATCAAGTTTGCCGAATGCCGTACGCCATCCGCCTCTTTTCTCCGAGACTACTGGACTGATTGTATGGAGATTCGATATCAATGCCAAAGGGCACCCGAGGATATTCCTCAGAACTCGGCATTATTATCCATTATTTTCTTTCAAAATGGCGGCCGAATAACTGGTGTCGCTGCAGACTGTAGGACTACGTAAATATATGTTTGGCGTTTTGTAAGAATTTGATAATGCAAACTAATTAATAATGCATATGTTCTAATGTTATTGTCACGTGCTTAAAATCTGTTGTTAACGAAATTATAATGCTAATACATGGATAAAATATTATTTATTTGTAATAAGTCAATATAATTTTAACAAATGAAAAAAATATAAGAATATATGATTTTTTTTATTTATTATTTTCTTGAATACAACCCGCTCCTCAAATTTGGCCTGCTCCTCCTGACGCACCCTTTTATATACTTCAACATTGCTTCATTTGATGCTATATCTGAATTAGTTCTTGTGAACGGGATTTGTTAATTAAATATATAAAAAATATTACACTAAGAAAAAGAACAGAATGCCTATTTAGCCATAAATAACCTCAGAGGTATCTAAAATGTTGGAAAGAAGATTGAGAATATGGCAGCGGCCTATAAACCTGGATTTATGACCTGAAAGGAAGTCAGAGTTATGCTGACTGGATGGTAAGTTGTAGCACCCTAAGCCACAGTAAACTTAGAGCTTACCTCCCCCCTCCAGTCCAGGCAAATATACTGCCTCGGATCATATATACTTTCTATAACTCTGTCCTTTGGAAGAGCATAAAATCCTAGAGTTTTTCAATCATAGATCCTAACCATTTCAAGGAAATGGGATATTAGGTTCATTTATCTTATTTTACTCAAGTACAGTATGAAAAATATTACGTATAAGGCTTTCAAGAAATTTCGTTTAGATCTTTTTAGCTTTGAAAATATTATTGATGGTTGAATAATTTATTAATACTAAATTAAGTAAAAGTGAAATCGTATTTGATCTACACTATATCGTTTCAATCTACACTATATAAAGGGTAAGTAGAGAGAAATATTTAAAGTGGTGATATTAGACATCAAGGACTACAAAAAAGTTCATATAACGATTGGTATAATTTTCAGCAAAAAATAAGGAAATTTAAGTTGTTTTTTTTGTGTCGTTTTTTTTTTGGTATCACGTTTTTTATTAAATAGGAAGCGATTAATAAAAAATACTTAATTTAAGTAATTACCAACCTCACAGTAAACAAGAGAAAATTTGTTCCAAATGAAGATGAGTTTGTCATTGGTTGGTTGGTTGTTGTATAGTAAAGGCGTAAGACTTGTTGGTCATCAACGCCGTTAATAAAAATTATATATTACTATATCTTCTGGTTGTGAATAATGAAATTAAAAAGACGTAAAATCCACTTTAAGGTTAAAGTTGTTTACAGTTATTAAAGTTTACTTACTTAAACCTAGGTTTAAAGTTAAGTAAAAAAATGAAAAAATATTAATAAAAAAAAATATATTTAAAAAAAATTAAAGGAAAAAAAGAGGTGGGGTGTGCTGCGCGAGAGCCTCAGAGATTTTTAAAGATTCCTTCTTCAGAGGGAAAACATATGAGTTAGATTTTATCATCATTTCCCAAAGCAGCCGATGCATTGGCTGGCATTTCTCTTTTGTTTAATTCTCTGATGTAAAATGCACAAATCTCGAAGATATGGACCACTATCATTATCTCTCCACACTTCCGTCAAATGGGCGGGTTTTCTTTTGTAATTAAGTGAAGGTGCGTAAGCCTGGTATGACCTATTGTTAGTCGCGTAAGGACATCTTCCTCTCTGCGTTTACTGAGGCTGAAACTTCTCAATGGCTTCACTTCATTTTTTATCACTTTTAATTTATTTGGAGGGCTGGTGTCCCATAGTGTCGGCCAATCATGGTGTATGGCCTCTTTCAGGGATTGCGCCAGTTCGGACTCAGTTAAGAAAGCTTTATTACGTCCTGGAAGGTTAAGAGCTTCTTTTGCTGCTCTGTCAGCCATTTCATTCCCCCCAATGCCTACATGACTGGGAAACAATATAGAATGTACTAATGTTCCATTGTAATTTAGCTATTTTATGAGTCCCAAAATACTATTTTTTGTCATTGGTAAAAAATAATAAAAAAAATAAAATAAGGTGTACTTTTCAGCGGTTAAACAAATTTATGTTCTGTTTTTTATAAATTATTTGCGATGTTTTTACATCTTCCAACTATACTACAGATAATTACCCACTTTTATATAAAACTTACTCGTTTAATTAGCTTTAAGTCAATGTAAATCAAGCTGAGATTTATTTGTTGAATATTTGAGAATCTCTAGTTGTGAAAAAAAAAAGTGATTTTATATCCTGTCAACTAAAAGTACCCATGTTTTCACCAAAAATGACTGCAATAAACTTGAATTCAAAAGCTTTAATTTCATTTTCTTTTTATTATTACCTGTGATGTTTAATAATAATTATAGATCTATAAAACAAAAATGTTAAAAACAATGGTTTTTCGGTTATTCATGATCGAAAGTGATAATGGAAATGTCTTTTTTGCTAAAATCTCTATTACAAAAATTTATGCGCATTTATAAGTGAAGAAATTAATTTTTCTAGCACTCAAATTTACGTTTAAAATAAAAAAAAATTTCTGATTGCTTCAATTATTTTCATGAAAACATAATATTAGGATCAGGAACATGAAGTTTGTCACTTATAAATACGGATCAACTCTTATAACAGATCTGAAAGAATAACACAGGTTCATAACAACTTTACATGAAAAATATCTGAAAAATCATTATTCTTCCTTTTTGCTTTCTCGCTACCGAAGGTAGGGAAGTATTGTGTTCGTGCAAGAGGTTAAAAAAAAAGAATCGAAAATTCCGACTCGCATTTTACGTTTCAGCCATCAAGGATTAAATTTGGTGTCTGTCTGTAGTCAAATCGATGTGACGGGCATATCACATACCACCGTTAATTCGATTCTCATGAAATTTTCAAGGAATTTGCGGATTGGTGTCTATATGGTCCCATATTAATTTCATCCAACACTTCCGCTTACGCACGCGCAAATGTATTTCCTTAGCTATAAGGATAGATGTTGGTAAAAATATATTGCTATATCAATTTCATTGCATTCCGTCGACTGATTTCTCTTAAATATGCCCAAACTTATTTATCGTGATACGTCTATATCTTAGTACAACGTAAGTACGTAAAAAAAACACGTTAGATTTGGCTCAAATTTTGAGGGAAGTTAGGGATTGGTAAACAGATATTCAAGTAGATACCCGTGTCAGGAAAATTCAATTACCTACTTTCAGAATCTAAAAACGTATTGTCTTTAATACTCCTATATTTTGAAAACGGCTCGTTCGATTAGACCGAAAGTTGAAGGAAATGCGGAGAATAATGTAGAAACTCCCTAGTATCAATTTCATTGAATCTATTCAAAAATGAAAATTAATATAAATAAATTTAAAAATATAATGGCTTTGAAATGTGGAAGGCATTGATCATGTGAAAGGGAAGTTATGTTCATGTATTTTTTTATGAGGTTATAAAATGATTTATGAGGTTATTAGACTGTATTCAAAAAAGTTAATTTAAACTGGATGTTTTGACGTTTACATATTACTGGCATGACACCTACTGCAATTACAGAAAATTTCATGTAATTTTCAGTGATTGTGGGGGTTGAAACTTTGATGTCCCAATATAGTTTTTGCCAAATCCCTTTGTTCCTTTTGAAGTTTAACTAACTGATTCTGGTCTCGATTTCCCTATCAAACTTCAAAGTGGTAAGAGGCTATATTCCAAATCTTTTTTTAACTAATTATAATTGAAGGGTAGGATGTAAAAGCATCGATAAATTTTAAATATGCATAGGCCATCATTTTCTGTGTTTTGTTAACTTCATTCATATTCTTCACATTTCTTGTTGAATTATTTTTGTTCTAACTGATAGAAAATATATGTGAATTTGGTGAGGAAGCTATACTGAGCTTACTTGGCAGATTTTTTTTTTTTTTTTATTTCTTGAACTGTAGAGACTTTCAGTAACAACTGTATATAATCTGTTACTGATGATGAGAAGAACATTTCAAGAATTTATGTAAATCTAATAAATAAAAAATAAGCAAAAATCACAAGGAAGTTATAATTTCCAACTTCGCCGCTAATTGTATGAGACTGAAAAGAGTATTTCCTGTTCACTGGATATTTTGGCTGCTATGATCGCCTGACGAAGCGATATTTTCCTTAAAATTGGTTCCTCTCCGATATTAAATTTTCTCCTCTTGTAATATTTTTTTTTACAAAATTGCATCGTCTTTCCACCATAAAAAAAAGTTTTTCAATAGAAACGAACTGGTAGATATCTCTTATTCTTTTTATCTTGAAAAAATTAAAAACCGGACGAACAAAATCTGATCGTTTACTTAAAGCGAAGATTCTTTCGAGATATACGACGTTTCTCAAAATGTCAGACACACTTTTTTACTGAAATATGGATGGTAAATAAGGAACCATGGTATTCATGAGATTTGTTTTGTTTAAAATAACTTATAGACCACACAAATGATTTTTCCATTATATTTACAGTCAATTTATTTTTAACAATGGAGGGATTATCAACTTCTGAAGTTCATTTTATCACTTTTACAATATTTACCACACAATAAAACATTCAATAATAAACTTGATGAATGTATGACAGATTAAACATTAAAATTTTCTAAAAGAAATACCGCAAAAAAAAAATATAGTCAATTTATACTTGAACTAATGACAAACCGAAAAGATTTATCATAATTTTGATACTTTTGCCAAGTTGAGAATTACGGATGGATTTCTGAAACTGTAAGACATTGAAGTTATACCATTATATAAAACAATGCATGCATTCTTGAACAAATTCTTGCTAAAAACAGTTTGAAAGCTATTATATCTTCAGCAGAAAACGCTACAGCTAACTAGAGCAAAATAATTAATACATTGCCTGTTAATTAATCTTCCAACACAATGTGTTTTGTGTATCTAGAAAACCTTCCTCAACTTCTTCATGACTTGCTCAGCTTTCATCCATCTATTATATCTTCAAGTCATAAAAACATGAGAGCGGTCATTAACTGCACAACGACATATTTAAAATTAAAGTCTATGTAAATCTAGAATCTTGAATTCATATGGTTTATAAAAAAATATTACCTAAACAGCTCAAATAGTGGAGCAATTTTTTTTATAGCTTAACATTTTATGGAATTCTTGATCCATATAAAGTATTTAAGTGAATTCTCAATAATTTTATTTTTTATTTATTTATTTTTTTTAATATGACGTCTTGAGTTGAAAGTCGAAGGGTGGTGATATAATATAAAAAATGTATGTGGTTTTATCGACTTCATGGGAGAGAGATGGGGTCTGTCAGTCCACATCCTGTGCATAAATAATGATATGCGTGAATAGGTAAATAATAAAATGTTACATTTATCAGTATTTATTTGAATATTTTATATATTTAGTAATAAATTAATTACACTAACTTTAACCAACTTGTATCAAGCATAAATTAATAAAATTTCATGAAGCAATAAATATAATAGTTATATTATTGATATTCACGAAAAATCAAAAGCGCAGACTTATGATGAGAATGGTCTCTCCCCTCTTCTACAGTACTTCGATGCACAGAAATGAAATCCAAAGAAATAAATCTTCATGCTTTTTAGCAGTAAAAGGGCTGTTAAGAAGGCAGAAAAACCAACCAGGATTCATGCCAAACATATTTTTAAAAAGAGGCTGTGAAAAAGCTTTATTTCGATATTTAATAATATATTTATATTAGTTTTTTTATCTGCGGTTCTGGTTGTTAGTCTAGTCCAGTGGTCTCCAAACTACGGCCCACAAAAGTTTCTTTTATGACATGGTAAACTTTTAAAAGCTGTTTAATAATATGAAATTTAGCAAATTACCCGCACAATATATTACTACAAAATTATTTGCATGGTTCTTTTCCTCTTGGAAAACTGAAGTATCATTTATATCACAGCTGAAGTATCATTTATAAAACAAGATTTTGTTTTCATCACAAGCAACGACCGCGGATGGAAGTCTCAATAGGGCTCCCAGAACTTAGTCGAGGTCTCAATGTGACCCGCGGGCCGAAAAGTTTGGAGACCCCCGTTCCAATCAGTAACCGCTGCCTTGGAGGTTGGTGATGGGATGTGAGCCACATGCGTTTGTCCAAACGTCGAAAAACGTAATAAATAACAAAAACGTAATGATTAACAGGTTGTATAAGTCTCGATAATTTGTCATCCTTATATTCATTTTCATTTTAAAAAATAACCAATTTTAGCCTTGCCTCAAAGGTGGTATTACAGAAATGATTTATTAACCCTCTCCTAAATATATTATGTAAAACATAATTAAATTTTAAAATTTTATTAAACTAGAGGAGTACCCTCACTCCGCCTAACGGCGGACCAACTCCCGTTTTACAAATTATACAATTGTTCATTACTCGCTGCTCAAATTGTATAACTGTAATTCACATACATAGTTCAGATTGTATTATTTTTTATCAATACAAAATGAACGGAACGGAACCACCAGAACTTTTTAAAGAATAATACTACCTCGCTTATTCGTCCAAGTCAAAATCGATCCTGGTCGGTTAAAATAAAATCTGAGCTTGTTATTCCAGTGTTTTAAAGAATAAAAAAACTCTAATATTTGGTAAAAAATAAAATTAAAAAATTCCGTAACATTAATGTAGAGTTAATGCATGCTATCTGGCAGCACTGTAGCTGTTGTAAACAAAAGGCAGGTTGGCTTGGGTGAGGTTACCCAGGCAGTAGTAGTCCTTTGTTCCTGATAGTGTGATGTATCTGTAGAGTAATAAAAGTGTTTTCTGTGTTTTTTGTTTAAAATTTTATCAACAAAGCCTCATTTGTTTCCTGAAGTGATTTGCTGACATCACAATTAATTTATAGCTTGGGGTATTGATATAAGATGCTTTTAAGTTGGTTAGACCAGCTTATTATAAAGTTTCTTGATTATATGATTTAATTTTAGTGTATAAACGATTGTTTACAAGGACCGTTAAGTAGTTATTTTTTGCTTAACCGAACCTATTTTCATAAACTACAATAAAATTTCAAGTGCTGCCTAAGCTATCGAAAAACGTAATATACATAATCCCTCTTCTTTTAACTTATAGCAAGATTTTTGCTATTTGTTACTCTCTTCATTTTCCCTTTATTACTTTGCTCTTAATATAAGTTCACAGCTCACGATTGGGTGCAATAAAAACAATTATCTCATTTGTTTCAATAATTTATATAGCTGAAACTAGCCTATTCTGAGAGAAACAAAAATGAAATCTTCTCCGTTTTCTTTTTTACTAACGGTTAATATGGAGAGCTGGTTAAGCGGGGTTCTACGGTATATATTTTTAAGAAACTTTGGTTGTGATTATGATAGTATCAAAACTATTTTTCTGTGACTTACAAATCGGCATTTCCAGGAGTTTTTTTCAACTTTCAGTGCAACGTTCATAACTGGGCATTGTGGAATCCACGTCTCAACGTACGCGGCCATCACGTCATCAAATATGAAAGGCTAGGATAAGTTTATAAATTCAGCGTTAAGCCCTTCGATGGAACTGTAAATCCATCATACCGTTTCTAAACTCATTACCATAATCACTCGATATCATAATATTCTGATGTTTGCATGTTTTTGTTTTTTTCAGAGCAGTGGTTTATTTAAATCATAATTGTACAACAATAATATTCTGTGAATTTTCATTCTTGTTTGGATTTTTTGTTCATTTTTTTATCTTCAATGTTAATGAGCAACTCATTGCTAAAACAACTGCAGTTTTTTAGACAATGTCCAACATTAATTGCTTATAGTAAAAAAATGGTGACCACTTCTTAGAATTATATCCTGCAAAGTACACCATTTTATAAAATACTGCTAATTTATAAGATTAATTAAAATTGAAAGTTATTTATTTCAATAAAACTATTTAATTATTTATGAAAATAAAAGTTAAAAATAAATAATTTCACATAGACAAAAAAAAACATTCATTCAAAGTGAAAATCTTTTTCTGAGGGAAGCTTACTCATCTGTTATGAGAATGAAGCTGCTCTGTAATTGGAACAGCACTATTGACCATCTTTCTTCGCCGATAACGATACAACGTGTTATTAAATGGCGATTGTAGCGTTTTAATCAAAACAAGCCTTTGTTATTGGAATAGTGTATTATTCCGTTCTGAAGTTTATTTTTTCACTGACCATATAGAATACTACTATATATTTTTTCGTTATGATTTATTAACGTTAAAAATAACCCAAGGTATTTTAATTACTAATAAATTTTAAAAGATATGTATTTTAATTTAAAAAAAAAATATTAAGCAAATAATTCTATTCATCTTAAGGGAAGGCAAATTATGTATATCTATACAAAAACATAGTGGGTTGTTAATTCGGTGAAGTACTCGAATGGCTCATCCAAACGAAACTCAAACCTCTTCTGATAATACATTAATTTACTTTGTGTATGTTTACACAACATACGATTCCAGGAGGCTTTAGTCCAAGGAATCAGGTTTAGAGTGCGTGAACAGGGACCTAAGCAATTCCTTCAGAAACTTTTTCAGGGTGTTTAGGGTGCGAACATATCAAAAGTCCCTGACGTCTGGGTGGTGAGCCGAAGGGGGAGGAGGGAAGGAAAAGTAACAGTTTTTGGGTTCCCGCTTATATCTCAAAAACATCACAGGAGAAAACTGTGTAATAATTAATTGAAAGTTTATAAAATTGCCTAAAACTTTTATTGTAATGGGTCCTTTTCGAATTTTCAATCATTTTCTGGCTACACGCGCGGAAAAAGTTGAAATTTCCAAAAACATTTATCTTACATTTTTCATCAAACATTCTTTCATATCGTTAAGATATTCATCAGTGAAAGGAACTCATTTAAATTTTAGATACTCTATAGTGACTAAATTTCCTATCAAAATATAGGCAAGTAGTCATTTTCAGAAAAAAGTTGTTTCGATTAATATGTGTGGCCACACTTTAAATCCGATTATTAAATAAAGTAGAAACCAATGAAGTTACTTGAAAAATTTTATACTGTATTTTACAGATAATAAAAAGTCTCATGATAATTGTAATCTACTTGTTACATTAAATACATACAATTTGAAACCTCATTTTTATCACTGTTCTCGATAACTTCTAAATATTACACTCACGACTTTACATGGATTCTTATTCGTAATCTTGGAATCTTGGAAAAGGTTCTTCATCCATGGCATCTTCGTAGTGGTTTGTTCTACGTCGTCTTTAAAATCTTCCTCTCCAACTGGCGCTCTGTTGAGCCATTTCCATTGACAGTGGGGGCTCGATGCACAACTGGTTAGCATTGCTTTTCGGCATCCGCATTTGCCAGTTACAAAATCTCTGTGCAGCCTTGGTGATATGAAGGTTCATGGTCTGATAACCTCAATTATGGTATTTAATGATGGCAAATAAATCTGATGAGCCTAATTTTGGTTGAATTACACTACCTTTAACTAAAAGGCTTTTATTTACCATAATCCTTCCAAAAAAAACTATGATTATTATCAATATATGATTTTCATCTCCGAACGTCAAACTTTAAGGAGTCATGAAAACTAAGAATACATTTAAGTAGGTATGATAATTGTTTAGGTATCTACAAGTGATCATACCAAGGTTTGTATGGTATGAGATACTGCTGCATATCTACCTACCGCACAAGAGATAAGTGGTTAATAGAAAAAAGAAGGTTTAACAACAGAATTTTCCTAAATATAAGCGTTTAACTTTGTTAATAATAATAGCTAATAAATTAAATGTACTTTAATAATATAATCAGAGCAAGCTTTAAATTGGTGAAGAACATTACTTTTAAAATGGTGTTAGTTTGATCTTTTTGAGTAACAACAGAATCGGAAATGTTTAAATTTACTGAAATTGGTCTAGAGAACTGAAGAAAAATGACTGTCATTTATAAATGGTCAAAGAAAAAAAAATGTATCTTTTTGTCCAGAGATAAATGGATGGATCAACATGCAAAATATTTAAACAATTCAATATTTTATACCACTTGATTTGATTGGATGCCCATTAGGTATGGACTTAGTAATTATTTCATATTTTTCTCATGCAGCATTAGATTAATTTAAAATATTGTTTCTGTTTTATATAAATAATACTTACATGTCAACCAAAAAAGGAAAACATGAAAGGTTTAGTGCCAGAAAAAGCATGTGATGCATTTTTTGAAAAAAAAAAAAATTAAATAATTTTTTATTTCAACGATCGGAAACACGCCCACATAGCCTGAAACACTTCGCTTATTATATTTTTATTCTCTTCACAGATTTATTGAGTTTTCCAATGCATGATTCAAATTAAAAATAAAAATTTACTTCCATTTATTTTATTGCGGATTTGAAAAGAATAACAAATACCTTCATGATTAAAATGAGAGCTGTCCCGATTTTCAACTGTGGATGACAATTTTTTTTATTGGTTGTATAATTTTTCTAGGCCGGTCTAATTGACAGAGGACTGGAAACAGTAGTTAGTTGGCTACGTGATTTGAATTCAACTGAACTTCATCAATCCTATTGGAATGTCAATAGAATCCGTGCTTACTCTTATTCAGTCTGTTTCTCTGCCTGATCCATCTCAATATCTATATTTTGCTTTGATTTTCGAAAATAATTTTATTTAGTTAATGAATTATTAGTTAAAACAATGTATCCCCAACATCAAAGTGTATGATCATGATCAAATCGTAATAGATAATATATGAACAATTCTCAAAGTAGTCAATTATTATAAAGTAGTCAAACTGGGCCATCGATAACCTTAATGATTATTTCTTAATTAACTGCCATCAAACCCCAATCATTTAGACCTCAGAATTCACAGAGAAGTCAATGCAGATTTAAAACACTAGCGGAGTTTATTTTTAAATCCATAGGCGCCGACTTAGGAAAATTATTGGTTGGGTAGGAGGACAAACTACAGAATCACGAGTAGGAGGGCTTAGGAAGATGGAGATATTTTTTGGAGGGTATCATATATGCTTATATGCAATACATAATGTATGCCTACATGAAAAATTACCATCTCAAGAAGGTATTAAGTTGTTTCAATCCCCAATACAATCAAGTTCCATTTCAAGAGACAAGGACTGGAGACGCTATCATCACAGAGCTCTGTGAGAGAATCGGTGAGAATCCAAACCATTGGAAAAGGATCATCAGAGAGGAGTCCATTGAAGAGTGGAACTGGAACAAACGGTGGGTGACAAGCCCGGAAGGGGGGAAGCTCTTTCCCACGGTCCAGTCAAGATTAAATGCGACATTGGTCCTACCTGATTACTGGATCTCACAGGACATGGGGGATTCCGAGGAACTTGCGGCCCATAGAAAGAATATCAACCTCCGTTGCTCTTCCTGCGGAGTCTCTGATACAACATATATTGGTATCTTGCGTCGCGACAGAGGAATACCGTGCAAAATGGATGAGAAGGATAGACAGGTATACCCTGACAGAGAAGGATTTTCCTCGGCTGGTTGAGAAGGAAAACTATTCGTTTTTTCGGGAGTTAGTGTATGGGTGGAGGGATGTGACGGGTCCTTCACATTTCTCCCTGGGAACGGCAAGAATCGGATCACCCGAGGAGGCGGAAGAAGAGGAAGCACATTGAGGAAGGACCTGATAAGGTGCAGCCCGTGCACAACCGTATACCGGGCCCATCACAGTTAACCCAGTTTATTGTTCCAAAAATTAAAACTACCCAAAATTATTGTTAAAAAGTAACTAATAATGATTAATAAAGTATTGTTTATTGGCATCAGTGAGCATAAGAGAACCGCAACGTATTAACCCACTGCTGCCAAAACAATGCACAGCAATGCCAGGTAGAGAAAAAGAAATATATATATATATATATATATATATATATATATATATAAGTTGTTTCAATCCCGTCCTGGTGGCAAAAAAAGTGTTGTCACACATCATACTTTCCTTTCCTAGTAGTCTAAAAAGACTGTTATTTTTGTTTAAATTTTTGTACACGACCGATATGTTCCTATAATTGGTCCTATAGCAATTTTTGGGAACCTGAGCCTCCACCACGGCAGCATTGGGGAGTAGGAGCTCATGCCCCGAGACTCCCTAGTATTCGGTGGCTATGTTTATATCTCGTGGAATACGGGGATATTTAGAGTTTTAGAGGATAACAATAGACTTCAATTAATCAATAACCATTAAGTCACATTGTTCTTTTAATTTTTTTACTTATTTTAATTGTATATATATATATATATATATATATATATATATATATATATATATATATATATATATATATATATATGTATATAAATATATTTGTTTATTTACAATGCTCTTTTTTACAGATGTGATGAAGCTTAGCTCATGAAGGAGTAGACAAATTGTCCAATGTAATTGTGAATTTTTTTTACATTTTTAAAAAATGTAGATAGTTTCCACGAGTTAGACGGTTTTTAGTTTTACACTGATTTTTCAGGCCATCTTAATTATTAGAGCATTGCAACATTTTTAATTTTTTAAGTTTTCGACGGATGTCAATAATTAGATAAAAAGGGGTTAATGTGGTTTTAGTTCACTTACTGTATTTTTTTTTTATCTATAAATAAGGTTGGAATTTACAAAATAGAGGGTTAATATGTTTTGGGAAAGAGATAGATTATTTTCATAATAAAATATTGTTTTATATCTTATTACGTTAATTATCAGCTCAGTATGGCTAGTGAGGGAACATAAATAAATATGTCCTGCTAGAGTCAGCTAAATTTTATGATTTTTCTACCCTGGATCGTTAATCCCGCCAATTGATTTCGCCTGTGCTTTGAAAACTTATACTTATGTTATGGTGCTAGTTTTGGAAATTCTTTGAGTTTGGAGAGAAAAGGGCTACGGTAACGGCTTACAAAGAAAACTCCGCTGCGTGGAGCGTTCTTTGATCCTTAAAGTTGCCCCGACAGCAAAAACTTTATCCTTCCCTCAGTTTACTTTTCATTCGGAAGGTCCCCACTTTCAGTCTTGGTTAGAAGGCCAAAACCTTTATTTTTTTTTCTACCCTTTATCAACAGTCATTGGTCGCTGAGCAGGTCTACGGCTATACGAAGACGTTCTTGTCAATAACAGATGTTGGTAGGACTTGGATGCCCAATAGCAAAGTATCAAAGGATTGAATAATATTGAAAAAAAACCTAAATGAAACATGAATATGATTCATATTATTCAGAACCGACTAAACATCCTACTATCTTCTCCAAGACATCAATAAGATACCATGAAATCGTTAATATTTCTATTTATTAAAATTTTAAATATTACATTTTTTCTTTTTTCAAACATATAGATAATAACAATTGAGTAAACAAGATGTATATTATATTTGTTTTGTCCTTGTTTACTAACTAACGAGATAATATTAGGATAGTTTCCTCCTTTTTCTTTATTTGTTGATTAAGATTGATTTACTGTGTTATATATGAACCTTTCTACTTTATTATTACCTTCTTTGATCTCTGAAGAAGATTCATTATCCCATCTTACGAAATTGTTAGGACTTACTTGCAAAATATAAATCGAGATACGTTTTTATTGCGCTTTCGGATTTGTGATATTCATCACGGTGAGAATTTTTAACGAAAGAAACAAGTTATTATTGTATGGGGCAACGTCTGTGGAGTATGGAGGGTGAGGTTGAACATCCCAATCAAACTGTAAGAGTTTCTGTCTTGGGGCTAACGCAACATGCGGCTTCCTGAGAAATGGAAGAAGGTAATAGACCAGAAAAGTTCATAACGAGCCTTTGAATTAACAAAATAACTAACTCCAATTTCTAAATTTTTAAGTAAAGTCCTTTTAGTGATATTTCTAGTTCGACTTTTTATAATATCTATACAGACAGTGAATAAGTGCATTTCAGAATAGGTAATTACAGTGCTAAAATAGAGAATTGTGAATAAATGTAAAAATTTTGGCATTAGAAAAATCACTAAAATTAATAATATAAAATGTTGGAATTCGAGTAAAACAAACAAATAAAAAGGAAGAGGCTTATAGGACACTGTAATCCAACTCATTAAGGTTTATTATTATATTTCTAGTTAGTAGTTCTTGAGTTTTGAGGAGACGAAAAATATTTTTTATTATTTCCAGTGATTAATATTGAAAACATGGGTATAAAGTAATAAAGCAAAAAGCAAAACATATAAACAGCAAATTGATGAAAAACAGTTAAACAGTGACAGGTTGTTTATTGTAAATTCAACACTTTGTGTTAATTTTTTTTTTTTTTGGTTTATTAAACATGTTAATTTGTCTTATCGTACTTTTCGGCCAGCAATTTCTCCTTAGTGTCTTTCTTTTCCAGTTTCGTTAAACCAATCCTTCCCAAAATATAACATTCATCCTTATGATTTATATACTCCCTCATATAAAACTTCTTTTTTTAGGTAATTTTTCTTCATTTCCTTACAGAAATTTTTAACACATCTCTATTCATCAATCCTTCTCCTCTTCTTCGTTTAAACTTATTCTTTTAACTACCTTATAATTCACCACCGCATTGATTTAATCAATATTAAATTCTTTAATAACAATTATTTCTAGATACTTGGTATGTGCTCCTAGAGAGTCTGAACACCGCAATTATTACTAGGGAGCTTTTGACCCTTGAAAAAAATATTAAAAATTATAAAAAATTATGTCCATGTATAACCAATAAACTAAGACCCACGTCCTCCCATTGTTTATAAGTCTGGATATTGGCCTTTTTAACATATAATGTACCGTATACTTTTTATGTACCTTTTCAGATTTCTTTCGTCCAGGTTAAATTCAAAGTTTTGGACACCCCTTTTTGTGCCGAGATACAGAAACAGTAAAGTAGGAAATGGATTTTCCCCCACATCTAATTTTTAAAAAATTATCTTGTAAAGTGAATTGAGCAGTACAGTAGTGAATTTTATACCATTTCAGGTTAGAAGCAAATGAAATCATAACAAGCAATACCTGAATACTATATCCCTATATTTTTCCTGTTTTCAATTGTATAATTTAAACATAGAATTCGTTCCATTTCCGTATTTACTATTTTATACACCTTAATTCTATTATTTTATCATCTCTACATATCGCACATCTTCTAGTTTAGTACCGTCATATAAAGTCTTCTCTTCTATTTAACAATAGAAAGCCCAGAAAACATAATGGTATCGTCTTATACGGATCAATGAAAATTTTTTTATTTAGTCCTATAGATATAATTATTTCTATTAAAGAAGTGGGAAAAGTTCAGTACATTTTTATTTTAAAAATATTAAATTTACCCAGATATACACCTTCATATATTAATCCGAAACGCAATTAACTCCGTTGTATCTAGAAAATATAAAAGCGCACCGTAATATTTTAGTTTTTCCTTGACATAGGATGTATTGTAATAAATATAATGACATAAGAACAATTTTAATTTATAAAAATTAAAAATAATGATTTTTCAAATACTTATCACGTGAAGTGGTTGTGGAACTGTGTTTTTCCCTCAGATCTCCGTCATAGGAATTGATATGTATTTATCAGTGACAAACTTAATGTTTATCACTAAAATTAACGTTTCAAATAAAGAAACCTCTTGATTGCTACAATTATTTTCATGAAAATATACATATTACGACTAGAAATATTACGACTAGAAGTCAATTTTAGTAAGAAACATTAAGTTTGTCTCTGATTAATACTTATGAATTCCTATGACGGATATCTGGGAGAATAACACAATTTCATAACCACTTTACCTGAAAAATCTTCTTCTTCCTCCTTTTGCCTTTCAGCGTGGAGGTGCCTCAGTCCATGCCAGCCACGAATTCCGGTCTCTGGCCTTCATGGCATTCAGCTCAGGTCCTCTTTGCTGTCCCAGCTTGGAGATGTGGTCTGTTCACATTAGCCAAAGTCTGCCCCGAGGATGTTTTCCAGTCTGCCTACCTTCGAAGTAGTTCCTTGGATCCCGGTCTTCCTCCTTTCGGCAAAGGTTCCACACCATTTAAGCTGCCTCCTTTCATCCACTTCTTTTATAGCTGAAACTCCCAGATCCTCTCGTATTCGCTGATATCTAACCAGATCTCTTCTGGTTCGGCGAGTCACTCTCCTCAGGTATCTCATTTCTGCTGTTACTCGGTTCCAGTGATTGTCCTAGTAAGGTATATAGACTTAAAAATGTGCAGCTTCACGTTTTTTTTTCCACTTCCCTCTATCTAGCAATTGTGTTTCATAGTTGGTAGTAGACATTGTTTGCCTTTTTATCAGGTTGGAAACCTCCCCATCAATCTTTCCATTCCTGCTGATGATTCTACCTAGGTAGGTATATTCCTCAGTCTTCTCTAAGGTTTCTCCTCTGCATCGAATCTCCACATTTTCTTCATTTCGTCCTATACACATTAACTTGCTTGTAAAATTTTTAATTATTTATAAAAAAAAAATACGTTTTTAGGAAATGATGTTTACTACAATACATCATGGAAAACAAGAAACAAAAGCTAATTATAGTCACAGGTAATTGTGGTTGTTAAAACAGTCAATATAGTCATTTTTGCTGAAAACACGAATACTTTAAGGTGACTGGATAGAAAAACGAATCATTTCTTTAGACGACATGAAGTGAATCTAATTTTTTTTTTCAAATAAACCTCAACCTAATTAATATAGACATAAAGCTTGCTAAACCAAGAAGTTTTTCTAAAAGTGAAGTCCGCACAATAGTCCTCTTTAAATAGTTTTAACAATGATTAATTCTATTTTCATTTAAAATAAATTTTATCTGATTTATTATAGAGGAGTGTTTCATTACTTAAATAAAATTTTTTTAAAGTTATCACTTCCCATTCATCAAAAAATGTGATTCACTTAAAAACACTCAAATCTTAAATTTCCTACTTTTTTACTTGAAACTGGGGAATTGCTTATTTAAACTTTTTTGTAGATTTTGATGTCTTTTAAATATTTCCCTATACTTACGGAACACCCTGTAAATGTAAGTGAAAGTAAAAAAGGCGGTTTCGCACGTTAAGTCATTTCTATATCATTTGTTTTTAGTATTTAGATTCGTTTTTTTTTTTTAACTTCAGAAATAAGCGACCCAAATGGTCGATTTAGAATTTTAAAATATGTACTTCTTAAAAACGATTGTTTTGAATAATTTAGCTTTATCAAATATTTGTAGAAAGGGATTTGAAAAATGTTGAGATGCTCACTTTCCAAAGGTAGAGAAAAATTAGGCATTTTTAGAAGTAGGGGCGAACAAGTAAATGCTTGCATTGGGGCGCAGCCAAGCTTAGCTAGGCCACTGGAATTGAAAAGTGCCTAAAGAAAAATTCACATCGTATTACTAATATTTTCAGGAATGAAATTTTTAACAAAATAACGCCTCAAAATAAAAAACCTGTACCACTACAACTCATGAAGAGTCTTGGGTTCAGTACAATTTAGGAAAAGTACTGTTTCTTAGTCAACGGTTGTGCAAGGATGTGATTTGACTGAGATCATGCTCAGCCGCCAGGTTTTCTTCTTGATCAATTACTTAATTAAGGGTACCCATCTTTATAGAGACTGGGAGTGCCCCAGGAGGGTCTCGTAATCTCAGGTTCGCTCCACGGCTGAAACCGAAAAAAATAATTTTTCAGTCATGAGCCGAGATGCCCAGGACCTTGAGCATTGGATGATCGGTTCCCTACCACTGTGGTACCCCATTCATGTACAAAATCAATTTCTTTCACTGCTACGTTAATTAGCGGATCTACAACCCTCTGCACTAGCAAGTTCTCCTTATACCTCCTGAGGATTCTAGCCATTGTAATATTGATGTAATCTTAAGGGGTTTCATCCCCTCCTTCAATTACTGTAATATTTAGCAGTTTCGAGTCCAATCTCCTTGAGCCGGCCGTTTTAATTTGGGAATTGCGGGCTCCACAGCTGGCATGCCAATTCATTCTTCAGATACTTTGCTTCAAGAAGACTGTTAATTACAGGTTCTCCATTCAGTAATTCCTCTTCGAGCGAAAGGAATTCTTCTCCCTAATTCTCAATAGCTTTTGCATCCAAACCTTTCTCTTTATTCTAAATAATTTATAATCAAATAAATATGTTTAGCTAAACACCAACGATGGGGTTGTCGATCATCCAACTCCCGTGGTAACATACTATCTTCTGTCTCAACTTCCAATAGTTACTCTGTCCTCTCTCCTATGAATCCTACCTATTGGCCAACATCCCTCAAAAAACGCCCTGATATCCTCGACATATTTGTCACCTCCCAAATTTCCTCTTCCCATGTCACAATAAAATCCCTGGATGACCTCTCCTCAGATCATTCTCCAGTTCTGCTTTCATTACACACAACCTTCGCTCCTAAGCCCTCGTCCTCTCCTACACTGATTACAGGACGAGTAAACTGGGACAATTTTCGTAAAGACCTGGAAAATAAAATGGACCTAAATATTCCACTTAAGACGAAACGTGATATTGACACAGCCATAAAAGAACTTACTACATCTATAATTGACAAAATAAAGAATAATACATCTACCAATAAAACTGACAACTCCCAACAGACAAATTTGCCGCAGCATATTCGTATCTTATTAAGGGAAAAACGCAGAGCAAGATCGAAGTGGCACAGGACTAGATATCCATCAGATAAGACATATTACAACAAATTAACTAACCAACTAAAAGCAGAAATTAGAAAATACAAAGTTCAAAATTTACATAACATGACAGAAAAACTTACTACTTGTGACAAATCACTATGGTTGACCACTAAAAAACTCCTTAAATTCAAAGATTTTAACCACCCACTTATTACTGAAACCCAAACCTGGTCCAGATCTGATGATGAAAAATCTCAAATATTTGCTCAACACCTCTCAAAAACATTTAATCCACACCCAGACATCCTTAATCCAACCCACCTTGAGTTTATTGAAGCAGAATTGGATACCCCACTCCAATTGACTCCTCCACCTAAAGCATTTCATCCTTCAGAAATATCCAATATCATTAATAGATTACCTTCTCGCAAAGCTCCTGGCCATGACCTAATCACCTCCCAGATCCTAAAATGTCTTCCTAAAAAAGCCATACTGTTCCTAACCTATATATTTAATGCTGTACTCCGCACCACATATTTTCCTGACTCTTGGAAACTATCCATTGTCAAAATGATACCTAAACCCACAAAGCCGCCAGAACACCCATCCTCTTACCGTCCTATCTCCCTTTTACCCATTATGGGCAAAATCCTGGAAAAACTCATTTTAAAACGCCTGTATCCCATCCTAGACTCTAAACACATTATCCCAGATCACCAATTTGGATTCCGCACATCCCACTCCACTATTCAGCAATGCCATCGTGTGGTAGATGTAGTCTCCTCTGCATTGGAGCGCGGAATGTACTGCACGGGAGTCTTTCTCGACGTTGAACAGGCGTTTGATAGAGTCTGGCATCCGGGACTGATGTACAAACTCCGTGAATTCCTACCACCTACATACTTCCTCATTATACGTTCCTACCTTACTGACAGATACTTCAAAGTCAATCATAACAATGCTTATTCATCTCTTTTTACTCAGTCTGCCGGTGTTCCTCAAGGTAGTATCCTAGGTCCTATCCTTTACACAGTTTATACAGCTGACATCCCAACCCAATCCAACACTGTCATCACCACCTATGCCGATGACACGTGTATCCTATCAGTTAATAACGATCCTTTAATTGCATCCCAAACTCTTCAATCACATATCACAAGCCTTGAAGAATGGTGTAAAAATTGGAGAATAAAAATAAATTCCAACAAATCCCATCAAATCACTTTTACCCTCCGTCGTAAACCTATGACCTCTTGTCCTACAGTATCCTTCAATAATACTCCACTTATTCCTGTTGAGCAAATCCGCTACTTAGGACTCCACCTTGACAAACGACTCACTTGGAACCCCCATACCAGACTGAAACGACTAGAAACCGCCCGACGTTTTCGACTACTGCAGCACTTACTAGACAAACGATCTAAGCTTTCAATCAATTATAAACGACTCGTATATATGACAATAATAAGACCTATTTGGACTTACGGAATTGAGCTTTGGGGCTCCACTAAACCATCGAATTCCTCTCGTATCCAATCCTTACAATCCAAAATCCTTCGTAAAATCCTCAACGCTCCTTACTTTGTCACAAATAAAATCATCCATAAAGACCTTAATGTTCCATATGTTTCCGATCTGGCCCAATCCAGATATCTTTCCTTCCATAACAAACTGCAGAATCATCCGAATCCTCTCGTTTCAAACCTTGCTTCCTCCTCGATCCCTGATAACCCTCCGAGGCGTCTGAAAAGAAGATGGCCTCGGGATCTTCTAATATAGAACTTTAATTTGAGTTCTACCAATGGGTAGTTTCTCTTCATGTTGTACATGCCATGTTACAAATTTCTCATTTACTTATTGTATTCTCTATGTAATACAGTTGTAAATTCCATTGAAATAAAAAAAAAAAAAAAAAAAAAAAAAAAAAAAAAAATATGTTTGATAACCATAAAATCAACAAAGAGAAAATGGATTTTAGGATATTTCTTACTCTATTAGCCTACATTAGTTAGAAATAGTTAACTTGCATCATTGCCACCGTGATAATTTATTGTGAATTGCTGTTTTTCAATAACTGATTCAAGGCTAACTTTCGAAATTACTGTTCCTATAAGAGCCTTTATTAAAAAATAAATAAATAATTAGAAAACTCAGCTCCCACAAAAATTAAATGCTGAATTCGCTATAGCCTCTTTCATTATAGTATTCACCCTGAACTAAGGTGATCATGCAGAAACTAGGACTTGGGATTGTTATGAATATAGTATCTTATATTTATATGAGTTGAAATGGATTAAGATAAAGAAATAAATTCATAAAGTTAATATAGAACCGACACTTAATGTATGTACTTCACAATTCTTTAATATGTACCCGTTGACGAAAAGGTTTTGCTATAACATTCCAGGCATATACTTAACTCAAATTATTCAGTTTCGTGCGGATTAGTTTTTGAGTGAGAATGTTCACACACACACACACACACACACACACAGACAGACCACTTTACGAGCCAGACTAATTAACGAGAGGTTATTTAGACTCAGGGAACCTCAAAACGTGTTTTTTCATTTAAAACTCAGATTCGAAAATTTTCACAACTACATTTCTTTCCGTTACTATATATTAGATGTACAGAGTGTTTCATATAACATAAATAATTCATAACAACGAAAATCTTTAGGTGTGAATATCTCCTAAACAAACCTTCAGGGAAATTCTTGAACTCCTTAGCTCATTTTTGCAGTTTGGAAAATTAATCCTGAAACTTCAGGGAGATAGAAGTATTTGTCGCATGTGAAGGAGAAGAATACATTCAAAATGAGTGATCAATCATTCGATTTGATAAAAAATTTACGAAGTTTTGAAGTACCGACAAAAAAACACCTTTTAGAAATAATGTATAGGATTTACTTACCGTTCGCATTTCCATCTATTTTACTCTGTTTATACTCATTTCTGTTACGATTGATCATTTCTCACCCTGTAAAAAAGATCTATAATTTGCACAGATACCAGAATATCTTATACAAATTAAACATCAATTCTTAATTTAATTTTTGGTGCCTTGTATCAAAAATGCAATCTCAATCTCACATACGTTATGTATCACTTGAAGTCCTTTCATTTAATTGCATATTCAAATTACACAATTTTTATTTTTTCACGAGTGCCAAATTTTTTACTACTTGGTCTGTGAATGGTCACTAAGGCCTTCCTAATATACCACGAAAAACTTAATTTAATGTTTAAAATTAAATAGGAATACAAGAAACGAACTTGAATCATGCCAAAGTATGATCACGGATTAATAAATATACTTCAAGTCGGCAAAAGTGTGAAACCGCTGAACAGTCAAATTATATTTTTTTTAACAATATCAAAATAATCATATTGAAGAGAAATCTGGTTAGGGTCTCCATTGAATGAAAATGCGAAATATAAATAAATTATATTTATTTTTAATTCCATTGTGCCGATGTTTCGTCCTAAACTCGTCTAACTCGGCTTAAAGTGACTTGTCCGATATCCTCCGAATGAGTAGCTCTAATGAATGGATGAAAATTGGTCTGAAACGTCGGCACAAAAGAAATACAAATAAATATAATTTATTTATTTTTACTTTGTTTTTTCATTGTCTGAACAAACCAACCAACTTTTCTTCAATGTATATTCATACAGTCAATAACTGTCCACTATCATAAACAAATAACTATCCACTATCATAAACAAATAATGTTACATTAGATGAAAACCTATGGAACTCATGCAATTTAACAATATTATGAATATCTAATTCTTTAAAAATACCTAGTAATAGTGATAGTATGGTGAAATCACTGGGTTTAGTTATGGATATCGAGAGTTGCCCTCTATTTTATATAAGCATTAGGTAGCATATGAGTTGACTATTTTCATGTAGTAAAGTATACTACGTGAAGCCTTGTCTCCGAGAGGAACTTAGAGCAGAACCAAAGTTTGGGAGAGGGTAGTTGTAAGCTCATTTTGATTGACTGGAGTTGAGGAGGTTTGTCAGTTTATAACTTATTCAGCAGGTACTCATTAAATTCAATAATTGTAATAATTTGTAGAATTATATAATTTTTTTGTAAGCCAGTCTAAAATCAAACAACCCTTTTAATGGCTATAAATACTCATTAACTATCTAAGTAAAAGAATGCATAGATTTCTCATTACCTTCAATTGCACTTTCCAGTTGCTAGCTTTTAGTTAAACAGAATTTCTCAGTTCTTAATGGCCAAATTCTTGGAGCTGATTCTAGAATAAATTTCCATGGACCGATCTCGAACTGAAATGGAGTTAAATCTAATTTTATCTTTTCTTAAGGTGGTCCTGTTTTCTTTTTCTCACGAAGTGATAACACGAATTATTTAATTTACCTAATTGTAGTGTGAATGTGATCTCACCTCCCCGTAACCGTTTTCTAAGTAACAGAATGTTATATTATTCAATAAATAAATAATAATAATTCAGCTAATTAAAACTTGCTTCATCCTAAACTAGACAAAATTTCCTTCAAATACCAGTTTAGTTTATCTTTATCAAAACCATCCGAAGGAGACTTTTGAGAGGCCAAACTACGCGAAGTTGTGTTTTTCATCAAATCATGGATTATTCGTAATGCTTTTTTTTCACCCTACAGATACCCCACTTATATACAAACTTCCTTGTTTAAAAAGCTTTAATCGCATATCAATTTATATGAGGTTTGCTAGAGAATAGAGTTGAGATTCACCTTTATTTGTGTGAAAAATAACGTGATATGGTATTCTGTCACAAAACTAACCTGACATTTATCTATAACGTAAATATTAGGATTAAAAATCTGGTGCGCGCAACACAAAACTTTCACTTATCCCTGGTTAGATTCTAAATAAATAAGAAATAAGGGTATAACGCTTCCTTATCAAAGGGATAACTACAACTGATTTATTGTTCAGAAACATATGGTTACAAGGTTATAACAAAGAGCTAATTGATTGAAACTATGTTAACTTCACAAATCATAAGGGGACCCTACACGGTCAATCGGAATTGCACTAATGACGTTCCGAATTGTCTTCCGTTTTTCTCTTGATGTCTAAATAAGCATATCTATGCTGTTTCTTTGTTTACAACTGCGCTAAATTGGTATCAGCAACGATAAGTAACGATCAGTAACGATTGAACGTGTAAGGGTCTTCATGATCAAAGCGATAGCGGGCAATCTTGGAACTTCTGGTTACGTTCATTCATGAATTACCGTGTAGGGTCCCCTATACACCCGTCTACTTTTAATAGAAATTATTTTCTGGCAATGATATACTAATATAAAAATTTTGAAATGCATTTTAAACGGTGCTAAAGCTTAGAGCTTACAAATCATTAAGACCATTAAAATAACAAAAACCCTATTTATTGTATTGACGGTAGGCAATAAAAATCTCGTTACACCATCTGTTTTATAAACTATATAACACCAGTCTCTGCTATATGTGCCTTTCTGTTGAAAGAATGACTAAATCCAATTTCAACATTTTTGAGTAATGTAATTTTAGTGATATTTCTGCTGGAAAATTTATAATATCTGTACTGACAGTGAGTAAGTTGATTCCAGAGTAGATGATTGCAGTATTAAAATATAGAATTGTCAATAAATGTATACATATTCTCACATGAAATATCACTAAAATTATTAATAATAAATTTCGAAATTTTAGGTAGCCATTCTGTCAACAGAAAGGCTAATATCTGTCTAGAGAGGTTTGAAAGTACATTTGTATTTTTAACCTATAAATGATAATGGATTGTACGACTATTAGTTATTAAACTTATTTTTCATTGTAAAGTTTACTTTTTTTTTATTATTTATTTAGAAATATAATAATCTGTCACGTGGACAATAATTATAGCGATATATGAACACATTGACACCATATATACAGAAAATGTAAAGTTTAGTAAAATTAAATTAAGATATTTTCATTGCCTCCCATAGATAGTTCAAAAGTTTTCACACTAAATGTAATTGAATATTGTTGGGATTTCACAAAGGAGAAATTATTCACTAATTTAATTTTCGAAAAGGTTACATGATGATTTTTCGGAATAAACGGACGATACCTCATTATTTAAATACAATATCAGATCTGGAGTTATTAAACTGCAGTAAATGTATTAAAGGTTATAAATACATCCATGAAATATCTTTATATTGCACTTCTTTTTTCAAACAAGAACAATGAAATAGTATTTTAAGCAATGGCATTGCCTTGATTCGATGGATTTTAAATACTTTTTTTTAAACTTTAAACAAATTTAAAAGTTTACATTTAGTAAGAAAATTTCCTTGAAAACATGTGATTAACTTTAAATAATGTAAGTTTTCAGAAACTATTATTTATATTTTATTCATCATTCTCCGTTACCTTCTACAACTGTATTTATTAGATATTACTTTTGAATTACATAATTTTTGTATTATCACTTCCAATGAAAGAGAAAACATGACCACCTTAAAAAAGACAAAATTGAACTTGACTTCTTTTCCGTTTAAAATAATAACAAATCGTAACCCCTCGTTGTGGTAATAGATATAAATAAGCATTATGTATATTGAAATATTTTCCTGGTATAAAATCATCAAAAGGTTATAAAGTCAGGATCGGAACTAATTAAACGTATAAATGGTTTTAGTATCCTGTTAGAGTTTCAGCTGAATTTTCTGCATCAATGACCCATAAGGTATTTGGATGAAGATAAAATTCTATGGTTCATTAAATTGGTATAGTATTTTTTTGTGTTCCGATTATTGCTCAAAAGGCTATAAGTAATTTATCGAAAAATTATTTCTTTTCACCTCTTTTAGACTGCAAAATAGGAACAAACAGATTATACGATATAAATGATTCACATGATATTTTAAACCAAAATAAAAGATATTTAAATAATTCCATGTATACTTTGAACTTTATTTTATTATTAGCACAATCTCGAGAAAGAAATATTTGATGAGGTTTTTGTTTTTATTGTGCTTTTTTTTTCTATTTTTCTACCAATTGTGCTTGAATATGTGCAGAATTATTATTCACTTTGCAGATTGTTATTTGAAATATTTGAACTTTTGAGGGTCTTTCGCAATAAGGATGTGACAGTATGTGACAGCAAAGACACAAAGTAAAAGAATCTTGCGCGGCGCGCGCATCAAACAACTTTACCACCCTTCTCTAAGCAGAAATAGATATTTTCAAATAAAGGAAAGTATAGTTTTGAAAGTGTTATTATTTGTTATTTTGGGACAAAGATCATCAAGAAGAATTATGAAAAAAAAAAAAAAAAAAACATATCTAGCCAAAAACTACGAGTTTTGGTTTTTTGGTCTCATAAAAAAAAAAAAAAAGTGACGTCACAATATACAACCAAATAAGCAGTCACGCCAAGCAAATATCGATAAATCAAATTTTCGCAGCTCTATGAAAACTTAATTCCAATTGTTTTCTTTCTTTTTTTCGGACAATCGCTATTCTGCAAAGATACAAAGTAAAAAATATGCTAAGGACCACGCATCACATAACCTTCACTTATCACCCTTCTGTTGGAATAAATAGGTATTTTATATCTTGTAAATCGAAGTTTACAAAATATAAAATAATGAATATTTCGCGTTCCGGTTCCGGCAGAATTTAGGTTAGGGCATTAATCCTCCGCCCTCTCCCCTGATCCGGTAAAATCCCCGTATACCCTTATTGGAGAGAGTGGCGTGGGGAAAAAAATAATAATAATCTGGTGCAAATGTTAATCAGGTGACATATTATTCAGCTGAAATAAGGTTGAGAATTTAGTTATAAAGGCGTCTGTGGTGAACGGGATGGTCGAACGTGCTAACGCATGTGCACAACACCTCCGCACAGTGGACCGAGTAATATAATACCTGCCACATCGATTAAAAAATAAATATTTTTTTATAACTTTAATTTAATTGATGCCTTAGGTAGCTAGAGAGAATATTTTTAGTTGGCAGAATGAACATTTTACGCTGTTTTCAGTTAATAGTTCAATTGAAAACCTAGTTAATTTGTGGAATTTCACATGATTTGTAGCTTTTCTAAAATTACTTGCTTCGAGCTGATGGTTGATCAATTTTTCTTGAAACTCTATACACTTTTTACTGTCATTCTGCTTAACTTTTTTCTTTTGTGTTAACAAAAATAGGTATTTTTGAATCAATTTTTTACAAATACTGCGATTTAAAATATTCTCTGATATCCTCTGGAAAATTGATTTCTTATAGCTTTTTAGCAGTAATTGGTATCTAAAATTATGCATTTTAAGAGGTCTCTATCATTTTCAAAGTTAATTTATTGCCAAATTTAAAAATTCCCACGTTTAAACCAAGAAACAGATTTTTTTTTGTTTCCCGTCAAAAATTTCAAACTCTGACATCATATTCGTGTTTCTTGGCTTTGAAAACATAAGTGTACTAAATATCAAGTTAATCAAACATCATTTACGAGTTCTAGGCTTCAACTGGGCCCATGTCCACGAAAACCCGTCTGTCGTCCCAATGTGCGCCGTTGCCGGGCAACCTGACGGATATAAGACAAATTGATAAAAAAATAGTCACGAGTTCGTCGTAGATCTTTCTTGTCTAAATCCGCATTGGTACGGACCAAGCCTCTGCTCTGCAAAGGGTAGAAGACCCTGGAACAGGATGTTAGATAAAATCTTATATCCAGAAGAGAGAAGAGAGATACCCCTGTAATTTTTATACTGGAGTTTGTCACCTTCTTTAAAGATAGGGCATAAAACTGACTTTTTCCAGTCTTCAGGCAAAACCTTTTCCTCCCAAATGGTCCAGACTTAATTCTGGAACCTTTTAAACAGTTCCTTACTTCCGTTCTTGAAGAGTTCAGTAGGAAGGTCATCAGCTCCAGGTGCCTTATTATTCTTTAACCGATTAATGGCATCCATTATTTCTTCATCATCAGGTGGCTCAAGGTCTGATCCCTGACATCCAGCAACAAGTCCTCTCATGTATCTGATCCAGTGTGTTTCACAGGTGGCTGAGTTGAGAAGCTCATCAAAATGGCTTTTCCATTGCAATAGGACCTCATCCTTGCAGGGCACTATATTCCCATCCTTGTCTCTACAAGTTTCAGGTACTTTTCTTTGAATTCTTCCCTTCCTATTGATGATCTTGAAAAGGTCCCTTGAATTTTTCTCCTTCCAGTATTTTTCGGAGAGCCTTTATTATTAAGAGAGATCTACAACCTAATGATGGAAGTCTGGATAACAGAAGAAATTCCTAAATAATGGACTAACGCTATTATATGCCCTGTTTTCAAAAAGGAGAAAAAGCAAACTGCGACATTTATAGAGAAATTTCATTGTTAAATACAGTATACAAAGTATTTGCAGTTCTGTTGAATATAAAAGTTCAATTTCGGTCCGAGAAAGTTTTGGGTAAATATCAGTGTGGTTTTAGACCAGGTAAATTAACTATAGATCACATAGTTAAAAGCAACTGTTAGAAAAAAGCATGCGAATAGCAAATGGACTTACATCACGTTTTCATAGATTTCAAACAGGCATATGATAGTATAAGCAGAGAAGAATTACTGAATCCCTAATTTACAATGAAAAAATTAGGGATCCTCCCAAAAGTGGTCAGTTTGACAAGAATGACCCTAGGCGGTAGTAGATCAGTTGTGAAAATTAATGGCCAATTGTCGGAGGATTTCGAGGTGAAAGATGGGCTTAGGCAAGGATATCCTTTATCCCCAACCCTATTTAATATTGCGTTGGAGTATGCAATAAGGGCGTTCCGGACATATACTCGTGGCACAATATTATAATAGAATGACACAGCATCTGGCTTATGCTGAAGATGTTGTAATAACGGCAAAAAATAAAACATCATTAGCAGGAGCATTTGAAGAATTCGAAACTGCAACTAAAGAACTAGAGCTACAAATAAATAAACACAAGACTGTTTACATGCAAACGTCAAAAAAGTCAAGTGTCGAACTTTCGAACGCGTCACAATTGGTAACCACACCCTAAAAGTGGTCGAAAATTTTAAATATTTGGGAGCACTAATCACAGAAAACAATGAAATGGTGGAAGAATTAAAAGCAAGGATGACTGTCAGGTATAGGTGCTGTTTCGCATTGCGAAAAATGTTAAATTACAGATCTCTTTCTTACAAAACAAAGATCGTGGTGTATGAGAAAGTCATCAGACCCGTCGTCACCTGTGGCTCTGAGACTTGGGTGATCTCTAAGGCATCGGTAAAAAGACTACTCGCATGGGAGAGAAGCGTTCTACGCAGAATCTATGGCCCGGTGTGCGAACAGGGACAATGGAGAATTCGCCCAAATAAAGAACTAAATGAAATGTATGCGAGGCCGAATTTGGTCTCAATTGTGAGGGAAAACCAGATCAGATGGTTGGGCCATGTGGCGTGTTTGCCCCGGGACACGATTTCCAAACGCTTACTAGAGGAACGGCCTGCTGGAAAACGTGGAAGTGGAAGACCACGCCTGAGATGGCTAGACCAGGTAGAGGACAGCCTGAAAAGGATGGGAATTCGAAGATGGAAAATGCTCGCTCGGGATAGAGGGGAGTGGCGAAGGATCATAAGAGTGACCCAGGTTCTTACAGGAACGTAGCGCCAAGAATAAAATAAAAAAATAAAGTATTTTTAGTAAAATTAATAAGCCTTAAGCAGGGGTCCTCAAAACGTGTATTTCCGTTGAAAACTAAGATTCGAAAATTTTCTCGATCGCAATACTTTCCTTTATTATATATTTCATACTTATGTAAGTGAGGTGGGCAGGGTGTCCGAACGAGCCTAACGTGTGTGCACAGCACACCCGTTGCCCGGCAACCTCATCTATGAGACAATGGATTTAAAATAGTCACGAGTTCGCGTCCCGGTGCCGGGGGAGTCTTTTGAATCCCCGTCCAAATCCCCTGGCCTGTGAAAGGCCCGTATAGCCTTAAATGGGAGGAAGGGAAGGATCCAAAAAAAAAATATATATATATATATAGGTAAGTGAAAGGAAAAAAAGTCCTAAAGGCGTATTTTTGAGATCGAATAATTTGACTTCAAATTTATTAAAATTAAGACAAATGTTTTGTGCCAGCAGTTTGTATACAAGCAGCTCTTTTTCAAAATGCTAAAAACTTATTGAAGGTGACAACATTTCGTTAATCAAAATAGTAAACTAAGTAAATTTGCAGATATGCAAGATTTAAACTTTCCTTATCAATATATGTTTACTTTCTCTTACTTATGTAGTAATGGGAAGTATTGCAATTGTTCAATTTTTTTAACCTGAGATTTCAACGGGAATACACGTTTTGAGATCCCTTGAGTTGAAATAACCAAGCCCAATAAAATGGTCTGTGTGTCTGTATGTGAACAATCTGGCTTAAAAACGAATAGTCGTACGGAACTGATATTACGTGTTCTTCTTTTTTAAATAATGAAAACATCGAGGCGTGAAATTTCCATATCTATATCTCTATCAATAATTTATCTCTATCAAACTTTTACTCATTTATTTATAGAGGTATTAATTATCATTTAAAGTAAAAAACTTTAAATTTTGTTCCTTTAATATACGTTTTGTAGTTACACATACTTATTAGTCATATAAATGGTCTTATTTTAAACAAATCTATCAAAGATCACCATGCTTGCACACCTTTTTTTATAAAACTATTTAGATTAAATGATATTTCAAGAACTTTTTTTATCTTTCACAAGCATCTTTTTAAAATTACAAATATCGATGGCCAATATATCCACATTTTTCTCGATATATTAATAATATCGAAATTACTGATATTGTGTTTCTTTCGATAGTTAGATATCAATGAATCCAAGTTCTCCATGCCCCACTAACGGATCTAGGATTTAATTTTTGGGGGGAGGGTTTCAGCCCGAAAGATTTTTTTTCATATACATATAACGATAAATAATTAGGGAAAAAAAAGAAAGAAATTCACTACCTACATGAAATGGTGTTTAAGTGGTTCTTGAAATCCTATTGAATGTAATTAAACGAACAAGAATACTTTAGCAGATAGTTTTTGATATTTATTTCTGTAAAAACATGGTTATATTTTACCATTTTGGCGGGGGGGAGGGGGCTTCAGTCCGAAAGCCCCCTCCCGTAAATCCGCCTGTGCCATGCCCTGCTCTAAAGTGTTGGGTTTTCTTGTGGTTATCGAGTAGGTTATAAACATACTTCTCGTTCCAGCAAAATACTTTTTTCTCTACATGCTCTATCACTGTTTGGATGCATTATGTTAAGAACGGTTGTTTTAAGATTGTTTGGTAATAGAATTGGACGACATTGTATCAGCCATCCTTCATCTGTTTGTAAACATCTGACTAGTAAACATGTAATATTAGAAAATCTAACAAAGCATCAAAATTCAATCAGATATTATGCCAAAGGAAAGAATAAAACTAAGGAAGACAAAGGTCTGTTGATTAACTAATGGCCATTTATTAAAGATAATTCATAATAGATTTTTTCTCGATACCTGTTAGCATCCTATATTCCTTTACTTAGCTTTAGTCAGTCATAGTTTCAAGTTAAGTTGTATTCTCATTTTTGGAATCAATAAACATCTCTTAAATCGACAAGGTCTCACAAATACATTTCTGCTATTATGACATTTATGGTGATAAAATTTTTAGGTGATCAACCATAAATAATTTATTTCTATCAAACTTTTACTCATTTATTTGTTGAGGTATTAATTATCATTTAAAGTAAAAAACTTCAAATTTTGTTCCTTTAATATACGTTTTGTAGTTACATATACTTATTAGTCATATAAATGGTCTTATTTTAAACAAATCTATCAAAGATCATCATGCTTGCACACCATGCTTGATATTTCAAGATTTTTTTTTATCTTTCACAAGCATCTTTTTAAAATTAAAATTAGAAATTAATAATATGTAACAACTATATACTTTTTTAATAATTCAATTGAGATTTACTAAAACTTTTTACAAAATTAAGTACTCCTTTTTATTTAAATTACTAAACATATTTTTATGGCAATATTATTTGTTTTTATTATTCGGGAGTGGGATATCTCAGTGGTGCTGACTTCCTGTTCTCAAGGTCCCAGGTTCAAATCCGGCTGATGAAAAATTGGTTATTTATTCTGTTTCGATTACTGTGTATTGACCCTGGGGTCGGAAAACCCTCCTGGGGCACACCTAGCCTCAATAAAGTGGGTACCCTTAATTAAATAAATAATTAAGGAGGAAAATCTGGTGCTTGAGTGTGATCTCGGTCAAATCACCTTTTTGTACAACCGTTGACCAAGAAACAGTGTTTTCTTACTAAATACTGAACCCAAGACCCTTCATGGGTTGTAATAGTACAGGTTTTTTTTTTATTATTATTTGTTTTATGTGCTTAGTGATTCTAATTTTTTATGTGATCTATATGTGTTATAGGAAAAGGTAAAACTAAAAATATAGAAATTAATGAATCATTACTTGAAGAAGTAATTAATTTTCAAAAATTGAAGTCTGAATTAGAGAATTCTGTCACAAGATTAAAAGAGGTTTTTATCACACAACTTTCATTGAGATCTTCAACAGGTACTGCTGATAATTAATGACAAATTGCTTAATTTTTATGTTTTAAAATAATTAATCCTCAGACCAAGTTTATAATGTATTAGATTTTACTCAAAATCATATTGTTCAATCCTTAGTTTAGAAATAAAAACGATATCATCTACTTATAGATTTTTTGATATTATTATAAAAAATGTATGACTGTACACATTTTTTTCTTTGATTATTTATACTTGATTTTTCTGTTTAAAAAAGATTAATTGTATAACATAATTTTCAAGGTACTACCTTGCAAGTGTTGCTCCACTTTGATGAGTGGGCACAAGATCTCATGATCACACTATAAATGGAATTCCGAGTATGACAAAGTGAATCCAAAAGTAGATCAAGTTGGCCAATCCATTTGGGAAGACTGCAACCTCAGTTGAAAAAGACCCATTGGAAGTGATAAATTGCTATCTAAATAAAGGGATGTAACACGTCAATACTCAGCCATTCTCGAAATTCCATTTATTGTGAGATTCTGTGCCCACCCATCAAAGTGGATGAACACTTGCAAAATAGTAACATTTTCAAGATCAAACAAAGTTATCTTTCATTTTTAGAAGTAACTATTTGTTATTTATCTGTTTTCTGTTAAATAATATTTTAAATTTTGTAGGTGCTATCGATAACTTAACTGTTAAATTTCAAGACAAGAAGTACACACTGATGGAATTAGGGCAAGTAATAAGAAAAAATCCCAAAACAGTCATAGTTAACATGGGTGGTTTTCCCCAGGCCATACCAGCTGTTTTAAAAGCTATATCTGATTCTGGAATGAATTTAAATCCCCAGCAAGATGGAACAACTTTATTTATTCCAGTTCCCAAGTTAGTTTATTGTTAGAGTATCTATAAGTGTGTCATGCCATTAAAACATTTGTGTGTTTTTCAGTTTTGTATAAATACTGCTGAACATTTGAAGCAGGTAATTTAAAGAGAAATCTCATATTGTCAGTTGAGGTAAATTTGCCCATAAATACGAAAAAAAAGATTTTATAAGCTGTATTTAATGTAATTAAATGATACAATTACTAGCTTATTTATTACCCGACTACGCGAAGTGAAACAAGGGTCATGTGTTTGGGTTTTCCGCTAAAAGCTATGTAATGCTTTTTTGAGCGAACTGCTGGATCGTTTTTTTTAAGTTTGATGGCACAAATTATTCGGTGAGATCTTCTGAATATTTTGAAATAATTTGAGATAAAAACACTGACCCGTAATTAAATAAGATATGTTTAATCAACTTGCAAAAAGCTTTGTAACGCTGTTTTGAGCGAATCGCTGGATCGATTTTTAAGTTTGATATATTATATTGTTCGGCCAAGTCCCATGATTGTTTCGAAAGTGAAATGACACAAGGGTAATGTGTTCGGGATGTCTGCTAAAAGGTATGTAACAATGTTTTAAGCGAGCGGCTGAATCGATTTTTAAGTTTGATGGCTCAAATTATTCAATGAGAATCCATGAGGGTTTTGAAATAATTTGTGCTCAAAATTCTGTCAAATTAGTGTGTTTAATTAATCTGCTAAAAGGCACATAAAGATTTTTCGAGCTGATGATATGATCGATTTTTAACATTGAGGGCTGTAATTACTCAGTTAGATTGAATGTTTTGAAACAATTTAAGCTCAAAATACTGAAAAAAAAATTGTATTATAGTTTAAGTATCTTAATTATTAATTGACTTGAAATGATTACATGTGCTATAAAAATGAATTATTAATATTTTTAAAACTGAAAATGCAATAAAAAAAAAAATATTTTAATCTTAAAAAAAAAACCGACTACAGAAATTGGGAAATTTTATCCACCCAGAGGGAATGCACTTCCATATCTAATGAAACATCTTAGTAAATTGATATGGAAATTGACATGTACAAATATTTAAAGTAGATATGAAAGTACATTCTCTTAGGGTTGATAGAATTTCCCAATTTCTGTAATTCTTTTTTTTTTCAATTAAAATATTTTTAACATGACTAATAATAGGTAGTAATAAATAAGCAACAGTCATTTTTCTTTGTCTAATTCTGGTAGATAAATATGTTTTCATTTTTTGAGCCAAAGTTAACCCAATTAAATAATTTAAAAATATTTAGTTTTAATTAGCTTACAATTAATTTTACAACTTCTAAAAGCTTTATTCGAAAAAATTACTATTTCAACTTCATGAGTTTATTAATATTATGTAGAATCTTCATTGGCCTGAATGACAGCTTCAACTCTCCTCCGTATGTTTTCAATAATTTATAAATTACTTCATCAGGTATGGATGTCATCCCATTCATTGATAATTCCCTGCTGTAGTTTTTGGAACTTATTATTAAGGTTGGTTGAACAGAATATGTTTAGAATTTCATAATCAACAAGGTTATAACCTTTGATGTAGCAGGACCATGTGCGTAAACAGCATGATTTGCCATACATCACATCAAATAGCTCAAAAAAAAGTTTTCCCAAAAATAAAGAAAAATATCATTATCTGTTATTATTTACAATTTTTTTTAGTTTGCTTATAGACTTTCAACATTCAAAGAGATACTACAATAACTAAAAGCACTAAGTAAAAATTATATTTTCTATTCTTCTACTCTGAATTATATGTATCATATGAGTGGCCTCATAACAAAGAAAGGCATCTGTAATTTTCATGAAGTTGAGAAAAAGTCAATGTTTGTAACACAGCTCTAATTAAGATCAATTCTAATCATTGTTTTTGGTAATTCGACTTAAGGATTTTTAAATAAAATTATGAAAAACAGTGTGAGTTGAACCTATAAACCATCTTTGATATGAAGCCACTCGTAGGTTTGAATTCTTGAATATTCTATATTGCATTAACTTAAAAGAAAATTTATTTTTGTCATTTGTCATATATCGTATGTTATAGAGTTACCAAGGAGTATAGAGAAGGTCTTGCCAAAAATGCTAAAGCTCAATTCATCAAATCTAGAGATGCCATCCATAATATTCAAAACAGATATTTGAAATCTGTGAAAAATAAAGTGAAGGAAGGTTTATCTGAAGATACAAGCTATCAGTTATCAGAACAAGTAAGAAATGTGCTAGTGAATGCATCTGATGTTGAAAAAATTATGTTAGAGACACTAACACAATTATGGAACCCCGAGATGTTTCCTTGTTTCCCACTATTATGCTGAGTAAAAGTGGCTCTTTCCCTCCAGAAGACAATACTTCCTGGTCATATTCCTTCACCAAATAATCAATAACCATCGCCCATCTACTCCCTCTACACAAGATCTCATAGACCTGCCTTATTCCGAAACTCCTTCTTTACCCACTCCACCACATTTTGTAATTCCCTCCCTCTGAAAATTCGCCTTGCCCCCTCATTTATAACTCTCCTTTTCCAGTTCCTATTTACAGAGCTAATAGATTCTGACTAGATATGTATTATACAATGAGGATTTATTTTTTTATGTAAGATATATGAATGCATATTCCATTTACTCTATATAGTGGCTTTGATTAGAGTTTAATATTATTATTATTTGTTTTTTTTGTTTTTTTTATTGAAAAATATTACAATCTGTCTCAAAGGACATTTATAATAGTGTTCAGAGATCACATTAACACTATGTACAATAAATAAAATAAATTATACAGAAAAATGATATATATACAATATATAAAAATAAAATAACCTTAAAATAAATAAATAAATGAACACATACATACACCATATACACTATTTACAATCAGGCGAGAGATTTTCGGGCAAGACTTGTCCCATCAACTGTGGAGGGAAAAGCTCCAGGCGATCCCTGCACTTCTCTAAACCCAGTGGAGATTAAGCGAGAGCGCTTTAGCCTCATACACTCAAGGTCGCTGGGCCATTGCCGTTTCAATCTTCTTGGAGGGTTATAGGGATGAGTGGTGCTATGGATAGAGATTGTGCAAAGGGATTCGGATGATAGGTAAGTTTCTGATGAAATTTGGAGAATTTTGCTGGGATAAGGTCTTGGACAAATGGGATACTAAGGTCATGGTGTAGGGTTTTGTTGGTTACATAGAAAGGAGCATCGACTATTCTTCGAAGGACTTTGGACTGGAAGGATTGGATGCGTTTGATGTTAAAAAATTTTGCTGTTCCCCACAGTTCAAGTCCGTAAGTCCAAGTAGGTTTCAGTATTGTCTTGTAGATAAGTATTTTATTTTCAATAGAAAGTTTAGATTTTCTATTTAGTAGTCTGTATAGTTGGCCGTATCGTCGGTTAAGTTCCTGTCTTTTAAGTCTAGTTTAAGGGTTCCACGTCAGTCGTCTGTCTAAGAGAAAGCCATGATACCGGACTGTGTCTGAGAAAGGAAGTTGGATGGAATTAAAGTGTACTGGTGGACAGGAACTGCGTCGGAGTGTGAAGGTAATGTGTTGGTATTTGGATTCATTTACTTTAATACACCATTTATTACACCAGTGCTCAATCAGGGATAGGTATCTTTGAAGGTTTAAGGATGTTATATAAGGATCTGTTTCGGATGTTAGGATGGCGGTATCATCAGAAAATGTTGCCAGTGTTGAAGTATATATGCAGAAGCAGTGTGCAAGTTACCAGAAGGCCTTGACAGTGCGTGTTCATTATAGAGGGTAAGATGACTGATAGGATGAAGGAAGATGTATAGAGGGATGACCTAAAGTGGCAGGCGGATCAGCACCCAATCACTCTCGGCCTGCGGTCTAAGAGATCAAGCTTACACTCCGCAAGGATGGTAACCACAACCAGAGTGATCAAACTCCGGACTTGTGGGAGGATGAGATACTGACGGAGGGATCAATCTCCTGACTCAGTATAAAGGACTGCTAGCGGGCGGATCAGCGTCCAACTTGCATGGAGTATGAGAAGAGGAAAAAGGTTTGTGGAGATCATGAAATAAGAAGAGCAGATTAAGGTGAACCAAAAGCTCATATGAGACATATACTGACCATCTGCATAAAGGACTACACCCTGAAGGAGTGGTGATCCTAAGATCTAACAATTTGAGTTATGACTGCGTTATTCATTCCGCCAAGACTAAACCTTCTACCAAGAGCCGTTACAATAACAGTTATTTTTTAGCTTTGATCAGTATATGTTATCGCCATTAAACTTTATTAATAAAAAGTATTTACAATGAATATGCATATTTTAATTTAATATTTAAGTATTTATAATACAACAATAAGAAATAAAAGATACAATTTTTGGTAGGTTGCACGGGCGAGCTTGTAGAGCGCTGCCTGATAGCGGGAAAGAGCAGGAACCGCTACATCAGGAAGGTATCGGGATGGACAGGGATATCGGCAGTATATAGGATGTAAAGGACGGGACCCAATACGCTACCTTGAGGAACACCTGGCGGTAAGGAGAGTGGGATGGGTGAATTAAGGAATGGAGTCTACAGCCATACTCAGTGAATCAAGGCCTCCTCCGATATTTGTGAAAAATATCAAAAATTTCCAGTTGTTCTGCACCCAACTAATTAAAATTTGCTCAGGCAGTTATTCATGCCTTAACAGGACCAGCAATACAAAAATAACACCAGATACTGCTGAAACCTATCGAAAAATAGTTAGGTACCTATCAGAAACTAATGCGAATTTTCGTACATACCAGCTTAGACAATAGAGATTGTTACGAGTAGTAATAAGAAATTTGCACTCCTCAATCCCAACTGAAGTGATTAAAGAAGAACTAATGACGGTTGGTGTCAACGTACGTCAGTTAACCAACTTCTTAAAGGAGAACAAGGAGGAGCCAGGGTTAAGAAATAAAATCCCTCTACAATTGTTTTTTGTAGACTTGAAGCCATCACCAGGTATCAAAAAAATATATGATACACAAGATTATATTACACAATGGTGAAAGCAGAGAAACTATACCCCAAGAAAGAAATCGTGCAGTGCCATTATTGTCAGGCATACGGCTACACGAAGACTTATTGTCACCATCTGCCGTGTTGCTTGAAATGCGGTGAACAGCACAAATCTGTAGGGACACCTGGCCAACTACAAATGCTGCCAAATTTACAAGAATCTCAAATCCAGACACCATAAATACCGGGCTCAAGATGAAACGATAAGACCAAGAAGAGAGAGAGAGAGCCTTCAAGAATATTGAACAATAATGTATCATTTTTCCAGCTATTTAGAGGTAAGAACACAACCGATAAATGTCAAGCCCTGCCGCAACAACCTCAACCTCAACCTCAAAACCCTATTGATCCTAATATACCTAACCATCAAAAAACAAATTCATCATACGCCTTCTCCTTCAAATGCAACAGATCTCACCAGTTTGTTAGCATTTTTTCTCACCGATTTCAAATCCCTAGTTACTCCACTCATATTACTCCTCACAAATCTCGTATTTCACCTCATCCCTCCTTCAAAAAATCTTTAATGACTCACATCCCAAAACCTATATCCATTCTCCTTTGGAATGCAAATGGTGTTAGAAATCTCATTGACGAACTAACAGCTTTACTACTGGACAAGAACGTTGACATAGAACTAATTACAGAAACTCGACTGAGCAGAAAACAGCTTTTAAAAATGTCTCAATACATAACATACATAGTGTACTGACCATCCTGACGGTAGAGCACATGCCGGTACTGCTGATATTATACACCAATCCCCTTCTCATCACCACCTCCTATTACCGATTCAAGATTTCCTAGAATCCACCGCCATCGTAATCAAAACCTTCTCCTTTCACGCCACCGTAGCATCAGCATATTGCACTCCTAACAGATCCACATCCAATGTCCAGTTCAGTTCTCTTCTCAACTCTTTAGGACATCACTTCATCCTGGATGAAGATTTAAACGCCAAACATCATCAATGGGGTAACCACGAATGCTCGTGGTAGAACATTACTATCTGCACTCACTTCCCAACGTTTCAGTCTCCTTCCTCTTAACTCATCTACATACTGGCCCACAGAACCTAACCACAATCCCAATATCCTTGATTTTTTCATCCACAGTGGATAGATCCCCTAAATCATTCCCTTACCTGTCTTGACGAACTTTCCTCAGATCATAGTCCATTATTACTCCAATTATCTCTAGCCCCTCTTACTAAGCCTTCTCCACTGTCCTTGCCATCAGAGGCCCGGTTAACTGGAAACTCTTTCACCAAATCCTTTCCGATAAAATTGAGCTCAGAATAACCCTGAAAACTCCAGAAGACCTTGACAATGCCGTACATTTCTTTACCACCATTATTCAACAAACAATCTGGACTGCTTTCTCTCCAAACCACGCCTCAAGAACTTCCAGGAAAAATAAGTTATCTCAACACCTCATAGACCTAATCCACACCATACCCCGTGCCAGATTATTATGGCAACGTACTAAACACCCTACCAATCATCAATCCTATAATTATTTATGCAAAAAATTAAAGCAGGAATTAGTTACCTTCAGATTCCAATCCTTCAACTCCTACCTTACTTCCCTCTCTACTCATGACAATTCCCTACGGAAGATCACTAAAATCCTAAAACCCCATCATTTTTCACATACTCTCGGTAGAGGTGATGGGTGAATTAAGGAATTCCTTGACTGCTGATGTGTGGGTGGGGTTGGATTCCGGATGAGAGATGAATGTAAGGGAAAGATGTTTGGCTAATTCCTCGGCTTTATCTTCATCAGACGCTGCCCAAGAGCGAGAGTATGTGAAATATGATGGGGTTTTAGGATTATTTTAGTGATCCAGTCATTAGTTCTTCTTTAATCACTTCAGTTGGGATTGAGGAGTGCAAATTTCTTATTACTACTCGTAACAATCTCTATTGCCTAAGCTGGTATGTATGAAAATTCGCATTAGTTCCTGATAGGTACCTCACTATTTTTCGGTAGGTTTCAGCAGTATCTGGTGTTATTTTTATATTGTTGGTCCTGTTAAGGCATGAATAACTGCCTGAGCAAATTTTATTTATTTGGGTGTAGATCAACTGGAAATTGTTGATATTTTTCACAAATATTGGAGGAGGCCTTGATTCACTGAGTATGGCTGCAGACTCCATTACCTCTCGGTCATTTTGAAGCACTTGTTAGGGGTTTGGAGTAAAGAAAGGGAATTCTTCGATCATTTCTTGCAAAGATGTACCTGTTTGGGGGTTCTGGTTCTGAAGTGTTCACTTTGGTTATTGGAGGTGTTTCTCGTAGGCGCCAACGAGTTCTTTGTTTGGCTGGTGAACCACGAGGTGTACTAACGCCGTCTGACCGAGTCCTCCTGGGCACCTTACCGGCCATCATTTGTTGATAATATCATATATCATAAGAGAAGAAAGAAAAAAAAAATTAAAAAGAAAAAAAAGATATCAAACAGCAAATAACAAGTGCTCTGATGTACACGTGAGCTGTATTCAATGAAAAATCAGAGAGATTCTGCTGAAAAATAGGCAAATACTGAGAGACCATTTGAGAGCACAACCTTCCCATCAGCTGATCCACTACCTTCTTTTGAGAGTGTGTCAGGTGATGGCACAACTATACATTGATTTATAGTTTGATACTAGGTTTATTTATTTATTACATCTGCTAAACAATTATGTTAAATCAGTTATACATCTTTAAATAACATAAGTTGCTATTTATTTATCTTTTTTACTTTCACTTATCTATATATGAAATATATAGTAAGGGTAAAGTATTGCGATTTTGAAAGTTTTCAATGTAAATACGTGTTTTGAAGTTCCCTGAGTCGAAATAACCATGTCCCTCAAAATGTTCTGTGTATGTTGCTTTTTTTTTTTTACTTTCACTCATCTATATATGAAATATATAGTAAGGGGGGAGATGATGTCATTGCATAGGTGCACCGAATGTCTAATCATTGGCCGGCAATGTCTATTTCACTTAAGAAATCTTAATTATACATATGTATATTTACTATTTTCAAGTTTTATCCTTTTTTTTCTGAATTATCTTTCACTGTTTTTTCCCTATAGGCCGATTCAATAAAATAATTACTCTTAATTTGTTGATTATTATTTATCAATGTATGTTTTGAAGAATCTCTGTACACCTCTTCAGCATCTAAAATTATATTAGTAATACATTTTAAATTCTATGTTAAATCTCATTCAGTCATTCATAATTTTAAAATTAATAATATTTTAAATTTTTATTTAACTTAATATAAATTATTTTATATATATTTGATAAACAATAATCTACTTACGTAATATGCCACAGAAGTGAGTGTCCTAGTGGTATATATATATATATACATATATATATATATATATATATATATATATATATATATATATATATATATACATTTTTTTTATTGTTAATTTCCTTATCTCATGTCCAGTCTTTACTTCAAAATAATTTCTTTATTCTTAAAGCTGAGTGAAGTATTATTTGAATGAATGAATGAAAATAATTTTATTATTCTGGGACTAGTGTCCCTTTAGAACAAATTACAAATACAGAATATATATTAATATTCTGGTGTGTCCATAAAATACCATTAAATATTTACAGGATGATTATTAATAAAATGAAAGTACAGATAATAAAAAGATATAAAAACTTACATAAATATAAAGTAAAATAAATAAACAAAATATTAATAATTACAAAATAATCAAAGTATCTGGGGAACTTTGAGATTCCTACAACTTAATATTTGTGTTGAGAATTAAGAAATCATTGTTATCATAATACGAGACTTCATTCCAACATTTTCTTGTTATTTAGCATTCAAAATTTGTTTCAGATTAAACATCTTGCGGACATGTATGTAGCAAAGGCTGAGAAAATTTTAGAACTGAAACAAGCTGAACTTCTTGGAGAAAGCTAATGGTATGCTCAATATCACATTCGTTTAGGTTAACTTTACTCAATATTTAGTTCATTGTTGGACGATATATATTGTTAAGACCCTTATTTTCATTTAACTTGTTCATTTAGTAATTCACATACTTGTTCACATTAGGAATTCACATTTAGTTTATTATTCAATTTTCCTAAACTTGGTGCTACCTTTATGACTAAAAATCTGGTCATGACAAATGAGCAACACACAACTTTCACTTACCGCTTACACATACACTGCTCATTGTTGAATAAAATTTATTTTCTGTTCATGTTGAGCTATCATAAAAAAGAAGCTCACTCGCTTAATAAAAATGACAATGGCAGATACCAGATGCAGAGTGAAACTACAAGGATTGCTGTCAGAGGAGTTCTCTGTGGTTTCGGGAATAATGCAAGGAGACACCAAGGCTACTCCCCTTTTTAACATGACCTTGGAGAAGGCGGCAAGAGCCATAAGAACCAACCCTGGAGGTACCATCTTTGACCGCTTCACACAGCACATGGCGTATGCAGATGATGTAGAGATTGTGGCAAGGACGCTCCCAGTGCTGGGGGGTGCATTGAAGGAATTTGAGACCGCTGCAGCAGCTCGAGGTCTACAAATGAACAAGCAAAAGGCGATGTACATGAAGAGTTCAAGACATCGCCCTCATCAAGATCGGACACTAAACAGAGGCCAACACGAGTTCCCAGTAAGCAGAGAGTTCAAGTACCTGGGATCTCTTATGACGGCAGACAATGATGTAGGAGCTGAGATAGGAGCCAGGATTGCTGCGGGAAGCCGATGTTTTTATGCCATACAGCGACTATTCATGTTTCGAAGACTATCAAGGAATGCCAGATTGACGATCTATAAAGCATTGATTCATCCGGTAGTCACATACGGAAGCGAAACGTGGGTTATCTCAGCAAAACATGAGAGAGCTCTTGGAGTGCGGGAGTGTAAGAATCTTAGGAGGATTTACGGGCCCGTATGCGAAGATGGTGTTTGGAGGTCACGATACAATCGGGAGTTGCGATAACTCTACAGGGATGCAGATCTCGTAAGTGTCATTAAGGCAGGACGAATAAGATGGTTAGGGCATGTGGAAAGGATGGCAGCTCACCAAGTACCGAGAAAAATACTGTATGGGCAACCTGGAGGAGCAAGAACAAGAGGAAGGCCACCACTCCGTTGGCTGGAGGATGTTGAGGCGGATTTGAGACAGCTTGGTGTCAGGCGGTGGAGGGCTGTCGCATTGGACAGAGACGAGTGGCGACATATTGTTGAGGAGGCCAAGGTCCCACGCGGACTATAGCACCGAGGAGTAAGTAAGAGTAAATAATGAATGATACTTTCTTCTATATTCACAGTGCAATAGCAAACACAATACTTAGCTAGTTTCTACAAGAGATAACAGATATATTTGTTGACATATTACAAATAGGATAAAAAATCCACCTTAGAGATTAATTCATCAGATAAGAAGTGTATCTTAGTGACATAAAAATAAACAGAAAAACCAAAAGGACTTATTTGCCAACGCAATATTTTCTCTTTTTCCAGGGTCTGGCTCTTTGAAATTTTCTATAGTATTTATCTTAAATATAACAGTTTTAAGCATATCTGCACTTTTATTGTTTAAAAATTTATGCCATCTGTGATATAAATTTGTTCCTTTTAATACTCATGAGATTATCTTGTATTTCGTCCTCTTTAGTATTTAAGTTAAAAGATTTCGAAAGGAGGCCTGAAATCACACTTCTATTCAAATCAGAGTGCAAAAATAGACTTTAATATCCATAAATGCCACTTTTATTGCCCATCCAATTGCCATTCTTCGATATATATACTTCTGTTTTTGTTTACCTTTTGTGCCAGTAGAAGGAGCTTGGTTGTCTCCAATGATCTGGGCATCTTTATATACTTCTTCCTCACTCTGGAACTAACTATATCGGGTTTCTACTTTTTTTTTGCTGCCAATGTACAATTTCTTTTTCTTTTTTTTTTTCAATCTCATAATCTTTTTTTCTGAGAGTTTGTGCTAACAGGTTTACGATGGTGTCATTACATTTTACACTGCGACCAGAGGATAAGTAACATGGTTTGGAGTCTAGTTTGTAGTCATTCTTTGCATTTTGTCTCCATCTTGGTTCTTCGTTTTTGGGAAGTCCTAACTCTTTTTACTTTCGCTTACCTATATATGTTATATATAGTAAGGGTAAGTATTGAGATCGTGGAAATTTTTTAATCTAAGTTTTCAACAGAAATACATGTTTTGAGGTCCTCTGAGTCCAAATAACCAAGTCCCGCAAAATGGTGTGTGTGTGTTAACAGTCTAGCTCAAAAACGAAAAGTCGTAAGGAAGTAAAATTGCATATTTAAGGTTTTTATATTCTAGGGATGTTACAACAACTTTTTCATCAAAATCGGCTAACCAGGGATGGAACTTTATAAAATGAACTTAACACATTTTTACGATTATCTCGAAAACCGCTTTAACGATTTTGATTAAATTCATCGTATTAGTATAAAATGAAGCAGTTTTAAATAAAATGTTTTATTCTGATTGATGTTCTATAACAGGGCTAATGGCTAATTTTCAATATTAGCTTCCTCTAAAGTACCTTTAATTTGTTTTGTTTGAAACAATTGACCATTTCACATTAATTTCTAATATGAAAAATGGTTAAATATAAAATATGAAAGAATTTGATAAATCACTAAAGGAGAAATAAGAGATCGTAACGGAGAATATTTGTAATTGAGAAACCAAAGGAATCTAAGCTCGCCCAAAAGATTAGAACACGCTTCCATACGTATCATGAGATTAATACAATACGGACTCTGTCAATATTATATAAATATATATTTTTGGTTTTCATAAATGCTATTGTTGGTATTATTTGATATTTAATTGTATAGATTACAGCGATCTAAATATTAAAATTTGTATATATGAGGGTACTTCTACTAATAAAATTTAGGATCGCAAACTACGGATGATGGAGCTTTCTTAGGTTCTATATAACTTACATTCAATATTTAGTTACAATCAGAGATCATCTATCTAGAAATATTCAATAAATATCCAGAATAATTACATCTTACAATGGCAATTAAAATATTCTATTGGCAAAATAGGAATTGCTTTTACAAGTCTTAAAACCAAAAAAGAACAAAAAAAAAAAAGAGGTCGGTAAGTGAAAGTAGTGTGATGTGCGCACCTCACAAGATTTTTGGTACTTGGCATTGCATTTATGTGGAATTCATATTTTGAATGGTCCCACTTAACCCTGAGCTACAGATACATAGTTCGATAGTCAATTCATTGAAGGGTAACACTAACCAGTTTTCTTAATAGCTTTCCTTTTAATACTCTCATATAACTGGCCCATAAATGCTTTTACTCTTGATTACAGAAATTTTTAGAATCCAAGCCTTTATTTGATTGGAGATTTTCCTAATCAGTTGAATAATGTAGGACGGGCCATATTTTGGAATCCACAATATTCCATTCATTGTAGTCTTTTTGGTTTAAGTGAGGGAATGGTGAAATCATGTTTCATTATTTCTAGGCCATGATGCATGAAAATAAGATATGGAAGTATTCTGGGAGTAGATTTAATCATGTTCGGACTGCAGATCTCATCAGAATGTCGAGTCTCTCCCGCTTTTAGACCTTATACTTACTGAAGGTTAGCAGGTGAATAAACCTAAGAATGAGAAACATTCACAAAGTGATGTCATTGTTGGGTCTTCAACAGCCCTTCCCAAATTGTTTCTATGATGGACAAAAGCTCTCTCCTAGAAACACGAACTCCCCAGATGAAAGTTGTTGATAGCAAACATCAGTCTTTCAATTTGTTCTAAGCAACGACCTAATCTGTGGCAGGATGAAGCATTTATCTTTGTTTATACTCACTCCAAGATCCACATCGCTGTGATCACACTTGTTAATAATCTCTTCATTTTTCTTGAGATCGTGATATTATCCTCTGCAAATGCAGTTGACCACCACGTCATTTTGTAACCAATAACCTCGGATAAAGATTAAATCACCCAATCTAGAACCAAGTTAATTGAGAGACACAGTGATAGAGGTCTGATTCCATTTTTAAAAAAGGTGGTTTTGGATTGTTTGTTATAAGTTATTCGGGTATAGAATCTTTCTAGTATAATTTTTTAATATATTCAGTGAATTCTTTTGAATCCCTTTCCACTTCAATATTTTGTATAAAGGCTAATGGTATCAAATACCTTGGCTAAGTCAATGGTGGCTGTATATGTATTTTCCTTTTCTGTTTTGAATATTCCATCATAGAGTGCAGTGTAAAAACATTTTCAATAGCAATGAATACATACTGCTTTGTGTGGAACAGCTTCATTTTATTAAATCGCGACAAAATTTTGTTTGTAGTGGAACGGATGCTACAGTTATTGATCTGTATTCATTCGGCCCTCTGGGATTAAATTGAATAAGATTAATCAAAATTGTTAGAACTGTTTCGAGAAAATTATAAAAAAAAATTGTAAAATCTATGATCTAAACTGGCACTTCCAGATAGTCAATTTCAGTGAAAGGGTTAGGGTTATTATATATTTTATATATAGATAAGTGAAACTCAAAATGCCTTTTGAACTCCTGCTTTTTTTTAAATTAATCATCACAATAATTTTTTTTTTATGTATATTTATACATATTCTCTTTTCAGGATTTCCTGGTGCCCTGAAACATTGCATATTACCTGATTCATAAACAATTGGCTTAAGATTAGTAATATACAATTTTTATAAGCTTAATATATTTAATTTATTTTGTTTATAATGGAGACATTTAATATTTTATAGTGTTATTGCAATTCATAGTCTAGAAGACAGGAATGATTTTAGAATGTGATTTGAATGCTAAACAGTCATTTTTTTCAGTGAATCTAATGGACTTATAAAATGTTTGTAACTTGAAAATAGTGAATTGTGATTTTTTGTTTGTTTTAAGTGTTCCAGTGCTACTTAAAGCTCTCCTTATTAGTATTCAAAGGTTGTTTAATACAATCACAGTTATTAACTTTGTTGAAAAATTTAAATTAGTAAATGAAAAAATATTTCTTTATTTGTGTACCAAATAAAGTTGTTTTATTTTTACTTCTTGTTTTCTTAATTCTCATTATTATTGATATGAACCAGTTCTCTTAAGTTAATCTAACTTATTAGTAGAACCACTTTTAGCTATTGATATTGCATTACCTGTGCAATTAATAGCGTTTGTGTTGTTTTTAAATATTTTTGGTGCTGATGATAAACCACTTGTGGTTTTTCGGACACTGACCTTGCTTTAGCACTATAGCAGGTCTGGTGAAAGAGGACAGATGCAATCACACAGTCGAAAGACAGATGAAGAAACCAGTAAACAGAGAAGTAGCGAAGCTAGAGGAGGTAAGTTGCAAAGAGGGTAGGCCCTCATTTAGAAAAGAGAGTGGAAATTCCTGTCTCAAATAAATATGAAATTTTAAACACAGAAAATGGTGAAATGAGTGCTGATAGTCCAAGTAACAGTAATAATCATTCCGCTAACAGTTCTCAAATGGTCTATTCCTAGACCCCAACAAATAGTTATTAGCAGTGATTACTCGCCCAAAGAAATAATTCAAGAGTTTAGGAAAAATTCTATAAATAATATATAACTAAAATGTTATTCTGATAGCCTCAGGATTCATACAGAGAACCTATCAGATCATACGAAAATCGTAACATTGTTTAAAAAATAGTAATTTTGCTTTTCACACTTTTGCTCCAAAAGGAAGCGTTTGCAATACCAACAAATATTTACTACTGAAAATTGATTTGACAGAGAATCTGCAAAATATTCAGCATGCTTTTAGGGAAGTGAATGGTATTTTGGATATGCGACGCCTAAAGAAATCTTCACCAGATGGATCAAAAAAGGACATATCCCCAATCCTCATCAGAAACCGCAATTGAAGACCTCAAAAGAGTCCGTGCAATAAATAAAGTTATATTTACAGCTGTAGAGTATAAGGAGAACAGATGTATTCCTCAGTGCTACCGGTGCCAAGAATTTGGGCCCACATGAAATATCTGAGTGCTGGAGATGCCAGAAAGTCCGAAATGCAACAATTGCAATGGATCTCATATAGCATTGTATAGATGCTGTGCCAGAAAATTTTATACCTAGAAACCAAATATAAACAGAGAAGGATATAATCAGGTGCAACCACAACCCCACACGAGACTCCTCATGTTCCGAAGAATATTCGTCACAAACAAAGAACTTATGCGAACTCAGTAAATAATAAAAGCTAACAACCACCTCTATGGAAGGAAAAATTTACTAACATGATGATACGCTCCTCTTCCATCTTCTCTTAGCGTACCACCAAAACACATTCTACAACTTATTTCATTAAGAAATATGTGGAAAAATATATAGTACCACACGAGGGATCAAAATGTTTATGAAGTTAATCACGCAACTAATGCAAACAGTTATAAATCTCATTCATACAAAATGATCAGCAATTTAAAGATCCTAAATTTCAACACTGATGGTCTTTACAACAAAATTGGAGAAGTTGAAAGTCATTTTGCTCTGGTTAATTATATTTCCATAGGTTTCAACTCGAAATTCCATAGGTGCCGGCCAGGGACATGGAAATTCCGGTCCTGGCACTCTTTTGAGGTTTATATCTCCGGTCCCTGACCGGTACTAATTATATGAGAAGGAGTTAGTCGAGGGTGCGGTCCAATAAATAAAAAAATTAAAATATATAAATTATTAAATTATGGTACTAATTATAATTTTGGGGGTACAAATTAGTACATATTATGTACTAAATATTGGCATAGGTTTCAACTCGAAATTCCATATGTGCCGGACCATCATGTCCCTGGCCCGTCACTTTTACGAGCTTTATATCTCTGGTCCCTGAGGGGTACTAATTGTAATTTTTGAGGTACAAATTAGGTACTAAATATTGGCATAGGTTTCAACTCGGAATTTCATAGGTGCCGGGCCACCTGGACCTGCAGCTGGTCGACCCTCGTACCTCATACAATACCGTCATGACGTTATACAAATACGAGGATCCTCATACGAACGGCAACACTGGTAATGCGCGCACACCAGATTTTTATTTCTTATTCTACACAAAAAAAAAAATCGATTGATACATTTATTGTAACCTAAAAAACAGAGAAATGCAATGGAAGAAATAAATAACATAAATTTGGTTCAAATTATATAAATGATGTTTTTGTTTTTTTCTCGGCTCCTAGAGTCCATTGAAGCAAAAGCAAGATATGTGTCCAATATTTTGATGACCCACTTACTCTAGCCTCCGCTTGTTACTGTACAATTTTTTTATTTCACAAAGATGAAATTCATAATATTCTTAATTTGTTTGGTTCTGAAATATTACTTAATGACGTTTTGCAATAAACCAACGATATATTCAATAATAACATATGTACATTGAAACATTTCTTATCAATTTGTTTATAAATATATTATAATAAAAAAGACAATACTGAGTACTTTTTTTTACATGTGTTTTTATAAAAGATTTTGTTCTTGAATTAACAACTTTAGAATTTTGATTTAAATAGTCCAGTCTTGCATAGACACGCAAACTTCAACCAGACTTCTCTTAATATAAAATTACTCATTAAATTACTTAAAATGGGAAAAAAAACAAAAACATCAAAGAATATGGTTGCCCCGAAGGGGTACTGGCAAACGCCGTGGCAAAAATCTGAAGCTGCCATAGCTACTTGGAATAAATTAGAAAAAGAAGATATCGATCTTGAGGTATCTATCTCAATCAACAGCTATACTATTTAATATTAATATTATTTTTGTCTATTTTTCTTCGGAAATAATAGACTATTTGCACTGTATCGAAAGTTGTCAGTGGAAGGCAGGATTGTGGTTTCTATCCGTTTTGGAACTCCTAGAGCATGATTCTGCAATTTTTAGAGATGCCAGTTTTATATATATATATATATATATATATATTTCCGTTACATTTCGGATTCCGCAGCGGTCTCTGTTTGACCGAATAAAATTAAATATACAATTATACATAAGAGTTTGTTCCCAGGCGGAACAATACTATTAGACTTAATAGGAAAAATTTCGGCATGCAAGAACGTTTTTCTCTGTTTTTAAAGTATTGCGCATCTCCACAGCTCTTCCTAACAAAGTTGGAAGGATGAAATTTTGCAAATGTATTAAGTTGGTATTGGAGAGGTGCCTTTGGGGAGTCTCATCACCAGCTGCCTTTTTGTTTCAAGATGGTGGCGAAAAAACCTGTTTCTCTTTATACTACAGCGCCAAATCGGCTGTAACGGTATTGATAAAAACTTTCCTAAGGTATTTCCCACGAAACACTATACATTTATGAAAAATAACATACTTTCTCGAAAAAAAGAGTTTTGACAAATACAAAACTTTATTTGCGAATAACTCAAAAAGGGTGTCCATTTAGGGTAAGAACATATTTTAAAGGCATCTAATTTTCCTGAATGATAAAAAAACTTACAATGAAATCCGTCCAGTAACTACAAAGATCCGTCATACAGTTTCTTTTAGACAAAACAATGGTCAACAATAGAACATTTGGAAAATAATTGGAATTTAATCGCTTCATTTTTTTAATTAAAAATAATTGGAAAATGGAACCTTAGTGACGGAGCTCTGCTGCTCTCGCTATTTTTTTTTCTGCTTCAAAAACGTTTCATTTCATTTTAGGATTGTTTTTCCTCTCTTATATATATTATCGTGGTATGCATGTATCATTGTGTTTGAAAATATTATTCATCAATTATTTATTCATGAGTCTTTGTTTTGTATATATTTATAACTAACCTAGAATCTTTTTTTTTTCGACCCATCGTGTATCTCATGAGGCAGTGAAGGTTCTTGTATGAGGAGTTCTTTTCGACCTCATATTACAAGTTTAGGTACCAGATGAAGAGGGGAGGTTCGGTAGATCCAACCAGAGAATCTCCGAACGATGATCAGTGAAGAATCCAGCAAATGGAATACAATTCTTCGCGAGAATACCTTTGAAAAATAGAACCGACCTCAGAATGGGCAACCGTTGTTCGATGTTAAAAGCAACGTGGGATATACCAGACTACTGAGTCTCAGAACTGCTCGCAGGGCATGGAGTATATAGAGCAAAGCTCGCTGCTCATGGGAAGCACATTAAACCTCTATGTCCTTTGTAAAGTACCGAAGACCGCCGAACACATAATTGTATCCTGCACTGCTTATGAGACACTCAAAGCCATTCCGACGATGGAAACTGCGCTCTGCGGAGAACGAATTCCATCAGCTCATTAATAAGGAAAATGATCCATACTTCAAAGATTTTATACAGGGTGTTTCAGGATTAAGGGGCCGAACTGCAAAAATGAACTAAGGACCTCAAAACAAGAAAAAATTGTCTCCGAAGGTATGTCCTCAAACCCTTTTTTAGGAGATATTTTACTTTTCAGATATTTCTCCCACAGACTTCATATCCGCCGTGATGAAATCACATTCTAATTATATTGGTCCGGATAGCATTCCCGCCAAATGGATCAAATTATGACTCCCTGAAATCCTTCCGGTGTTCCTTTTCATCTATAACCTTTCCCTTCAAAATTCAGAATTCCCTAAATTATGTAAAAAAAAAAGCCACGGTCCGTCCTTTAAATAAAAATTATAACTCGTCTTCCCCTAAAGATTTCCGGCCAATCTCAACCCTTCTGAGCCCCTGGAGAGAATAGTGCAATCCAAAGTTTCCAACTTCCTTCAACAGTCTAATCAATTTGACCCTTACCAGATTACCAATCTTGTTTCCGACCAGGTTACTCCACAGAATCCGCCCTAATCAAAATCATTAGTGATGTTCAGTCCGCCATAGATTACAAAAAACTAACTGTTCTTGTACTCCTTGACTTCTCCAAAGCCTTTGATACTATTAACGATCCCATTATCTTTTCCAAATTAAAATCATTATACTTTTCCGATTGTTCTATCCTGTGGTTTCAATCTTTCCTCTCTCAACGCTCACAAGCTGTCGCTATCCCTAATCAACCTTTGTCTTCCTATCTTACTCGGTCCTCAGGAGTGGCCCAGGGCTCTAGCATATCTCCTCTTCTTTGTAGTTCTTATAGCAACGACCATTAATCAATCCTTCACTGCTCCCATGACCTCTATGCCGATGATTCCCGATGAGAGGGAAACGGGCCTTTAAGTTCTGACTCAACTAATGACTAAGGCGAAATACCCTTACTACTAGGCTTACCAGTTATTTGGATACCAATATTCCAAATCAATAGTTATCCAAAGTATAATTGTGGAAGGAACTCGTTGGTTCAACCCATTTTTCATTGCAAAGAAGAGATGGACCAGCATCCGGAAAACCACCAGCGAGGATGGAAGAGGACGTAGGCTGAAAATAAAAGCAGGCTGTGTGCACAGCTAAAAAATAAAAAGAATGTAATTGGTCTGAATGTAGCAGTGAGTTGTAACGCATGTGTTAGGAAACAAAAGTAATATTTATGTTATAAATATTTAAAATTTTCACATATTGTTCAAATAGGCATATGTGAATAATTTATTGTTGTTATAAAAGTCAAAAAGTGTAAAGTTCTAAAAATCTTTGTTAAAAGTTTTAGTGAAATAAAAGCAAGTTTATTTCAAAATAGAGTACTCAAGTTATTCTAGCTCGAACCTAGGGATCAGTTATAACAGTTAGTTATATATTTGACCCCTAAACCGAACATAAGTGGCGGCCGTGATAGGACCTGTTGAGTACTCCATCTTTTAGTTTTACTGGATTCAAAATGCAAAATAAGAAGACGCAGAGACGGATTCGCCGCACTTTGTTTACAAGGTACGCAAATGAATTAGAGCAGTTGCTCAATTGTGATATTCCTAATTTGGAAGAAATATCCGCTTATTCAGAGTTTCTGAGGAAGAAGTCAGTGATTTTAGAATCACTTGAAAACGAAATATTTGATCTATCAATAGAAAATTATGTATTCGAAGAAGAACTAATGTCAGAATTGGAAGAGGCCAATGGAATCAGGAAAAGGTATGAAATTATTAAAATTAAGTACCAGAACGTCGTTAAAGGTGATAAAATTTCTATTAGAAATAATGATCATTGTGTTAATTTGGGTTTTGACAAAATAAGATTTGGTTTGCTTAAAACTCCTTTGAAAGCTTGTGAAAATAAAAAGACATCATCCATCCATGGCCAGGTTTTTGGTGTTGGAGCATTGGACGATGAAGAGGAAAACATATGTGCTAAAGATAATGCTAATGAAGATAGCATTACAACTTTTGAGGATGAAGATGAAGACATGTATGGTAAAGTTGATGCTAAGGAAGATAGCATTAGAAGATTCAAGGATGAAGCTGAAGACAGATGTGCTAAAGATGATGCTAATGAAGACAATTAAGGCAATTGAGGATGAAGATGGCGAAATTTATGTTAAAAATGATACTTCCAGAGATGAGGTTTCTTCGAAAGCGTGTGCTAGTTTGAAGGAGACTAGGAGGAAAGAAAGCCAAAAAGAAAAAGAAATGCTCGTAGTGACTGAAAATTTCAATGGCATGGAAGGACGTATACCAGCTAAAATCCAAAGTTACAGAAGGAAATATTATCCACCTTGTGAACTACAACATAACCTTGATCCAAACATTCCTCAAAGAAAATTAGGATTTAGTCCTGAAGTTGTTGAAAGTGTCCAGGCAGTGAAAGGAGAAGATTTAGTTAATTCCTCTGAAAGAGCTATAATTTTAGGAGAATCATTGCCTGACCATCGAAAGGAAGTCGAAACTGATCTCAATGAAGAAACACAGACTGAAGAAGACAAAAGTTCTGATGAGTTAAGTTTTAGACCATTTATTGGTGATCATGCTAAACAAGTGAGATATAAAAGATATCTTGGCTTTATAAAGATAGAAGCTAACGATACTTTGAAAATTATTCACTCTAGGAAATTGCCTCAAAGGATAAGAAAAGAGAAGAATGATAAAACTGATGGAATCAAAATACAAAACATAAATGATATTCAAAATTCATCAGGTGCTGATACGGCTGCTCCAGAACTAATGTATGGTCCCTCACTACCAACCAAACCAATTTTCATAGAGAAATCTGCTATAAATGAAGACAGTGAGTCATCTTCGTCTGAAACAGAATGGACCAAAAAAGGTATTTCTAAGAAAAAGAAGCATTCAAAAAAGAGAAGAAAAAGAAAAAAGGAATTCTAGGATTTAAAGATTGAAGAGAGTTCCGTCGGTTGTTTCCCTATTACTTTTGAATTGTATGAAACAATTAAAACTCCTCAGGTGGGAGGATGTTAGGGAATCAAAAGTAATATTTATGTTATAAATATTTAAAATTTTCACATATTGTTCAAATAGGCATATGTGAATAATTTATTGTTGTTATAAAAGTCAAAAAGTGTAAAATTCTAAAAATCTTTGTTAAAAGTTTTAGTGAAATAAAAGCAAGTTTATTTCAAAATATAGTACTCAAGTTATTCTAGCTCGAACCTAGGGATCAGTTATAATAGTTAGTTATATATTTGACCCCTAAACCGAACAGAATGTGTTGCTAGTCACTGCTGTATAATACCGGTATTGCCTTATCGGTAGGATAGTGCTTAAATAAAATAAAATAAATAAAAATATGACCTTTTACACTAACAATAGTGTTATGCTTGTTCAGTATGCACTGGATTTTTTTTAATCACGACTCATCAAATATGCAATCAGCAAATCCTGAACTCTTTCACATTTTAGTATTAGCTGATGAAAAACGCGTGGATATCAAACCGCAATATGTTGAGGAGATACTGAATTTTCGAAAGCGGCTTCTCTCAAATATTTTATTATGATACTAAAAATTTTAGATCTTGTAAGTAAAGCGCAGCTGTGATGGACATAGCCAAGGAAATTTTTGTCTTTTTTGGCTCATGCCGCCATAATCATTATAGTTATAAACTTCTCCGTTGGACATTTTAGAATCTCTAGAGTCTCCTTTTTCTATTTAACACTTTAAAATTAAAAAATATTCGGTTAAGCAGTCAACACCTTTTTACTTTAGTGATGGGCACCCCGAAATTCAATTGTTCTAGTAATGGACAGGGGGTCGGTACCAGTAATAGACATACCTCAGACAAATTCTAAAATCTTCATTTAACTGTAAAGATAAGATAAAATTGATGTTCAACTTACTCTTACCAAAACTGTTTGCAGGAAGGAGTGAAACACTGGTGTAAAGAGAAACAACAATGATAGGCTTCTAAAATATTCTTTTGGGAACTTTGTTCGTACAGTTATCGATAGAGCGCATTGTTCTGTAATCTAGAAAAAACTTGAACCTTGCAATCAACATGGAATCTTATTATTTACATTTAAAGTCCAACCTGTTTATAACTGGTGCGTTCACCCTAATATAGATATTTTTTAGCCAATGAAAATGGCGTGGAAGCTATACTGACCTTACTTGATAGACTCTCTTAAGGGTGAAATTGTCGTATTAAATTTTTCTCACAAGTGGTAAGTGATGTTGTGAGACACACCACTCATCTATATAAATAAAATAAAGATTTTGTCTGTACATGCAATAGAATGAACTATGAACTATTGCGAAACATTGACTTAAAATACCATAAACCCGCCATAAAAAATTTCAAAACAACTTCACTTTCCCCTCCCGACCTAATTTTATGAAATTGAATTTGGACCTCCCCTCCTCCCTCCTCCCCTATAGTACAAAATCCATCTCAAAAAAAGACTCAAATTTTAAATATACACCCGTCAACGACGGGTACAGCAGCTAGTATTTTATATTTTGCAATAATAAACCATTGTGTAATAATTGCTGCGTTTTATTTTGTTTTTCTGTTATTAATTAAATATTAATATTGATAATTATTAAAAATAATATTCAATTTTCTTTTGTTTTCTTAAGTAAATTATTGTGAAATATCGTATTGGAGAGGGCAGAGAAAATTTTTTTGTCCAGAGGTCAGGATTTCTCTTTGAGGCCATTTTTTGCTGATGTAATGAGATGTTTTGTCGCGGCTGTCCCACTCACATTAGAAACAACAGTACTTAGTTGTTGCATGCCTAGAAGAATTGGCACCACTTTCAGGTCTCCACAGATTTGCTATTGGTAGTCTTGGTATTTGATGGATTTTAGATGTTTTGCTAAGTTTCCTTCATATAGACAGCGTGGTAAATAGGGATAGAGGGAAGTAATTTGTCATTGTGCAACAGACCTGCCTTGAGGGATAGTTTTGATGAATCTATGAACAACCTCCATTCAGAATGGTTGTGATTGAGATTTAATGCTGTCATCAGACCTGGGACGTCACAACAGACAACCAGGTTGTCACGGTTTGTGAAAAAGAGGATCAAGTCTTTCTGACGATTTCTGTGCATTTTAATCTTTACACCAGGTTGTAAGAAATTTCACTCCTTCAATCTTGAACCCAAAAGTTCTGCTTTCTCTTTGAGCAGATCCAGGTCCCGAATCAAGTCACTGTGTTCAGCTTGAGTAAGCAAGTGGACTTTTCGTTCTATGGGATTTTCGTCTTCGGTATCCTCGTCCTCATTTAAGTCATAGTGTTCAGGAAGAACAGGCAATTCGTTCCCGTGTGGTAATGGCCATATAGCAGAAGGAATGTCAGGGTACTTCACTTTAGATTTCTTTTTTGGAGACATTCCATGATGAAGAGGAAGGGTCATGAAAAATTGGCCGTTGTCAGTGTGATTAGTAGGCTCCCTCCAAATCATGGGAACAGCAAAACGCATTGAACAACTTTTCGTGTTCAACCATTCTCTTAAGGTTACTCTGCATGTGATGCAGCAGATGTGCGGGGCCCAAGGTTTATCTTGGTCACCAACCTTCACCCCTAAATACTTGTGGTATGCTGTCTTGATCATCTGGGTGAAAGGACAAAATGGTTCTGTGATTGACAGCATTTCCTGCGATTCAGAGACGTATATCAATACCAATACAGGAGCAGGAAATTTCCCCATATTGCACAAAAGTAACTATATCTTTGAAACTAGAGCTAACTGATGATTTTCATGTGAAAATTAGGATTTCTCACACCAAAAACCATGAAATGAGGCTGTTTTCAGATGAGATACAATATCAATGTATCAATATGTATGTATCCATTGCCAGTGTTATTGGGTGGGACTTGTCAGTGTCATGCCTTCCTTTTCCCAATGCTGGTGCTTAAGTTTTTGTTAATACATCTGCAGATAAAATCTTGTAATTTCCAATGAAGCATTCCTCATCGAAAATTTATTTCTATACATTTACAATTAATTAATCATTAATTTATTTATTTCAATAACAATTAATTTCATCGGACATTATATTAATCTGTCATTGTGTTACAATGAAATTTATGGATCTCATTATTTTCTTTCAGGAATTTAAGAAAAAAAAATGTGTCACCTATTTTAATCGTGAACCTGACGTAATGCTCCGGAATGATTATGACAGATTGTTCCATCCTGATGATGACTTCGATCCAAAAGTCAAAATAAAAGACATAAGAAATAAAATTATTAAGGAGGTAGGTCAATTTTCTTTTGTCAAGTTCTGATAATTCTTCTTCTTTATCAGCCTCCTTACTTCCTCTCAGCGTGGAGGTTTCGAAAATTACCGACCTTTATTCGTAATTTATTTGACAACACATTTAGTTATTATATACTATTATTGCGTGATAAATTAAGTCAGGTCTTCTTCATCTGGCTAAACCAGATATTCATAAAAATACATCCTGTCATAATTTAAAGTAATGGGGACGTAATTTTCTATTCTAAAAAGTTCTAATTGTATTTCATTTAATTTTTATCATCATTCTATGTTTTATCGTATATTTCTTTATATCTCTTTTAATATTGAGGCCTAAACTGGTTTTAGCACCAGTGTCGCAGTTAAGATAGTAGCACAGCGATCTTTTGAAGTTCTGCTTTTCCCTCTAATTTCTGGCTTGGAGTTCCATCGCCTGATTGTAAATATTGTATATAGGTATGTCTGTGTTTTTTAAATTTACTTATCTTTATCGTTATTTTATTTTTATTTATTGTATATACATGCTTCTGTTTATTTTATATTTTCTCTATATATGGTGTGAATGTATTCTTAACTCACAATAATTAATGTCCGTGTGACAGAATATTATATCACTGAATAAATAAATAAAAATAAAAAAATGTTCAGACAAGTTTTGTTTTTGTAACTCATTGTACGAAATACGGCCCGCGATGCGTCAAACTACGTTCGCCGAATATTCCAGAACATTCATCCTGACATTAATATTTAAAAAAAAATTATATAGGTTTGAATTATGTTTTTATTTTTATTATTCATTTATTTATTTTATTTTATTATTTATTTATTCTTCCAAATTTATTCAATTTCCAAGGTAGTTGGATTGAGGACAAAGCTGACTGAAGAGGATATAGTGGATTTTAGAACCGATTTCATACTGTAAAATTATTATTATTATTTTTTTTTTTTTTTGAAATATAATAATCTGTCACGTTGACAATAATTATAGTGAGATATGAACACATTCACACCATATATACAGTACACATAAAATTAAAAGTAAAATAATAATCGAAAACTATGTACAATAAAAAAAACGTCTGCCAAGTAAGGTCAGTATAGCTTCCTCACCGTTTCCGTTGTATATTACAAGGTATACAATTTTTCGAATGAGAATAAAATCTCTGAGAGAAGCAGAATCGGAATAGCTGATTACAGTTACCCTTCAACATCCAACAACAGAGGGTCGTATTTGAATATTCCATACTTGATTATGCTTAATAAAAAAAAACAAATAAATAAAAAAAAATGCACACTGAACATGAATTTCAATACTGTTAGTTCAAAAGATCTTATGTATAAATGTATTTATTGTTTTACAAGAGTGCATAAAAACTCAATATTTCTTTATGCTTTATTAGAATAATTTCATATTTTATTTTCATCTGCTATTTTCCATAGTAGCAGACTACTTATATCAGTTGCAGACTACAAAATATCACCTTTAATACACATAGAATTAAAGTTGAAAATTATTACATACGAACTTATGCTCTAATAATAGTATATACATTACCGAATCAAGATTTAATTTTGGAGGAGGGGCTTCAGCACGAAAGATTTAATATTTATATTATAATTAATATATATTATATATATATATATATATATAACGATAATTAATTTGAAAAAAAACCACTGCAAATTATTTCTCTTTGGTATATTATTTTCAAACAATTATACATATAAAGTAACATTAAATTCCTAGTTATAAAGAAAAATAAATAAAAGGTGATTCTAATTATTGGACTAAAATCTTTTTTAATCATTAGTAATATGATAAAAAAAATAGCATTACTTCAGTAACACATTCAGAAATAAAAAAAAAAGATAAACCTTTTGCAATAGCACATCTAAAAAAAACTAGAGACGATATCTTTGCTCCTAATTGTCCGATTTTGACGATTTTTTTTTTTTTTTTTTAAGAAATTCCGTAAACTTCTAAAAAACTATATACAATATTGACATAAATGTGTATACTTCTTGAGTTATTCGGAATTTAATTTTACCATCCCTCGTAACTTTTTTTGAGCTTCTTTTCGTTGAAGTATGTAGTATAGATAAATTTAGAGGGCGTAGAGAAAATGACTTTAGCGAAGTTTCATCAAAATCGGTTCATTCGTTTAGGCGCTACAGTCTATAGCAACGCAGGTTTTTCGGCCGCCATTTTGAAACTAGAAGGCGAATAGTAATGTCGTTGAAGGAGGATGATCCTCGTGTGACCTCTGATTTTATATCCAAATTCGAAAAAAATCGGTCTAGTAGTTTCAGAAAAAATGCGCGGACGGCGGACGGCGGACTAGTAGTGCACATATAAGAGAAAGTGTTGGACGCAATTCAATGAAATTGACACTACATTATTTTTTCACCAAAGTCTACCTTTTATCTAACTTTGAGCCAAATCGAACGAGCCCTTTCTGAAATATTGGCATATCTAAAAATATACGTTTGCGCGTGCGTAAGCGGAAGTGCTGGGTGGAATTTGATAAAATTGATATGGGACCATCTAGGCACCGATCAGTATAATCCCTGAAAATTTCATGAAGATTGGATGAACGGTACTAGGTGATATGCCCGTCACATCGATTTGACTACAGACAGACAGACAGACAGACTGACAGACAGACAGACAGACAGACAGACAGACAGACACCGAACCAAATTTGATCCTTGATGTCTGAAACGTAAAACGCGAGTGAAAATTTTCGATTCTGGGCAAAAAATTTTTTTTTATTTCTCGCACGAACACAATGCTTCCCTACCTTCGGTAGTGAGGAAGCAATAAAATAACCTAAATATAAGTAAATTAAAACCATATATATATATATATATATATATATATATATATATATATAATATATACAATCAGACAAAGAACCTTAAGCCAGGCTTAACATTGTAAATAACAAATATGAGTGGTGAAAACCCCCTATCTTTGATAAATTTGACTTGTTATAGTTTGAAAAAACAAATATCATTCGTGTTTAAGCATCAGATAGCCATTACACTCAGCTTTGTTTTCTAATAATTCGACGACGCGTGGTCAACGCCGCATAGTTTCGGCTAAACTAGAGCCATTCTCAAGTCTTACATAGAAAATATATAATGGTATAAAGCATCCTTTATGTCATTATTCCTTTTAATTTAATTTAATAAAATCAAAAACATTACCTTATCTAAAACTGTTTGAGTCTACTATCTGATTTAAATTGATACTTACTAGCCTATTACTTAGATACGATATATATTTAGGATGAATACAGATTATCGCTACTTTAAATTCATACCAATTAATATGGTATCTCTTCTTAGCAGAAATAAGTATTTTCAGACAAATTATAAACGCTATATTGATTTATATTTCATTGTGGGTACTTTTATTAGTAGAAGTACCCTAATATATACAAATTTTAATATTTATATTGCTATAATCTATAAAATTAAATATTTCATAATACCAACAATAGCATTTATGAAAACCGCATATGTATATTTACATAATATTGTCGGAGTCCTTCTTATATTAAGCTCATGTTACGGATGTAAGCGTGTTCTCATCTTTTGGGTGATGTCGGGTGAGCTCAATCCTTTGGTTCCTCAATTACAAATATTCTCCGTTACGATCTCTTATTTCTCCTTTAGTTAATTATCAAATTATTTCATATTTTACATTTAACTATCTTTTATTTTAGAGATTAGTGTGAAATGGTCAATTGTTCAAATACCACCTACCGATATACCGATGATTTCCAAATATACCAATCATTCCAACCTTCTGAGATGCCTGAGGCTGCCCGGAGGCTACAATAGGACATCGACTGCATCAACAGATGGGCAGAAATAAATGAATTAAAGATGAATGCAGATAAAACCAAGGCTATTATCATCGGGTCCAGACATCTCAACAGACATCTCCCTTCCTTACTTTCCTCTACTTTACCTCAATAACCATCCCATCAATAACCATTCCCTACAGTCAAAAACCTAGGAGTAACCGTTGACCAGAACCTCTCCTGGGATAATCATATCTCCCAGATTACCCGAAAATCCATAACTGACCTTAAACAACTCCTAAGATTCCGTGATTGTATTCCTCTAAAAACCGGACAGCTCCTTGTAACCTCCCTTGTATTCCCTCACTTCGACTACGGCTGCTTGATGTATGGAGGGCTATCTACCCGGCTGGAAATGACACTAAAAAGACTCATGAATTGTTTCATAAGATATATTTTCAGGATCCCCAGACGTTCACATGTTTCACTATGGTACACCAAGTTGAAGTGGCTTTATCCTACTTCCCGACGACAATTCCTTCTTGGCGTTTTCCTTTTCCAAGTCTTCAGAACTAAAAACCCTCCCTACATCCTGGAACTCCTTACTCTGCGCTCCTCTATCCACTCTCTCAATACTAGGTCTCAACCTATAGACTTATGTATTCCCTCCCATAAAACTTCCTCCTTCAGCAAATCCTTCGTCATTCGTGCTGCTTCCTTATGGAACTCACTTCCTACCCCCATGCGTCAATCCTTATCCACAAATTCCTTCAAACAACTCCTGTTCCAACACCTACTCCACATTCAAACTTCCCCTAACATGTAAAATTACTTGCATCTATACAATGTTTAATTTCAATCCATTGCACACTTGAAATAACAATTAACAATAAATTAGTTGGTATTTTTATTATGTCAGACTAAGATACATAAATTTGTAACTCTGTTATTATTCTTAGGGGACAGTTGTCCCAGAATAAAATTATTTTTTCATTTCATTTATTTAAAACTTCTTAATTTTATACTGATTTAATGAATTTAATCAAAATCGTTAGTGCTGTTTTCGAGAATATCGTAAAAATGTGTTTAGTTCATGATATAAAGTACCACTTCCTGTTAACCGACTTTGACAAAAAAAGTTGCTGTAACATCCCGAACATATAAAAACCTTAAATACGCAATTTCACTTTCGTATGACTTTTCACTTTTCGTATGTCTAGACTGTTAACACACGCAAACACAAAACACAGACATACTCACACGCACACAGACCATTTTGCGGGACTTATTTATTTCGGCTATGGGGAACTCAAAACCTGTATTTCCGTTGAAAATTCAGATTCGAAAATTTTCGCGATCGACATACTTTTCCTTACTATATATTTCATATACAGGTGAGTGAAAGTAAAAATGTGGTTATAGGTTTCTTGAAAATTGTAATAATTTAATTATAAGGGATACAAATACTTCTTTGGCATAGTTTAGGGCATACTCACTGTTTTTGATTAAAGGAAGAAGAAAGGACAATTCCTGTTGTGGTGTCCCATATGTATGGCCATCGCTATTCAAACTTGGAGGGGAAAACATGGACTTCTCACAAGAGGATAGTCGTCATGTCAGAAATCTATCGCCGATACAAACCTAATCTCAAACCTGAGAAAAAATTGCCTCGGTCCTACCAAATTGAAAAGCTCTAAATAAAATATTTTAATCAAGAATATTTCTTTTTAATTTACATACAATATTATTTTTCTGTATAATTTATTTTATTTATTGTACATAGAGTGTGAATGTGATTCTTCTTTCTTCTTCCTCATGACTTAATAGTAAAACGAAGCAATCAAATGTTAGCTTGTTAAATACAGTAAAAAACATGGGGTAAAAACAATTATTTCCACATTAGCGATAGCTAAGGACGGATATCTCGAAAACTAAGCGAGATAGCGAAAAAAGGTATTAATCAAGAAGGTCTTTGTCGATGCGATGTATAGTTTTCCTGATATAAACGAAAACTCGAAAAACAGCAATAAATACGAGGCAAATTAATTTTTTTATCAACATTAGCGATAGATCAGGGCGGGTATCTCGAAAACTAAGCGGGATAGAAAAAAAGGTATATAGTCAATGATGATGCAAATTTCATCATCTTTAATTTTGTATAGAACGTCATTGTCTTTGTGATGGATAGTTTTCTTGATATCGATTGATATATTGATATATGATATTGATAAACCTGTAAAAAAAAATTAAAATAAATATACTAATTTATTTTTACTTTTTTTTTTTATTGATCGCACCAATCATTCTTCTCTTCAATTATTCACTATTTTATTATTTACTCTTTTGTAGTTTTCTGAAACATGTTTTTTCTTTTAATATTTTTATATTCAATAATGATTATCTTTGGAGATCATACTTACTTGTATGACAGACGTTGTTAAAACTGTTCGCTTTATTTATGTTTTTTTACTTTGTACCCATTAATTTCTTTAGTTTTTATTTGGCAAATTATCAGTAGATATACCCTTCAAATATTTAAATAGTTTTCCGATGATATCACATTGCTAAATAAAAATATCTTGAGTGCATGATATCTATCTATAAGCTTTAGAGATATCATTATTGACTCAGTTCAATTGTACGTTGATTGTTATACAGTTATCCTAAGCTAGGCCGCCTGTTGGGCAAGAAGCCTTTAGGTGTGAACAAATTAACACAAAAGTGACTGGTGGAAGGGGAACAGATAAATATAGCAGCGTAAACTCTAAACTTTATTACTTAAATCTGTGTTAAGCCGATATATTTTAAATATAATACTTATTAGTTAACCTATGGAAAGCATTAAAAATATTCGTAATTATATTTTTTTCAATGACAGTATTTCTGTTGTTTTTTTTTAATGACTTGTTTTAAATCAATATGGTCAAATTAAAATACAGCCTTTTGTAATGAAGATCATCAAAATTAAATTAATAATATTTTCGTAATAAAGATAAGTTTCTACATTTCTTTCCCTTGAATGAGTCATTTTCATCGTATATCTAGCTAGCTTTGGAGCCGTCGTTGCACAGACTTTTTGAGTGCTCCACGCTAAAGATGTCTTCCACGGTCGAAAGTTTGGCCCATTTTGTTCTCTTTGTGGGTTGCGCTGCAATCGCGATGTGGTTTCTTTACCTCTTCCGTGGATTTGTTTTCGGAACACCAGTAGACGCTGTTACCAAAGAAATCGAACCTCAGTACAAACGCCCAGTGACTATGTCGGCCAGCATCATTATTGTACCAAAGAGGCAATGCCCATCAGGATCTAGATTTGTGCACGGTAAATGTAGAGAAGTCTATCCGAACACCTTATCAGTGAATCTTATTACATCCTGATTGATTACTGTGACGATCTTAATTTAGTCAAGAATCTATAAATAAATGTGTAAATAAATATTTTATTATATTAAATCTGGAGGATGAATAGCAAGGAGTTAAAATGGCTCTTAATTAATGTAAGTTTAATCTCATTAGTCATATTTTTGAATAATTGCTGTAAATAAATTAATAGTACTATTGTTTGTCTTTTGATTTCCCTTTCGTTATAAGGAAGGATTTTAAATCTATAATTAAAAAAAATAAGAATCAGATTCAATTTTTAAAAAAATATTTGGTGATTTTTATTGTTGATGATAATTGATAAAAATCATATCCTGATCATTTTCAAAATTTTTACAATTCACAACAATAATAAATCTTTTGTAATACTTTTTAAAATCAAAAATATAATAGATGGAGAATCTTGTTGTCGGCAATTCGCAATTCATTAGAAATTTTGGCTTACAAAAAATAAAATAAAATATATATATATGTGTATATTGTAGGTACCGTATGCACAATTAAAACTATTTCAGAAACATAATATTTTAAAAATAAGTACATCAATAACGTATACATACATATTAATATTTTATTTTATTTGTTTGTAAAAGGTTATTTTTATTTTCTGATCTAAATTTTTTATCATAATTTAATCATCATTATTCATGTTAAAGCGTTTCACTCATTAATCTAATCACTAAACATCAAAGATAGATTTAAATTTTTATTCATAGGTTAGGCATGATTTTTAAATAAAAAATCAAATGTTGAAGTTATTACATAATTTTATGGAAAAATAATTATCGATTTAAAACTCTGGTTATAGGCATTATTAATCATATATTCGATTTATAATTTTCGTTCAAGCATTATATCCTTAGTCTCAATGTGAAACCACGTAACAGAAAATCCTAAATTCAGCTGAGCAAAAGAAAGTTTCAAAATTAAAATTTCATTAATTTTAAATTTTACCTAATTAGTAAACAATATTAATAATTAATTGTACATTAAATTATGGCAAAAATAAAAATTCAAAATGTTTTGTTCTTTCGAAGTTCCACTTAAAGAACTACGATATGCACAATATGAGTATCATTCTTATTAGCTTTAATATAATAGTATGCTATAATAAAAAAACAATATTAACAATGCTTTTCTATTCTTTAGCATAATTATATTTAAAATGTACTGTACAAAAAATCCTAAAATTTTTAGATTGATTCCATCTTTTTTTGATCAACCAGATTTATTCCATCTTTTTTTGTTTTTTCACGTATAACTTCTAAACGATGCACACAGGAGCGCATTGGACATTGGGAGAAAAAAGAAAAGTTAAAATTTAAAAGTTTTACTCCATTAGTGTCAAACTAACATCCTTTCTCCGTCATGTCCAATAATTTTTAACTTAATTGGCGCATTAATAATGCCCTGATGTGAGATAATAAGAGAAGGAATGAAAATCATCTTTTTTTATATTTAGAGCTGATTTGCCGGTATTTTTTGTTCAAACTTAGTGGTATGTCTAGCAGAATTAGGTACTTCTAGTGCATCCTAAGGCAGGTGAAATATCGGTTTTTATTAATAAACATAGTTCTTACGACGTTTCAAACAATTGCTAGAAATTTTGGTCCATTTCGCAAATCGCCCGAAATCGCTCGAAAAACTAGATAGATCCTATTGTTAACAAAGGTTTGAACGTCTAAAAACAGTTTTCAGACCTTGCCCCAACTGGCCATTGAGAATTTAACACGTGGGAACAATTTAGAGTGACAACCGTTACTTTTTATTTATTTTTTTTTTTTTTACTTGCGTATTCCAGTTACTATCGATCGAGTTTTTGACTAAATAACAACTATTTATCTATACTGACCAAATTATAAACATATCACGAGTTTAATAGCTAAATTTAAAAAAATAAAAATAAATTAAAAAATGTTGTTTATTATTACTTACATGTAACTTTATATATTTATATTTTAGTATACTATGTCGTTATGAAATATATAATAAATTATAAAATCTCTGAACAATGTAATGAATACAGTACAAATTACAAGACATGGATTTTAATCAATTTATTGGTATCTATCGGGAATATTTTTAAAAAAAATTATTTTACGTTAAATACTTATAACTGCAATGCTTATACTGCATGAAATAATTAATTATTTTGCACAAAACACCTATTATTTAACATAGAATATCTATATAAATAAAATAAAGGTTTTGTCTGTACATTGAATAGAATCAACCTGGTTTATGATATCTTTCTGTTTCATAAATTGCAGACACCAAATCCACTTATAAAAAAATGTTTTCTGTCTGTATGTTCGCATTGCAACAAAATTTTGTCAGGAGTATGCTCAGCAATGGCTTATTGTAGACTTTTGACATTATATTAAGGTTTACTTGACTTAAAACGTAGGATTTAAATGAAAACCAAATATTGAGTAGAACCAAAGTTATTAATTCTTTTGTAATTTGTCTAGAGATCCCATTTAGGCAATTGCATACTTCGATTCCCATCCCAACCTACTCTATCGTGAGCCACATTTAAAATTTGTATTACTCAACTGATGAAAAAAATTATCACAACTCAACGGGAAAAATCCGGAATACCGAATATCTGTAACGCGTTACCGTATAAAACAAACTCATTTTTAAAATTTGTCCGATCTTCCCGTTCAATGTGTCATCCGCGTCAACTTCCCGAGCCTAACAAATGTTGTATACATTTTTAGGTTAACCAAACGGATTAGCCATAAATCAGGGAAAAATTTCATCCAACCCGCCACAATATTCAGATCAAGTTCTAATTTTACACCGATATAGGTGACTCAATGTTCAATTTTATTTTGGTTATTGCCAGCGAATAACTCAGCAGAGTGTAAATACGTGGAGAGACTACAACTCTTTTTGATTAATTAATCGATTCCACAATCTCTTCATCATAAATGAAAATTAAACATTTAACAAATTTTAATGGATTGGTGATGGTCGGTTAAGTTGTGTGGTACCTAAACAAATAGCCGAATAACAAAGTTTTTGTTGTGACTGTTGCGAAACCTTGACTTTCATAAGCCACGCCATAAAAAATTTCAATTTTATGAAATTGAATTTGGACCCTCCTTCCATAATACAAAATCGAAATCTACAGGAGGTATGGCCAAACAGTGCGCCCAGTTCTTGCAAGTGAGTCAGAATCTTTATCAGAGCTGATGAGTCAAGGATGCTAGTAACTGAAACAAATTATTTAAAATTTTTGGCTCCGTTCAAGAGGAAAACAACTTTGAACTATAGCCAGGATCCAAAAATTAACCCATCGTAGGCGATTCCGAAACCACTGCTTTAAAAAATGGCGGCTGATTTAAAGAATATTAGGCCATTAACTTCAGGATCGAAACTGAAACTATATTGTGATAAATTTAAGATTTTTTTTTTTTTTACCTTGTATATGGATTCAAGCATTTAAAGAAAAAAAAAATTCTAACGCAAGCAACCAAAGGAAAACTTTTTGCAACCAAAAAATCCAGATTTTTTTCGATCTTTATATGTTTTGTCATCAATAACTTCTGGACGCTGCATCGAAGCGAAAAACATACTTTTTTTAATAGGAATTAAAGAACATTAAATAGTGCATCGAATGAGTGAGTACCTAAATTTAATAGTTTGGTTAAGTGGTATGGTATAAAACGAATGCTAATTTTTACCAAATTTCTCAAAACCGAGATAAATTACTATAAATGGTTCAGCCACTTGGAAATGAGTTCCTTAAGAGGAAAAACTCATAAAATAAACGTTCTACAGCTGAGTTTTCTGACCTGTAGAATTCCACGTCCACTGAGTACCAACATTTTCAATGTAGTTCACTTACTCCACTCGAAATCGGTTATCTTCCAATGGCTGGAAATTGATAATCAAGGTAGGTGTGATTTCAATATTTCAACAGTATAGGTTCTAAATAATATTATTTAACAGAGAACTCAAATTAAAGAATACACAAATATATAAAATTTGTCAATGTCTGAAACATTCAATAAAGTTATAATCGATTATTATTTATCCGAAAAATTTGAGGTTCGTTTGAGCTTAAAACAAGGCGATTCCCTTTCATATGTTCTATTTAATGTGGCATTAGAACGTTCTATTAAAGATATATAATAGCCCTTTTCTTGCTTAAATATAATATACAAAGGTTCTAGAATATTGTTGGTAAATCGTTCAGCTAATTCCGCTCACTGTTTCAATCAGTATTCATGAAGGAGCAATCGACTTTAGTGGAATTTGTCAAATGGAAATAATTATTACATACAAGAATAAGAGATGGCTGGTGTCATGCCTTTAGAAAGAATGGCTTATCTTCCGGGTGAAGCTGCTATCCTCTAGCTCATCGATGCTGTCTCCTACAGTCCGAATGCGTGTAGCCGATGGACTGCTAAAGACGAATATGAGGTCAGATGTAGCCGACAGACTGTTAATGTTGCCTATGAGCCCAGGAACCAGTCGCCTATAAGAAAGTGAGTGATATAGAGTGGGGCCCCTAGCTCACTTTCTGTTAATTAATACTGAACACTAAAAAATAATATTTAATTGACAAAATTATAAACTAATTTAAAATTTAAAAAAATTATTAAAAGGAGAATTAATACACTATAAATCACTGATAAAAATGAATGTTTATAAATAAGTCCGTAATTATAGGAACGGATTCACAACAAAGGAAGAATGCCAAACTTTCATCAGCATGATTTGGAAGAGGAGCTGGTTTTAGACTGGGGAAACAACCCCAGGATCACATTTTCTCATTAAGAATGGTTGTTGAGAAAGCATGGGATAGAGGATGATGGCTGTTTTTGGCATTCCTGGACTTGAAGGCTGCATTTCATTCGATTCTTTGCCAAGAGATCTGGAATGCTCTACAGGAAAAACGGATGCCATCCAATGTCATGAGCGTTATCATATCGGTATACCAGGATCACAAGGGAATAATGCGGCTTAACGGATCTGAATCGTAGCCATTTAGATATTATAAAGGCGTCAAGCAAGGTGAAAGCCTAAGCCCACTATTATTCATCATATACATGGATGAAGTATAGAAGGTTTGCAAGCGAAGGGCACCCAGAGCAACAGTGAGGTACTGAAATTTAATTTCTGTGCAGGCACAAGCTCTGCTATATGCAGATGACGTGGTCCTCATTGCCGACACCCCAGAAAGCCTACAGATGGCTGTCAATGGATGGTCAGAAGAACTCCAGAGGAAGGGAATGAAAATAAACCCTACAAAAAGTAAGGTTGTGTGCTCGTCGGCCAAGATGTTGAAGACAAGAGATGGGCATATTTATATTCAAAAATATAAATACGAATACCATTTATATTTATGGCAATAACGACTATAAATATGAATATATTTATATTCATAAAAAGAAATATGAATACAGACGATACGTACTCACAGCTGTAAATATAAATACGGCCGTATTCAGGATTGTGAAAGTGAATACGGCTGTATTTACACCTGTAAAAGTGAATACGGCAGCATTCACGTTTATTAAAATGAATAAGCTTAAATTTACAGAAGTGAATGCAAATATTTTCACACAACCTTATTAACTAATACTCTTATTTATTAAAAAAATGTATTTACCGTATATACCATTTTATTTTTTATATATAGTATTATATTCTTCGTTTTACAATATGTTATGTTAAGTTAATTATCACTCGTAATGTTTGTGCATAATATAAACTCCAAAGCCTTTTTTTTTTTTTTTTTTTGTTATGAATTTTTGTTATCCCCACCCTCTCCCGTACCAGAATAGAAAGTCTGCGTCTATGATCATAGACGTACAGACTTTTCGGTACACTGTTTACTTACGGGTTGCTAATGGCAATAAAGATAAGTTTGATGGACGGTCAGGTTAGGTACAACAGTCGGAACGATACCCTGGAAATTCCTAGGGGGAATACGTGTGCACGACAACCTTATGCTGAAGCAAGGAGGCAAAGTCTGTCAAATTTGGATAGTTACCTTTCCGGATCTGCCATTCAGTGTGTAATAAAGTGTAATGTATGATTATATGTGATAATGTGTTAAGTATTACATATAAAACAATATATGAAGTTGATAGCAAAACTGAGTCTGTTTATTTAGCAGGATTTTGGATGAGCCGGATTTTGATTTTCAAGTTTTTATCAAGACAGTACCAGCTCATTAAGAAATTACAATGTTCTAACCTCCACTAAATTTTATTGGGGAAGGGAGGGTGGCGATGCTCGAAGAAGATAATACTATATATAAAAATAAAATGTGATATATCGTATTTTTTTTTAAATAAGTAATTTAATAACTATATGTAATATGAAATAAGGCTGTGATTTTATTTCACCACATTTATTCCACTTTCATAATAAGCACACATGGATTTAATAAATATTTATATTTTTAAATAAATAAGAGTATTCATTAATAAGGTTGTGTGAAAATATTTGCATTCACTTCTGTAAATTTAAGCGTATTCATTTTAATAAATGTGAATATTGCCGTATTCACTTTTACAAGTGTAAATACAAAGGTTCGAGAATTTATATTACGTAAAAACACAACGAGTGATAATTAACATAACATAAAACATTGTAACATAACATATTGTGAAAGGAAGAATATAATACAAGTAAAGTAACGACCATAGAAATGATATACTTCAGGAGAGTTTGGGAAAACACGAAGAGGCCACTGAATAAACGAAAGGATAAGAGAGGAATTGAATATAAGGCTTGTAAAACAAGTCATGAAGGAGCGCCAACTGAAGTGGTTTGGCCATGTGTACCGAATGGATGAAAATGGATGGCAAAATGGTTCCTAGAAGCAAAACCAGAGGGAAGGTGACCTAGAGGCAGGCCCAGGCTGTTGTATTTTGACTACAAGGAGAGACTCGGGCGAGCCAGAGGTAGCACCATGGTGAATATGAGCAGGAGGGGCAGTGACAGGGATCAGTGGACGAGATGGGCCGAGGCTGTTCCTACAGGCTGATGGTACTAAAGAGGTGGCAAAATAAGAAAAAGAAATTCAATGGATAAGTATTATTCTGGATTTATAAATATTAGACATGCCTTTCTATGATACAAATGAATACATTTCTCAATAAAATAAAGAATGCGAAATAGAAAATCTAACTCTTTTTCGTCACTGTCAAATGAATTACGAGATTAAAAAAATAATGTAATCCTCGTTCCTTCATGAGCGACCGATTGGACCTCTATGGTTTAAATGGATACCTACCATCCATAACAATCGTTCATGATCAGAAGATATCAAAGGCGTGATAAATGGCTTCACCGGCTCCAAAATCTCCTGAGCAATCTGACAAGTCTAAGAAATATGACAGACAATTGAGGTTTCTAAGCAGCTCATATTCCGTATTGAAATCAAATCAGGTTCTGCTTTTATTTATAAAATAATTGTTGCAGGTTATGGGGAGATCATGGACAAACAGCTTTGGAAAACTGTCAAGTTTGTTTGATCAATGCTACTGGTTTAGGAACTGAAATATTGAAATCTCTTGTCCTACCAGGCATTGGAGGATTTACAATTGTAGATGGGGAAAAAGTTACTGAAGAGGATCTTGGGATAAAGTGAAGATTTTATAATAGTTGTCAATATTTAATTTTAGTTTTTATGATTTTGTGCTAATATAATGTATTTTATAGTTTTTTTTTAGACATAGATAGTATAGGTAAACAAAGGGCACTTGTCGCAACTCAGCTTTTATTAGAATTGAATACGGATGTCAAAGGAGATTATGTTGATGAATCTATTGAGCAGCTTCTCAAAAATAACCCCAATTTCTTTTCTAATTTCTCAGTTGTCATTGCCACGTCTCTAAATGAGAGGTACGGCAAATTTGTTATTATTTATGTAATTTAAAAGAATAATTCTTCTTACTTATGTTATTTTAACTAAGTTTTTCTGTTTCTGTTTTTACAACGATTTTAGGGCACTTTTACCTTTGTCAGAACTTCTTTGGGATCTTGGAATACCATTGATAGTAGCAAAAAGCATTGGTTTTATTGGTTATTTACGTATTCAATTCCAAGAACACGTTGTTATCGAATCTCACCCAGATTCACAAAATCCAGATTTGAGACTAGATAAGCCATTTCCTTCATTATCACAGTATGTTGACTCTTTTGATATGGACAAAATGGAACTTAAAGACCATGCACATATTCCATATGTTGTACCCCTCTTGAAAGCATTAAATGAGTGGAGACAATACCATAATTTGGCTCTTCCATCAAATTTTAAAGAAAAAGAAGAATTGCGGCAATTGATTAGAAGAGGTAGTTATTTCTATTCTTTGTTATTGGAGTCTCATTAAAATTAGTTTAGGAATTTTGTATCTTTATTTAATATTCTTATTATTCACCTGCTTATGTTTTCTGAAAATAGTTATAAAAAAATTTAGACATGGTCATTCTTGTGTCAATTCTTATTTTATGTTATATTATGTTGTTAATAACTTGTTTTGTGCTTACTGTAGCATAATTTAATGTTTCGTCAATTGACATATTTTTATCTGTTGAGAGGTAATCAAATTACAATGACCCGATCTTATAAATACAAATCCCTTTTAAATTTGAAAATGGGGAAGGACAAGAAACACTTAGTTTAAATTGTTTAAACTAATGCATTCTTGGGAAATAGACAACATAAAGCTGTTCTTTATCGAGATGGTTCAAAAACCATTTTTTTGTTATTTTCTTTATCCGCGTACCCTATCTAGAGCATTCCTATAAGAGAACTTTCAAAAGCATTGGTTTTGTATACTCTATCAAATTGTCCTGCAAAGAGGAATTGTTCCTTAATGAGATTATTTATTTTCAATGTATCAGCACAATCCTCCATTCAAAATCTTTGCTGGTTGTTGATCTATAATGTTAGACATATTTGTACATTTTAAATTCCTCTATAAATCTGTTGGTTCATTGCTCTACTAGCCATATTTTCACTGAAGAACACAAATCTAACAATGAGACAGTACAACAAATAACATTACTCTTTTGTTTACTTTCCTTAACTGATTACAACTTATTTTATGCTTGTCAAAAAAAGTATGTATGATCTTCTGAATCTAGGCAATGACATTATTTTTAAAAAAACTGTTTTATTGTTCTTTTGTAAGAAAAGTGGAATATAAAAATATTTCATGCAGAGTTTTGGATGAGTAAAAAAAATGCTTGTAACCTAAAAAAAAATAATGTAGTTAAATAACTTTAGATACAATAGTATATTAAAAAGTTTAGATCTATATTGTTGGTTTATTATGAAAAATAATTAATTGACATTTTAGAAAACTAAATCAGTGAATAATAATAATAATCAAATAATTTGATGAATTTTGCTTTGTTGGAATTATAACATTTTATTCTTATTGTGGCTACTTTGGAGCTATTGATGGTAAGTAATGAAAACCTCTAACTCCATTTTAGTAAATTGTACAAGAGAAAAAATAAATTTAGAACATGTATGAAGTGATACAGATTAGTTCCTATAGTAGATAGGGTAGGGATCAGACGATTTAGTTTCTACAATTTTTCTATGTATTACATTCCTTATTTATTAATATATTAAATATATATTTACGTTCTTTCAAATCTCTCTTAGTATATAGAGCTCAGAGACTGGAGTTATGTGGTTCAAATATACTGATGGGGTTAGGAGGTTTCAATTGCCTACCGTCAACAAAAGGAAATATGGTTTGTGTTTTGATGATCTTAATGTGTTGTTTATGTTTAAGCTCCATTAAAAATGGACTTAAAAAAAATTATTTATAAAAATTATAGCCCAAAGTTGCCAGAAAATAATTTCTTCTAAAAGTAAAGTAGTAAGTAAAAATTGTGTGATGTTATTAATCATTCTTGCTAACTAATTGATTAATTAATTAATTACTATGCTGCTCTAGTTTGTTTCATATGATAATAACAAAAAATGTAATATGTTTTATAAGAAAATGTGCAGTCTTCTTAAAATTTTGCTAGAATAGTACAGAATGTTCTATTAAAGTTATTAAACATCATTTTTCAGGGATTAAAGTTAATGAAGATGGGTTACCCGAAGCTGAAGAAAATTTTGAGGAAGCAATAAAAGCTGTTAATTTTGCTGTCACGCCTACAATAGTCCCTAATGATATTAAAAAAATATTAGAGGATGATTGTTGCATTAATCTCACTTCTAAGGTATTATAAATAAAATATTTCATATCTTCTCTGTTTTTAGGAGGTTCATTATTTTTTTGTCTCCCCTTCCTCCTCGCCTGTTAGGCTATAAAGGGTTTTTCCCGGGCCGGGGCAAAGAAAGGAGGAATTATGACAATATAAAAGTCCTATCGGCACCAGGATTTGAACTCATAATCTTTGATTTATCATCAGGTTGACAAGAAAACATGTTTTTTGCACAAAGCATTAGCGTGCTTGACCGCTCCGGTCCCTAATATTATGTATTTTGTAACACAATACTTATATTCATTAAAACAGGTCTTTGTTTCCTTTTTCTTCATCATCCTCCTATATGCCTCTCAGTGGGGTGGTGTACCGATTTAATTCTGCCAAGCATCCTGATACCGAGATTCCTTGGAATTATGGCCTCTCTAGAGAACTGGTCCTTCCATAGTCGCTAGGTCTTCTTTGAGGATGAAACATTTTCATTTTTTTTTTTTTCAAAAATTATTTTAACAGTCAGGAATTTAAAATGTCTACCATAAATATTACAAAAAGGAGAAGACTAAGAATGTTGCTCTGTCTGTCTCTCTTTTTCGTGTCAATGGGCTCAAACTCTCCTTCATTTATTCTGATTATGCATTTAGAGTTGTAGTATGTAGATTTTATGACAATTATTAATTAAGTGGGGACATTTTTAGTGGCTAAAGCTGTCCATATTACTTACCTGAGGATGGAGTCAAAAGCTGCCTTTTACAGCTAGGAACACCAACTCCAAGCTCTTCACTCTGTTCCATGAATTCTCAATAATTGTCCTTAGCGAGAAGATGTGGTCCTGTGCCTGATGGTGAGGTTAAAATGCTGCCTGCTTCTCCAGTTTGTCTTCAACTATTGATCTGAGTTTTCTTTCTTTAATAGAGAGCGAAATCTTATTGACTACTGGGAAGAGGCATATAGTCCTATAATTTTGAGTTTGAACATCTTTATCGACAAAACAAAATATTATTTTGATTAACCATTAAATGCTGTCCTCTAATTAAAATTACTTTATTAGTAAGGATTGTGGAGGGCATTGTGTGCATATTGTACCAGTATTCAGCTGGTAAGTGATAGCTTTATTTTGAAGGGTATTTCTTAACAGTCCCTCTAGAACCTGTTGGTGATCCTTATGATAAATTGTCTTTATTGTTCTAGTTTAAACACTTTGTGAAATCATTGTAATTTGATATGTGCCAAATATTACCCATTGACCTCTGAGTGTATAATATTGGGTTGGTGCATGTATCAATTGGTGTGGACTGTATGGGATTTAGATCACTGAAATTAAATATTTGTGGAACAACAAATGATTATATTGAATATAATGGATACAAACAAAAAATAAAATTTGTGCACTTAATATAATTTTGATAATTCTAGAAATGTAGGAAATATTTCTGATGAAAGAAAAAAATTACAAGTTTGTATGAAGTAATTTTGCTTCAGACAAAAAATTGTATCATGCTGAATGGTGACTCACTTGGTGTTTAAAAAAACGATCTTGATTTCTTGGCCTCCTCTTCTTCCACATCCATCAGGCTATTTCACTGAAAATCAAGGTTCATTTATTAATGTCTGGTCACAAAATAAATGAGTGGGCTCACTTTCTTGCAGCCTAGGTTTAATTGTGCAGGAAATTTGACTTCAAAATGGAGACCAATAAAGTGGTGGTGAAGTCCAGAACCTTTGATAAATGTTTTTTTTTTTAATGTTTCAGGAGTTGGTCCCTGAACACACATAATGGTGATAAAATATAATAATTGCAAAAAGATATCTATCTGACTCACCAACAAATCATCTGAATCCTGAATATATATAGCTAGAAAAGTCAATCATTACTCCATCATCCATCTCGGAATTTATGAGTTTTTGAAATGAACCTTTTAACTGTAAAGATAAATTTATCATTTATTTATTTGCTCAACAGTTATTAACAGACCTGAATCTCAGAAACATATTTCAGCCAAGCTTTCTTTTCACCAGCTATTCTTCTCCATCTTCTTTTATCTATGCTGCTGAGTCTTTTTCTACATCATCGATCCTCTGCATCTTCCCCTCCTTGGTAGCTATAGAGAAATTTGTTTGACGACCTATTCCATATAGTCCTCCATCCTCTCTGCATGGCCCATCCGAGGCTTTACTTTTTGGCAGCAACAACCTTGTCATTATTATAGAGCTCAAAAGATCACCTTTTTATCTTATTAGGCAGTGATCATTTAATCTCTTGGAACCATATATTTTTATTTTCCCCTTCCCCCAGGGCATATTTATAAATAAAAAGTGTTTTGTTGACCATTCTTATTTGAATGAGTTATTTTTTTAGATAGAGGTATATTGATTTAGATTGAGGTATATATTGATGTAAATTTTATTTTATTTTATTTTTTTAGAGTAAACCTTTCTGGATCTTGACTAAAGCAGTTAGAGATTTTGTTGAGAATGAAGGTGAAGGTTGTCTTCCTGTGAGAGGAACTCTACCTGATATGACTGCTGATACAAATAGATATATCGCTCTACAACAAATGTAATTCACAAATTATTTTTTATTTATTAATCTTACTGCTCACGTTATAATATTACTTCTTTAATCAGTTTTATAAATAGATTAGTATACCAATGTGAGAACTCTCAAATTAGATATCTATACATCTTATCTCTATTTTATTTGAAGTATAGGTTATAACAAGAAAACATTTTATTCATATGTTGTTATCAAGAAAGTCAAATCAAGAAATAGGCCATTTTCCATAGTCTTGAAGAATAGAAGGAAATATAATAGTTTTGAAATTCTAATGTTTAATTTTCTGGACAGAAACCGCAATTTGAAGAAAAACAACTGTTTTCTTCTCAATGCAATTGAAATGTTATTTTTTGGGGGATGAAATTTATTCGGGATGGCACAGGATAATTATTGATGATAATTATCTGGAATTATTTAATAAAAATTAATAATAAAAGATTAGTTAAATAAATTTGAATCTATAATGTACTGATTGGTCCAAGATTAATTAATTGAATTTCTTTTCTCAAAGGCTGTTTTGTGTTTATCATACTTTCTAATTAGCAACATCAGCTGTGATCATCATGATATAAATGAGTGACAGAATTAAAATAACTTACTAAAAAACTTATGTTTAGGGAGTGGGGTTGCTCAGTGGTTGGGTACTGAGCTTCCAATGCTAAAGGTCTCTGGTTCAAATCCCGGCTCATGGCAGAAAAATTATTTATTCTGTTTCATTGGCCGTGAGGCAACCCTGGGATAGGGAGATCCTCCTGGGGCACACCCAGCATCTATAAAGTGGTTACTCTCAATTCAAATAATCAATTAAGGGGATAAACCTGGCGGTTTAGTATGATCTCTGTCAAATCACCTTCTTGCACAACTGTATACCAAGAGACAGTGTTTTCCCTTAATAGTGCTGAACCCAAGACCCTTCATGGGTTGTAATGGTACAGGTTTTTTTTATTATGAATATGAAATGTAGTTCAAATGTTGAGAAAAGAGTAATGAACCAAACTCGTGGCCAGTGATATGCATTGTGCAGATATGGAGTACTGTCAGTGATGTGCACTGGGCAAGGGCAGATGCAGCATTGCCTGGAGTAAACAATGACTTGCTGGTAGGATACATAAACAATTGTGTGACTTCCACCAACCATCTAAATAATAATTGCGCTTATTTCTAAATTAACTTAATTTGTTACATTTTAATTATGTTTTTATGAATTAATTTATTATAATAATTAATAATCTTTTAAATTACAAAAAAAAAAGTTTTCTTTCAATGTTGCTTCTAGAAGAGCCTCGATGCAATATCACAACTTTTTTCTATCTTTATTAATGCAAAACTAATTTATATATATATATATATATATATATATTAAAATTAAAAAGTTGTTATTCTGTTTATTTTCAGATACTTACAAGAAAGTTTGAGATGTGCAGATATAGTTCACAGGAGAACACAACAGTTACTCCATCAGTTAGGTCAAAATACTGAATTAATCACTGAAGGTGATACCAAACTATTTTGTAAACATTCCTCTAATTTAGCTGTATTTCGTGGCACAAAGATTGCTGATGAATATGATCCAAAATTAGTCAATGTGTCCATGATTTGTAAGTATCTAAACAAAAGTGATTGGTAGCGTTTTAAATGTTATTAAGTTTTTCATAAAACTGCCTTAATTGTATTAATTGGAAATGTAATTCAAATATTTTTAGAAATTGTAGTTAATGTTCAAAACTTATAACATATGCAATTCTTATTTCTCTCCTTTTCTTTCTATTTTTCATTCTTCTGTATTCTCATTTTTTTTTACCTCATTTAGTAGAGCCTACTAATAATTTACTCTAACTAGCATATATTTGATATTGTTCAACCAATAGTGAATAACAGAGGTGGGCAATAAATAAAAAAAGTCTGCCAAGTAAGGTCAGTATAGTTTCCTCACCATTTTCATTGGTTAAAAACATCTATATTACAAGATCTAAAATTTTTCGTATGCAAATAAAATCTCTGGAAGAAGCTGTTTTCGGAAATTCAGTAATCTCTCACTGCATGCGACCTTGATATCTACAACTTTTGTTTATCAGCAAATACTAAAATGGGAAAGAGTTCCGCAATTGTAGATTGCATATTTGACGATTCTTAATTTAAGAAAAAAAATCCATTACATACTGAATGTGCATATTGCTACTGTTAGTGGAAAAGGAGGTCATGTGTCAATTTGTTTTTTACAGGAGAGCATAAAAACTAGAGATTGACCGATACCGATATTAATATTGGCCGATTATCGGCATCGGCCAATATTAAACGCCTTTTTTTTTTCTGATCATCTCCCCTGATTATCTGAAGGTACCGATATATTGGCCTTATGACCTTATTTAATCGAGATTATTAGAATTTCATCATTTTGTTTATGTATTTGTTTGGTCCTACTCCTCCATAAGTTAAGCAGACATTCCAAAGACTTACTTTACCGATATATTGTCCTCTTTCATATTGAATTTTATTTTTATTGCTAATAAATATGTCAACCGTTCGTAAACGGATCAACGTTGAAATAGATTTAAGCAAAAACCGATACATTGGCCTTATGACCTAATTTTATTGAGATTGGTACACTTTGAAACAAATTTATTTAATTTTTTTTTCTGATCCTCCCTTTATCCTGATTTGAGCTGATTCCGATATTCCTATGACCAATATATCGACCTCACAACCTTATTTTATCAAAATTAGTAAAGTTTGATTTATTTTTTTTAATTTATTTATTTTCTTTTGTCCACCACTACAAATTTTTCTGTCATCCTCTTGAACCAATGAACCAGGCTTACGACCGTATTTAACCGATAGTCTAAGAATTTCACTTTGAATATTATTTTTATTACTAATAAATATGGAAATAAATCGTCAACGGGTCTGCATAATCATAATTTTGAGTAAAGACCGATATATCGTCCTTATGATCTTATTTAGTCGAGATTATTAAAAATTGATCAATTTTTTTTTTGGTCCAATATTATTTTTAATGTTATTAAATGTGTCAATCAATCGTCAAGAGATCAACATAAATATAAATATAAGCAAAGACCTATATATTGGCCTTATAACCTTATTTTATTAAGATTGCTAGAGTTATGCATATTTTTATTTAATTTTTTTACCTTTTATAAATAGGATCTATAAAAATCTAGGACCGATCAGATATTCTCTCTCAGAATCGTACTGGAGAGGGCAGAGAATTCCAGATCAGTACCCACCACTTATTTCTGGACTTCGACAAAGGCGACTTACGACAGTGTATCAAGAAAAGAGCTGTACAGGGGAATGCTAGAATTGGGAATCCCACCAAAACTTGTACGACTGGCCCGCGTGACAATGAAGGAAGTGAGGTTCTGTGTGCGAGTCCAGGGAGGTACGTCTGAGGGTTTTGCACTAACAAGGGACTCAGAAAGGGACTGCCTATAATGCCTCCTTTTTAACTTTGGTCTAGAGTGTGCAGTGCGAGGATCCAAGATCCAGTTCCGTGGAACTGTGTTCAACAAATCGATTATTATCCTGGACTATGCAGATGATGTCGATGCTATTGGAGAACCTTTGAATCGATGAGGGACGCCTTTCTCGACCTGCAGAGAGAGAATGCAAGAATTGAACTCGTTATAAAAGAATCAAAAACTAATTCCTTGCACATGAACTCTGTGGGTGGAGGTCGTAGAGATGACCATGTCCGTATTGTCCGTATTGGACAGCAGGTCTTCGAGAGTGGGAGAAAGGAGGGAGGAGTTCTAAAGTTACAATCAAACCTATTCTTACCACAGTGGGAAGGTCGAGATTCATTCCGTGGGTATGCCACGAAATAAATTTCAACCAGCCCTGGCTGGTTTCGAACTGGCCATTTTTTCAGATACCATGATCTGACTAGAAGACTCTTATTTTTTTAATATAAATATTATGAATATTCAAAAATGCTCTAAAATTTTCATCAGATAATACCATATAATTTTTTACATGGGCTCTCGGACTATTGGTAAAGAGATTTCTCTGTGGTTTTCGCACTTTCTGTTATTATCTTTTTTGGAAATCGAGACAATGATTGGAATTTTCCAATCTTCTGGTATCCTTTTTTCCCTCCAGATTAGGTATATAAGACAGAGAAGAGCATTTAAGGTGATATTCCATCTCCGCTTGCTGTAGTGTTTGGACACTGCAGTTGCTGGTCCCAAGCCTGGAAAAAAGAGAAGATATTTCTCCCCACAACCTGAGGGCAACATTGGATATTATAATATAGTATGATAACATTAATATTTTGTACTCTACCTATTAACTATTAAATGAGAAAGTAGAAATTTGTAAATTTCTAATGTTTCTTGTCAAAACTTGGTATTGGCTTCTTAATTATCAAGCCACATGTATATTTAATATTACAGATGATTAAAATTTATCATTTTAGCTCAGGGTGTAGAAGATCCAGATAGCCTGATGGTATATTATGTCATGTTAAGAGGATTAGATCGATTTATATCTGACTACAATCATCAGCCAGGAGAATTTGGTGATGAACATGATATTGTTAAGTTAAAGGTAATAAACCAGGTAGTCTGCTATATTATTTGATCTGAATTTGCAAAATTATTCTCTGAATTCTTTCATTATATTTCTAGGCTTGTATTTCTAAGTTACTAAATGAATGGGGTTGTGGATCTCTTTCCAAAGATGATTATGTTCATGAAATATTTCGCTATGGAGGAGCTGAACTTCATTCCATATCAGCATTCCTAGGTATAAAACATAAACTTCTTTGCTTTTTGGTTATTCATAGTATTAAGGAAGTAATTTTTTTTTTTTTTTTGTACTTACATATATTTATCCGCACCTGTCAATTATTATTGACAATCAGCAGATCTGCTGGCGTAGTAATGAGAGAAAAAATAAATAAAAGAAAAATAAATAAATAAAAAGGCTCGATAGGCATGAGGAATAGCAATACTCAGCGGTATCTCTTCCATGGCTTTTATTTACTAACATTATTTAAGCAGATCCCTCATCCAGACTCTTTTCAGTCTTCTTCTGGAGTTCTCGGGCATACTAGTTGTGGCCATTTCTTTTACCAGCTGGTTGGAGTGCCCGTTTAACATGTTATGAAATCGTTTGTAGTAGGTTCGTATGTGTTCATTGACTGTCGGAACGTGTAGGTCAGTGTGTAAAGTGTGATTGTTTACGTACCATGGTGCTTGAGTGATTAGTCGTAGTATCTGAGACTGAAAAGTTTGAAGTTTTTTATGTGAGTTGGTTTTGCAATTCTGTATATTTGTAGTCCGTAAGTCCAAAGAGGTTTTAAAAGATATGTGTAATTACTTAGTTTTTGTCTTTCTTTTAATTTGGAATGTCGTCTTAACAGTGAATGTAACAATTTTAGTCTTAGATTTAATGTGATTCGTTTTTTCAAGGAAGTAATTAATTTATTTCTGTTGAATTAGTTACTTCTTACTAAACAAAATATTTGTTATATAATATTAGTACAATATCACTTACTCAAGAAACATGTTATTAAATGAAAAAACATCTAAAATTTAATTAAATTTTTTTTTTAAATTCTGTTGGACTATTTTAAATTCTGGTTTTAATGATTTTAAATTTTTCAATATCTATTGAATTCTTTCTTTTATCCCAAATAAAGTAATACAAAAATTAGCTATTGAAATGATCTTTAAAAAAAATGTCAGTTTCATGGCTTAAGATCAAGCAAGTTTAAAAAAAAAAAAGGAAAGTGGAAGCTATATCTTCTTGTTAATTTAATTTGTCATGAGCAACTTGTGAGTATCAATCACCATGAAATGTTTGTACTATAATCCTTTTACAAAAATGTACCTAAAAAAGTTAATATTTTTTCATTGTGCCCTGATAATGGGTGAATTCTAAGATTTTTCTACACTTTTTTTTCACATAAACAATTATTATGTTTAAAGCACAACTAATACTATTTTTCTAGTATTTATTGACAAATATTATCTATATCTATAAAAATGAATGTATGTTTGTCCTTAATGCATTACTACACCATTCATCCAATCTTGATGAAACTTGAGGAAGTTGTTGCTTACACTCCTGCAAAGGTTTCTGGTATACATCTGTCCTATGATAAATTATATATATATATATAAATGTGAATGTTTGCTTGTTAAAAACCTCTAATCTCAAAAAGTTCTTCACCAATTGCTTTGTAATTTTAACAAAAAGTAGCAATCCAATTCAGGAGTGTTTTATAAGCATTTCATTACCATCCAGCCTTTAGTTTCAAAATGGTGGCTGAAAAACCTGTGTCATAGACTGCAGCGACAAAATGGCTGTAACAATTTTAATATGAGTTTAAAAAGGAAGGAGATGGTCCAGGGTGGCGTTCATAAATAGGCTAAATAGTGGTAAAATTATTTTATTAAAAGCCAACGTTTCAACCCAACTCTGCAGGTCGTCTTCAGCTAGGAGCTTCACTTAGAACTACCTTACTAATAAAAATATAGTAGTTCTAAGTGAAACTCCTTGCTGAACATACCTCCCTGAAGAAGACCTGCAAAGTCGGGTCGAAACGTTGGCTTTTAATAAAATAGTTTTATAGTTTTACCACTATTTATGACCGTCACACCCCGGACTATCTCCTTCCTTTATTATGTAACAGTCACAACTATTAAATATTCTTAATGAGTTTAAGCCTTCCCCTTGAAGCCTTATAATTAAGTTGTGATGAATTCAGGATTTTATTTGCGAATAACTAAAAAAATATACAATTTTTGCTGGATTATATCCATAATTATTTTAAAGCTTCCCGAATAACATACAGATTAAAAAAAACAAATCATTGAAATTGGATGATTTTGTGCAGAGATACAGCGTTTTAAACATTTTGTACTCTTTCTTCGTCAAATTAAAAAAAAAAAAATCATCGAAATCGAATGATTTTGTGCAGAGATACAGCGTTTTAAATATTTTGTACTCTTTCTTCATCCAAGACCATTTACTTTTTTTGGTTGATTGATCTAAAATTTTATAATTACTAAAGTAATGGAGATTATCATTTGAAAAAATGATTTAATTCTCCTTATGCGGATCAATACTATTATAAGCTTTTCATATCCATATTTATATTTTTCCTCATTGTATTCGAGAAGTAGTATGATACATCTCAAATACTTGATATGCAATTATTTAAAAATAGTGAACCCTTGAGTAATAATTGTCGCCGTTTATGTTTAGCTTTTATAGATTTCAGTTTATTTTATTTTTAATTAAATTATTTTCTGTAACATTACTTTGGAATAAGGCTGTGTTGTTTACTGTATGGTTTATTTCATGATTAAGGTTTATTTTTCTACTACAATTTTTATAACTCCACATTTAAACAAGTTGTTTTTAAGAAAAAGCAGGATCAATCAAATATCGAGAGGAGAAAGATAGCTCTAATGCACATGAAAGTATGAAATGAACGATATGGTAAACTGTTTAGCTCAGTTTCAATACAATGCCAAGTTTAATATTTGTAAATCTGAAACATTGAAATAGTATCATATAATATTTTAAAAAGCATGTGTTGCTTTAACATCCAACAGATGGCGCTGTTTTAATAAAGATACATAGTTTTAACTGATGTTGTATAATAGTAGGTATATAAAACCATGCGCGTATTTAATTTAAATTTTAAGTTAACGTTAAGTAAAAATTTCAAAGCGATCAGTGAAGAACTTTCCATGATTTAAGATTTTGAACAAACAAGCATTTATATTTTTATTTGACATAAAATAATCAATTTTCAACATTAAACAATTTATTAAATATACAAATCTCTGCAAGCGATTGCTTCGATCAACCCTGAACTTTGGGTCGAAACGTCAGCAAATGTTAAAATAAATATTATTTATTTTTGTCATTTTTATTATGACTGATCACCCCAACCATCCTTCTCTTCATTAAATATACAAATAATTATTTATAAAATTAAACATGAAAATATATGAGCTTTGTATCAAAGACAGACATCTGTAATTTTCATAAAGATGATAAAAAGTCAATTTTTGTTTTGTGTATATTTGTTCATTGAATTGCCCATTGTATCGATTGATAAGTATGCTGTGTCTGTAGCAACCCAATATAATTGGGCAGCAAGCTTTTATGAAAGCAAAGTGATTCTCTCTCTCAACTCAAAACTGTTCCTCAAAAAGTTGAATCATGAAAAAAAAAATCATTAGAATTGGCTTAAATTGAAGCTATTTTTCAGAAAATTGCAGATGTCCTTCTTTGATATTAAGCCGCCTCCTATGTGCTTTCTAATTTATTTTTTTTCATTTTGCCAGACTGCACAACAGCAGGTAAATTTAGTTCATGAAAAATTTATTTCATTACAGGTGGATGTGCAGCACATGAAGCAATCAAACTGATTACAGGGCAGTATAAACCTCTCCATAACACATTTATTTATGATGCTATAACATCAAATACAGAAACATTTATTTTTTAATGTGATTAGTTTTTTTTTTTTTTTTCCTGTTTCATTGTTAATAAACTATAAATATTTTGTAAGACCTAAAATTTATTACTTTTTCAAAAAATAAAAATTATTTATCAAATTAAAGTATCAAGTTTTGAAGGTTTTATTCCTAATGTATTACAAATCCTGTGAACTATGAAGCTTCATTGATTTGTAGATGTTTTAACTTTCCCTTGTGAAACCAAATCTGTGATACTATTATAGGATTTGAGCATTACATTTTTAATCCACGTACCTATATATATATAGTAAAGGAAAGTATTGCGATTGTGGAAATTTTCGAATCCGAGTTTTCAACAAAAATCCACATTTTGAGGTTCCCTGAGTCCAAATAACCAAGTTCTGCAAAATGGTCTGTGTGTGATCAGTCTAGCTCAAGAGCAAAAAGTCGTACAAAATTGAAATTACATATTTAACAGGTATATTACATCAACATTTTCAGCTACTCCAGAGGACTACAAGAAATATATTGTTTTGAACTTGCCAGATTATATTGATGTAGAAAAGGTTTTAGGTGCAAATATAAGAGACAATTATAAATAATAAAAATCTGGTGCTTGTATCATACAACTTTCACTTATCGCTCTACTTAGGATAGAAATTATTTTCTGGCATATTGGGCTATTTCAAAATTTTTGAGATACATTTTTAACAGAGCTAAACCTTTAATCTTACAGCTAATCTTTAAGGCCGTTAAAATAACACAAACCCTATTTATTAAATCGGATTTGCATGATGATTTCTCACAAAACCCAAGTTTGTTTCAGACTTTTAACACATTAGAGGTTCAGTATAGCTTTAGTCATTTACATTTATCAATATTTGTAAATACAAAAATGTCTTCCTCCCTTAGTCAAGGATTCATCCCCTGTCCAAATTGACTATTTAATGTAAATTAGTCCAATCAATTTAGCTAAGTTTTGAAACTTGACCTTCAAATATTCTGTATAACAAAATAAAAATCCCCCAGGGTGGGTTTTTAGTATTCTGGAAGTGAAGTCATTCAAAGATAATTTTTTACTCTTTCTTAAATATTTTGGTAATATTTATTTAAGCAAAAACTAACACCTACACTAATCTAACTAGAACTAGAGGTGGGGTGGCTGAGTGAGCTAACGCATGTTTACAGCACTGAGCATTGTCCGGCAACCTGAAAATCAAGTTACAGACAACAAAATAATTATGAGTTTGTATCCTGGTACCGGGGGGGGTCTTTTAACTCTGGCATTAATCCCCCACTCTTATTTCCTGGCCCAGGAAAAATCCTGAATAGCCTCAAAGGCAAGGAAGGGTAGAATAAAAAAAAAAAAAAAAAAAAAAACTGAAGTAGAACAAATTTTCTTAGCAAAAGTTTCTGATCATTTCTTTACTATCAGCTATAATTTTGAAGAGGGCTTTTTAAAATGTTTTTGTCATTTCTTCTCCACGCTTGATGAAGACACTTGTTGCTCTTAATGCTGCATTGACAATACTAGCTAGGAGTCAAAAATTCACTAATAAAAAGTGTGTCTTAGTAATTAATTAACATAAAGTATCTGCGGTCACACAAATAAAAATTTATGGCTATTTCTTGTAATTGTTTTTGCTGAAAATATAAGTACTTCTGGAATTGATTATAATTTTTTTTTTTAAAGAGACAAATCTTAGCTTATTCAGTTACAAACCTCAACTTACTTAATTTGGAATTGTAGATTATTGCACCAGGAAATTTGTTTAAAAGGGGAAAATCTGTAGTTCTATCTATAAGAGAATGATTAAAATTGTAAAAATGATTTTACAAAAAATAGAAGTTAGTGGAGATGTCGCTTAAAAGTTCTCATAGATTGGTTTTAACTAATACAAATTGTATTTCGATTTAGAGAAAATTTTGTTAGCTTGTGATGTTATAACTGGTAATTAACTATATAAAATAACTTTTCAATTAGTGCTTGCTGTTCAATAAAAACATGAATTATGAAGTTAACACAAAAAATAAGTTTCCTATTTTTCTACATGCAACCAGACCATGCACTAATTTGTTTCAAACAAGATTTGGAATAGCATCTTGGCCTATAGTATGGAAACCTCCCCCCAAAAAAAAAAAAAAATGAATGATTTTTCACACCTAAGTATTTAACTTGTAAAAGAAGAAAGCCATAATTATTTTTTAATTACTTATTTAAAAAACTGAAATAAATATTGCATTAAAAAAAAAAAAAGTTTCATATGTTGAATATCCAACTTGAAATATCAACAGTCGAAGATTCCTTTCATAAAAAAAAAAAAATAAATCTCAGTTTTAAAGACTGTTAAAATATTTAAAAGCAGAAAAAAAAAATGAGAATAAAATAAGGATAAAACTTGGATAGGCAACTTTCCTCATTTACTATCTTTAATATATAAAAAAAATTTATTTTCTATATTAAATATTTCTTTAAAAAAGGCCGGCAACAAAGTACATATTTTTAAAACCATACAACAAATACACCTTTATTCAAATAAATATGAAAAAGTAACTCAGGGTATAAACTTTTAAGCTTATCTACACAGTTAACACTATTTTTATCTAAGTTATAAATATTTATTAATATATGCTTTTTAGCATTTATATTTAATACAATAAAAAGCTTGACTAGGAGCCACTTTTTTTTTCTTTTTTTTATTATTATTGATTTTAATTGTAATCTCTTTCAGCCAAGAGTCAACTAATTAGAGACTGTTTGGAGCACTTAAGGTTTTTCCAACTACATAGAGTATGAACATCACTTTTATTACCTATTATTCTACAATATGATATATATGTATATATTTCTTTATATACACATACACACACTTATATCAGATAGATATTAAAAGTTTTTTAATAGATAATTTAGCATACAATTTGACCTGAAAGTTTTGTTATTACAAAATAACATTAATCATCTAAAGACAAACATAATAAAAACAGAACATCACATTAACGAGTATACAGAATTTATGTGAAATATTCACACCTACAGAATATACTTCAATTTTATACACTGCAGTAAGGCACAAAGCCATAAGATTTTATAAAATAAATAACGATCAATTATAAAGCATTAGAAAAGGAAATAAAGTTATAAAAAATATAATTGTTGTGGTTTTTAAGTAGATTTTTAGTTAAACGAGAAAATATTTTCTAATCTTGCAGATATTGACAAAACAAAAAAAAGTAATACCCAAGAAAAATACAAGAGCTAATAAAAAATCGCATATCAATAAACCATTAAAACAAATTATAAACACTTATAAATAAATGCTTGCTGTATAACAATATATAATTAATAGACATTATTTTTCAGAATGATTACTTTTTATTTTGAAAAGATTCATTTACATAAGCTAAAATACAATCAAATCAATTATAAAACACTATAATGATAAGGAGAACGAAAATTAGTGATTCTCCAGCTGCAAATTAGAAAATATGTACTGAATAGTTTTAGTTTTACCGTTTTTCTTATAAGTAGGTAGATGATAATAACAGCAAATGTTAGTAAAAAAAATGTTTCAAAATGCTGAATATCCCTGAAAACACCATATTTGTATTTGTAAATTCCTATATACATATAAATAGGAGTTTAAACTTACAAAATATTAAGTGAAACTAACAATAGGTTAGTAAAAACTGAAAGCTAAGATATACCAGTCCCTAAATGAAAAAAATATGATGTTCAAAATAAAATTCGCAAAATAATGAAGGCCTAAAAATTTTGAGAAAAGGAGATGTCACATCTCTTTATTCAATCAAAATTTGTAACTCCTGCAAACACCAAAGAATTTATAGTTTTATAACTGTTAATTACAAACTTTAACCATGACTAGAAAAATCTAAAATTAAATTGGTGGCTGGAGCAATGCTGGTTTAACTTTTTCTGGTGGAATACCCACTCTAAGACAAGTTAAGGGTTAAGTTCTCAAGTTAACCAATTAACCTTAACTTTCCTATACAAATATCCACAACAAATGAGGTTCCACTAAAAAAATGTAATTGTAAAAAAGGCAAATTAACATTCCTCCAGCCACCAATTCAATTAAATAACAAACAATTAAATTAGTCACTGAAAATGTGAATGGTGCAACATCAACCTTTATTACAAAAGAATAAATATATTGTGTTCAGAATACTGACCATCAGCAGATATATGAAGTATAAGTTACACAAATATAAGTCATTGTAAATGTCTTCTATTCAAATTGGGAGGCTCAGTATATATTATAATCAATTTGTCTATATTGCATATTAAATCGATGCAAAATAATTCATATTAATGTGCGGTATAATTTCATTAGTGATAAACTGAGAGAAAAAAAAATTACAAATAAGGCATGGGTTCTAACAACATGAGCGCAGTTTAAAACAGTAATAATGAAAACCCTTTTAATCATAAAATTGCATTTTCACCAGAAAACAATAACTCAATTAAATCATATCTGAGTAAAAAAACAAAAAAACATAATTATCAGATATTACACTGATAAAAAGTCTAACTATACAATAAAATAAATTTGATAATAAATAAACCAAATTGGTATTGCAATAATACATTATAATATATGTCACAACTCATCAAAAAAAGTCTTCTTTTTAATTTAAAATAACTCTAATGCAGTGTGTAACAAAACAAAGTTTTTATAAAATGCAGGTTTATTAATAACTGCAAAACATTCCAATTTACAAAACAAAGTTATTTACACAACTCATCACAAAGTTGACAATATGGGTGATATATTTATACTTCTAAAATATTAATACTGAAACAAAACCAGATTGATAAGTTAAAAATCAAAATATTTCACATCAATTTTTTTTTTTTAGAAAATTTTGAAAACTTAACTTGCCCATCAGTTATAAATGTTGATCCCTAATTTATGTTTGCTAGTGACCTGTTATCACACTGGACTGTTAGAAAAATAAGTAATTAATAATTGGACATAATTCTGAATCCAAAACATAAAAATGATTTATGAAATGCATTTTCTTCTTTCAGAGTTGTTTCTTTAAGCAAAGGAAAATGATTCTTGTTTCTTTTCATTTTTTTTAAACAGGGAAAATTTGCCTGTTAATAAATATGTGGCTAAAATAATATATGTATATATATATATGCAAGTCTAAGATGTGTTTATATTTTATGAAATTACGGAGTAATAATATGTGATTGGAGCAGGAAGGGCAAGCGATAGTTACAGGGGAGGGGGAATGTGCTAATTACAATGTGTGTATTAAGGAGTCTGAGGGGAAATTTGTGTAAATGCTTTTCAGAGCAGGAACTTTCCCAAAATAATTCCAACAAGTCCAGTAAGAATTGCGACCACAATTAGGGGCGTCTGATATATTGGCTGTGGCTGTATAGCAACGCGTGACCTTTTACGCAGTGCCTCAGCTTGTTTTTCTAGCACTAAAACTTGTTCCTAAAAACAAAAATTGAAGAACAATTAAAACAAGAATATTAGATAAATAGTAAAACATACTCATAAGATCAGCTCAAAAAGAGTTTTCAAACAAACATTCTAAAATTTTCTTAATTGTATTGACTATTAAGATAGAAAAAAAAAATATATATACAAATTCTGTAATTAATTGCAAACACTCCTGACAAAATTGTTTTTCTAAAGTTCTGAGAGAAATCTTTTTATCAACCTTCTACCTATAACAGTTAACCCAGCTCTTTTTAAACCTATCCTAAAACTACATCAATGAAAGTCAAACTAAGAGAGACCCCAACACTTTAAAATGAGGCAATACGAAACCATAAAGAACTGATATTTACAGTTATTAATTTTGAATAATAAAAAAATTACTTGAAATTTAAAAAAAAAAATGATTTTCCTAAAATGTAAAACACCTTAATTTTTAAGAACACTTCACTATCAATCTACATTTAAAGATAAGCTTTAAGTATTTCATGAATATAATGAAATGATTAAGGAATATTCATAAATTGTTTTCATAGTAATCATAAAATTATTTGATTCACAGCTTTTAGTATTACCTTCAAAATAAGGTTTTCTTGACGTAGTGAATTCTCTTCCTCCCGGAGAACTTTTAGTTTCATATCTTTAGCAACCTCTCCTCCTTCTTGTACATTAGGCTAAAACAAAGTGTGAACAAATTTTAATTGACTTTCTTTCAGCAGATATGCTATACATTCTTTTAAACAGTAACACTGTCCTTTATTTGAAATCACTATATTGTTCATTATAACATCATAAAATTTAAATTAGATGAGCAACAATAATTATTTATCATTCTCACTCCGGCTCCACACCAGTGATGAATCGTCAAATATTTCTTTAAATAATCAAAAATTTCTTTACTCCATAACTATTTCTTTATCTGGGGAATAAAACTTATTTTTGATAAGTGATTATTGTGCTATGAGGTTTTTATTTTATTAATACAAGAATTAGTAACTCCATACTATCAAGTGAATACAACTTTTACTTCTCTCTGATGTATTGAAATATGATTTTTTTTTTATTTGTTCAATACAATTGTAATTTTGAAAAAAGAAAAATTTTAGTGAAACTTTTTTTCATTTCACTGAAATTCAAAAATAAAACAATGACTCATTAATTCAGTTTTAATTTTTAAAATACTAATAAATGTTTTGATAATGATGAAAATTAGCTGATTTTGTTAAATTAGGTAACAATCATTAAATTAATAACTCAGAAAAAAAATTCTGGTGTGAATCACTAAAGTTTCAGTTACCACCCTACTTTGAGTAAAAATAGGTCTTTTCAAGCATTGGTGTTTGAAAAGACAAACGATAGTTGGTGTTTTAGGTGCAAAATAACTAGGACATCAGTGCCCAATTAATAAAATAATACTACTATGAAATTATGAAGTAGCTTGTACTTAGCTGGTAGGAATATCATACATAGGAAACTGAATGTAAAAATCATAGATGGTACAACATATTATTTAGAGCAATTAATTACCATGAGTTTTTCCTTCCCACTTGTCTAACCTATTAAATTCATGCCTTTTCTGTCACTGACATTTTTTTTTGACCCAGCAAACTTGAAAATGGATCCAGACATTTAATCAAAAAATCGTTACATAGCTTTCAATGGACAACCTAAACAAATAACTCTTGTGTTGCTTCGCTTAATTGGGTAATTAATTTTGATATTGCTGTAACCTCTACCATTAAATAATACCAATTATTTTATGTATATAACTAATTATACTAGCACTCATATTTATGAAAACTGGACATACAGGTAAGGTTATCTGAACCTGCATATATTATGCAAGCATTACATTAAGAAGGATATAATCTTTCATCAAAATCAAGCACACTAAGTCTCATTGCAATGTTGGTCCCTCATTTCAAGTTTAGTAAATAATCAACTTTTTTCACTGCTTACATTTAACCATTTTTTATCATTAGTTCAAATGTTAAATGGTTATATAAATAGAACAGTCAACTTCCTTCAATATTATATGATAGTTCAGTTTACAGTGATCTCTATAGATCCCTGTAATTTTCTTCGGAAGCAGTTAATTCTCTTTGCACAGAATCCATCAAGGAACAACCTAGAATGGGACCATTTTTTTAGAACAGTATTTCTTAGCTTCTGAACAATAAGTCTCCACGATTTTTCTTTTCATTAAACTCATGCTAATTCCACATAAAGGTTCGAGTAATAGGAGTTGTCTGAAAGCCTTTCTTGGCTAATTTGTCTGCCATCACATTTCCAACAATACCATAGTGACCTGGTAACCATTCGATGGTTACCTTATTGAATCTAGATAAATTATTAAGGATTGTACAACAATCCTCAACAGTCTTAGATTGATTTAGTTGCCCAGCGCATGTATTGCAGCAATGACTGTCAGTAAAGATGGAAATCTTCCTTCCCTTATATTATTTTGAAGAATTTTTTAGGTATTGTTTGTTCATATAAGTGATTCACTTACAAAAAATATTTTCACAATTTACAAAATTCAGCTCTGCTAACAACTTCGGAAAGGCAAGAAAAATATTGCAAGATATTTTTCAGTATTTTCGAAACTCAACAAAAATCAATACTGAATAAGATATTATGAATTGATTAAAAAAAAAAAGCTTTAGGTGAAGCGAGCATAAAGAATATTAACGTCCTGTAAAGAATAGTGTTGCCCAAAAGCAAGACCAAGACGAGATCAGTTTACAGCTTTGATGAACAGTGAGATATCGCCAGTGTCTCAGATTAAAATACTGTTGCATATTTGCGCAATGGTATGGACATGCCCGCCTCTGGTGCGCTCTTCCAACAAACACCCGCACCATATATTAAGCATTAATGAGCCAATATAACAGTTTGTTCCACTAACAGGCTTATGTTTCCCTGAGGAGTCAATGTTCATATCATAGTTCTTCACCAAAAATTCTTTGAACTCAGAGTGCATTCATTACAAGCACCCAATCTTCCTCAACTCATTGCCTGATATTAAACATCACTTGACTTTACCTTGATACAGCGAGTAAAAGCGTTAGAGCCGTTTTTTGAGAGACTTCTTGTAATCATGAGTAAAATCAATGATATAAAATAAAGATGAACTTCCGGTTAACCAATTTTGATGAAATAGTTGCTGTCTCAAGCATATACAAACCTTAAATACGCAATTTCAGATTCGTACGAGATTTCATTTTTGAGCTAGGCTGCTCACATACACAGATCATTTTGCAAGACTTGATTATATGGTCTTAAGAGGACCTCAAATTGTATATTTCTGCTGAAATCTCGAATTTGAAATTCTCACAGTAGCAAAACTTACTTCTCCTTATTACATGTTTCATACATAGATATGTGAAAGTAGAAAAGAACAAATTACAAATTATTACTCTAATCAACAACCAAAAGTTATAAATAATGATAATTTCAAAACAACAGTTTTAGAGTAAATTGTTTAGACAAAATTATCGACCCATTAAGCAAATGGGGTTCATCATATATGTAGTTCGTGTCCAAATACTTGACAATGGCAGGAAGTAATTCCCTTAATGTGTGAAGTAAAACTGCTCGGAAATGCGTAACACGAGGGCTGACCCCAATGCTGGACAGTACTTTCACCGACTAACATCAGCAAATACTCCAAGAATATAGAGCCAAGTATTAGTCACTAGTATGGAACCCAGCTTGGACATAACATTTAAAAATTATGTTGATTAGACTTGTCTTATTTCTCACAGAAGTGAGCAAAAGGAACAGAATAGGAAAACTAAATATGCAAAACATACACACCAAAAATAAGTGAGTATCCCAGTTTCAAAGATGATCAAGTTTATTTTTAACACAAAACTAATTAGATATTACTTCCAAAAGGTGGTTTCATTCCCTATACAATATTAATTATCTTTTGTTATAAATAGCCAGAAGTGTGCTAAAAACGGATTCAAATAAGTGACTTTTTTTATACTAAAATTGACCACAAGCTCTCAGTTTAAAGCATAGATATGTCCTGTCCAGTGAAGCCTTAACACAGCAGTATTCAGATCAAATAACTCAGAATGCTTCACCAGACCTTTCTGCTATCATTGGATACTTTTGTTCTATTTAAGCTGTTGTCAAATAATTATTGACAATTTCATTAGTTTCTTGAAATATGATATTTGGCTACATTTAGAGATATAAAAAACCTAAGACAACGTTGTTCTGACAGTGATCAGTGATCTGATATCCCTCTGATGTTCAAAAATGTCGTAAGAAAATACTATGGAACTGAATTAAACTACTGGTATAAGAACATAATAAGCACAAGTACTATGTTTGACAATGTTGATAAGCCATTGGATTTTTCAATATAAATTCCGAATAATGTAATTCCATATAAAGCTTAGACAAATCAATTAATTTTAAATACCAAAGAAACATGAAATGCACTTTTATACTCATTTAAAAATCTATATTTATAAAAGGAAGAATTAAGTATATGACCCATGAGGAGAGGAAGTTCGATTCACAAAATATCAACCATCCTTCCTTCTCGAATGCTCTTGTGTAGCTTATGGCATCAGTTTATGAGAGCAGTATCCATCTCTAGCAATATTAAAGTTTGCATAAAAAGCCGTTAAAGCTTAACCTCAGCTTATCAAAATACTATACTAATTAATTCTCATGAATTCAAAATATTAAGAAATAATTCATTTGATAGAGCTTGAAAAGTATTATCAAGTATAGTTGTCATTTTCAGACAAGATAACAATTCAAACCATTATGATTTCTCATCACTCCCAATAAATGACTTTTTTATTGGGATGGCTTTCAATTTTTTTTATAGTAGATATTTGCAAACAATGCTGAAGTTATCTTCTACCTCCTAATGATTTTAAACAAATTAATTATCATATAGTCAAATAATTTACTTATTCTCTGGCAGAAAAGCAAAACTGATGGAATCAGTTTAAGTTTTATATAGTTAGAATAACCATATAAAAATATATCGTGTGTAACAATGAATTCAGACATAACTCAGTAGAAGAAATCTAATAAATATTTAAGATAAATATAAAGTGTAGTCGCTGAATATAAATAAAAAAATTGTATTTCATCCTGAAATGTGAAATAGACTATCTGTTCTTATAAATTTATTTTTATAAGAACAGATAGTCAAACCCTTAACCTTAAGAAGAAATTGTGATATTTAATTACCATAAATAAAATTATGGATTTTTATGTTTAACAAAATGTTATTATTTAAAAAAATAAATGCTACTTAAAACAAAATAAAATAAACTCTACTAGTATATCAATAAATTTTGTCAATGTTATTTTTTAAAAAACAATAAGTCAGTTAAGATCAATGCTTTTAAATATGAGTTGGCATAATTGAACCAATGACTAGATGAACCTATGAAATGAATCAACAAATATAATTAGATGAATAAATTACAAGATTATTTATTACACCCAAATTCCATGTTGAAAGACTGGAAAATTATACTTACTGAATCTCCACTGTTTTTGGCTTCTTCCCTAGTTGACGTATCAGGAACAGTGGATCCAACTTCTCCTTCAGTTGGTAATTCAAATACACACTTTAATTTTGTATCCATTAAACTATCTGCATCAGCTTCTTTCCACTATATTATAGAAAAATGTGTGGATAAATACCCAATTACAAATGTAATATTTAACCAACTTTGTCATCTTAATAAAAATAAAAGTCTATACTTACTAATGTATCTTGATTAAATTCTCCCTCTGGAGCAATCATAGTCTGCACCATAAATTTATGCTTACTTTTTTCACTAGGGTCAAACTCAAATGGTTGAAGACAAACTATAAAAATGATGATTCATCTTTGAATAATTACATTTAAGAACAAAGGTATTCATTTTTCAATATAAATAGTTCAATATTAAACAGAACAACAAATAATTCAAAAATGAAAAATTAAACAATTAATTTTACTCTTTAAGTTATCATTACAAAGGGAGATACATTGAAACAAAAGGGTGATAAAGAAAAATATTATCAGGTATAAAATAACTAGAAATGTTAATTATAAATCTTATAATTACTATTTTATCAACTGAATAAAGTTTATTTTTTGGAGAATTTTGAATGAGTTGATAAATAGATAAATAAAGATAATTTAGATAAGAACAGACCTGCAACTACAACAGTTTGTTTAGGTAGCACAATACCAGAGTTTGGCCGAACACAGTATTTTTTTGGAGCAGTAGTTTTTATTTTGAAACAAACAGGTGAGTCTATTGGATTTTTTAATTCTAAGTGAGAAGTACTCATTTGTTTGAAAGGGCCTGAAACATAATCAAATACTAAAATTAAATGGTGCATATTGACATCTAAATATAATATAAGTAACAACTAAACAGTTCTAAATATTGAATCAAAGATATTTAAAATACTAACATTTTATGAATTACATTAATAAAATTGTAAATGTATACTTTGTAGTTTATTGACTCCTAAACCACTGATTAATAACACAAAGTGGAGTGGAAAAAAATAAAGGTACAATACTTATTGCTGAGCAAATATTCGAGGCTGTTTAACAGAAGACAGATTTTGACGGCGGTATTTTAAAATAAAAACAATAAATCATACCTCGAAATTTAAGTTCATGTTTTGGCTCTATTATCAAAACTTGCTCTCGTTTAGCCATATCGTCAATATAACTTAAACTATCACACTGTATATTCAATGTATTCAACTCCAAAACCTCACAGAAGATCCCGGAATATTGGATACAGAAAGTACGAAGTACGCATGCGTTTTCAATTTACTGCCTCCTGCTATAATGACGTCATGACAACTTGTAGTTTTTGAAATGTTAAATTTTGAATTTACATTTAGTATATTTCTAATACTATAATTGTTTCATCAGCATATTTAATGCTTACATTCTGATTCCTTGGTAAATTTGTATCCGAAAATATTTTATTAATGAAATAGATTTAATCTAGTCAGCTGTCTCCCGTATGGCAGTACCCTTTGTGGGTAAATTGTCAAATTTTAGTAGTTGGTTTAAAAAAAAATAATATCTTAAAGTAATCGATCATATAGTGTTTCCTTCGACTGTAAATAACTTTGGTGCTGTGTATTAAAAAGTTCGGTGAACAACTTGTGATGAAGACGGAAGACAAATGAGTCAATTCCAACCCTATTTTTCTTGGGATTGTCTTGAGATATGAGATATCAGCTTCATGGTTTTCATTTCAAATAAAACATACAGTTCAGATACAATTGTAGTATGTATATTAATGAAATTATCCACTTTTTAGTTTCTGTTAAATGTCATAACAAGTGTTAACCTTTGGAACTATGTAATTTCTTAATGTGAATTACTTTCTATCCTGGTGATTTCATCTTTTCTTTTTATTGACTTTTATAACTGATTTTTATTTTCACAGGCTATATAATTATCAATTATGAGTATTGGTGGAACCTTGCAGGTATGTGATAAGAGTTGTTCAAGTTTTAGTACTTAAAACTTGTTTTATGATTAATTGTATTGTTACTTTATAGAAAGCTATTGATCTAGTTACAAAAGCTACTGATGAGGACAGAAATAAAAATTATGAAGAAGCATTAAGATTGTATGAACATGCAGTTGAATATTTTCTTCATGCCATTAAATGTAGGTTAGAAGTATATCAATAGATTTATTATTAATTAAAGAATTTTTTATTTTGTTCATGATATTTGATGTCACTCATAGAAAGATTTGTATGAGTCATTAGCTCTTATTTTGAAACACGTTATTCATTATTAATAATAGGTGATGATTGTCAGTAGAGAAGGTAATATGCTTGATAAACAAAAGATTTTTTTTATATATGAGAGGTTGTGTGGTGGTTGATCAGACTTTTGTGATAAGCAAGAGAAATGTTAAATGAGAATGGTCATTGAATATGTAAGGAAAAGTTATATTCCCAAAACTTGAGAAAGAATAACATTGCAATTGTTTTTGAAGCAATATTTATTTGTATTACTTCATAAGTGTTGCTCCACTTTGATGAGTGGACACAAGATTTCATGATCGCAGTATAAATTGGATTCCAAGAATGGCTGAGTATTGATGAGTTGTTCACAAGTATGACCTCCCATTATTTATATCTCAATTTATGTCTTCTGCTCTCAACTGTTCCTTTTCAGTTAAAATTGGTACCATAAATAACTTTAATCACATCATTGCTTTTGACTTACTCTTACTCAAAAGTGATAATCAGGCCCTTTTCAGTTGAAGTCAGTTTCTTGATAGATGATTTAGACACCTCCAATCTACTTTTGGTCATCCTTGTGCCTTTTTTGGAATTCCATTTGGAGTGTGGTCATAGATCTTGTGCCTACCCATTGTGGTAAAAGTAATAAAGTACACTTTTATTGAGTCAAAAAATTAATACATATAAATTTTTTCCTGTTTCTGCATTGGTGTAATAATTTTATCACAGCTTTTCATTTTATCGACTTACTAATTTTCTGTTTAAAATGACTTTTAGTTTTAACAAAAGTTGTTCCTGTTATATTCGTACAACCGATTTATTAATATTTATTAGGACACTACTTCAAAAGTGTTGCTCCACTTTGATTGGTGGACACAATATCTCATGATCACATTATGAACGAAATTCCGAAAATGCATCATAAACATTTGTCCCTTCAGATATTTGAATGAATACTCATAATGGTATTTTAAGAAATTAGAAAAGTATTGCAATCCACATACGAAGGTGTAGATTGTGAGGAGAAAAAATTATAAATATATTTTAGAGTGTCCCATAAGTTCCTTCATTTTTCTTCATTGATTTACTGTATTATATATTAGCAGTTGTAGAATTATTTAAAGAAAGAAACAAGTAATAATCAGATGGAGCATGATTTGGTCAGTAGGGAGAATGAGGTAGAAAGTCCCAATCAAATTTTTTTTTTTTTTTATCCTTCCCTTTCTCTTCTTTTATGCTATACAGGGTTTCCCCCCTGGGCACAGCGAATTAAAAGCTTCCCCAGGCACCGGAACGCGAACTCGTAATTATTTTTATCCAATTATCTTAGATCCAGGTTGCCAGGCAATGCATGATGCTGTCTACATGCCACCCTGACCCTCTAGTTCCAATCAAATTCTCAGAATTTCTGTCTTAATAAGGCCAATGCCGCATGTTGCATTAGTCACAAAACAGAAACCCTTACAGTCCGATTGGGACTTACCTCATCCTCTGTACTCACCAAACCTTGCCTCATCCGATTATTACTTGTTCCTTTCGTTTAAAAATTCTTTCCTTAATAAATGTTACAAATCCGAAAGCGAAATAAAAACACTTCTCGATGAATATTTTGCAAATAAGTCTCAACAATATTGGAAAATCGGTATAAGAGACTTCATGATGAGAGATGGAAGAAGGTAATATAGTAGTCATATATAATAATCATATCATTTATGTAATATTTAATGTATGTAATATCATATCATAGTCATAAGTAATACAGTAAATCAACATTAAACATCAAATAAAGAAAAACGAAGGAACTTAGAGGATACTTTAATGTACATTTATACTTTTTCTCCTTTCAATCTACCTCTTAGTAAGTAAATTACAATACTTTTCTAATTTCTTGCAATACCATTATGAGTATTCATTTAAACTTCTGAAGGAACAGATGTAAATCATTTATTTAATTCAGTTTTTTTTTCACTACAATGGTTTTGCCTATAAAATTAATTTAACTTTCCTTCCCAATTTTATTTAGTTATTATACCTAGCAGCTATATTACAGTATTGTAACTCTGTTGCTCATCTGCTTTCTTTAATATATATTCATATCTATTAATATATACTCTTCTTATTACTTATGTTTTAGTTATTCTTTATTGTATTAAGTATTTTGGCCAGATTTAATATTAATTTGTATGAACAATATTATTATTCTTAAGGAACTTTGTCCCAGAAAAAAAAGTCTCAGTTTTGGAAATTCTGTCTCCAGTTTTCATTTTACCGTGGTTGAGTACCCATAAATAGTTTAAATCTATTTGAGTATAGTGTAAAGAGTTATTTTAAAATAACTCATTTTAATTCATTATGCAAAAGTTATATCAATTTGAGATTGTCCCTTTTATCTTCTTGATTGTCCTGAATATATATCGTCACTTTATTGGAAAAAGTCATCGGTCCAGTAGTTTGGGAGAAAATGCGCGGATGGACAAACAATTTTTTATTCATTTTTCGAATTCTACGTATCCTGAAACATAAATCTTCAAATTTTGTGAGGGGGTTAAGTTTTTGAATTTTTCGTTGGATTACAATGGTTCATTATTGAAAATAATAAACAAAAAAAAAAATACTAAGATTGCAATTTGATTATTTATTTTCTGTTATTTGGATTTACAAAAATAAATATGTATAACTAAATACGTATTATATTTTCGACAATTAATTAAAATACTTAACATACACATAACAATGAAAAAACATGAAACTACAACACTCATAACGACTTTTTGCACATTATCATGATCAAACAAAACACTAACTTACTTTGATAACCTTGCAAGTACATAGAATGTGAGTTAGACGTATCTCACTCAATTATTTTTATTAACCATCTGATCAATTTATCCAGTGAAAGAAGGCATTAAGTTCCAGATAGTGACTTTTTGCTCTGTAAAGTCAGAACATTGTGCACTTAATGAGTTATTGTATCGATAAATATGATCATAATTAACAACTGTGTACCTTCAGGGTAAAGTCTACTTAGTGACTTTTTGTAATAAGCCGACACTATAATCATCTATTTTTTCTATCAAAATGGAAGTCAATCACAATGTTGCGATTCTATAAATGTTTATTGTCAGAAAGTAATTTATTAATAAAATTTCATCTATATTTTGAGATAAATTTTATTTGTCTAGTATTATTATAATAAGTATTGTTTGTAAATTTTAAATGAAATTTATTTGTCTTAATATAATCAGTATACTTTTTATTATATTTATGCTATCTTCTAATATTTTTAGATGAAGCACAGAGCGAGCGAGCTAAGGAAAGTATTCGAAACAAATGCTTACAATACTTAGAAAGAGCTGAAAAACTCAAAGAATATTTAAAAAAAGGGAAACAAAAAAAACCTGTGAAAGAAGGAGAAAGTAACTCCAAGTATGTGTGTGTTGTAAAATAGATATATACATTTGATAAATCCAATTTTTAGTAATGTTTTCTTTTATCATTTTGGGTTATATTACAATTTTAACATTTATAAATGTCCTGCCTTATTCTTCTAAAATTTTACTTGTTCCATATCAGTTAATTAATATGCCCTGATCTCTCTTTATAATGATGATCCAAAAAGAGGACAAGTTCCTAAACTCATTACTGAGATAACTAATTAACATTAGAAATCCATCAGGTTGTTCCTAAACTCATCAATGTAACAGTGGGCAAGTTTCCAAACTCAGCACTGAGTTTAGGAACTTGCTCCTACTTATGAATGCCCATACATATACTGAGCACTAATTTTGTCTAAGGAATCCATCTATTGATTCAGTCCTGAGCATCTGTGGCTCTAGTGCCCTCTTTCAGTCTCCACTGGCTTCTAATACCAGTGACATGGCTGAAAAAGTGGCACTAGGATCTCCTGGAGTCCTACTTTGCCTTCAAGTGTGGAGGACAAAGTTTGGCTCGGAGATTCCTGGGAGAATGTATATATTTTACATAGGTATGAATTTGTTTAAAAGATTTCTTTATTTACTTCTTATTTTATTAGTATTATTTATTTACTTTTTTTTAATGTTAATAGTCATTTCTTTATTATTTATATATATATTGTTTGAATTAGAAATTTAGCCTTAATACTTATTGCCCTCCAAAAGTGGCAGATTGTATTATTATCAAATAAAAAAATAAAATAAAAATTATCGAATGAATCTTGCATTGCTGGACAGTGATTTATGCTGAGTCCAGGAATGACTTCCTGGATTCCAGCGGAAGGATAGAAAACACGTGAAAAATAAAAAAAAAACGTCTGCCAAGTAAGGTCAATATAGCATCCTCACCGTTTTCATTGGCTAAAATATTACAAGTTATACAATTTTTTGTATGAGAATAAGATCTTTGGGAGAAGCTGATTCGGAAATACAGTTACCCTTCAACTTTCGCGGGTTTGATATCCACGGATTTCGTTTATCAGTTAATATTAAAATTTGAAAGAGTGCCGTATTTGAAGATTCCATATTTGATTAACCTTAATTTAAAAAAATCAAATAAAAAAATGCATACTGAACATGCATTTCACTACGGTTAGTGCAAAAGGTCTTATGTAAAAATTGGTGGTTTTGCTAGAGTGCATAAAAACTCATTTCTTTATGATTTATTAGTATAATTTCATATTTTATTGTCATCTGCTATTTTCCATAGTAGCAAACAACTTATAGCAGTTGCAGACTACAAAATGTCACCTTTAGCACTAATAAATATAAAATTATTGGTGAAGTTCACATAACATTAATTTTTAAGAAAGAAATCCAGAACAAGACGAACTAGTTAAACTTCAATGAAAATAAACACAATCACAAATAAGACGTTTTTTTTATAAACTCAGAGTATAAATTACTTTAAATGTATTGAAAATTACCCGAAATCTTAGTAACAGCAGTAAGTGTCAAACCAGTAACATTTGGAATCGACCAAACAATACAGTATCAATTAATTTTTTAAATAAAACCTAAAATTCTATAACCCCTAACAATATTTCGATATGTAATGACCTAACTCCCACTACATATGATCAGTGCCTTCAGCATTTCACAGCCATTATATAGTTAACAATTATTTATATTAATTTTAATTATTAAATGGAATTCAATGAAATTGATATTAAGTAATTTCTATGCTGTTCTCCAAATTTCGTCCAAGTTTGGGTCCAATCGAATGCGCTGTTTTCAAACTATAGGTATATCAAATATCACATTTCCTGATCTGAAAGCTGAAGTATTTTTTTTTTTTTTTTTGGACTAGTAGATAGAATTTGATAAAATTGATGCCTATTTCATTTTACATTTACCAATCTCTATATCCCTCAAAATTTGAGCCAAATCGAATTGGCGGTCTTAGAGATATAGACTAGACGAATCAAGGAAAATGCGTTTGCACATATATAAGTGAAAGCAACGAACAGAATTCAATAAAATTGACCCTACATTATTTGTTCACAAATACCTACTGTTTATCCAATTTTGAGCCAAATCGAACGGGCCATTTCTGAAATATTGGAATATCTACGAAAATTCATTTGCGCGTGCGTAAGCGGAAGTGCTGGTTAGAATTTAATAAAATTGATATGGGACTGTCTTGACACCAGCCCGCACAATTCCTGAAAATTTCATGAAAACTGGATGAACGGTAGTAGGTGATATGGCTGTTACATCAATTTGACTACCTAACCAAATTTGATCCTTGATGTCTGAAATGTAAATGTGGTTGGAAATTTTCAATTCTGAGCACAAAATTTTTTGTAATCTCTCGCACGAATACAAGGCTTCCCTACCTTCGGTAGTGAGGAAGCAATATTCAATCTAATATTTACCTACTGAAGAATTTTTTTTATTTCAAAACAAATAAATTTTAATAAAAAGTATAGACGGATAAAGTTAAATATGTAAGGTAAATTAAGAAATATCAACACTGAGATGTATCGACATCAACCTCAAAAGCCAATGGAACCACTGAGCCATTGGTAATTCAATCGATGAATAAAGGAACTTGCTGAATTCCATTTATAGATCCATCAATGAGGGATTCGATCTGACCAGCTTAAAGAAAATAACACTGTAATTATCTTTTCTTTTTTTTTTTTTTTTTTTGTAATGAGAGAGATAATAGTGGTACTTATTTATATTTTTGGAAATGACACTTTAAATAGCTATTCATTTGCTATGGTGATTATATAAGACCTGATAAATCAAAGTTAATGCCTGTAACACTGTCACCTTTTCACTTCAAGTTATCTATCCATCAGTTTAGTATTATACTATTTTCAATAACAATATTCTAATAAATTTTATTTTATTTTCCATAAGTTGTTGATAAGTAGTGTTTAGATTTCAATAGAAAGAAGTATCAGAATATCAATTTTAGATTTTTATATTATTATCAAGGATTCATTATTTATATTTCCTGTATATTATTTAATTTTCAGATCAGATGAAAAGAAAAGTGACAGTGATAGTGATTCAGATGATCCTGAGAAAAAGAAACTTCAGTCAAGGCTAGAAGGAGCTATCGTGGTTGAGAAACCATGTGTACAATGGTCTGATATCGCCGGTTTAGAAGGAGCGAAAGAAGCTCTTAAAGAAGCAGTAATCCTACCAATTAAATTTCCTCACTTGTTTACTGGGAAAAGAATACCATGGAAAGGTATTCTACTATTTGGGGTATGTATTATTTATCTTATATGATTTCATCTTTTCCCAATTCGTTCGCCTTGATACCTGAAGGTTAAGGAAAAGAATTCTGACATGTTATCAATATTGATACTGTGGGTATGCTGGTTAAAAAAAAAATTATAAGTGTATTTGAATTTTTTTCTATTAAGGCATAACATGAATAAAATACAAAATATATACAAATATTTTTTATTTCTAAGTTATTTAAAGTAATATAACCCATATAAAGTAATATAAACCATCTATTTAGGTGGTTAAGCTCCCTCAAGATATTATTTGAACACTTAGAATGAAACTAAACTGGTTAATAAGTAAATAAATAAAAATGATGGAATATTTCTTTAAATATTGGGTGGATCCATACATTCGTTCAGTTTTTGAAGGGTGAAATAAAACAAATAAAGTTTTTTTCATATAAAGAATAAATTTTATTCAATAATGTAATTGCAGTTTTTATTAATGACCTCTTGCTATCTTTTTAACGATTTCATTATTCAGCTCCGTAAAACATCTGAAGCTAAGAAGCGAAAAACTGATCAAGATATGTTTTAATATCTCTCTCATCAGTGAATGATTTCCCGTTAAGGGCGTTTTAGAGTGGCCAGAATAAGTGGTAATGTTGGGTGCTGCAAGATCTGGAGAATACGGTGGGTTTAATAAAACATCCCAGCCAAATTGCACTAACTTTTGATGTGTGATTATTGCTTAGTGTGGTCTGGCGTTATATTTAAAATTGTATAAATCTGTTTAAAATAGGTAGAAAAGTTGTGTGAGTGGACATACCAGAATTTTTTTTAACTGGCTGTTGCTATAATTAATGTTACAAAATTTGATTTTGATATGAATTTGGTCTGTAAACGGTTCATAAACATCAGCTTATAAAATCTAGTATATCGATAACCTGGAATTGATAAATGGAATGGACATAAAAAAGTTTCAGTTGATAAAAATATTAATAAAATACAATTTAACTTTCTGGACTAAAAGTGAAATTGATGAATTTTGTTGTAATTGTAATCCCCAATTATATTTGCTTATAATATTTTAAATAAAAGACTTTTTTTCAGGCAATATTGTGAAATAAATTATTATCTTTAACAATTCATTATCTATTGTTGTTATTGATTTACTATATTAAATTAAAATTCTCACCGGAACGCAGCGGTGTGAATCTACTATAATCTCATAAATTTGGGAAAATATTGAATGTTTAAAGAGGAAAATTTTCATTTACATAACTTAAATAATAATTCACCATTATTTTTCATAATCGATAACTTTTATCTAAATAAACCTTTCAATAATTTCATATTGCATTACTGAAGGTTGAGAAGTTTTGTGTTTGTGTGAGAGGATAATACAATTTTTGTGCTCAGAATTGAACATTTCTGATAATCAAATTTGGTTCCTTGTCTATCTGTCTGTTTGTTGGTATTATTTTTTTTTTCTTACCTTTTTGGTTATACATAGTTCTTCCCAGGACAGAGATGTTGGGGGATTGATGCCAGAGTTAAAAGTCTCTCCTCCCCCCTCCTCCTCCCCCAGCATCGAGATTCAAATTCATAAATTTCAATTTATCAGGTTGCCGGGCAGTGCATTTTATATATGCGATATCTTGCTTAGCCTGTCTGTTATAGTCAGATCCATATGACTGACATATCACCTACTACTGTCCATCCGATTTTTATGAAATTTTAAGATATATGTGAGTTTATACGTAGGTGGTCTGATATTAATTTCATCAAATTCCACTCAATACCTTTGTTTAACCATGCTTAAATGTATTTTTTTCAAAATGCTCACATTTCAAAAACGGTTTGTTCGATTTGCATCAAAGTTGGATGAAATTTGAGTATTGTTAAAATATGATGTTATATGACTTTTATCACAAAACTTAAATTAGTTTATGAGAATGAGTTGGCCAGGGGGTGCGGCCAATATATAGTTGACCACACCCCTATAATCACAGTCAACCATCTCTACATGATTAAATTGGTGTACCTTTGTGATTACTATTTAATTTTTATTAGACTGTAATTGACCATTTATTAACTATTGTCTCCTTAAAGTATTACAGTTTTGTAGTTGAAAGCTGAACATACCAATTCATTTTTTGTTTCCTCTTTCAGCCTCCAGGAACAGGTAAATCATACCTTGCCAAAGCTGTAGCAACTGAAGCTAATAACTCAACATTCTTTTCTATATCTTCATCTGATCTTGTTTCTAAGTGGCTCGGTGAGTCTGAGAGACTAGTAAAGAACCTATTTGAACTTGCCAGAGCCCACAAACCAAGTATAATTTTTATAGATGAAGTTGATTCTTTATGTTCATCAAGATCAGATAATGAGTCTGAATCAGCCAGAAGGATAAAAACTGAGTTTCTAGTTCAAATGCAAGGTATTTATTATATATTATATTAGGTATTTTGAACAGTGATTTTCTTAGTTGCATGAACTTATGATTTTCATTCTTATCATTTTTTATTATCTAGGTGTTGGTAATGACAATGATGGAATATTAGTTCTGGGAGCTACCAATATACCTTGGGTGTTAGATGCAGCCATTAGGAGAAGATTTGAAAAAAGAATCTACATTTCTCTTCCAGAGGAACATGCACGATTACTTATGTTCAAACTCCACCTGGGGAATACTTTTCATCAACTGTCTGAAGAAGAACTGAAAATACTAGCCCAGAAAACAGATGGGTAATGATTTTGTTAAGTAAATTTACAACTTTATTTCTTTTACATCTGGTAAATTCAAAATGCCACTTTAAATATCCATACAAAGAATTTTCTGAGTATCCAAAAAAAAAAAAAAAAGTCTGGATAAATACAATTTTTTGTTTGTTTGTTGAATCTGTATGGAGCGTGTAGAAATTTGACATGGCAGTAGAGCAATTGAAATGTGTTTTTTAAAAATCTACTAGTAACCAATGGATTGAATAAGGAACTTGAGGACTATGTAGTTAGTTTAAAGCCTTAAAATATTTTCAGTTGTTTCTTCATTTGTAAGTAACTAATCCATAATGTAAGAAAAACAAACTCAAAATTTGCAAAATTGTGCAGACAAAATCCAAAAATATTTAAAATTATGTAATTAACACCTAAAAGCGTGCAAAAATTATTTGTTTCATTTAATTTATTATATTTTATTGAGCTTCTGAATTAAAATTATGCTTAACCAGAAAAAAATTTGGTGCATGTACCACACAACTTTTACTTACCACTCTACTTTAAATAGAAATTATTTTCAGTCTATTGCCTCATAGTTTTGGCTATTATAATTTTTTTGAAGTGCATTTAACAGAGCTAGACCTTAAATCTTGCATCTAACCTGTAATAACTCAGTAAGGCCATTAAAATCACACAAATCCTATTTAGTATATTGATGGTAGACAATAAAAACCTCGTAACTCCATCTTTTTTGTAAGCTACGTAACTCCAGTCTCTGAGCTATTTATGCCAAGAGAGATTTGAAAGTACCTCTGTATATTTAACCTATAAACGAATTTTGATGGTGAGATAGCAGCGATCCTCATAGAACACTATCAGAAAGGCAAGTTCAGAGCGCTGTTCTCTTTGTCGAATCTCAAGCAGCAATCTTGCTATTACCGACGTAAATAATTGTCTGTAAGTGCTATCTTGGAGTGCAAATCCCTTCTCTACGATCTAACACTCCGAGACACCAATGTGGTCCTACAGTGGATTCCGAGCCATTGCCGTATTCTAGGAAATAAGGAAGCATTTAGTCTCACCAGGAGAGGAGCAGAATTGCTTCAAACAGTCCATCCAAAATCTGACGAATGGTGAGGATGGTAGTGAAGGAGGAAACAAAAATATACACAAAGACAAGGTGGAAGGGAGGCGTTATGGATGTTTGGCGGAAAATGCGATCTCAGCTGACCTACCAAGAAGAGATGCAGTAGCCTGCTTCCGTCTGGCCACTGGTCACAACTATCTACAAAGTCATCTCCACAAAATAGGCGTGGCTGAGGATCATAGGTGTAAATTATGTGAACAAGCAAAAATGGATGCAGACCACCTAGACAAATGTCCTGCTTTGACGGAGATAAGAAATAAAACATATGTGAATGATTAATAAAAAAATCAAACTTATATTGGGCAGCAAGATGTCGGATGGTCGAATGACCAATGACTATGGCATTATGACTACGATATTATAGATTAAAATTTAACCTATAAACAATTATGGATTGTACTCCTTTTAGTTATTAAACTCTTATTTTCACCTTGTAAAGTTTATTAAAATGGAGTTAAGAGATTTTCATTGCCTACCATCGATAGTACAAAAGTTGTCACACTGACTGTGAATGGATAACGTTGTGATTTCAAAGAGGAAAAATACATCAAATTATTCACTATTTGAATGTTCTAAAATGTTACATGATGAGTTTTCGAAATCGACTGGCGATAGATAGCTAATTATTTAGATATATTACAGATTGAGAGTTATTAAACTACAGTAAATGTATTTAAGGTTATGAACATTTATTTTACATATTCATCAAATATTTTTATTTTTACTTCTTTTTTCACACAAGTAAAATGAAATAGTTTTTTAAACAGTCATTGCCATTATCCGTTGGATTTTATTTTATATACTTTTTTCAAACTTAAAAATAATTTTTAAAACTTACATTTAGTTAGGAAATGGCATTTTATTTCCTTGGAAACACGTGGTTTCCATAAAATAATTTTAGTTTTCAGAAATTATAATTTATAATTTTTTTATCACTCTCCATTACCTTCTTTGACTTTCTAAGTCAGATATTGTTTTTTTTTTTTTTTGTTTTTTTAATTCTCAGCTTTCCAGCGATATACTATACCTATACCATCCAACTATGATACCCAGAAATTTATTATTTGTCCTAAAAAAACATTTTTCCTTTTTTTATTACTCCTAACAATGAGAGGCAGTTAATTATCTATATCTAAAATAAACCCAATTAAAGGTCCTTTATTAGAAGAAATTTCAAGATTTGTCATTTAAGCCCTGTTAAGTGACATCAATGAGGATAAGACTTAGATGATATTAAAGACCATATAATTATACATTAATGAAAGTTTAATAAAAATTGTTAAAGACGTTTTTGAGAAAATCATAAAAATGTGTTAATCGATAATATTAAGTGCAACTTTCGGTTTGCCGATTTTGACAAAAAACGTTGCTGTAACATCCCAGGCATATACAAACCTTAAATATAAAATTTCACTTTCATATGACTTATCATTTTTGAGCTTGACTGTTCATAAACACACAAACCATTTTGCAAGACAGATTATTTTAGGAAGGCACTCTTTTAGTGGGCGGGGTGGCCGAACGGGCTAATGTGTGTGCACAGTACCGCCGTTGCCCGGCAACCTGATCTATGATACAATGGATTTAAAATAGTCACGAGTTCGCGTCCCAGTGCCGGGGAAGTCTTTTAAATCCCCGCCCACACCCCCTGGCGCGGGAAAACCCCTGAAGGCGAGGAAGGGGAGAACCCAAAAAAAAAAAAAACTTTATTCATCTCTGATGCATTAAGCAAGTTCTATTTGAAGAATATTCCCCACTTGTGTTTACTTCTTTTAGCATTAAATTCGAATTGCTGCTAGTTACATCATTATTTTACTTTTCTCACATTTTTCTATCTTAAATTATAAGTATGATTTGGGCAAGATAGTTAATAAAAAGAAAAATATTTAAACATACATATATATTTGTATTTATAAATCATTTAATCTGTAAAAGTCCAATGAAAATCAATATCATGCAATGTAGACCAAAAACAGCAATTTTGTTTGTGCATTACTGAATTTCAATATTTTATTCTACATATCGTGAAATGGATAGGTGATTGGGTTTAAAGTTTTTCTATGCAAGCGAATAAAATAAAAATAAACATCTGGTCTCTTATAATCACTCTTACGCATCAATATCATTACATTTCAACATTTTTGTCTATGGTATGAGAGGAATACTTTCTATTACTTAAAAAAGAAAGTAAAATTATTAAATAAGACAACCTTTAACCTTATGCATATAAGGTGCATGCATATGCACATCCCATCAGCTTGGATTATTGAATTTTTATTCAAAGAAAATTTAGGATATATTTATTGATCGTTTCATGTAAAATCAGGGATTGTGATTTTTCTATATCTTCAATTTGTTTTTTTTATTTCACACTTTTTCTACGCAATTTTATTTATATATTTTGTTTTATTTTTTTCAGATATTCTGGCGCTGATATAAGTATTGTAGTCCGGGATGCCTTAATGCAACCAGTAAGGAAGGTTCAGATGGCCACTCACTTTCGGAAACTAAAAGGTCCATCAAGGACCAACCCGGATGAGATAGTTGATGATCTCCTAACTCCTTGCTCACCAGGTAGTCCTGGTGCTATTGAAATGTCTTGGATGGAAGTTCCGAGTGATAAGCTTTATGAACCTCCAGTCACAATGGTCAGTATTTTAATGTTTAATGCTCTACTTGCTGTACAGTTTTTTAATATTGTAAATTTATTTATAAGAGCTGTTTTGAAGACTATCAAACAATGTTAAAGTTACTTTAATTTTAGTTTTGATCTTCGGCTAAGTTGATTTTTAATGATAAAATTTAGTTATTTGATGTCAACAAAGAATGGTATATTATGACTTAATTGGAAGCTTCAACCATCATATTCCATACAAGTTTTTCTTTAAAATTATTATACAAATTTATTATTAAATAAATAAAATGGTCAGCTGAGCTCATATGGAATTTAGGGATAATTTTAAACTTAAATGGTCTCTGGTTAACTCCATATAATCAAATTCACAAAAAAAAACTTAAGGTGTGTGCTTTAGACCACATGATATAAGTGAAAACATCAACAAGGGGAGATTACTAATATGAAATGCTGAACATTTCCCTCACTTACAGTATACTGGTCCAATTTTTAATATCTGAAATATTTTAATCCATATGTTCAACTAACCTCGTTTTCATTTGGTTTCCGACACTTTTTTTTCCTTTTCTCCTGCGTTGCATTAAGATACAATTTTGAATTGTAGTCTATTACAGAGAGGGTGAAATGCTGAACAATTTTCTCGCTTACAGTTTGCAGGTCCGATTTTTAGTTTCTGAGATAGTTTAATCCATATATAAAAACATTACAAGTCGACTCTAGCCGAATTTACCCGAGTATAATTCGGAAATCTGACAGATCAATCTAATTCACTCTCCACAAAAAAAAAGTGCAAAACGTACCTAAAGAAGTTTTCACTTCAAAAATATTGAAAAAATTTCTTTATTAACAAAAAAAAAGGACAATCTAAAATACTAAAAAACAATTACAAGTCAACATAAAAAAATTACTTGTATTGGGAATTTTCTTAAGGATCTTTTAAATATGATGTAAAAGTTTTTAGTGACTCATATTGTATTTTACATATATAAAGCAAGACGGACTGTAACTAAGACACTACACTTCTTATTCCTTCCTTATTATGGTTACTAATTGGCAATAAGAACAATTATAATTAAATAATATAAATTGGCAGTAATATAGATTTTTAAAGACTGTGTGTAAAGATAAACTGTGTGTAAAGATAAAATAATCACTTTGAATCAGTACAACATGAGAATCAAGAATTAATTGTTACAACCAATCTAATATACCAATCAAAGAATATATACTAACCATTTACAAAAACAAATGTGTAAATATCACACACTGTACACAATATTTACAATAAAAGCAGACTAACACAATGTAAACTATTTACAAACAAATATTCTCTCTCTCACCCATGCTGCATCTACACTGTTCCCTCTGCGTTTCTGTTCACTGGGGATTGCACCTTAAGATGATAAACAAATTTGGTATGCCATAACGACGTGCATCTTGAGCCTATTCATGCATATATCACGTATTTCTGGCGTATGTTGCTGGGAGAATAGTCATTATGTGCATTTCCATCAGCATTGATGGCATCCCGAAGATGAATGTATTCCTTGAAACAGAGTTTTGTCTGGTTCAACCTGATAAATGTCAATCACTCGGTTTCAACCGTGTGTTTGTAAGATAAAGTAACGGGATTAAGGTAGTTAATGTAGATTGGTTATTTACCTGTAACTGGATTTATCATCTTCATTGAAAAATGATACCCATCTTCACCTTGCCAAAATAAGAGAGGATATTATAATGCATCATATGATCAATGTGTATCTTGGTTTCTAAATTTTCACCCATGACGACAATAGTGACTTCATCAATTGTTGTTGCATTAAAACGTCTTGCGTGTTGTCCTGCAGGCATCTTATAGGCTCTGATGACAATTTTGTGGTTATCAGATGTCATGCGGTCTTGAATAATGTCACCAATTTGTTGTGTTGATGGAAAAATGTTTGGAGTTGTTCCACAATTGGCCTTATCACCGAATTGTGTGTACAATGCTGATCATTTGTTGTCACTATCCGGCATTGGCAATAAGGAACCTTTTCGATGATATATTTGACCCTAAATCTGCAAGGTTAAATAGATAATTATATAGTGAATTGTTTAAACTGCGATGTAGCTGGCAACGTACTTTTTACCATGTCAATTGAAAGCTGGCAATGTATTTTGCGCCAACCAAATGGTGATAAAAGTTAATTGTTCACCATTATACTTACCTTGAAAGTAGGCATAAAATTATCTCTAATAACTTTTGTTGTACCAAATGACGAAATTTGAAAGCAATATTGTATTGCTGGATAAAAAAAAAAAAAAAAAAATGAGATACCCCACTCCTATTGTATTGCTGGATATGAGTAAAAAAATTTGTAGAATCTGGTCCATTTTCGGAAACCAATGGATGTTGTTGGATTGGAGAGAAATAGGACGGAAATCGTGCAGTGAAGAAGTATTTGAAGTTTTATTCAAAGGAGTAGGGCAGCTTTCTATTTTGAAGATGGGAGTGGAGTATTTAGTTTTGTAATGAGAAGTTATATTTATGGTTAAGTGGAGGAATAAGGATGGGAAGGCAGAATTTTATTAGTTTGACTGAGATATTGTCAGGACCATAATCATTAGTATGGGATTTTAGGTTAGTAGTAAAGCGTTCATCATAGAACACGTGGGAGAAAAAGAAGTTTTCCGAATTGGAATTGTAATGTTCAATATTAGCAGCAGGAGAAAGATTGAGAAAGGATAAGAAATGGTCATTGTGATCATCTGGGGCCACAGGGAACTAAAGTTATTGGATTATGGTTTATAGACCTTGGGATTTCCTTAAATCTTATTGCCAGCCATCTATAGCCTTCTCCTTATTTTTTTAACTTTCTTTATTCATAAACTCATTATAACATTAAATAAAAAAAAATTGTGGTTATTATTTAACAATTTACAAGTAAGCAATTCTCAACTAACATCTCTAAAAATCACTACATTATATATGGATAACTTCTGTTGAAAACTTGAATGCTAAAATTTTCATTATCACAATTCTTTTTCTTACTATGTAATTCATGAATAGGTAAGTGAAAGTAAAAAAAAATAATAAAGATATGAGCTGCTTTTGGTTGGAAAGCTATATATGTATATATATTTTTTTTTAATGTTTCAGAGTGATATGCTAAGGTCTTTAGCTACTTCAAAACCAACTGTGAATGATGAAGATATGAAAAAACTTGATAAGTTCAAAGAAGATTTTGGTCAAGAAGGATGAAGCCATGTAAATTATTACTGTGTCGTTTTCCTTGTTTTAATTTTTTTTAAAGTTCCAAGGCTTTTGCTTATATATATATAAACACACATATATATATAAAAGGAAAAAGAAAAAAAAAAAAAAAGAGAAAATATGCATTACTAAGATGAAAGTGTTATATTGAGGGCAATTTGATACCAATGTGTATAACCAGAATTAGTTCTTAATATATAGATGTTACTTACTATTTTCATATTTAAAGATTTTAAAAAAGGTCTTATTAGACATAATATCAGTGGTCGAATCATATTGTTTTAGATTATAATTTCAAGATTGTTATTTCTTTTATTATATATTCCAATGTTTTATTATAAGAGATGTGAAGTCTCAATATTTTTTTTATTTAGGAAAAATCTGCTGCATAGGTTTTATCAACATTTTTTTTCTAGAATAGAGCTTGAGCACATTCCATTTGTACTTATTTACAATATAGGAAAAAAATTATATTGTGAATGAATACAAGGATTTTCATACTTGAATACAAAGTTAATTATAAAAATTGGGTACATTTGTTTGAATTTTGTTATATGCTTATTAAGGAAGACAGCTCTTAATAATTTTAATATTTATTTCTTGTCCCAAGTATTTTTGCTGTAATATAAAAAGTTATTTAGCAGTTATTGGAATACCAATTCTGGTAAGATTTAATTAGACCTTTTTTTTTTAATAAAATAAAAAAAATTGCTTATAGTTATAGATACAATAATTTATATTTGGATCCTAGCAAAATGATAAATTAATCTAAACATTTTCATCGCGATTCAATCCTTAAAAAAAAATGATCTTGTGATCATCCTGTTTAACTTCTTTGGTAATAATGGAGATAAAATAAAATCAACGCTTTTGTTTTATAGGTTAATTTTTGTTATTTTTCTTTTTTCATTTATTTTTTTTTTCAATACTTTCTTGATTTTTTATGAATATTGAAATTATATTATAATTATTAGATTTTAAAAAATATATATATGGAGTGGTTTCAAAACTTATTTTTGAGAACTGTTTTGTATTGTTTATATCTACTAATGTTATTGCCTGCACTTGAAAACTATGTTCATTGTTATTATTTAGAAGAAAAATATCTAGAAAATTAGTGTCATAATTTTTCACAGGAGCATGAAAAATTTGATTTATATTGAAGACCTTATGTTTGCAAACCTACTTGAATGGGACAAAGATATTTGTGATTACAAATAGTTAAACCAAAGTAATTATTACTAATGATATATTATTGGATTTGTAGAAAACTTTGTACATTAAATTCTCTTACTATTTATGCAAATTTGATGGAAAGTAAACATTCATTCTTTAAACAACTGGTGGTAGGCAAATCAGCTTTTTGTAACATAAGAATGTAATTAATTGTATTATATAAACATTATCAGTGTGATTTGTGAAAGGTATCCAATTAATAATACAAACTATTATGTTTTCGTTTCATGAACATTTTTTTAAAAGTATTATAAATAAAATTATTATTAATTATTTTAAATGATGACTACTTTTTTTAATTAACATAATTATTTATTCATTTATTTCTGCTCCAGATACTGAGACTAAAGTTATAGAAATTGAATATCATTATTTTAATTAATTATATAATGAAAATAAACACTAAAAAAGTAAAACAATCGATCATTTATGCACCTAAACATAATAACATCTTGCTGATATATTTTAGTTTATTTATACCAAGATTTTGAAATCCTGCTGATAAAATGTCCTTCATTCAAATTTCGTTAGGGAACTATTCATGATATTACGTGTTACAACTTAATATAAATTGTACCAAAAATGCTAACGGCCAGTTGTGCAATTGTAGTTCAAGATTGAAATACAGTCAAACATGAAAATCCAGTTATACAAATGAAGGTTATCATTTGAATATAGTTCAAGGTTAGTTTAAAGTGAATCATCCAAGAGGCTGAGTCACGTTCAAGTGGGCTCACTAGTATCATAATCCTGTTTTAAAATAATAGGGTGTATAAAAAAAAAGCCTGTTTTTCAACCAAATATGTGTATTATTATTTATTTGATATAAAATACAATTAATAGTCAAAGTAAAGTCCAATGTTATCTACCGTCACTAGCCATCTGCTAGCCAAAAGCTCGATCCCACGCTGATAACATTCTTTGGGATGGCTGTCAAAAAACTCTTGGACTACAATTTCAGCTTCCCCAAAATTATCAAATTTTTTCTTTAAAGAAAATGGGCTATGGATCTAAAACAGTAATAATCCGATGGTTCGAGTTCTGGACTTAATGGTGGATGAGGCAGGAGTTCGACGGGAAGTGTGGGAACAAGTATTGTCTTGTTGGAATAAAATTTCTTTTCAGTTGATTAAAACAGGACAACTTTGTGTACAATCCTTCCACTTGTTTGCAGTATAGTTCATTATTCATAGAGCATCCATCAAAAACAAATTCATGTGAATAACACCTTCAAAATTCTCAAAACCGCAAAGCATGGATTTTTTTTTCAAATTGCCCCCTTGTAGCATCCGGAAAAACCCGCGATTTAGCCATTGCTCACAGGTATTCGAATTTCACCAGTAAACCTACTTTTCATCACAGGTGACAATCTTCCGGTATAATCTCATACCAGAAGGGTTTTTCAATAAATTTTCACTAATTTCTAACATCTTTGATTGCTGAGGAGTAAGTTCGTGAGGGACCAGTCTACAGCTCGTTTTCACCTTACCCACGGAGAGTAGGTGGTGACTAACAGTATCTTCCGATACACCACACTCCCTGGCTAGTTCGCGAGTACTTATGGACGGATTTGACTCAACAGCATCCTGCAGAACGTCGCATCTTCACTGCTAAATTTTTTTAACCAACGCCGCATAGTGCGCTGGTCAAGGACACCTCCCCTTCATATTTTATAATTTCTTCATGAGTTGCTTCAAAGGCTGTGGAATTTTTTTTATAGTAATGTCTTAAAATTTCGAGAATTTCTCAAGACACTCATGTTTCTTCTTAGAAATAAATAACTAAACTGAGACTTTTTTTTGAAGAAATTGAATGGGTTTAAACAAGCTCAGAGAATGCTATAAAGGGATTATTAAATTAGATTAAAATATTTACAGTCCTTTGAAATCTTGAATTTGATAAAAAGGTCATTTTTTTTATGCACCTAATATATAACCACAAATCATTTAGTTCAATCTAAAAACCTAATAACCCCATAGATGGAATTTTTATTTAATTTTCATATAAAAATCGCCCTCAATACTTTAGAGGCTAAATAACAACAAAATAATTTAAAAATTATGAGAAATTTACATTCTGATAAAATTTGAAAAATTTAACTTGAAGGACACTATGCATTAGAGTTAAAATTCGGTCATGAATTAAATTGGACTTGTGCTTGTAACACATGATGTGTTCTGTACTGCATAACAACATCTACTCTTGTTTCTGACTCGTACTAAGCAGAAGGTAAAATATTTATAAGCTTTATATCATATTTTTTTAATAAGTATTTTTTAATTAATACTATTTTATGTGCTCTTCTAGGTGTGGTTTAATAACATAAAAATATTTATCAGACGTTCATTAAAAATTGTAGAAGGTAACGGAGTGACAAAAAAAATATATAAATAATAATTTCTTAAAACTAACATTATTTAACGTAAAGCACCTGTTTCCAAGGAAATTGAATACAATTTTCTTGCTAAATGTAAACATTAATTTTTTTTTTTATGTTGGAAAAAGTATTTAAAATCCATTGAATCAAGGCAATGACATTGTTTAAAATACTATTTCATTGTACTTATATAAAAGAATAAGTGACATATAAAAATATTTCATGGATATGTTTATAACCTTAAATTACATTTACTGTAGTTTAATGACTCTATATCTGATATTATATAAAATAATTAGTATCTATTGGCTGTTTATTCTAAAAAATCAAGTAACGTTTTAGAAAATTAAATTAGTGAATAATTTGATGAATTTTTCCTTTGTGAAATCCCAATATTATCCATTAACAATCAATGTAACTTTTGACCTATCCACGGCAGGCAATGAAAATCTCGTAATTTCATTTTACTAAACTTTATTATGGAAAATGATAGTTTAGTAACTAATAGACCTACAATCCATAATCATTTATAGGTTGAATATAGAGAAATACTTACAAATCTATCTAGGCCTTTCAGTTGACAGAATGACTAACTCAAATTTCAACATTCTTTATTAATTTTAGTGATGTTTCCAGTGGGAAAATTTATACCTTTATTCACAGATCTATATTTCAACACTGCAATCACCTTCTCTGGAATCTACTTACTCACTGTCTGTATAGATATATTTTTTCAAACTAGAAATATCACTAAAATAACATTACTCAAAAATGTTGAAATTGGAATTAGTCATAAACTGAAAGGCACACATAGCTCAGAGACTGAAGTTATGTGGTTAATAAAAACAGATGGAATAATGAGATTTTTATTGCATACAATAGTGATGTAATAAATAGGGTTTTTGTCATTTTAATGGTCTTAATGATTCGTTGCCTTAAGAAAAAGAAATACAATGCTTCCCTATCTTCGGTAGTGAGGAAGCAAAATGAAAAACGTAACCTGGGTGCTCTTCTAGGAGTGGTATGTTTACCTCCTACAAAAAAATATCTGGTGCGGTGCGCGCATCACACAACTTTCACTTACCATCCTGTTAGCAGAAATAAGTATTTTCAGAGGAAGCAATGTGAGAGTAAAAATTATAGACTCTATATTTATTTATATTTCATTGTGGGTATTTTTATTTGTATAAGTAGCCTCATATAGACAAATTTTAATATTTATATCGCTGTAATCTATAGAACTAAATATTAATAAATAATACCAACAATAGCATTTATGAAAACCACATACGTATGTTTATATAATATTGTCGGAGTCCGTATTATATTAATCTCATGATATGGATGGAAGCGTGTTCTAATCATTCGGGCGAGCTTGGATGCGCTCGTATTACTTTGGTTCCTCAGTTACAACTATTCTCCGTTACGATCTCTGATTTCTCCTTTAGTTATTTATCAAATTCTTTCATATTTTATATTTAACCATTTTTCATATTATAAATTAATATGAAATGATCAATTGTTTCAAATAAAAAAAAATAAAGGTACTTTAGAGGAAGCTAATATTGAAAGTAGCCAATTAATCCCTGTTAGAAAACATCAACCAGAATAATAACCACATTTTATTTAAAACTGCTTAATTTTACAATATGATGAATTTAATCAAAATCGTTAAAGCAGTTTTCGAGATAATCATAAAAATGTATTTATTGCATTATATAAATAAAGTGCCAAATCCGGTTAGCCGATTTTGACGAAAAAATTGCTGTAACATCACTAGCATATAAAAACCTTAAATATGCAATTTCACTTCCATACTTTTCGTTTTTGAGCTAGACTGTTAACACACACACACAGACCATCTTGTGGGACTTGGTTATTTGGACTTAAGTGATCTCAAAACGTGTATTTCCGTTGAAAACTGATATTCAAAAGTTTTCACGATCGCAATACTTACCCTTACTATATATTACATATATAAGTAAGTGAAAATAAAAATACAGATCAATAAATAAATAAAAATCAATAATATGTGGAGGGTCTAACATAATCCTCAAGTTAAAAATTGTGTTCATTTCCCTCAGTATCTTTTTAAGCAATCATTGACTGGAGAAACTGTAATTGGGATGATGACGGTGGTGCCTGAGAACAGGGATCTCCAAACTTTTTGGCACATGAGACCTCCACTAAGTGGGTCGCATTGAGACCTCCATCAAGTACTACAGGTCATGCCTTGTATTGAAAAAAAAATGTTCATTGAAAAATCAAATGTTCATAACTCTTCAGTTATGAAATGAGCTTTCTACGCTAAACAACTCATGAAATAAATGTAGTAACCTTTTGTTGGACTTTTAACTAAATTTCATATTTTTTAAACAGTTTTTAAAATTTTATTATATAATAATAAACTTTTGACTTATTGAGTCATGATGAAAATTCATGGTTAGGTGAAAGGGCTTAAATATATTGACTCATATGAAAGGATGGTCAAAGTTGTACATCAAAAAAGAAGTGCTAACTCTCTTAACAGGCCAGTTGTTTGACCCATATAAACCTCCATATCCTAACTAAGTAAAATTATGCTTACTTTAAACTATTTAAAGATTCACTTTTTGTTCATCCCCTTTATTTAAAGCAACTTCAAATGTTGCTTTTTTATTTGAAAGCTGGGTTAGTTAAATTACCTAATGTTCAAGACTGATTAAGGTTTATGGTTATTGCTGCATTCTCATGGAAAATAGTGTGATGTTATAGTATACAACTTTTATAGGCTGGAATTGGATTGCTAGTCTTGAAAGAACCATGTTTAAACAAACCCTTCAGCTTTAAATACTAGGATAAATAAATCGACCTTTCTGAAATTTAAGTGGAAATTTAGGGGTGAACATATAATAATCCCTAATAACATTTAATGTGCAGGATTAAATTATAATAAAATCACCAATGAAATGAGATTTATCATTTAATAAAAAGCTAAACTAATTATAATATTTGTTATTAACAATAAATATATCTGAATCTTAACAATATTACTTTAATTACATCAAGTTACGTCATTTTGAGTAACAACAATCTATAATACAAATAAAAACATATTTAAAATATTTAATATCCTATGGAATACAAATCAGTATTTATATTATATTATAATGGTCTTTGATATTATGGAACAACCATAATTTTAGACAAAAAGATTATTTAGCGTTATTCCTTGAAAGTCTTCCAGTAGATTTACTTTCATTTTTACCCTGCAAAATACAGAAAAACTCTAATTAAAACCAATAATTCATTATGTAATCTTGACAGAAACTTTAATTAACAACATAACTGCAATAAATTATTTCTACTTTAAACACATCGCTCTAAAAACAACTTCCAGTTTCTCTATAGATGCATGACATGAATATAACCTCATCTCACAATATACCTTCCTTGCCGAAAGTAAGCTGTTTACCTCAGTATTCAAGAAAATATTGCTGAAATCTCTTGATCTGACTAATTTTATCTATTATTTACATGTTTGTATAATTATTCTTACATTATCTTATTCCTATCCTTACTTTTATGCTATTGTTAAAGCATCTTCATTTCATTTCTTATAATTCCTTAGTTTTCTTTCATTTAGCTTATTACTATTTGATCTCTATTTTTACTTTCACTTAACCAAATTTTTTTTGTTCTCCCCTCCTGGCCTTTTAGGTTATAGGTTATATGGGGTTTTCTTATGCGAGCGAGTGAGATTAATGCCAGAGTAACAAGCCTCTCTTGGCAAAGAAACGCAAATTCGTAATTATTTTATCGTGTCTAACTTCAATTATCAGATTGCCGGACAATGCGCACTCACGTTAGCTCACTTGGCCACCACCCCGCCCTCTTTTACTTAACCATACTGGTAATGGTACTCGGTGTGGAGAACCAGTACCACAGCAAGTGGGCCCTATCGTGGTCCTTTTTGCAAACTTTTGATGGCTACTTTAAGATGGCCACCACGTACTTACCAGAGTGGGAATGTCAAAATCCATTTCCCAGGACCTCCAGGGAAATAAAAATTAACTTGACACAGGTGGGAATGGAACCCACACAACATTTAGGACTGTTCATTCTGGAACCCACGTCCCAACTTGCTCGGCCATCCCATCGTCATCACTTACCACCCATACATGATAGTCTAGAAGGTGACTATGATTGAGTATGTGAAAATCCGCAGTGTTATGTGGTAGGTTTAGGCAGAAAGGGGACAAGCGCTGAAGTGAAGCTCTTCGTCTAACCTCTATAACTCGACAATCAATCACCATAGAGGCTTGAATTTGGTCTCAAATTGTTCGTGTGGTAATGCTGGAAATTTTTTGTTATTTCATATTTTTTGGTATTAATCAAGTGCAGAGTTTTATAGAGGATTCGTCTAAATATATTGCCTCATTTACTTGATTTATAATGTTGTACCTGATGGTAGAGGGTTCCTTTCGTTTTCATTTTTGGATAAATGTAAGTATCTTTCATTTCTCAATCAAGTCTATCAATATCAATTACCTCTATCATGGATGACCAAGAGATGAACTTTCCAAAATGCTAGATTGGGAGGAAATTGATATTAAAAGATTTGGTTGGGAAATGAAAGATATTTAAATTTATCCAAAACTGAAAATGAAAGTAATCCTACCCTACCCCACACTTTGTAAATGCAAATCAAAGTGCGAAAGATGATGTACAATTGAAAAAAAAAAAAAATTATCATACACACCACTTTGCAAGTGTCAAGAATTAATGTGAAATGTTCGCAATTTTCATCAACTTTATTTTCGCTAATTAAGATCCTCATATTTATTTTATATTAAGAGTCCAAATCAAATTTCATAAACAATAAACACCTCACTTTCGTTAAATGTTGCACTTAATTTGCAATTTGCATAAAATGCAATATTTTCTTATTTTCTGAAATACAAGATGGAAAACATGATTTCTATGTAGTTTTTGATACTGAATCATGCTGTGATTCATTTCCCAACCAAATCTTTCAATATCAATTTCCTCAATCACAGGTGACCAAGAGTTCTTTCATATAAAGACCTGAGCCGTCGCCCGTACAATTTGTTTTTTCTCCAGAATTATTGCTCATAAGATTTTTGTGTAAATCGGTACTTCAGAGAAATTAGTACCTCCGAATTTCAAACATTTTTCTGGATCTAGGAACCCACCACATATTTAAAGCTCCCAATCTAGCATTTTTAAATCTTGACTGATTTCCTAATTATACATTATCAATTTCATGCCTCATATAGTCACTACCTATCTTTTCTCTATAAGGGGAAGTAAAAAAAAAAAAAAAGAAAATTAAGAAATTAATAATGCCAGGAATAAATATTTAAAAGTATTTTTCAAATGAATTGAAAATATGTTTTTATCATCCTGGGAATGTTGTCCCTTTAGGACAAATTATAGTTACAGATGAAATGTCTGTCGTGGTCAATCGGGTTGGGAAAGGAGTAGGTTGCTTGAGCAGGAGAGATTTAAATGAGGAAACTGATTTTGTATGTTGTATACCGGGAGGTATGGTATTCCAGAAGGAGACGGCTTGAATTATAAAGGATTTGTCAAATGCAGCAGTTCGGTGAGGAGATGGATATAGGTCAGAAGTACAGAATATAGTGGGACAGGATTGAATGGAATATTTAAATTGTAGGTTGTAAAAATTAAAGGAAGGTCGCTGAGTTCTGATGGCTTGGTATAGAAAGGTGGAAAGGAAGTACATATGGCTGTTGGATGGATAAAGCCACTTCAACTTGATGTAATATTGAGTTAGTTATATGCGTATCTAGATTCCGAAAAAAAAACAACGTATTACGCAATTCATTAGGTTTTTAAGTTTGGCCTCGAATTCTCCTGAGAGTCCATCGTACACCAGACAGCCATAGTCAAAAAGGGCGAACACAAGAGAGGAAATCAGGAGTTGACAGGATTTATATGGAAGAAGATATCGGAGACAGTTAAACTGTTTCAGGGTAGAGATAGTATGATGGGAAATTTGGATGATGTGTGGTTTCCAGGACAAGGTTTGAGGACAAGGTTTGATCAAAGGTAACACCAAAGTTTTTTTACGGAAGTATGGAATGAGATAGGTGAGTTGTTTAGGAAAAGATTGGGGAGTGTCGATAAGGATTTGAGGAGTGAGGGTGATCCGATCAGGATGGCTTTTGTCTTCTTGGCGGTTAGTGTAATTCTATTATGGTTTGCCAAGGTGCAAATTCCGATTACATCTTCTTGTAATTTTTGGATGGCGTCGGCATATAGATGGTATTGACAGTGTAGAATAGAGGATGGGAGGTCATTGATGTAGATGGAAAAAGAGTGGGATATAAGGAGGAGCCTTGTGGGACACCTCTGGACAAGGGTAAAGATTCTGATGGGGGGTCATTGGGGATTACAACATACTGGGAAAGGCCGGTAAGGAAGGATTGGAACCAATTAAGGGTACTCTAGTAGAAAAAGAGATATTTTAAAGCTTAGTTATGAGAATTTTGTGGTCTACTGAGTCAAAGGGTTTGGAGAAGTCAAGGAGAATTAGGATGGTGAGTTTCTGCTGGTCCATGGCTGTATGAAGGTATGGGGAAATTTTGATGAGGGCAGAATGAGTTGAGTAGATAGGTTGGGATTTAGGAGCTTATTCTGTTCTAAAGTCAGATAACAGGGTTTGAAAAGGTTTGAGAGGAGAGAAATTGGACGGAAATCATTAAGGGTTGATGGGTTGGAAGTCTTCTTCATAGGAAGAACTAGTGCATTTTCTAGGGTGTAGGAAAGGTATCGTTTTGTAGTGAGTAATTGTAGATATGGTAGAGGATTGGAAGAATGGATGATAGTGAAGCTTTGATCAGTCAAACTGGGATGTTATCAGGTCCATAATCATTGGTAAGTGATTTCTGAATGGAGTTGAGGTCATCAGAGTTAATATGGGGGGGAGGGGGAAAGTGATCAGGATTAAAATTAAAAGGAGAATACATAGGAGCCGGTATGGTCGCAGGAGATGAGGATGAGAAGGGACAGGAGACAAAGTGAGCATTAAGATCATCAGCAGAAAAGGAAATGAACTGGGTTTGAGGTGCGTTACAAATGGTCAGTTTTTTTAGGATAGCCCACTTGGCCTTGGAGTTTGGATAAGGAATGATGGAAATAACGGGATTTGGCTTGGCGTATAGCTGACCGAGTGCTGTTTCGAAGTTGCTTGAAGTCTTCTGGGAGTTGGGTAAATTTAAACCGCCGTCTAGCAGCATCTATGCACTCTTTCAGAGTGGATTTCAGCTAAAGAGCAGGGAGATGTCGGATGGTTTTAGTTAGGAGAGGAGCATGGCAGTCGAGGATGGTTGGTAAGGATTTCTACCATGGCGTCAATGGATTTAAGGAATAAATGAGGTCCCACTGGATTGAGCCGAAATGGAACCTTTTTTTAAACTGTCCGTTTACATTATTAATAAATGCTTTTCTTTTTAAAAAATAGTGAATCATAGAATTGATAAAAATTAATTTCAATAGACTTTACCTGAGACAAAGGCTTAGCGATGCCAGAATGTGAAGCTACGCTCGCTCTTGGTAATTTTCTTGGGATAGCTGAACCAGATGCAGCCTTATTTTGTTCCTTTTATAACAAATAAAAGAAAAACATAATTTGTAAGCAATAATTAATAAATCAAGTAACTATTAATAATACTAATAATGCTTAGTAAAAAAAAACTCTCACTTAGAACAGAATTTAGTATTTAATTTTACTTTAAATCCAATAATTGAAGTAATTATACAGTAGATGTTGGTAGAGTACATTGCTGGATTAACAAGGGTTTAATTTTTGTTCAACACCTCCATATTTACGCTTTACAGAAAATGAATCGACTTTGCCAACAAATACGTCCTTGCTTTATACCACCATAAGATATGAATACTAAACTTAAAGTAGCCATGGAGACAGGGCAGGGTACTGATAACAGAAGAAGGTTTGAATATGAATTATGATGATTTATATTACTCTCAGTAAAAAGAATACTGTTTTACCATTCCAAAGATACTGATTTAAATTTGTTTAAGCCAGAGTTGAGGTTTGTAACGAGAAACACATAATAAACATTTGGATGTTTATAACATGTATAATAAATAAGGCAAACATTGTAAGGGCGAGGAAGGGAAAATGGAGATAGATTAACACATTAAAGATATATAGTTCAGGTTTATAGAACCGGTTACTTGGTTTGATTATCATGATGCTATAGATGGTGTGTGGATGGATAGAATTAATGAAAGTTGCACATAACCTATCGGTGTCAATGCATTTCTCACCTTTAATACAAAATACCGTACATTGGAAAGTAATCGAAACTTTTTGGCTATTATCGGCCACCTTCGACTGTGCTGGGTGCCTCTATTCTCACTTGTATGTAAGGATTCCTTATTTCTTTTTTAGTCAATTACAACATTCATTCATAATTAATACATAACCATTTTTAATTGATAGTGAAATGGTTAATTATTTTAAGTAAGCAAAATTTAAGGTACTTTACAGGATGAAATTTTGAAAATTCAGTATTTAAGCCTCATCAGACTTAATGTGCATATTATTGGCCTAATATTAAAGACCACATATTTTTAAAATTGAAATTACAAGTTCATTTCTAATCATTAGAGCCATTCACGAGAAAATTGTAAAAATCAATTTCAACGAAACAGTTCCTGTAATATCTTCGGTGACACTAACACAAACACGCATGCAGATTTAGTTACTTGGATTCGGAAACCTCAAATTGTATATTTCTATTTTACACTTAGACTTGAAATTTTATCATGACTGCAATACTTTTTTTTACTTCATGACTAATATATAGGTAAGCAAATGCAAAAAAAATAAAGAATAAAAATTGTAGAGTATTCGAGTCTGTGTCCACGTAGTTCTAACATTTTTATGTCCATGAAAATTTGTTTCACTTTACACCTAGTTTGTCAAATCCATAAAAGAGATCTATAAAACATTAAGTAGATTCTAATCAAGAACAACTCGGTAGAATAAACACCCAAACAGTCATTTCTTTCAAAGCCAATTTCCAGACATCGAGAGATAGTAAACTACGAGAGTACTTGACCTAATTCATTAAATTATGGTACTCGTTTGAAGCACAATCCAATATTCTTCATGATTAACTTTTTCTGTTGGATGCTCTGTTCAGTAGTTCAACACGACAAACCAAAAAAATATCTTAAAAAATGATATTTTGTTATTTTAATCCTCAACTGAGTAGTCTAATATTTTTGAAATCAGCAGCTCCGGAACAACAGACTACATTCATTTTACTTAAAATAACATACACTTTCATTCATAATTCACATACAAACCTTCTCTTGCAACGACACCATTTCTAGGCCCTAACTCAGAGGTATAAGCAGTTGAAAAACAGCATTGATCGTATTTTCTAGGAGGAGAACTATATGGGACATTTGCGTCAGTCAACAGAGTTCAAGAGAAATTTTTTTTTTTAGTATAAGTAAAACATATTTTTTTCAATTTTTTCAATTATTTTAGATGTAATTCAGTGAATATGAGTTGAGAATATTAATTTTTAAATATATTACCAAAAATACTCTTATAAAAATTCTGATTTATGTAGGGCAGAGATAAGGATGGGATGAAATAAATAACAAAATTAAGCTTTAGTCTCAGAGCCTGTGAGAAAAAAATCGATATCATTTGATGAAAACTTCAAACAATTTTTTTTTTAATGTTTGTAATATTTTTACTTAAAAAATAAGAGTCTGCCAGTTAGATCTTCTTACCTGTAAAAACGGCAGCTTATTTAAACAATATTAGACCAGTACCTTAAGAATCAAAACGGAAAATTCATTTCAAGTGGAATAAAAACTTATCATTTTTTTTAACCTGTATATATATTGGTAGAGATATGTCAAAAACAAAATTATGTGGGCCACCAAGGGAAAACTTTTTAAAGCCAAAAAAGACAGATTTTTTCGATATTTTTTGTTTTTTTTTCTCCTATAACTCCTAAACGATGCATCAATGTGAAAAATGTATTCTTTAATAAATTAAAGATCGTTAAATTTGGCGTCGAACGAGTACTTAAACTTAACAATTTGATTAAGTGGTATGGTCAATGACCACGGTCAACCAGTGCTGATTTTAACCAAATTCATCAAAAACTGATACAAATTACTATAAATAGTACTGCAGTTTGGAAAGGAGTTTTTCAAGAGAAAAAAAAAATCATAGAACACAAGTTGTAGAGCATTGAATTCCGCATCTGCTGAGTACCAACAGTTTTAATGTAGTTAAGTTATGCTGCTCAAAATTGGTAGTGAATAGTGATGACTGGAAATTGGTAATGAAGATATCAGTGATTTTAAATATTTCAACAGTGTGGGTGTCTATTCTACTTATTCTTGTTAAGAATCTAGTATATAGAGTATAGAACTCTTTTCCACTTCTCAGCACCGAAGAATTTTGAGGAATGAGATTTTTAAAAAAATCAGAATTTCATAAAGAAATAATGAATCCCGATTCGAGAGATACAATTGTTCTACATTAAAACTGTTAGTACTCAATTCAATATCCTACCACTTCATTAACCTACAGCTATCATTAACCATGCTTATCGATTATAGCACTTGACTAAATTATTAAGTTTATATACTCGTTTGACGCAAAATTTAACATTCTTAATTTTTTAAAGAAAACTTTTTTCGCTTCAATGCAGTTTAGGAGTTATAGGGAAAAAACAAAAAAATCTGGCTTTTTTGGCCATAAAAACTTTTCCATTTGCGACCCGTGTCAGCAATTTTGTATTTTATATGTCACAACCAATATAAACAAGTTAGAAAAACAAAAACTTTCTCCACATTTTTTGCAATCGATTTCCCGTTTGGGTCCTCTAATTATTAGTCTAATATTCTCTAAATAAGCTGTCATTTTTTAAAACAGCGGCTCTGGAACGGCAGACAAGGTTCTTTTTATTCAGAATAACATACACTTTCGTAATTTACAATCAAATCTTCGCCTGCGATGAGATAGATTTTTCTGCCCGGGCTCCAGGGCTATCAGTTTATGGCTAACTCCAATTTCAACATTTTTCAGTAATGTCATTTTAGTGATATTTCTATTTTAAAAGATATATATATAGATATATTCATTAAATCAGCTGCCATTTTTAATGGTAGCAATATCCGACTGGCGGACTCTCACTTTTTCAATATAAATGTTATAAACATTCAAAAAAGTGCTTTCAAAGTTTTCATCAAATAATGTCGAATTTACTAATGGGCGCACCGACGCTTGTGCCTGTCATTGGAAAACAAGTTACAATCCTCCATTTTCTCTAAAGAATAAAATAAGGGAGAGGATTGAGTACTTTAATCAGAGCATAAACCCTAGGTATCAGCTAGGGCTGTTGAGAAATAGATTTATTTTAATTTTTATAATTCAATGCATTTTATTTCTTTTGCAAAAGAAAAGAAGACACCATAAGGATATAAACTTTGTTACGCTATGTCCAAATTTAATAATAAAGAAAAGACCCCTTTTTCTTCATAAACATAACGAAGTAACAAGAGGATGAAGACATCACACCAACTATTCATTGTTAATCACAAGTTAGCCTGAAATTTAATATAAAATGCACAACTCAAAACAGAAAGTAACATACTTCTTCAATTTTCTTTTGTTTTTCCATTAGCCTCTCCTGATTCCGCTTTTCAAAACTGAAAGGAACAGTTTTAGTTGTACTATTTGGCTTTTGTATAGCTTTAATTCCAGTAACCCGCCAACTTTCTTTCACTGTTATTTTATTATCTTGTATCTGAAATAATTTAATTAGTTTAAGTTGTTACATTAAAATAAGAACTTGAAAAAGTGGTATGAATTATTTTAAATAGATAAAATATATTGAAAACTTTAATTAATGCAAATGATAGACAATACAATAACAATAATAATAACCTCCAAATGTTTTTTCTTTGGTGGTATAGGTTTTCTTAACATTGTCCTTGGAGTACCTTCAATTTGTTTCTTATCCTTCACATTAGTCTCTTTCATATTTTCGGTTTTATCTTCTTTTTTTTCCTCCTATAAACAATTTTCAAAACATTCTATCATAGAAAATACACTATAAAAACATAGAAATTGCATTACCCAGTAAAAAATGTCATTAAATATTATTTTATTGCAGATTGCTATATACAAGATCTCTGAATATTTGTTTGTCAGTTTTGAAACAATATTCTAAAAACGTTCACACTATAAAGCAGTCAAATTGTTCGTTTGGTTTTTCTCCTATCAGTTTCTTTCTTTCACTCCATGGTGCCTTTTATCAACTGTGACTACCGTTGATTTGTGGGTACACTATCCTCGTAACGATTTCCCATAAAAAAATTTTTGCTTCATGTATATCCACATTACAATTTTAATATTTTCTGATATGAGGTCAGTATTTGGTAACTGGTAATAATTACTAGCATCCTGGCATTAGTTAAAACTGAACTGAGAAACATTGTTAGAGTTTTCTATTAACTAAATAAGTAAAGAAAAACAAAAATAATCAATGGAATCAATGTTATGAACTTAGGAATAAAAAGAAATATGTGATGCAATTTCTATGACCATGACTTATATTTCATCAACTGTAAAAAAAGGATAGCCCATTTTTCATTAGCATTCGTTAATAGCAAAAATTAAAATAGAGATTTCAATAAAGTCTTTTGCAGCAGTGAAGGTATTAAGTTGTTAATATGATCTGTTTGATCAATAAAAAGAAAATTTAAAAAATGTATAACCTTGCTTAGACAGTTTTGTAAATATACTCATGATGTTAAATCTTGAGTTTACTTTGTTGTTTGAATTTTAGTTGAATGTTGATAGTTAAAAATACCACCAAAACAACAAAATACTGGTCGGTCACCAGTTTGAAACAGCACAATAAAAACTATTGAAACAATAACATATTCATGGTTCCGTTCCCGCAAGGTTTAGCAACAATGGAATCAAACGATTTTTTTTTTTTTTTTTTTACTAATATATAATACTTATTGACCAGTTCTTACTTTTTTGATTCTTCACTACTTTTGGTATCCATGATGAATTACTTATATCATGGCAACCAATTTGCAGAAAAATATCAATTATCCTGTGGATCATTACAGCCAAAGCAAAATAAACAAGTGAAAATAACAAATTATTAGAAATACTATTGGGTTGGCAAATAAGTCCTTTCGGTTTTTCTGTTTATTTTTATGTCACTATGATTCACTTCTTATCTGAGGAATTAATCCCTAAAGTGGATTATTTATCCTGTTTGTAATATGTCAACAACTATATCTGTTAACTCTTGTTGAAAATAGCTTAGTATTGTGTTTGTTATTGCACTGTGAATATGGAAGAAAATATTCATTTTCGGCATATTTTGTTGCATTATTTTAAAAAAAAGGTAAGCGTGCCGCAGAAGCTCATAGAAAAATTTGCAATGTTTATGGGGATGATGCCTTAACCAAACGTACCTGTAAAAATTGGTTTGTTAAATTTCATTCAGGAAATTTTGACATCAATTATGCTCAACGGTTTGGTCGCCCACATGAACTTTAAAAAAGCAATGTTAAGGCCATTGTTGATCAAAGTCTCACCCAATCAGTGAGAGAGATTGCTATGGCCCTAAATGTGTCACACACAAACGTAGAAAACCATTTGCATAAGTTCTGCTGTTTTCAGGCTTAATGTTTGGTTTCCTCACATGATTTTTTTTTGAAATCACAAAAAAATGTTATAATTTCAATACGACTTTAGCTATCTACAAGAAATTTAGCAGGAATTTATGCCCACATAAACTACATAAAATGACATCAACAAGACCTTCGTAACTAAACTACAAATGGAGATAAAAAATTAATACCTATAAGGAGTTTTTTGTTTATTTATTCCTAATGTAGACATTAAATCAAAAATACCATTCATACAATAATTCAGCTTTCCAACGGATAGTATAATAACATCGAATTTGGAGAACATCCTGAAGAGTTATGAATGAGCGGAAGGATGTTCCGCCAAGACAACGCTAGAGGCCCCACACCTCATTGATCACTTGTAATAAATTATTGAATCTTGGATAGAATTTTTTGCCCCGCCCTCTCTATCCACCAGACCTAGCTCCAAGTGACCACTCATTTCGGTCTCTGCAGAACTCCATGAATGGAAAGAAATTCCAAAAGGAAGAGGACGCAAAAAAGTTAAATTTTTTGTCATGCAAGTGGTTGTCCAGATGTCTAAAAAAATGATAATCCATAGGCAAGAGGTCCAGAGAGTAGGGCGTACATGGGAGAGTTTCATATCCAACCTCTGACGGTTTTTGTGACGTAGCGCGTGAGACATGTGGCCGGGCATTGTCATGCAACAAAATGGGCCCCCTTCCGATTGACCAAAGATGGTTTCATTGTGGCCAATTTCTGATGTATTGCATCAAGTTGGTTACAATATGATTCAGCATTGATAGTTTCTCCAGGATTTAAGAAGCTGTAGTGTATCAAACTAAAATAAGCCCATCAAACAGTAACTAACACCTTTCTTGGATGAGTTGGGGGCTGGAAAATGTTTTGCTGCTTTTCCTTTGCCAAGCCACTGTCTAGAGCGTCTACTGTTATCGTAAAGTATCCACTTTTCATCACAAGTAACAATTTAGGACAGAAAAGGGTCATTTTTGTTTTGGCGAAGAAGTGTAACACAAACTTCATAACACTGTTTTTTGGAGGGTTGTTTAATGTATGTGGTACCCAACTTTTAAGCTTTTTTACCTTTTCAATCACCTTGAGGTGGTCATCAACATTCGATTTGCTAAGGTTAAGTTTGCCGGCAAGCTTTCAAACAGTTGTTCTGGGGTTTTCTTCCATTAAAGCCTGCAGAACATATTCATCAAGAGAGGAAGTCCTTCCAAAATTTTTAACTTCAAGACTGAAGTCTCCATTCCAAAATTTTTTGAACCACTGTTGAACAGTGCACTCATTAATGCTGCTCTCGCCTAAGATTTGATTGATGTTTCTAGCCGAGTTTAAGCTTGTAAAACAGAATTATACGAAAATCATGCGTTGACATCTTATTAAAAATTGAATTATTCCCAAGCAGTGCAATGGTACAGAGGTAAACAAACATTATCATTTGGAAGAGGAAGTGTTGACATTCATAAAAATGAATAATCTAGTAAACGTAAACAGTTTGTTATATAGAGGGGAATTTTAAAGAAAAATCAAAATCTGCCATTATTTTCCAAACTATCCACAAAATACATAAGATTATAGAATAATGGAATAAAATTGAAATATTAAAAAATAAAAACAAAATATGAGTGGCTTCATATCAAAGGCGGATATCTATCACTTTTAAAAAGTCAATTTTTTTAGCATAGCTTTAATTTTAACCTATTTTAATGATTTGTTTTTTATGATTCAACTCGAACATTCTTAAATAAAGTTATCAAAAACAGTTTGAGTGGAACTTAAAAACCATAAAATTGACCTTTTCTCAGTTTTCTGAAAATGACAGATATCCATCTTGGACACGAGGACACTCATATATTAAGTAAAAAATAAAATGTATTTGATCTAAATATTAAGAACTAAAATATTAATGACATTTGAAAAAAAAAATCACCATTATATCTATAATTGTCTATATTATGAATACTTAGATTTGAATCAAGTTGTTAAGAGGTTTGCATCATGTATTTTAATCCATATTTACTGAAAGGAACAATGTTTATATTACTTGAAAATAGAATTAGAGCTACTAATAATGACTAATCCCATTTGACAAAACAAACCTGTTTTTTGTTTCCTGGCATTGTTAAATTAAATGGCACTGGAATGGTTGGTGGCTTAGGAATTGGTTTAATAGTAGCAACTCGTTTCATAACTTCCTTTTTCTTAATTACTGACCTGAAAAAAAAATTAACTTAAAATAAATCTGGGCCAATGATTAATCAGGATGAGAAATAAATTAAGAAGAAATGTCAACAATGTAAACTAATAATAATAATACATATAACCTCCTCAGTGAGTGAATTACTCATTAAGTATGTACTTCATATATATATATAATTAAATACAAAATACACAAATAACTTATATAGTCATAGGATTGATTTTCAGGAGAAAATTTTGATTACATTTTCATGGACAGCAGTTTCAAACTTTCTTATCCTTATTCATGTTAAAATAGAATTTCATTAATAACTTGTAATATGCGTGTACAGAGTACAGTATAAAAAAAAAAAAAAAATACAAAATAAAATAATAATATTAATGAAAAAAAATTCTAAATCTCATAGTAATCACATTAAAAAAAATTAAATTGTCAGGATTTTCTGATATACCGGCCTTATAAGTTTAACAACAGACTATATTGGATGATTGTCAGACATATTAGCCACTTCCTTACATTTGCAATTCAAACTTATGAAAATCCTTTTATTGGTTTAGAAATAAGGTTTGATATTTAAGAAAAAGTTTAAATTTGTTTGCTTTTGCTAATCAGGAGTGCAACATTGAAGTTCATACACCAAAAACTATTTCTGGTGGAATTTAGATCTAAATAGAATTTTAAAATAATATTTTGAAATAAATCTTTTCTCTAAGAAAACATAAAAACTATAGACAGACATTTATATTTTTATACAACTGCTAAACAAAAAATGTTATTGAAAATCTCAGAAGAATTAGGACAACTTCAAATAAATACAAACATTATTAAGAAAAATAAATTCTCAGACATAAACAGACATTTTAAACCGAACTACACGTTTTGAGGTCCCCTAAAAATAACCTAGCCCCGTTAAATGGTCTGTGTGTGTGTGTGTTTGTAAGTTAACAGCCTAGCTCAAAAACGAGAAGTCGAATGATAGTGAAAATGCATATTTAAGGTTTGTATATACCTGAGATGTAATAGCAACTTTTTCCTCAAAATCAGCTAACCGGAAGTGACACTTTATATAATCGATTTTACACATTGTTACAATTTTATCGAAAACTGTTTAAACAATTTTGATTACATTCATTACATCAGTGTAAAATTAAGAAGTTTTTAATTTGGAGTAGGTTTTATTCTTATTGATGTTATTAAACAGGACTTAAATGGCTAATTTTCAATATTTCTTCCTTTAAAGTACCTTTAATTTTTTTAATTTGAAAGAATTAAACACTCTACAATTAACTATGATATAAAAAATAGTTAAATATAAAATATGAAAGAATTTGATAATTAACCAAAGGAATACAAGCATGCCCGAGCTCACACGAAAGTTTAGAGCTGGATTTCATACATAAATACATGCAGTTTTCATAAATGCTATTGTTTGTATTATTTAATATTTGATTGTATAGATTACAGTGATCCTCGCGCAGGCTCATTACCGCGTATGGGGAGCGTCCCACGGGTGGCGGATGTGGGGATGGTTGGTGGAAATTCCTTGGAAGTTCCTCCCGGCTAAGTCCGATGGACTCGCTGACCAACAATGAGAGGGGCCCCCCAGACTTGCTGGAGGGAGGGGACCTCCAGACTTGCTGGAGGTAGGGGCCCACCAGACTTGCTGGAGGGTGTGATGTAGGATTGAACGCCCTACTCACATATCTTTAGTTCACCAAACACCACAAAAAGTCATGGATCTCCTTAAGGTAAAACGCTTATTATCCGGAGGTAAACTAGTCCCACGTTCGGGTCTCCGGGTGGGGACTGCTTTAGGGGATTCATGGCGCAAGTTGAAATATATGGATTTAAATATTGGTACGTGGAACGTAAGGAGTTTAAACACAGCAGGGGGGCTAAAATCGGTCGCGAATGAGGTAAATGGGTACAATTTGGATGTCGTGGCTCTGCAAGAGGTTCGCTGGCCAGGGGAGGGCTCGATGAGGGAAGGAAAGTACACTATTTGGTACGGAGGAAGCGGGAATCATTGTTTAGGTACCGGGTTTCTAATTAGGCGTAGATTACTATCCGCTTTGAGGGACGTACAATTCTTTAGTGATAGAATTTCGGTAGCTACATTTCAGGGACGTTGGTTTAAAATCGCATTAATAAACATACATTGTCCGACCGAAGACAGTGACGATGAAGTCAAAAGTGAATTTTACGATAAACTCGAATGGGTTTATGATAAACTACCACGAAACTACATGAAAATAATTGTAGGTGACGCGAACGCAAAGGTAGGAAGGGAAGAAGTTTATATTCCGACGATTGGTAAAGAAAGTTTGCACGAATATAGTAATGATAATGGGATCCGTCTGATAAACTTTGCCATCTCGAAAAACCTGATAATTAAAAGTACGACGTTTAAACATAAGGATATTCATAAATATACTTGGACATCACCGGATTCGCAAACACGAAATCAAATCGATCATGTCTTGATACAACACAGCTGGCAAAGCAGTATAATTAATGTACGGTCTTATCGCGGAGCAGAATGTGGGTCGGATCATGAATTAGTAATCGCGAAACTTCGACAAAAACTTAATATAAAAAAGAGAAAAGAAAACCGTTTCGATTTTGAGAATTTTAATTTGGAAAAATTAAAAAATCCATCAATTAGAAACCAATTCGAGCTAGATGTTAAGAATAGGTTTGAAGCTTTAGAGCTTCCTGACGAGGACCACGAGGATATTGACAAGTTATGGATAGAGATCAGGGATAATATTAAAGCGGTCGGTAACTCGTGTCTAGGAAAAAAGGAAAATAAGAATAACAAACCGTGGTTTGATGAAGATTGCTTAAACATGTGTGAAAAAAGAAAAGCCGCTAAATTAAAAGCTCTAAATAATCCTATCTGGACAATCTGGAATACTTCCGAATCTCAAAGAACGAAACGACAAAATTGCTCAAAAATAAAAAAAGGGAGTATCTTAAAAATAAAATAATTGAAATAGAAACTAATAGAATCGAAAATAACGTAAGAGACATGTACAAAGGTATAAACAGATCACGTAAATATGTAGGGCCCGTAACGTCTGGAATTAGGGATGATAATAACAATATTCTGACCGATCCGGTTGACATATTGAATAAGTTTAAGGACCACTTTGACAATATTTTAAATACGGGAAATTATGATCTGTGTCCTCCTTCTGAGTACCAGAGTGCTGAACCGTTAATAGAAGGACCAAGTAAAGAGGAAGTTGAAGTAGCTATCGGAAAATTAAAATCATATAAAGCAGCGGGAATCGATAATATTCCAACTGAACTAATTAAGGCATGCGGGGGACGCTGGAGTTTCTAAAATACATAGGTTGGTTAAAAAGATCTGGGTGAACGAGAAATTACCTGAAGAATGGAAAGAATCTATTCTTATTCCGATTCACAAAAAGGGTCCGAGGACGGATTGTAATAACTATCGAGGAATTTCACTCCTTCCAGTATGTTATAAAATATTAACTTTAATCTTAACCAGTCGAATCACGGAATACGCCGAGGAAATTATTGGAGACTACCAATGCGGATTTAGACGGAATCGTTCGACTATTGATCAAATATTTTCTTTACGGCAAATATTTTAATATTAAAGATTTTAAAAAGGCTTACGATTCTATTGACCGCCAGAAACTGTATAATATTCTAATCGAGCAGGGGATTCCAAAAAAACTAGGTAAATCTAGTCAGGATGTGCTTGACGGAGACACTCAATAAAGTTAGAATCGGTAATAATTTGTCCGAAAAATTTGAGGTTCGTTCGGGCTTAAAACAGGGGGATTCTCTTTTGCTTATCCTGTTCAATTTGTCATTAAAACATGCCATTAGGGAGGTAATGCGAACCGAGAAAGGGTTGGATCTGGGCGGGACAACATCCGTGCTGGGCTATGCTGATGATCTGGTACTGTTAAGCGAAGACGTTGAAACTATAAAACTAAATATGACAACGTTAATGAAAGCCGGTAAAGAACTAGGACTCGAAATAAACGTGGATAAAACAAAATATATGGTTAGCTGCGAAAATGGCGATACTACTGGTGATATCGATATAGATGGTAATATGTTTGAACAGGTAGATAAATTTAGGTATCTAGGTTCTACGATAACTAGAAAAAACGAAATTGAAGGAAAGATTAAGGTTAGACTGAAGGCGGGGAATGCTTGTTATTTTTCTGTGACAAAACTACTCAGTTCGCGCCTCTTGTCCCGAAACTTAAAAATTAGAATCTATAAAACAATTATCTTACCTACAGTTCTTTATGGATGCGAAACTTGGCCGCTTACATTAAGGGATGAGCAGCGTCTTAAGGTTTTTGAAAATAAAGTATTGCGTAGAATATTCGGACCGAAGAAGGATGAGTTAACCGGAGAGTTCAGACGGTTACACAACGCCGAATTGCGTGAGCTGTATCCGGGTAATATAATTGAGGTAATTTCATAGCGGCGAATCAAATGGGCTTGTAAAGTTGTTGGGCTTGGTAACGAGAGAATTCCTAAAAGGTTAATATTTGCTGTGCCGAATGGTAAGCGTCCGAGGGGTAGAACGAAGCGAAGGAGGGAAGATTGCATTAAAGCCGATCTGAAGGGACTGGGTTTGAACGGCGAACGGTGGAAGGAGGTGTGTAACAAGCGATTGGTGGTGTCGTCATCGAACCTTCGGGTTCGCTAAGCCTTATTATTAATATTATTATAGATTACAGTGATATAAACTAATTTAAAATTTGTATATGTTGGTACTTAAAAAAAAAATACCCACAATGAAATATAAATAAATATAGTGATCTTCTTTATCAGTGGCACTCTTGTCAGACTTAAAATATTATTAAAAAATAATATTCGTGGCACTTAAATAATTATTATAATCAAATAAATATAATATATTAGACAGCTATGAAAAACAGATGGTAATTAATAGGTTTAAATAATGTTTCATACGATCTATAATTTTAACTTTCACTTCTCTTTGTCTGAACATATATTTATTTCTGCTAAGAAGACGGTGGGGTAAGTGAAAGTTGTGAGATACGCACACTGCACGCACCCTATTTTTTGTAATAGTTCTATAATTTACTGTTTTATTGTTATTTTTGGTAATACGGATATTTATCGCAGAAAAATAATGAATAAAATTTGGATTAGTACCATAAATAAAAGCATACAAGCTATACATTATAAATATATATAAAATACACATTTAAAAAATATATATATACATATATCATAAAAATCCATTGACAAAAATGAATCAATCAATAGACATACCTCTCCTTTTCATCAGGTACTATTATTGTAGGTGCTGTACTAGGCCTAGCAGCTCTAATTTTTGTCCTCAGTTGAGGTGATTGTGCAACTGTAGGAAGAAACTTGCAGCTCTTTGACTTGAACATAGCTAAAGAAATATAAGCACACATTTTAAAATTAACGTTAATAGCATATAGAAACATTAAATATTAGGTATTTCTATGTTAAATCTTTCATAAATAGTATAATAAAGACTTCATGACCAATTAAAATTAAGGTTTTGTGTCTGAAGAAATATAAGAAGCTCAATTTTGGCAGTAGCTAGAACTCGCTAAGCTACCACTTTTCCATTCCAGTCTATGAATGCTCCGAAAGGGGGTAGTTCTACAGTGTTTTCCTTAAACGTACATTCCATGATTTTTACAAATTGTATGTTCTAAGAATTTTTCTTTGAAACTCTTTCAGTTCCTTTTCATTATTTCACATTTCTCACTTTTTTTAAATGTGTACCTAATATTTCATTTCAGGGGTCAGGAACTCTGACAGAAAGTATAATATTAATGTGTGTCCCGATACATATCAAGCCATAATGTTAGTTGTCACGTTGTCATACTCGCTGTCTCTTATTTATTTATTCAGATGAAGTTCTTTTCTTACATTGGAATCAATAGCATATAATGTTTTAAAACGGTAATGTATGTCTTGCTTATTTAGTAATTAACATGAAATTTGAAGTATTAAGAACGAAGAAAAGATTTCACTATTATTATTTTTTACATTTGAAATCATTAGTTTCTTTTAAAATGTTTGATGTCAAGTTTAGGTTAGAGAAAGTTTTTTATAATTTTTTTATTGCTTTATCACCCGACAAAGAATATAAATAAGGATTACAAAAATGTATTCACCTTATTTATTTTTACTTGAAATATTGATCAATGAAAGTAGTAGAGTTAATCCCTAGCAGTTCTTCAACAGAATTTTATTTAACTTTTGTAACCCTTTATAATTAAAATGATTTTTTTTTTTAAAGCGGCATGAAGGCCTATTGTACGTATCTATTAAAATCACTATTATTTAGGGATTAACTCTACTACTTTCATTGATCAATCATTAAACGGAACTTCATCTGAATAAATAAATAAGAGACAGCGAGTATGAGAACGTGACAATCAACATTATGGCTTGATATGTATCGGGACACACATTAATATTATACTTACTGTGAGAGTTCCAGACCCCCAAAATGAAATATTAGGTATACATTAAAAAAAAAGCGAGAAATGTGCTACAACTTTTAATCGACAGGTTTAAGATATTAACAAAAACAAAAGTGTTGTTCTAAAAATCACATAAAATATAAATTTCAACTTGAAACTTTCCAACACTTTAGCGAATTCAAGTGAAGTTATAATTTTACTCAAAAACATCATTGAAAATTTATATCATTATATAAGCCTTATCAGTGTAAAATGAAAATTGGAAGTGATGAACAAAAACTAAGAGGCTCGAAATGGATGTTTAAACAGGAACTAGCAGAGGGTCTGGAAGAGGGAGGAATGAGGATGTTGGTTTAATATCCTAATCAGTAAATTTTCTTGACACTACGAAGGTCGCTAGCCTTAGAGTAACATGGAAGGTCGCTTCGGACCTGTGAGATCCACTTCACCAAATCAATTTATCAAAAAAAATGATGATAATGGGGTTGCATATACATTTATGTTAACTTTTTAGATTTTTTCTGTATAATACTTCCAAGTCATATTCAATTTTTTTCGTCTAATTCAACCATTTCCATTTCAAATAAATTAAACTTTTTCCAATTCAAATTCAACCATTTCCATTTCAAATTAATATTTCGAATTTTTAAAAATTTATATTTGTAAATAAATTTTGAAAATTTTAAATCTACAAAGTATAGAAAACATTCATTTTTTTATTCTATATACTTTTGATTTTTTTATATAAACAGTCAGGGTGGTGCCTGACCTGGAAAAGACAGGGAAATTGTGATAAAAACTAAAAGAGAATGTAACACTTTTTTTTCGGTAAACAACTTTTTAATTACATTTAACTTTACATAAATTGTTCTATTTTATTTATATATTTTTTTAAATCAAAAACTGTCTTTATAGCTGTCAATAGAACCTTCTTTATTAAAATAAAAATGATATAGAGTTTGGGTGCTCTAAATTTATACTCAGATTTTTATGTGCAACAGAGATCTCAAGATCACACTGTAAATGGAATACGGTGATATAATTAATGCTAATTACATAAGGCATTGATTTTAACTGGAAAGGACTAGTTGGGAGTATGCAGGAGTCTTAAATCATAATCTTAATAAAGGGTATTTATACCCATAAACACATAAATACTTGGTCATTTTTGGAATTCCATTTATAGTTTAAACTTATCTTGTATCCACCCATCCAAGTGGAACAACGCTTCCAAATAGTACCAAAATAGATTTTAAAAGATTATACCTCAATTATTAAACCAAATTCTCAAAGTACTTTATTTATGAAAATGGAAGAAGCCACAAAGGAGGATGCTCGTAATCATAAAACCATTATTTAATAAATAATAACAATGATATAGTTTATATGACAACATTAACTTCAGCGAATGATAACAACAAAGAGAGCAGGCACCTTACCAAAACTAAGAACAATATTTTATTTTAAAGAACAAGGAAGGATTTTTAATAATATATGATGGGAAAAAATCCTTATAAGATATCTCAGATCACTTTGATACCCAATTCGTTGTGGAACTGAGAAGCAAATTTATTAATAATGTTTGAATAATTAAGCTCTTCTGATTTGAAACATTAATCAACAAATACATATTAATCAAAACTAGTTTATTTTAAGCAAATTATTCATTACAATAATTTAAAAATAAATAGTGAAAGATCAACTCACTATGTAAAATAATAATTCTTATAACAAAATTATTAAATTAATCTAAAAAAAAAAAATACTAACTTGATTTTCTTTTGAATCTAGGTGGTGTACTATGATGGAATTTATGAATTTGTTCGGCAACAGACAGGAATTTAGATTGATTTTTTAAACCTAGTGATCCATTTGTTTTCATTGACATTCTCTGCAGCCTTGTAACGGGTCCATTAGAACTCAATCTAAATGTTAAACAACAATTTTTATAATAAGAAAGCAAAATAAATTAACTGAAGCTAGAAATAAAATACTAACTCAGGATCCACATTTTCATCATTTTCTTTTAAAGGAATTCCATTCTTTGATTTCGCTTTAACATTTTCTTTGGAATCTGAAACTTCTCCGATAACGGATTTCACACAAGTTTCTTCTTCACCATCATTATTGTCCTTACTTTCTGCTGATCCATTCGTTTCATTACTATCTTGAACATCATTTTCAGGGGAAGATTCGGTAGCATCTATGGTGTTAAATATATAAGAACAGAATTATGATATACAAACAAAATATTTCCAGAAATAGTGGCGTTAGTGTAATTTCATAAAATCAATTTGTGTATTACATATCTAATTGTTTTTCTCTTTCAAAAGACCAAGTGACTTGGCTTTATAAAAACAAGACTCCTACAGCCATGTCACTTTGCATATCAAATACACAAGAAAAAAGACTTATAACAAACAACTCAAGGTATAAAAAATTGCAATTTAATCTCTATTTCTAGGTGCCAACAAATGATAATAAAGATCACACACATCTCTTACCAAAGAAAGTATCAGCGCCATCATCCAATTTAACTTCAGATAAAGATTCTATAAACTGAGGAGCTTGAAAATTAAAAACATCTGTTTGGGCCATATTTTTATAATAAATATCTGTGCTAGATGTAAAATTTCAACAATAACGACTCGACTAACATAAAGCTAGCATAGGTACTCTTTCCTAACGGACAATCTCGTTACAATTTGAATTAAACCGACTCTGACGTCAAAAGCAAGGCCTTTTCAATAGTAGAAGTGCAGTATACAAACTCCTTATTAGTAGCCTTATTAGCAATAGTAGCCTTTGTGGACAAATTAATTGAATAGTTATTGGATACTTATCATTTGGATAACTAAATATTTTTCTAATATAGGTTTCGGATTCTTGTTACTGAAATTCGGATTGCCTTTTTTTTTTGCGAAACATGGGAACGGAAATTTTAATGAAATGTGGATAAATTTTCATTTAATATAAAGTTAAAAGTAACATAAATCATAAGATATGTTCAAGTAACTGGAACATCAAAAAAGAAAATCGATGCTAGTATCAGCGTTGAGCTCATCTATGGCATCGGGAACCACCATCGATGGAAACCATTCATGGAGTTCAGCACGTTCCTCTATTCATTAATGAACAGCGATGGTCAAGGAACTCCATCGACTTTTGGGATGGATGGAGTCACTGAATATGAGTTCAGTGTTGTTATTTCTAAATTTATTTTCAGTTTAATTTCTATCTACATTTACTTCTATCTACATTGAAGTCTGTTCATAGCTTCAAAAATTCAGTAGATACAGTAAGGTACAAAAGTACAACCAGCAGTTAGTTAATTAGCAGTTATTAAGAACTCGATTTTGAGGCTACAGCTGACAATGTCGTACAATTGTTAGTACAATTTTCTCACGTTGTTTTTATCATAGATGTTTGTGTTTATTATTATTGACACAGCGGATCGATCAGCTGATACGAAAGGTTGTGTTCCCAACTCGTCTCTGTAGTATATACTTATAATCGCTCTGATTATTCACTGAATTTACATTCGCGTGTACGACAGAGCAGTTGACATTTACTGTTTATACTGTCGCATTTACCTTTTCTTCTCTACCCCTCCCCTCCCGTTTTATTTTTCTTCTCTTATGATATGCGGTCTTATCACCAAGTGATGCCCAGTAAGGTGCCCATTAAGAGAACTCGGTATAACGGCTCTACCCCTGTTGGTTCACCGGCAAAGCAAAGAAGTAGTCGCAGCAAAAGAGAAACACCTCCAATGACCACAGTGAATATTTCCAAACCAGAACCTTAGCCTTAACCAGATAAGTCTTCGCAAGAAATTGCTGAAGAATCTCTTTTTTTTACTCCAAACCCGTTCCAATTTCAGAATGACAGAGAAGTGTAATGCAATACTCGGGGAACCAAGGCCTCGTCCGATATTTGTAAAAAATATCAACAATTTCCAGTTATTACGTAAACAACTAAACGAAATCTGCTCTGGCAGTTATTCTTTCCTCAACCGGATTAACGATGCAAATATAAAACCAGATACTGCTGAAATCTACCGAAAAATAGTGAAATACTTTTCAGAAACGAATTCGAATTTGTATGCTACCAGCTGAGATAGAAGAGAGCGTTACGAGTAATGATAAGAAATATGCACTCCTCAAACCCAACTGAAGTGATAAAAGAAGAACTGAGGACGCTTGGTTTCAAAGTAGGTCAGGTAACCAACGTTTTGAAGGAAAATAAGGAGCAGCCAGGATTAAAAATTTAAGAACCACCTTTATTTTTCGTGGACCTAGAGCCATCACCTGGTATCGAGAAAACATATGAAATCAAGAAATTGTACTACTCTGTCGTGATGATAAAAAAGCCATACCCCAAGAGGAAATTCTCGCAGCGCCACAATTGCCAGGCATACGGCCACACGAAGACTTACTGCCACCACTTGCCACGTTGCGTGAATTGCGATGATCAACACAAATCACCAGAAAGCACTAAACCGATACAAGATTCTGCAGTTTGTGCCTTATGCCTTAAGGGACACCCTACAAAGACTGCCAAACGTATAAGAATCTCAAATCCAGATTTGAGAAGACCCGGATTCAAGATGAGAAATCCAGACCAAGAAGAGAACCTTCTAGAATAGTGAACAATAATGTATCATTCTCCGAACTATCTGGATGTAAGAATCTAACCAATTAATGTGAAGCCCTGCCGCAACAACGAACTCAACTCCAACCTCAATATCCTGTTCATCCTAACATACCTAACCATCAACAACATCAAATTCCACCTCCCTCAAATGCCACAGATTTCACCAGTGTATTGTCATCGTTCAATCAAGTTAATGGTTACTTCACTTATATCACTCCTTACAAATCTCGTATCTCACATCATCCCTCGTGTAACAAATCCTTAAATGACTCTCATTTAACGCATATCTATTCTCCTTTAGAATGCGAATGGTGTTAGAAATCACGTCGACGAACTAACCGCTTTACTACTAGACAAAAACATTGATGTAGCCCTAATTACAGAAACTCCACTGACCAGAAAACAGCTTTTAAAAATTCGACAGTCTATAACATACCGTATTGACCATCCGGACAGTAGAGCACATGCCGGTACCTCTGTCATTATACACCGATCCCTCTCTCATCACCTATCTTCATTACCTACTATCAACCGCTTTTCTAATCAAAACCTTCTCCTTTCCGGTCACCCCTTCATCAGCATATTGCCTTCCTAACAGATCCATATCCAATGTCCAGTTCAGTTCTCTCCTCAACTCCTTAGGTCACCATAACTCATTGGGTGATCCCCGATGTCATCGATGAGCTCGAAGCTGAGGTAAGGAATCTCGTCGAATGAGTCTCTCGCACGCGTAATTACGTGCCGCGTATTTCTACTGATCTTCAAAGTAGACCCTACTCGGCTTTGTTAACGTACACCTCAAGTACGCTCACTCTGGATTTTAGCTCTAGATTAATCGATTTACCTTATTTTCTGAAGTGAGTTCTTCAAGAGGTTTCACTTGGGATTTAAGATGGCCTTCTATTTTTGTGAACCTCCGATTCATCTCGAAACTTAGCTGCCCGTATTTTTTGAGCGATGTTTATTTAATTTTTATGTCTTCGTTGACACTAAGCTTGTTAACCGCGAAAATTCCGCTAAACGTCCGATACAGAGGGTTCTTTGGTGTCATTCCTGGAATGGCACTTAAGCTGATTTATCTCAAGTTCTATCTTTTCTAGCCGTTTTTGAAAAAAATCTTTATAATCTGTTAAATCGATGATATAAAGTGCCACTTTCGGTACCCGACTTTGATGAAAAAGTTGCTGTAAATTCTAGGAATATCAAAACTTTATATATACAATTTCACTTTCGTACGACTTTTTGCGAAATTTCATTTTGCAGGACTTGGTTATTTGAACAAAGGGGACTTCAAAACATGTGTTTCCATTGAAAACTCAAATTCGAAAATTTTCGCGATCGCAATACTTCCCCTTACTATATAATACATATAAAAGGTTAGTGAGAATAAACATATCTAAATCTGTTTTGAATAAAAAAGGATAATCATTGATAAGGATGAAAACATTTTTCAGCATTTGCAGTCAATATTTCTTAAATGGGTTGGTTAGCTGATGTTTTGCTTAAACATGTGGGCTAAAAATGAAAAAATATAAAATAAACTTAAAGAAATTTATTTTAAAGAAATTTTGACCAGTTAAAGAAATTTTGACTGCAAATCCTTACAATTTTTTTCATCCTTGTAATTTCAACAGCCAACTACTTAACCTGTCTCTAAAATAATCATTGATGTTCATTCACTAATCTTAAAAACACACTATGAGTATGGATTTCATAATTAAAATGAAACACTTCATTATAATACAAATCATCATCAATATCAACGATTTCCTGAGCTTATATTAGAAGTATCGGTGATGGTGAAAGTTTTAACTTTCATTTATTATCACTTATCCATAGTTTTTTTAAAAAAGGTTTTCATGCTTAATGTTGATGATCTACTAATATAAACCTAATAATATTCAATATTTACTAAAATTAAGTTATTTTTTCTACAATTTTCGCGATACATGTTTCTGATGAAAATCTTTTTCCATGGATTTTTCGAAAGATCCATTTTCTCCCAGAATCATTAGATTTGTTTGATACTATACACAGTTATAAAGGGAATGGAAAGTGATGCAAATATATAAATTTAACAGATTTAATGGTTGGGAAAAAATGTTAATTAATTGTTTTATATGAAGTTAGACCGTCCTTTTTATTTTGACTTCTCTAGATATGAAAATACCTATCTACTCTGATTGATAAGTAAAAGTTATGTAATGCGCCCACTCCACCAGATCTTTTTTTTTTTGTTTTTTGTTTTGTAGAGTGACACCTGGGAGTGGTCTTATTATAAAATAAAGGGGCTATCAGTTTTCTCCATCTCCCCCCCCCCCATTCTACTTACTTGCTGGTTATAACCACTCAACATAAAGGGTTATAGAAATAAACAAGAGGCATCAAAAGGTACTGAAGATAAATGCCTACAAGTTAAAGAACAAAAAAACGGCAATTGTTAACCAGAATACAATAGAAAATTAGGTCCGTAGTGAAGTCTATCCTGGGGACGTCAAGACAGCCTGGTCAGCTTTCAAGAAACTTCTGATGGACTCAGCAGAAATATCATGCGGTAAAATAAGAACAGGACAGAGACTAATGAGAACCGCATGGAGGAATGAGGAGGTCAAAGAGGAAGTCAACTGGAAGAATATATATTGGAAACAACAGTTAAAAAAAATGAATTCCACTATTTGTTACTAAAAATATGTAATCCAAAGGTAAATAGTGAAAAACAATGTCATGGAAGCCAAAAGGAAAGCATGGGAAGAGTTTGGAAGGCAACCAAAAACTATTTTACAGAGAGCTATGAAACGTGATCAAAGAGTGATAACCTGTACTCAAGTGAATCAAAGATAAACAAGGGAACATTTTTACAAGACACGAAGAAATCATGCATAGATCGGCTGAATATTTCAAGGAATTCCTGAATGTGAAAACACTGAAGATGGACATACCAATAAGATAGAGGAGGAAGAAGATCATATCAGTGTGGAACAGAACAGTATAGATTCAGGGCAACTAGTAGTACCCAGGATCTCTTAATTACACTAAGACAAATGTCAGAAATTAATAGAAAAAGACAAAGAAATAGGGGATAGAAACTAATCAGAAATAGAAGGTAATTCTAAGTCTTTATAAATATCAAAGAAATATTTTGGGAACTAATTTGTCAAAGGATCTTACAACTAAGCAAGGTATCGGGCAAGGGTGTAGTCTGTCCTTTGTTATTAAAGCTAGTGCTGGAAAACACATGAGATCTTATCAAATAGGATACAGAAATCTTCAACCTGTTCTTTTATCTTCGTTCCCTTATGCAGATGATTTGGTGTTTTTTGGAAGCAATGGACGAAACCTTCATTCAACCTCCGCATCCTTCAAGAAGAATTATATAAGATGAGTATGCAAATAAATGTGTAAAAACTAAAACTATGAGGATTGGCATGAAAAAAAGGTAGGTGTGAAAGGATAGTTCATTTGCATAGAGCGCCATTGCAAGAAGTGAAGGATTTTAAATAGCTCGGTGCCCACATAAATGAACATGAATAGATTGACGAAGAAATAAAAGAAATGTTAAAGTTTGCAGGAAGATGCTTCAATGCCATCAAGAAAGGATTTGTGAATAAGCGAGAAGTGAGCTACAAGATTAAAACTACTGTCAATCATAATACTTTCCTCCCTATAAGAACCTGCTCCAGCGAGCCATGGCCACTAATTACCAAACAGAAGTCAGATTTAGGCCATGGAGTTGCGATTCCTGCGCAGGTTTGAAGGACAAACTAAGTAGGATTGCATAAAGAATTCCACAATAAAGAACAATCTGAACGTGATCAGTTGAGACACTAATTGAAGACAATTTTTTGAGGTGATTTGGCCATGTCTCTCGAACGGCCGAAAATCGATTGACCAGGATTGCTTTTGGAGAGAATCGTTGATGGAAGAAAGGCTCAAGAAGACTTGGGAAGAAAATCTCAGAGCGACTTTTGATAGAAAAAATATGGGACTGGAGGAGGAGGCGGCAGTATGCCTTGGATCGGGAGTTGTGAGTTCGGTTCTACAAGAAGGCACCTCACATCACTCAGCAGTAGAAGAGAAAATGACCAAGAACATATAAAGATTTTTTATATTGTTTTTTCCCATACACTAATTTTTTTGGGATGAGGGGGAAAAAAAACAAGATCTGTCATCTTTATCTGATTCCTTGACATTAAGATGTCTTATTAAATTCCTAATCCAGTGAATGGAATGAAATTGATTCCTTTTCTAAAATTGCTTAGCTGATTGACTTCATTAAACCATCATTATGATAAACAAGCGAATATTTAAGAAATATGATTGAATTAAATCTTCAATCTGCCGTGATTCTTTAATTATAAATATTTATTAAAGCATGGAACAGATATTTGAAAAAAGGATGGCTAAAAAAGTTTCAAAATGCTGAACCAAAACTGATGCTTTAATTTTCTCTACTCAAATATTGAAAATAAATACCTCTTTGGCATCTTTTTCCTTTGGGCCTGAAGATAAAACTAAATACTTACATGTAATTATAGTGATATATTGGTAAATTTCGTGGTTAAATAGTTCATCACAGCTTTAAAATGATATATAAGGACAATGGAATGGAAGTAAAGGACTTTTTATTATTTATTTATCTAAAGAAAAACAAGTTTCTTTCTTATTTTTATTTTTTTAAACAATCATTACAATTTGTATATTGTATTAAAACATATTTTTAACATTAGAGTTTGAAAAACATTAAAATTTATAATTCTCTATAAGTAAATAATATCAGTTATAAACACTAGCGGATCCAGGATTTAATTTTGGGGAAGGGGCTTCAGCCCGACGGATATTTGTTTCATAAATACAACGATAATTAATTTGGAAAAACCTGTACCACTAAAACCCATGAAGGGTCTGGGGTTCAGTACTATTTAGGGAAAGCACTGTTTCTAGGTCAATGGTTGTGCAAGGAGGTGATTTGACCGAGATCACGCTCAACCGCCAGGTTTTCCCACTTAATTAATTATTTAATTAAGGGTACCCACTTTATAGGGGCTGGGTGTGCCCCAGGAGGGACTTCGGACCCAAGGTCGCCCCACGGCCAATGAAACAGATAAATAAATTTTCTGCCATGAGCCGCCGGGGTTCGAACTCGGGACCTTTGCATTGGAAGCTCGGTGCCCTACCACTGAGCTACCCCACTCCCAATTAATTTGGAAAAAAATAAAAATAAAATAAACTAAATACCTATACGAAATGGCGTTTAAGTGATTCCTTAAGTTAAGCCCTTTTAAATGGAATTAAACGAACAATAATACTTAACGAGATAATTTTTTAATATATTTTTCCATAAAACATGGTAATATTTTACCTTTTTGGAGGGCTTCAGCCCCAAAGCCCCCCTCCCCCAATAGATTAGTCCGTGGTTATAGAGTTGAACCATTGTGTATATACTATATATTTATTGAGGTTATATAAATTCCTCATGTGTATAGTTTCTAAAGAAAGAGATTATGTACATTAAGGTCCAACAGTAATATTAATTCCGTCAAATATTTTTTGAACAGTGTCGAATTCAAATTACATACACCATATCAGAAACTTCAATTGCATCAGAAAAGTTCATATAGGTTATGGTCCAATTCTGAAGAAGGAAGAAATTAAAATATTAATTTTGTGTTGTTTAAGTTTGTCCCATTTTGTATTGAATAGAAAGTTAAACTATGTAAGCAGTAATTCACAATTTTTTTTTTTTAAAAAGAGCTTTAATTAGAATCAATTAATTAATTAGAATCGGACTTTTTAAAAAACTGAATAAAAAATTTGAAGGTCTGTATGATTTGAAAGCCTGTAACTACCACTTTATATAGAATATAAAATCTCTTTTCTCAAACAACCAGTATTTCCAACAAAGATAATTAAAAATCTTTTATATTATTTTTTATCAGAGATGTATTGTTATAAATCAATAAATAAAATGCATTTCTAATTTATAATCGATACATAAAATGAAATATTTAATGTGGGCATAACAAATTAAATCACCCTGAAATGATGACAATTTTCAATGAGCTCTCCTCTAGAAATAGCACTCTCTCGTCATTATTTTTTTTCTTGCCTTTTCAGCAAGGAGAGGGTGAGATATTAATGTCACAGTTGAAAGGCCTCCCATTGAAAGGCACCGGGATTCCAACTGGTAATCTTTAGTTTATTAGGTTGCTGGGCAACATTAATCGTAATCAATGATTAAAATTGAAAATAAAACTAAATGACCACGCCAATTTTATACTTGATACAATAGCACTATAAATATAGCAAAAGTACGAAATGATTACCTGATTAAAATCGTAATCATAAATCTGATTACGATTATAATCGTGTGATCACGTAATCAAAAAATCAAATACACACGATTTTCCTCTGTTTAAGGATAGGCTAAAAAGAAAACGAGCATAAAACATTTTCTATGAACTTTTAGCTGTTGGGGGCACTTCCTATGATAATACCGTCGATTTAACATTTAACATTTCCCTAATTTTCATTCGTTTTTCTATTTTTATCTCGCAATGAAGGTTTAGTTTTCACAACTCCAAGTTTTCCGGCAATGCAAAAAGGAGTGGTAAATATTTATGAAATTTCATTCTTTCATCTCGGAAATGAAGAATCAGGTTTTCCGCGTTCCAACAGTTTTACCGCTAAGCAAAGGTAGACAAAAACCGACTAATGGTGTAAAAGATGTTCCGAATTTTCTTTCGCTTTTCTTATTTTATCTCGGGAATGAAGGATCGTTTTTTTACTGTTTGAACAACTTTCCGGATATGTAAAGGTAGGTAAAATTTTCATACTCTTTTCCTTTTTTATTTCGCGAATGAATGGTTCGGTTTTTCACCGTTCCAGCCATTTTATAGCTGTTTAGAGGCTGGCCAATAGAAATAGAAGTGGTAAAAATTTTCCATAATTCGGTAGAAATTTCATTTTTTTTTTTTCGTTAATCTCGGAAATAAAGGATCAGGTTTTCACCGTTTCAACCCAACGGTTTTTCCGCTATGTAGAGCCAACTATTTTAAGGTTTTTGTTTAGAAGCAGACCAATGGAAAAAGGAGAGATAAAAGTTTTGCGAACTTCCATTTGCTTTTTCTCTTTTATCTCGGAAATGAAGGATCAGGTTTTAACCGTTCCAACTGTTTTCCGGCTGTGTAGGGGTAGAAGAAATCAGAAAACGGTATAGACAATTTTCAGAATTTTCTTTCGCTTTTTCCATTCTATCTCGGGAACGAAGAATCGGTTTCTTACCGTTCTAATAATTCTCTGGCTATGTAAAGGTAAACAAAAATGGGTTAGTGATACAGAAAATTTTTCGAATTTCCAAACACTTTTCCTCTTATATTTCGTGAATAAATGCTCCGTTTTCAATCTTTCTAACAATTTTGTAACTGTGTAGAGGCAGGCCAATGGATATAGGAGTGACATAAATTTTTCGAATTTTTGATCACTTTTCTTGTTTTATCTCGGAAATAAAGAATCAGTTTTTCATCGTTTCAACAGTTTTCCCACCATGTAGATCAGGCGAAAACTTTCAAAACAATCAAGGGAAATTTTTCAACACTCAACAATTTGCCTACATCTACAAAGTTGGAAAACTGTTGGAACAGTGAAAAACCGAGCATTCATAAGCGAGATAAAAGAGGAAAAGCGAATGAAAATTTGTACCACTCTTGTTTCCACTGGCCTATTTCTAACCAGTTAGAAAATTTTTGAAACGGTGAAAACTCTAGCATTTGTTCACGAGATAAAAGAAGAACAGCGAATGGAAATTCGGAAAATTTTCTAAACCAATTCTGCATTGTCGTCCAGATCTACATAGTCGGAGAACTGTTGGAGTGATGAAAAACCAAGCATTCGTTCACGAGATAAAAAAGGAAAAGCGAATGAAAATTTGGAAAATGTAAAATGTTAACCGATGGTATAATCATAGAAAGTGCACCCGACAGCTAAAAGAAAATAGAAAATGTATTATACTTGTTTTCCTTTTAGTCTATCTCTGAACAGAGGAAAATCGTGTGTATTTGATCTTTTATTATGATAACAGTGATTTTGTTTACAATAATTATAATTACATAATTACGTGATTATATAATCAAAATAAAAAACGGTGACTTTGATTACAATCGTGTAATCAAATAATTGAGTTTTTTTTTTATTATAATCGTAATCGTAATCATAATCTTTGATTTTTATTGTGTCCATCTATGGTTTTATTCATGCATTAGCCTGCATGGCCATCTCATTCTAAAAACACTCTCTCATTCTTACCAAAAAGTCACAGCAAGGACTTAAGTCTCATTTGGTTGCATTTTTTAAATTATTCTTTCAAGTATCTGGTATCTTGTGTTATGAACTTTGAATAGACCATAGTCTATTCTAATAAAATTGTTATGACTTTTTTAATGACCATTTAAATGTAAATAAATTCCCTACAAAACTAAAAAACAATATCAAAATCGGGACCAGTATTATCAAAATGAACTTTGTATACAACATATTTCGAAAAATATCCTGCACATGATTCTGTGGAAACTGGTTATCTTTGTTTTGTTATTGATAATTTGAAAATTAAATATCTCTCAGAACATTCCAGATGCTCATTTGAAAGAATTTTTAAGCTAGAAAGATAAAGATAAAAAAAAAAAAAAAAAAAAAAAAAAAAAATAAGTGGATTATGAATAGAAGACATAATATTTGCAAACAATTTTTGTATCAGTTTTAACGAAAGTTATGTAAATACAATAAATTATTTTGTACTAATTTGAAGTGTTTTTAATAACATACCTACAAGCAGATATTATGTTGTTTATATTTAATGTTATTTCAGATGTCATTTATATTTAACGATCAGGAAATAATAAACCATTTTGTACTAATTTGAAGTGTTTTTAACAACATACCTACAAATAGAATTAGTATTTTAAATTTCTTTGATGAACCATGTGGAAAAAAGTAAGCAGAGCTTAGAGATTGATTTATAGTTTTCAGCATGGATGTACAATAAATTAGGAGCAATTTTTCCCATAAATAAGAAAAATCTTATGTTATCTTTTCAATATCTATTAAAATTATGCAAGAATTATAGTATGATTTGTCACCGGGACCCTGAGACGTTCCCGTGTTTTGCACCACTATGCTGAATGAGGGTGGCTCTTCCCCTCCTTCCGAAGACAATATTTCCTAGGCACATTCCTTTACCAAATAATCAATAATCTTCGTCTGTCTTACACATATAATCTCCTACAATTCAAGTCATCTATCCACACTCTCTCCACAAGATCTCGTCCTGCTGACCTTTACACCCCTTTTCACAGATCTGCCTCATTTAAACATTCCTTTGTTGTCCGTTTCACTGCATTTGGGAATTCCATTCCACTAAAAATCCGCCATGCACCATCCTTATTCACATTTAAAAATCTCTTATTCCAATTCCTCTTCACAGTTCAATCAGATGCTGGCTAAGTATTTATTATGTAATAAGGCTTTATTTATTTTTAATTTATATGAACAATATTGTTATTCTTAAGGGATCCAGTCCCAAAATAAAGATGATTTTCTATCGATCTATCTATCTACGTCTTACTTTAATTTATAATTTTTAATCAATAATAATGTACCAGAAGGTTCCTAAAAATGTAATTGTTGTTTTTAATGTGTGCTAAAAACAATTACAAATACACAGAAGCATTTGTAAGATACATTCATCATTCCACAAACATACGTGAGAGGGCAATAGAGCAGTATCGAAGGACCTGGTTACATGGTGTGAGCTAGCATCCGAGGTAGCCTAGTCAGTTATTGCAGTGCAGCTACTTGCACTGTTGTGACCGCATTACACAAGTAACTGTCATGTACGAGTAGGTCAGTAACTTGCAACCGAGTTACTACACATACTACACAATATTTTGTTTTGATTCATCACTTGCCTTCCGCCACTATGCTGCGAGCAGCTACTCGGCTGCAACTTGGATGCCAACTTGCACAGTATTGCACAATAGCCCATAAGCCTTATAAAATTTGTGGAGTTATATAAGGACCAAACCAACTTATGACATTGTTTTGAATCCTTTGCATCCAATTCCTGACCCAAACCAATGTTTTTCTTATAATTTTTTTCAGCACAAAGTATTTTTGAAACTTCTTTTATAACATTGTGACAACATTGCAAAAGAACACAATACAACATTTGCGAAGAACTAATGCAATTACACAGGTACAGTAACTGTCTACTTTCATGTCAGCAGCTTGCAGTATGACTGGCGAGGCGAATCGAGCTACTGTCACACAAGTACACAGGTGCAGTAGCTGTCCACTTTCAGGCCAGGAACGGGAACTGTGTAACCAGTCCCTAAGGATACTGAAGTGCCTACTAGAGATAATCTCCCTCTTATGGCAATGAGTCCTGATATTCCCAGAACTTGTTATGGGATGCGAAAATTTCCTGTGTTTAATGGTACATTGGAACCTCAATTATCCATCAACCAATCAATCGTTAAGTTTGCTGCAAATTATTAAACAATTCTTATTATTTCCAAACAGCCATATACAAAAAATATTTGGTACATCCTCTTACACGACTATAACTCTTTGGGTGAATGTCCAATACAAAAACAGTTTGCGATATTTTCACTAATAAGCATTTGTCCACTTTTGTCTTCTTTTTCTTGTAATTTTTCGCATTCAAGACAATTTAATCACCTATTAAATGGAGCATATGAAATATGCCAATAGATGAATAGTTCAAATTATCAAAAACTAAACAAGAGTAAAAAGGTTTTCAACTATATTTTTCAATGCTAGTACTGTATAATTTTTTTTTTCTGTTGAAAACTACATATCAAAAATTTTACCTGATTTCAACAATACTCTGGGCAAGTGGTGGTAAGAAATTATAAATGTATATTTAATGTAAACAGCAATAGAGATCTTAATTTTATAAAAAAATCTATGCATTTTCTACTCACTTTTTCTCCCTCCCTAACGAAGTGAAGTGTACCACTTTAGGGCAGAAAATACCTTGTCACGACCATTAACTAAAGAAAGCTAAATCCAAGTGTAGAGTTTATACTCTGTCAGTAACTAACAATAAACAGTACCAGTCTGAATTCAAATTTCCATTTGACAATTGGGCAGTGGGTTGAAGTTATTAATATAAATGTAATTCTGAGAACATTCAAGTAACAAAAAGGTTCAACTGAATAAGTCGCCTACATTTAATATAAAATTAAAGCTAACAGATAAATATAATGACACTTTTATGATATAGGAGATATTTCACTTGAATATATTCCCATTAATCACAGTACTGTAATAGTTTAGTATGACTAGAAAACTAAAATGGCACCTAACAACTTTTAAATAAAATAACATACAAATATTAACATGATATGTAATGGTAACTCTGTAATCTCTTAACTACTAAGTCATGAACTATTATGTGTATGAGTATTATTTAGTTCATGACTGAATATAAATACAGTCAATACCAAACTAAACTATTTGACTGATACCAACTTTCGAGGTAAAAAAATCTCACTAATATGACACATAGAATGAGCTGTAGCTGAAGCCTGAAGTATTATATCAGCTGCTTTTTCAGCAATCATTAGCACAGCTGAATTGATATTACCACTTGTAAGAGAAGGCATGACAGATGCATCGGCAACATAAAGCTGATTGGTATTATAAACCCTATAGAACAAAAGGAACAAAATAATAAACTGTAATTAAATAATTTTACTACTATAACCTAGTTATCTAAAATACCTTAGATGAGAGCTGACAACAGATCCTATTGCAGCAGTGCAGCACGGATGGTAAGCAGTCAATGTAAGGTGCCTTATATAACATTCCCAATATCCATCTGAACCAAACTGCAGGTGCTCACAACCAGGCATTAAATGGCTGTTAAGGGTTGCACCAGGCATTGCTCCAACCAATTTTTCGACTAGTCTTATTCCTAAAAAAAAAAAAAAAAAAATCTGAAAGAAATAAGATTATAACAAAGATCAATCCCAAATAACAGATGCAGAGTGACTTTTAAAATAAGCAACTTCATCTACTAAAACATGTAATTTTACACTGTAAACAAAATTTTTAGATTATGATGAAATGTTACTTGTGGATTAAAGATAACAAAGAGAAGCATGTTGTAAACATTTTTGTTATTATCAAATGGAAAACAACCTAGGTATACTAATATATATAATATTTTATAGAAATATTATTATTTATATATTTATCTACATATTAAGGTCATTGACCGGACTTGCTCAATCATATTCCACTCAATGAATTGGCCATGCAGGACCAGAGGCTTTGCCTGCACGTTCTCCAGACCTGACACCACTAGATTTTTTTGTTTGAGATGATATTAAACAAAAAGTCTATGCAAATCCAGTCAGTGACCTTAATTCCTTATAAAGAAGGATAATTGACTCTTGTGAAACAATAACACATATCCAGTGCCGTTCTGCCACTACTGCTGTTGAAGAAAGATCCTGAGCCTGTCTTAATGCTCAAGGAAATCACTTTGAACAACATTTAATGTTAATGTTTACATTTAATTAATAAAGTAGTTAAAACAAATAAATAGGTTTTATTTATTTCATATAACGTAAATAATTCTTTAGGTGTGAATATCTCCTAACCAAAGCGTTTGCGGACATGCCTTCAGAGAAAATTTTTTAAAGTTCATTTTTGCAGTTTGGCCACTTAATCCTAAAATACCCTGTATATTACACACACACACATATATATATATATATATATATATATATATATATATATATATATATATATATAGCTTAAAATTGATTGAAATTTAATGAAATTTAGCTTTTAAATTGAAATTTAAAAGCTAAGCTTAAAATTGATTATATATAAAGCAGCACTTCTGATAGGTCAATTCTAACAATTCTAAAGAAAAATATGTAACATCCCAGACATATACTTACTTGAAATACATAATTTCATAGTTTGAAGAATTCTTGTTTTTGAGCTAGGCTGTTATAACTTGCAGAATATTTTTAGTAACTTATTCAAGAGATCTCAAAACAAATATTTCCATTGAAAACTCGGATTCAAATTTTTTCACAAACTCCATATATTCAGTAATTATGTATGTCATGTATAGGTTAGTGAAACTAACAAAAGTCAAAGTTTAATAACAGTTTTTTGTTAGCTATAATTATAGTAAAAATGTCATACTATAATGAAGTTATTTTACTGTTTCACAGTGGCATATCTGTTTTATATATTTTAATACATTTTGTTCTGGTAACTAAGCCTTGATGATCATTTATTTATGTTATCATTTTTCTTTCCATATTTATACAAAGCATAATGTTGGTAATATATATCGTTTTGCCAATATCACATTTTTGAAAACTTGCAAATGTAATATATCATTCTTGGAGAGACAATAAAAGGAGATTCTAAATAATTGTTGCAGTAACTTCTCATCCTATATCAGATAGCAAAAGCAGAACAAAAAATATTGGATACCAACTTCTATTGTGGTAATTTTTGACCTCCCAATATTGAATTCTCTGAAATCAGACTGACTTTACAAACTTGGGAATAACCTTGAACAACTGATGAAATGAAACAACTTCTATGAGATCCCCATGAATGTAGCTTGAAACTTTATTGCATGACTACCAAGTATTTCTGAAATTATTAATTCATATTTACTTACTTTACCAATAAATTGGTAATTTAAGATATTTATTGTAGGTTCCAAAAATGGTGACCTAAGTTCAGAAATATTCATTTATATTAGAGAAAATCAGATTTAATGGGGAAAACATGGTTTTCTTGAAAAAACCTTCAAAATCATATGATCATGTGATACATTGTTGAAAAGTATTAATAAGGGTGAGAAAACCTGGAGATTTGTAGCAGATACTACTAGTGTTGTCAACATACTTTTCTGAACTGAAATATGCAAAATCTGAGACAATAATATACTCATATCTTAGGTATTTCCCCACTGGTTACCTTACTTGAGTAATTTGTTTTACATTCACCCCAATAATTTATAAATATAATATATAATACAAGTATAGTATGATATATACATATTTTAAGCTTATTTCTATTAGTGTTGTAGTAGAGCTGAAATAATAGATAAAAGCCATATAATTCTGTTTTGAGTAGTTGTCTAAATTTCCAAGTCCCGATATATGGATAATATATGAGAAAAATTCTTAAGGGATTCCTCTTTACAAAACACAAAATGATGTTTCACATTCATAAAGAATATCTAACACCTGAAATGCCATAGTGGCCAGGATTTTGGATTATTTTATAATTACACAAGAGACTGAATTAGCTCAGAGGTAGGGCATTGAACTTCCAATGCTCGAGATCCTAGGTTCGAATCCCAGCTAAAGGCAGAAAAATTATTTACTCTGTTTCATCGGCTATCGGGCGAAGGCAGGGCACATCCAGCCTCAATAAAGTCAAATAATGAATTAAGGGTGAAATCTAGTGGTTAAGCGTGATCCTGGCCTGATCTCCTGCAGAACCGTTGGCATCGAAACAATACTTTCCTTAAATAGTACTGAACCCAGGACCCTTCTTGGATTATAGTAATACAGGCTTTTATCTTTTATCATTACAGACTAGGAACACTTCAAACACTCCTTATAAACTTAGACAAAGATAAAGTAGACTTTGCAGCAATCCAGAAAGTTTACTGTATAGATAAAAACATTATCAAAAAGAAATTTCACTGCCTTTATTTCAGCTGTCATGGCTAGGGCTCACATTTTTATGCAGTTTCATACTTTGTTTGCTTCTGATCAACTATCTTTACCAATATGCTTATATAGAATAAAAAGTATATTTCTTCGCTTTAAATGAATAGGATTAAAGAAAGGTAGAGTTATTACCATAGTCAAGGTTTTTTTTTTAATTGTAACAAGAATTTAAGATAAACGATGAAAATATAATCTCATAATCAAACAATATTTTGAAACTTATAACAGCATAAATTACAATAAATCTGAATTGATATACTGACAATTTTATGCCATAATATCTGTTATAAGAGTAATCCATACAAAGAAAGAATAGATAAAATTACCTTTGATTAAATTTTTAACATCATCTGGATGAGAAAGATACTGAGGATCAATAAGGGGTTGATCCTCAGGATTTTTACTTTTTAGTTTGACAGTTCCTCTACTGCGAGGGTGAAGCAGAACAGGAAGCAAAGTAACCACTTGTTTACCAGTAAATAAAGAAAAATATTTATTCCATACCTGAAAAAAATTAATGTCCATAAAATAAGATAATAACTATTTAGTAAAAAAGAGAAGATCAGAGATTCGGTCAGGAAAAAACATCGAATAACTGCTAACTATTTATCCAATTAACAAATCATAGCATGAATAAATAGTTAGCAGTAACTGAAGGTTTTTTAAGACCGATTCCCGGACGATAATCTTATTTGCTTGGAATTAGTTTTTAAAGTATAAAAGTTAATTAATCACATTACTGTGCAATGAAGAGAAGCATGTTTAAATTAGTAGACTTTCACCCTATTTTTCACTGGTTTAGAATCAAGCTTATTTCAATGAAATGTTAAAAATTATTTGAAAATATCAAAATATAAACAAATCTCTTATTAAATACATAGCAATTTGGTTAATTTTTGAGCTAGGTTATTTATACAGTAACACACACAGACCATTTTGCGAGAATTAGTTATTTGGAATCAAAATATGTATTTCTGCTCAGACATATGGCATACCATACCATACAATGTATCCACAAGGAGCTGTAACATTTAATTGAAGTAAAGTGACAAATAAACCAAGTTTCAACATTCATAGTGTCTACTTCACTAAATGTGTTTAAGTAGATATGCAAATATATTCCATTCCTTAGGATGTACAGGGTTATTTCCATATTATTTATTAGTTGAGTGATACATTTCCACATATTGCATTATTTTATGTTTCTATTCATGTTAAAGGCCACCAGTAAGGGTCAAAAAGAAGAGAAGTGATAAATAAATACTTGTACTCATAAATTAATACCTGTGTAAAAATGTTCTGAATTTCTCCCTTCACTGTACAGAATTTATTTTCACTTTGTAACTGTTTTTAACCCAGATGGCCTACAATGTAGCCTTAAACATTGGCAAAAAGTAAACAAAAAAAAAGTAAAATAATAAAAATAACATGTATTTTATATTCATCTTGTAATTCATGTAATTGTAAATTGTTAGTCCAATTATAATTCCTGAGAAATCTAAATTAAATTAAATGTAGCAATATTGATATATTTCCTAAATATAAAAAAATAAGAATAACAAATAATTTTAACAAGTGATATATTTTCTAAAGATCATATAGTTTATTCTTCTCAATAACCATTAATACATTTGTACTCAAGTATTAATTTATTAGATCGAAAAATAGCTTTCATCTAAAATTTCATCTAAACCTTAATAAGAAAATAAACCACCTCTTGGGAAACACCCATTGCAGGAGCTAAAACTACACCTGCATCAGTTGAAAGTCCAGCAGGTAGTGCCATGATTTGTATATCTGGTTGTAGACCACCATCTGTATGAAATATACCAATTACATCTGTTCCAGGGTGTGTTAGAATACCTAAGAAAAAACAAAACAAAACTTAACATTGCTATTAAAATTTTTGGGGAAAAATAAAGGATTCAGATATGACACATTAGTTTGTATACAAAAATAATTAACTAAATATTTTAGTTTCTAATTTTCTTATTTAAGCCAAAATTACACCAATGTTTTCACTTCAAAATCCTACTACGACATTTCGGCTCATCGAGCCATTTTCAAGTCTATGAAGTACTTGTCCATTTTCTGGACTGTTTCATTCGCTCAATAACAATGAAACTGACATCATGTGGGCTGACACATAATATATTAAAAATATATATGATGAGCATAATACTATTATGAGAAGTCGCATGTATTTTACACAAGCAATATAATGGACAAGTACATGATAGACTTGAAAATGGCTCGATGAGCTGAAACGTAGTAGTAGGATTTTGAAGTGAAAACTTCGGAGTAATGTTGGCTTAAATAAAATAATTAGATACTGATATATTATACTAAACCGAAATAAAAGAAAAGAATATTGAGAATAAATATTTTAGTTTTTTTACTATATTTAAAAATTGTAGAACAAAAAGGAGTTAAAGGAATACTTGATAAGTGACTTTCATAATAATAAGGAATCCAATTCAATCAAAACATGTTGGTTTTCAATTATGAACTACCATATTAGGTAAGCAGAACAGAGAGGAGATCCTAAAGAACAAAGGATATTCAAATTTCTTGATGGACCAAGGTCCAAAGTGACCAGAAAATATAAGTTAAATCTCATATTCCTTATTTAAACAAAATAAAATGAAAAGTAATTTTATTCGTGGACTGAAGTCTCCTTAGAATAATAGCAGAGTTCAAAAAATAGATACATCAATCTGGCATCTAGATATATACAGTATATACAAAACATACTAAGGAAAATACAAAGATACAATTCAAAAAAATTGGCTCTTATCAATTAACTGTTGGTGAGAAACTATAATTACATAACCTAAATATTTTTACAAGCTTGCGGAAGTTTAAATGTGTAGGAGGTAGTGGAATAGGAGTTGTTTGAAGGACTTTGTGGACATGGTTTCATGTATGGAGATAGGTAAGGTGTTTCATAAGGAGGTAGGATGAATGACAAAGGATTTGCTGAAGGAAGTGGTTTTATGGGAGGGGTAAGTAGTTCTATAGGTGGAGATCTGGTATTAAGAGAGAGTGGATTGAGGAACATAGAGTAAGTTCTAGGATATAATAGTAAATAAGTACATTTTATTCAAATATTTTTGATGAATATCAAGAAAAATATTTTTAAACAAAAATAATGAGACAGATCTGGTAAAGTAAATTTGTTATCATGCGCTTTATTTATAATGTTATAATTGAGTCTCTTATTTGAAAAGTGAACCCTAATAGTTTTTTTATGGAAATTGAGATGTGTTGATCCCCATGTAAAAATAACCAATGAATTTTATAGTACAATTATTTTTTGTCAAAAAAAATTTAAATATTAAAAAAAGTGTCATGAAAATAAGTTAATTTCTTGCATTTCTTAGGTATTCTTGGGAGAAAAATTCATCAAAAGCTTTTTTAACCATTTTATTCCAATGAAAATTAAAAATAAATAATTTTGTTGTAAAAAAAGTTAATTTTTTATCGTATACTTTTTTTAACTTCCCTCTAGAATATAGAAAATTTTTTCTTTCCAAAACAAACCCTAAACCTTTTTTTTTCTGTCCAAAAACAAGCCTTGATATGTTTTTCTTTCCAAAAGAGACCCTATTCAAGTTTCAATGGTTTTCAATTAGTACTAGAATAATCAGTGATTTTCGGAAATATGTTCCACATAAAAAGAATTTCTTTATTTATTTTTAGTAAAAAATTGGTTTTTATATTGCATTTGGAATAGAAAACAGAATTTTTCGCATTTCTTGAAAAATTGTTAATAATGATTAGGGCTCAGTTTGGAAATAAATGACTCACTTTATAAACTGCACTTCATTTATGAATATTAGGATAATCAAACTTTTATACAAAGTTTCATTTTAAGTTTATGAAAAAAGTTTTAAATAATAGAAGTCCTAAAGAACATTTTTTATTAATTAAATTCTGTAACTCACTCTATTACATGCACACACAACATCATCTTATCTGGATGTGGAAGAAATCTAGAAAACGTTAGACATAAGAAGATAATAATCTGTTTACATGATTAGGGAAAACCAGATGAAGTTCAAAGTCCATAATGTTTTTTTTTTTAATTTCCTTATAGCTTTATGGCTGTCACACTTCATATATTAAACCATGTTTAAATAAAAGAAAAAAAGTCAAAATTATAATCAATAAGTGAAGCCAAAGTTATCATAAGTCGAGGTTTGGTTTTAACTAACTATAGCTAGTTAGCAGGTTTTTACTAACATCAAAGCAGGTTAGCTGAACGGTTCATTAAAATTCATGCTAACTTTAGGATTGTAACACACTAATCATATATCAAAGGTTTTGTGAATACCTCTGCGAATATCTGTGGTAAATGATATTTCTACTAAATTTAAATTATTTTTCAACCAAATGCACAATACAGTAATCAAAATAAAAGTATTATTATAACATACCTGTTCCATGGAGGAAATAGTCATAGGTATTGGGAAGAGAATTCACTATACTTGTCCACGAAATGGGAAGAGATTTGTTTAGAAAAATTAGGTCAAGTCCTGTTGTAACATGATCTTGCAAATTTTTACCAACTGACAATGTTACCTTGGGTTTTATCTGTAATAAAACAAATATAAAATTATGTCTAAGATGCAATTTGTGAATTGAAATCTATAAACTAAAACACAACAGTAATTAAATGTGAATTATGTGCTTAAATAAAAAGTATAATGTCTTCATTAAAAACATTTGAAAAAGGTTTATGAGCATAAAATTATCCTGTTTTGTTTTTCATAATATTATAGATTATTATTATTCCCAATTACTTTTATTTTATTTTTTTTTAAATCAGCCTTCTACTAGACTACAGATTTACTACTTTTAGAAAACTGCCTTGAATAGGCTATGTGCATGTAAGTCCATGTAAAAAGTAGTGGCCTGTTATATAATAAGCTGGTATTGCCTTTAGTTTTGTAAAACAATTATATGACATAAAATTCTCTCATCACAAACTAAAAGGGGTTTCATAAAAAATAATTGGGTATTTACATGAATTTTAAATTTGTGTTCATCAATTAACAGATTATTCCAATAAAAATGGAAAAAGTCTACAATTTTTCTGATTTCTATTTGGAAAGATGATTAATACTAAAGAAAAGTGGTGTGAATATCTTTTACTTTTTAGTTTATAATAGTGTTTTCAGCTTCAAAACTTTCATCCATCAAATATTTTTATATTTTTTTTCTTTCACCATGCTGCCTCCGGATAAAAATATTTAGTTTAAAATGTATTTTATTGGCTTTTATAAATAAATAAAATAAGCTAGGCATACAAATATAAAAAATTCACACAAGATAAATAATTTTGAATTTCTTTAATATAATATATTGGGTGGATCCATAAGTTCGTTCTGTTTTTGTTTGTAGTGTGAATTGTTTTCAAATATTTCCAGTTCTTTTTGCCTTATCTGACAATAATGATACTTATCGGAAAAGTCAAAGTACGCACTTCGAAACTGTTGTGTTTGGTTTCATTGCCATTAGTTTTGTTGGTGCTACAGCGTAGTGAATATGTCGAATGATAAATGCATTTTTGGCTTTTTTATTTCAAAAAAGGAAAGCGAGTTTCGGAGGTCCTCCAAAAGATATGTAAGGTATACGGGAACGATACCTTAATAGAACGTACTGCTCAAAAATGGTTTGCCAAAATTTCATTTCAGAGATATGAGTCTCGAAGATGCACCCCGGAACGGTCGGCCCACCGACGTTGATTTGAGTGATATCAAGGCTCTAATCGAAAAAGACCGGTTGCTAAAGGTACGAGAAATTGTGGAGACACTAAAAATATGTATTTTTAACCGTTCAAAGGCACTTAAAACAGCTTGGCTACATGTCCCGCCTCGATGTCTGGGGATCACACAAACTGAGTGAGGCAAACTTGGTCAACCGAACATCAATTCGCAACTCTCTTCTGAACCAGCACGAGACGGATCTATTCTCAATACAGTAGTGACAGGTGGATCATCTACGACAATGTAGTGCGCAGAAGATCGTGGAAAACCACTGACGGCCACCTAATGCCACTCTGAAGGCCGGAAAAGATTTTTCTTTCTATACACAGGGATTTTCACAGCCTGCTATTTTACAAGATACTTCCACAAGGAAAAAGAATTGATTCCATGATCTACTGCACGCAAATAGCAAAATTGGACCAAACATTGTTACAGAAATGCCCAGAACTAGTCAATCGCAAAGATATATTCCACCATGAAGACGCCAGATCACACTCCGCAATAACCACACAGTTAAAGTTAGTGCAACTTGGTTGTTTTGCACCATATTCACCAGACCTTGCAACATTCGACTACTACTTATTCCGGTCTCTCCAAAAATCTCTCAACGGGAAATTGTTCGCTAATGAAAGAGATGTGAAAACATATCTCGATCAGTTTTTGATTTCTAAGTTCCGGATGTTTTAAGAGAGTGGAATAATGAAATTCTTAGAAAGGTTGCAAGAGGTCATTAATAAAAACGGCAAATACATTATAAAAAAAATGTATTCTTTGTATGAAAAAAAACATGCTTTATTTCACCATTCGAAAACCAAACAAACTTATGGATCCATCCAATATTTTTTCCAATTACACAATAAATTAAAATAATTCAAACAATTAATTTGATGAATCAAACTTAAAAAAGTAAAACTCAAATCTTTTCATAATTATAAAAGTTAATTTCATTAGACTTTTGTTTGTTTTTATTGGATGGTCGCTATTCTGCAAAGATGGAAAGTAAAAAATCAATCGTAAATATAGTACTTACTACCTTACAGAAGTACATTCAATCTCTATTTCACGAACACATAGGTTTCTTGAAAAAAATATGATACATGGAATTTTCAATATATAGAAAGATTTTTAACTTTATTCCTGTTATACTAAAACAATATAATTATTTTTTTAGGATTAAACAAATACATTTGCATTTTTTAAAGAATATAACAAGAACTATATTTAAATAATGCTTCATATATTTTATCAAAGTTGAGCATTAAATTGTTTCTAATATTCTTCTAAATTTTCCAACAAATAAACCTTATTTAAAATGAAAATTTCATTCTGTGTTTTGAATGAGGTTTAGAGAATCTCACTCCTCTAAAGATCTTCTTTAACACAGTTTTTCCTGAATTTTCATAGCTTTGTAAAACAATTTAATTTTCATTTTTTAATTATTACGAGGACAAACTAAGCACTCTATTAGATAAGAATTGTTTTCTACTGTTAGTTTATTATTTTCAATAATGAACCATTGTAATCTACCCAAAAATTCAAATACTTAACCTCCCCTCAAAATTTGAGGCTTTATGTTTCAGGATACGCAGAATTCAAAAAAACAAAAATAAATTTTTTTGACCGTCCCCTGTCAGCACATTTTCTCCTACTACTGGATCAATTTTTTTTCAAATTTGGATTTAAAGTAAGAAGTCATCAGAGGATGATCTTCCTACATCGTCATTATTATCTGCCTTTACCTTTCAAGATGGTGGCCGAAAACTCTGTGTGCTATAGATTGTAGCGCCTAAATGAACGTACTGATTTCAATGAAACTTGGCTAAAGTCTTCTTATATTTATATATATGAAATACTTCAACCAAAAGAAGCTGGAAAAAAAGCTACGATGGATGGTAAAATTAGATTTCTGAATAACTCAAAAAGTATACACTTTTTTGTTGATGATTATTATTTAAAAGTTTACCTAATTTCCTAAAAAACAAAATTGTTAAAATCAGACAGCAAAGATATGGTCTCTAGATATTTTTTATATGTTCTACTGCAAAGGTTGTATCCTTTGTTTATGGATTATGGATTCCTGAAAATATGCTATTTTTTTTAGAAAATTACTAATGATGGAATAAAAAATCTTTAGAGCAATAATGAGAATCACCTTTTATTTCTTTTTCTTCATTAAAAGAAAGGTAATTTTACTTTAGATGCATACTTTTTTAGAAATAATAAACCATTAAGAAATAATTTGCAGCATTTTTTAATGTGACAGAATATTTTTTTTTAAATAAAAAATTGAAGGTACTTAAAAAAGTTTGATACGTATAAATCATCAATATATAGAAGTTTGATATACAGAGGTTTTAATGTATATTATACATGTTTATTTATTATTTTTCAACCAAGATTTTTTTTTTTCTTAGAAGACATTTTTTAAAAATCTGGTGCAGTGATCTCACAACTTTCATTTACCACCCTACTTAGAAATTAGAAATAGGTATTTTCATACATAAATACATACATAATATGATTTAATTAAAATTATACATAAGTAATATGAAACTTGATACGTTCTTCAACTATGATATATTATATTAAGAACGTATTAGTTTTTGAAGTCTATCTAAACATTTTGGCCAAATACAGATATCTTCAGTCCTTCATTACAATCTCTTGTTTCTCCTTTGGTTAATAGTCAAATTCAAAAAGTAGAATCATGATCTGACCGTAATCTTGGAAAAAATTGTTCCTTGAATATGGCATTTCAAAAACAAAAAGTATGTCTATATAGAAGAAATTAGTATTTTTTTTATCTCCCTGACAAGTAAATTATAGCCCAAAATCTAATAACTAATTCTACCAATTAAAAAAAAAAAAAAATGCTTTTATTTAGAAATGGATATATAGTTGACTGTTGATATTGTAAAGATGGAAAATAGTCAGAACATGCAGTCAATGTTTATTATGTTTTACTATGTTTCGACCAAAGCATGTTGGTCATTATCAGGGCTGAAAATAAAACAATTGCATCATAAAAATGATAAATATAAAAGTATGTAAATAAAAGAAGAGAAAGGTGGAACGTAGAAACAAGTTAACGCTAATATAGAACATATCAGTAACAAAAACATAATAATATACTTAGAAAATATTTTTCTGTTATAAATAAATGAAAAAAGATAAAAGAATGAAAAGATATATAAAAAGTAAAAATAAATTAACCAAATGATTAGTATAAATAAATAAATTCAATAAATAAGGAGTAAGCAAAAAATAGGATAGAGAAATAAAAATCAGCAAATATAAATGGTTTTTTAATAACTATTAATAAATTTAACAACTATTACTTTTGTTATTTGTTAATTTTTTATTTCTTTTGCAACATTGATTGTCTATCCTGACTATTTTTCATCTTTTTAGGATTATTATTTAAATAAAGACAAAATATCGAAATGAAATTGGAAAAAAATGATGTACTAACATTATGTTTAATAAGTTCTTCCTTAGGCCCAATACCTGACAACATGAGAATTTTAGGTGTACCAATCACACCTGCTGATAAGACTACTGCTTTACGGGCCAATGCTTTTCCTCTAACACTTTTTCGCTTGTATGAAACCCCATAAGCCTCAAATCCTCTATGTAAAAGAACCTACAATTCACAAGAAAACCACTTACTATAGTTACTTTCAACTTATAAAAAATAGGACATATTCTTTACTTTCAAATTAATAAAATAAATAAATATTTTAATAAGAACGGTAAAACAAGAAAAAGAAAGGTGTCTACCTTTTCAACAACAGTATATGTCATTATATGAAGATTAGAGCCAGCCATTTCAAGAACTCTATCAGTGCTCCATCTAGCACCATTTCTTCCAGTTACTTGTGTCTTCATAAAACCTTCTTTATAAGTAATGTTAGAATTCAGGTCAATATCACAATCGTAACCTAATTTAGTTCCAGCCTTCATAAGCAAATCCCCTAGTTCAGTAGGATTAGGAATATCAGATACATAAACTGGGCCAGAATCACCATGATTAAATTCTGTAAATAATAAGAGAAATGAAATTGTCAGTTATGCAACATTACATTGGCAAAAACAATAGTTTAATAATAATTTCTCATTCTTAACTTATTGCCTTTAGTCATTTACTTCTGATAGTACTTTATACATATACATATGGGGAGTTAGGCAAGGTGTAAATTATTTTTAAAGATATACTACTGATTGAGTATAGTATGTTATCATTTAATTTAATTATATCATATTTTAGTAATGAAGAATATAACATAAAATACAATAAGATCTAATTTTAAATAATGATTGAGGTTCTGAAGATGAGGCATGAGATCGAAATCTCGACAGAAGAAATTATACTCGTTTACAATAAATTGGTAACAAGTAAGAGTTTCATTCATATAAATTTATAAAGATAATTCAAATTTCTTCATAGGAGTAGAGAAATACAAGAAAAAAAAACTCTTTCCTATAATTCTCAAAATAATAAATATTTTTACTTTTGAGATATATATTGCATGTAGAGATGGAATGAACTTAATAAATAAGTTACTCCTTGTCAAAGAAAATTAGTAGAAAAATGTTAGGTGACAATAAAATTTTCTTTTCTTAAATGGATAAAATAGTTAATCCTATATTTGTAATAAATGTTCATAAAATGTAATTTGTAATGCTTGATTAAATCTTTTGATTAAATAAGATTTTTTTTTCCATAAATAAACATTTTAAAAAATCTATCATAATTATAACCTAAACAGGATTTTGGGTATACTATTTGGATAAATTACTACCCTACCTCACCATTCAACTAATTGATGATTCAGGTCTCCATGTAATAAACATAATTGGAAAGTGATAACTATGGCTAACATGTAGAGAAATGTTCTTTTAAACCTATTTCCAATGATGCATACCAGAGTGTGAGTACCACAGCTGTACATAAGGATAGATTATATTGAGATTTAATGGAATGCCAATTTCTGCTATATGTTTTTTGTGATATATCGATAATACCATTAAGTACGTTTAGTTGTAGTAACCTCACAGTGTTATCTTTTACGATGAATAAAAGAGTTGTGATTACTAATATTGCAGTTTTGTGTTTTAATATTCAAATATTATTAGAGTGCTACCAATGGGTAGTTTTTCAACAAGCGTGTTTCATGTGATAATATTCCTCTGTACACATTTACTTGATGTATTTATACTAATACAGTTGTAAATATCATAATAAAAGTTAAAAAGTTAAAATATTCAAATATCTAACATTTGGGGATGAGGATAAAAGTATAAATATTAGATATTTGAATATTAAAACACAAAACTACAATATTAGTAATCACAACTCTTTTATTCATCGAAAAAGATAACACTGTGAGGTTACTACAACTAAACGTACTTTATGGTATTATCGATATATCACACTTCCTAATACACAATTCGTAATACATTATGCTAAACATTAAATTTGTTAAATTACAGTATTTTGGAAAGGGGTATAAAATTGTATGAATATAGACATTTTACAATAACATTATTATAATCAGGAATTAAATATATAAAATATCATTTGGCAATTTTTGTTTACATTTCTCATACCATATTACACAGAGCATTATTAAACAATTTCTAGAGATGAATTAAAATTAAATCCTTTTGAAAAAATCACGATTTTTAAAACTCAGTAAGAAAAATAAATAAGATCTAGTATTTATTCTTTTGATAGACAAGAACTTATCTTCTTATAAAACAATTAACTATTGCTATTTAAATTGAATAAATACCATTTAAAAATAAAATGGTCTTAACTGTCACTTGAAAATCTTCCAACATGATGTTCTGACTTCTTAAAATAATAAAGAGAATCATGCCAAGACCATTCAGGCCATGACTCATAGTCCATGGGATGTCCTCGAAGATAAATCATGTAATTGAGCCTACTAGTTCCTCCAAGAATCTTGCCCATAGGCCAGCGACTGACCTAAAAAAAAACATTTGGTGAATTAAGAAAATGAAGCAGGAGTCTGTCAGAAGAAACATCAAATAATTGCTACTTATTCATATTCGTTGTTTCGAACCACATTGTAGGAGTTCATTAAGGCTAAAAAGAAAGATATAAAGAAGAGGAAACTGTTCAAAGCCGAAAAATGTCAAAGTCAACAAAATATTCATAAGTTAAATAAAAAATATCAACCTATAGGATGGCTGAGATGATGGTATTATAAAAAAAATGTGGTGAAAGGGAGGCCTGATGTGGAGTCAGGAGGTTGAGCTTTAGGTCTCCATTTTGGAATTTAAGTAATGCAGTGAAGATGAGAAGAAGTTAAGGGCTGAAAAGACAAATTATGAGAAGTGGGTTGTTGAGAAAAATGAGGTTGGAGATATTCAAGTGGGGTTTGAGCAATGAGTCTGAATTTTTTTAGTCTAGAATTGCGAAGGAGAGAGAGGTGAAGCTCCTGAAGACACTGAAATATAAGCATTTAATAAAAAATTAACAATTAAATGATGTTTTTTGTGATTGACTTGTGGTCTGCTTCTTGATTAAGTAATAAGATCAAGAATAAAAAATCTGTTCTAGTGCGTGCATCAAACATCGTTCATTTATCAACCTTAGAGTAGATAGATATTTTCACATATAGGAAAGTCAAATTGAAAAGGACGGCAGTATAACTTCATTTAAAACAATTAATTACCATATTTTTCTCACCCATTGAATCTGTTAAATTAATATTTTTGCATCACTTTCCATTTCCTTTTGCGACTGTGTATAACACCAAACAATAATAATTATTGTTTCTTCTGTTCATTTATCCTAATTTTGGTGTCTTGAAATTTTATTTTTTACAATAAATTAGGCCAATTATCACCAACATTTTATTGATACGCATTAATTTTGACGTTTCGACCATACTAAGGGTCATTTTCAAATCTTGATGAGTCCTCCGTTATATGTTCATCATTAATGTCGTAATTAATATGTTCAGTGAACATTAATTTGTCATGCTCTATAGGGGTTTCGCCTACATCATTTCTGGAGGGACTAAAGTAAAGTAAATAAACTACGTCAGTCCCTCCAGAAAAGACGTAGGCGAAATCCCTATAGAGCACGACAAATAAATGTTCACTGAACATATTAATTATGACATTAATGATGAACATATAACGGAGGACTCATCAAGATTTGAAAATGACCCTTAGTATGGTCAAAACGTCAAAATTAATGCGTATCAATAAAATGTTAGTGATAATTGGCCTAATTTATTGTAAAAAATAAAAAATAATTATTGTGAGAAAAAATAGATCTTTTGAAAAAATTCTGAACATTTATCATGAAACTTGTCAAAAATATAACTTAACGTTAGTAAATATTGTATATTATTATGTTTATATAAGTACATTCTCAACGTTTTGCATGAAAATCTTTTCAGGAAGTTATGGATAAGTGATATATAATAGTTAAACAAACAATAAGAAAGTCCTGTACAGAGGAGTATCAGGTATCTGTAAAGGGAGAATTCTCTCAGCTGTTTCGGCATGGCTTCCAACCCTTATTTCTCCTTTAGTTACTAACCAATTTTCTTCATTCATTATATTTAACCAATTTTTGTATCATTTTACAATGTGAAATAAAAAAAATTAAATGTACTTTAGAGGTAGAAATTTTGAAAATTAGGTATTTAATATGGAGTTAAAGAACATCAATGAAAATGAAACCTAGATTATAATAAAAATCGCTTCATTTTACAATGAAGTAATGAATTTAATCAAAATTGTTAAAACTGTTTTTGAGAAAATTGTAAAAAGGTGTAAAATCAATTATATATAAAATAGCACTTCCGGTTAGCCGATTTTGAAAAAATAATTTGCTGTAACGACCCAGACATACAAAAGCCGTAAACATAATTTCAGTTGCGTACAACTGTTTGCTTTTGAGCTAGATTGTTTATGTACACACAGAGACAATTTTATAGGATTTGGTTATTTGGTCTCAGGAGATCTCAAAACATGTTTTTATGTAGAAAACTCAGATTTTAAAATTTATATAGGTAAGTGAAAATGAAACTATCTGCAAATATGTTTACCTTTATAAATGATTTATGAACATTAGTACAAAAACATGTTCCAAATTATAGGTGATTAATAAAATTAGATCAAGAAGTAATGATATGATCATGGAGATGTATAAATAAATTAACTCTGACATGAAAAGTTTGGCTGAAATGTCTAAAGGAAAAAATTAAATGATTCTTCATTGCATTAGCATTTAACCATGACCAGTCTTAATGGTATTAATTACATATATTTATGCAATTAATACCATGTTAAAATAAAGTACGCATACTTTTTTTTTAATGGATTATAATTTAAATCTAATCAAGAAAAAGCTACAAATTTCCAAGAAATGAATGTGTCAAAATAAGATTTAAAAAGAAAACAATGTATAAACCTTGTTTTGGAGTGCCAAACAAGCATTTTTTTGAGGCACAGTAACGTATTGCCAGTCACAATCACTTCTTTGAAGCATTGGGGCAGTGACAGGAATATCATGAAGTTTGGATGGAAGACCACCAGCCTCAATTAAAAGTACTTCAGATTTTTTATCTTTGGCAAGTCTAGCAGCAACTAATGAACCCGCACTACCTCCTCCAACTGTAGACAGAAAAAAAATTAATTGGTTTTTGTCAGTCATTATTGTTATATATCAATAAGCAGAAAACAAATCACCATAGAAATGTAATGAGCACGATAATACTGAATTGTAAGGAATGAATATAAGTTTTATTAATTATTTATGTTTAGAATTTGTAAAATGAAGTTTTAAAATCAAGATTTGCTAATTTCACTACTTTTTATAAGAAGTTAAAGCAGCATAATTCTTTAAATTAAGCTAAACAAAGCTATCAATAACAATAAGAAACAAATTTACCAATAATAAAATCATATTCTTTAGAAACAGAATCTTCTAAATCATAAATTCCCCATTCTTTAGACTCTTCACATTGTTTATGAATGAAAAGGAACAGTGAGAATATTCCTGCTGAGGTGCAGTAAATATATAAAATCCAATAATATTTAATATAGAACATATTGAATCATAAGGAAGAAGCTTTGGATTAGCAATATTATGTTAAAGTGTTACATCATGAAATCAATAAAAGTAAATCTAATTATTCTGATAAAATTAAGATAACACTAAAGTTGGGGACTGAGGAGGTGTCTCAGAACCACAACATAACCTTTAGAGTAGGTTATCTTGTGTTTTGTGCTTCTCTGACTGATTAGCCTGTACAATTTATCATTTAATATATATTTTTGATTTGCACTTAAATTAACTCACCACATTTTCCTTTAATCACGGATTTGAGCTAATGTAATTAGTTCTTCAGTTCATGTAAATGGCTCAAGTCAAACAACTATTATCCTTTACTCTTGGATCCACAAGAAAGATTTACTTGCCAAAATTGTAAGTTTTTTGATTTTATTTTAAATTTCATGATGTTATGATGATGATATTAATGTTTTTGCCCCTCTTAGAAGTTTTGCTGCATCACGAGAGTATTCAGCATATGCGCCCAATTTTGTTGATCCTGTGTTCAGAAAGGAAGATATCAACAAGTTAAAAGAATCTGGTGAAGCAAAAAAACTAGCTCATGTTCCTATTAAAGCTGCAAAAACTGAGCAAACATCTTCTGAGTTTTATGACCATCAGTTAGAGTAATAACTTAAGATAATTTTAATTATTCTGTAAGAAGTTACTAAACCCTGATAACTGTAATATATCTATGTTTTTTTTTTTCAGAAGATTTACAAATTATGTGATGAGAGAAGGAAGAAAAGGGCTTGCCAGAAAAATAGTTAGTCAGGTAATTTTGGATATTATGATGGGATTGGTTTATGTTTGTTGTTTGTTAATGGTTACAGTTTGTTATTGTTATTAATCTTTCCTACAGCAACATTAATAGAAGTCATTGAAAAAGTTAGGTTTCAAAAGTCGATGGATCGAGACAGAATAAATTTTTTGACCCAATATAGTGCTTTATAACTTTGAGATAACACATCGATCTAACATTGTACCAGAGATAGTGAATCTTGAAGGTACGGTTGTCATTGATTCCTCATCTACTGTAAATATTTTTCAATTTTTCTTTTTTTTACTTTCACTTACCTTCATATAAAATATTTGTATTTCCTTTAAATATTTCCCTACTTATTAAACTTCCTGTGTACTTATAACATGGTGATTGTAAAACTTACAATTTAGTATGAATGCGAGGGGTTTTTGATAGCCTTAAATAGTTCTTCTCATTTGTGTATGATTGACAGCTGTATACAAAGAATGGCATTTATGGCCATCATTAGAGCATTCAGCACCATCTACTGAGGCTTTAGAAGTCTTACTTTTCCTTATCCCTCTTTATTTATGGTTTAAGTGGAAAGTGGCAAAAGCTTATTTAAGAATGAGAGGTAATACATAGTGGCATGAAATAGGTGAAATAACTGGATATTCAATAATATCCAGGGTAGTTGGGAAAGAACTGCCTATTTTACAGTACTGCTCACCGCCACTTGACAGAAGTCAAATTTCAGATACTAAAATTAGATACCTGTATCCAAAAGCATTGGACTCGACAATTGCAAGTTTAAATAGAAGCTCTAGTAAATTACTTAACCTAATTCACCTACTTCTTTAGATATTATGATGGGATTGGTTTATGATTTTGTTTGTTAACCGAAGATTAATGGTTACAGGTTGTTATTGTTATTAATCTTTCCTATAATCTTAATAGCCAGTTTGACGGGGGCGGGAGTATAGTAGAGAGCACTCCTCCCTATTCAAGCCATAAGTGTTTGCCATATTGTCAGCGGTCACAAGTCAAGAAGTCATTGGCTGTGACAAAGCTGGCATCTTTATCTATTCTGATAGCCAGTTGGCACTTCAAGCCTTAGAATTCTCCAAGGTGTCCTTCATTCTTGTGAGGGAATCCAGGCAAGCTCTGGAGATCCAAAATCAGTAGAAAGAAGTTGTGAATAGCTTAGTTCCCTGTTCACATGAGAGTTACTTATAATGAGGAAGCTGATAAGCTTGTAAGAAATAGAGTAGAGATTCCTCTCATTGTACCAGAACCTGTATTAGGTGTCTAAGAGATACCAATGCAAAGAAGTCCTGGGCTGGGCATGGAAGGAAGCTGGAAATGAGTAGAGGAATTGTGCAGATCTAAGGCAAGCCAAATGATTCATTAATAAATCTTCACTCTCTAGAACCAAGTGGCTACTTAGTATAGACAAGAATAAACTACTGAAGCACTGTCATGCCATCCCATATTCAAAAGTCATTTAAAAGACTATCTGTGGGGTAGTAAAGAACAAAACCTGCCATTTGTGTTGGAAGGTGACAGAAACTGTCTTACATTATTTAGCAGAATGGGACTGTTATGGGTCACTTAGATATAGAATTATAGGTTTTGGTAGAATATTAAAACAGAAGGTATCTTCTATTGATTGGCATTGAATAAGAGATTATGGATTTTTGGAGGAAACCATATTCTTTCAGGTTTCCAATTTTTCTAAATGTACTTTCACTTGCACTGTTTTTAAGAAGAGGAGTGAAGCCCATTTGACCTTGGAAAGTATTATGGGGTATAATAATAAAATTAATACTTTCTCTCTTACCATAGTCAAATTATATATATGTTTTTTTAAGCTTCTTCCATAGGAAGAAATTACATAAGTAATACTGTATGTTTTTTCTCCAGAATCATAATTGAATGGTATATCTTATTTAGTTTATAACTTTATCCCTTTAAGACTTCAAGTCCCAATAGCTCTATATTTTGTAACACATAAATTGGTTATTTATTTTTCTTTAATTGAATTATTAGTATTTGGGTGATTCGTTTTATGTTACAGTCCCTTCAGCAAGTAAAAAGGATACAAATCCAGAGATACCACAAGGAAATGGATCCAGATGAAAAGGCAAAAATTGTGTTGGATCCTTTAAAAGTGTTCCATGCAGCTGTTGAGAATTGTAAACCTCTGCTAAAGCTCACTCCTGTTAAACGAGGTGGCGCTACCTATCAGGTATCTCTTGTGAAAAATAAATTTACCCTATTTCATTGTTTTATATATACTCTAGCTTAATGAATGTTATTACTGAAATTTATTCATTGAATAATTAGGTTCCTGTTCCTATAACTCCTCAAAAAGCCACATTTATGTCTATGAACTGGCTAATAGAACAAGGGAAAGCTGAACCAAAAACAACTAGATTTTATTTTAAATTAGCTAATGAATTAGTGAATGCTAGTAACGGACAGGTAAGAATTTCATTTTAAAACATGTATGTAATTTTATTTTTAATGTCATTTTTAAAATACAGCAGGCTCTCACTATAACATAAGTCAAAGGGAAATAAAACCTACTTTGTTGTACTGTGTACCTGCATTATTGTAGGAGTCAAAAAATATTAATGGAAGAATTACACACTCATATATCTAATAAAAAAATGCTTTATTAAAAAAAATGTATATCATAAACAATGTAAAAAAAATTGAAAAACAACATATATTGCTTTTATTGACTTATAGAATCTTTAGAACTTTGTGTCATTTTTTCTCAAAAGTATCAGTCATTTTTAAGTTGCTTTAGGCATGGTTTTATTGAAAAAAAAAAAAAAAGCTTGGTATTTATTGTTTAAATTTTCTGTGTATCAAACAAAAATGTTGGGATATAAAAAATTAATTTTAGATTTACAAAAAAAAATTAATCCTTCTTGCCACAATATTTATTGATTTACTTTTAAATCAGGTATTTTTTTTAACATTTTGAATTAAATATTTATCATAATCATAATCAAGTTCCCCTTTAATCCTTATGCAATGTGAGGATGGTTTTTGTTGAGCTTGGACCAGGTGGACCTTTCCTATACCAGCTCTCATTTTCTGTTCTATTCTAAACCTCTTGTCAAGAACGCGTCTCCCATGCCTTCTTCTCAGGAGGTTCGGGTTCTTCTCCCCTGTATGCAAGTGTCTTACTTCTTCTTTGTGACTTTGCTCTGATCCATACGGATAAGGTGCCCATATCATCTTAACTTATGTTCTTCTATTATGGTTTTGACCACTTTGATGTCGAGATTGGCTAGGATGGTTGTATTGCGAATCCTATCCTCCTACTCTTATCCTCCACCTTTCGCAGGTATCGCATCTCAAGAGCCTGAATCTGGCTCCAGTGCTTTGAAGTAAGTTTCCAGGGCTCAGAGGAATACATCAATATAGGAGAATACTGATCTGTAGACTGTCATCTTCGTTTCCTTGGTTACTTCTTTTAGGTTGAGAAATCCTCTCCTAACCTAGCTGAACATTCTTCCTGCAGCCCCTATTCTCTGCCTCACCTTCTCGTCAATATATCCATTTTCGTTGAATTGAGCACCCAAGAATTTGAAATTTTCTACCTGCTTCAAACTCTTACTGTCAACCCTCAATACCCTGATAACCCTGTGAGGTTTTCTTCCAATGTACATGCATTGTGTCTTCTCAGGATTAATTTCCATATTAATTTCTCTTATTTCTTTCTTTATGGATTTAATATTGTTGTGGACGGTCATTCTGGGCCAATATGACAAGATCGTTCACAAATACCAGCTAAGAGTAAAGAGTAGGCTGCATATCCCTGTGACCCAACTGGAAACATTGCATCTTCTCTCTTGCACTCCCCAATGTGAGATCTAGAACCAGTACAAAAGAAGCTGGCTCAGGCTATAATCCTGACATATACCTAGTTTTGTTTTGAACTCATGAGAGGTATGGTTTCTCGTTCTAACAATATTCCTAGTTTTACCGTATAAACTGCTTACGGCACTAATAAGTCCATTATTTAAACTTTTCTCGATTAGTGTCTCAATTATATCCTTTTTCCTAACACGGTCAAAGGCTTTGTATAATACATTTCATGGATGTATAAAGCATATTTTTATAACCTTAAATACATTTACTGTAGTTTAATGATTCTAGATCTGGTATTATATTTACATAATACGGTATCAATGTCGGTTTTTTCCAGAAAATTGTCATATCCCTTTTTAGAAAATGAAATTAATCAATAATTTGATGAGTTTCCCCTTTGTGAAATCCCAACATTATCATGTCTTCCTCTAAAGTACCTTTAAACTGGTTTATTATAAATAATAACTAGTTATCATTGCTAGGAGTTATGGAAAAATGCTATATATAACTTTTGGAAGAATTCGATAATTAAATAAAGGCGAAAAATAGAAAAATACTTATCCAGATTGAAAATGAATATCTGGCAATAATAGTTAGAAAGTATATGTAAATATATCATTGGAAAGCAAAGAATTAAAAAAAAAACAATATATAGTATAGAAAATTGTAGAAGGTAACAGAGAGTAACGAACAAAATATAAATAATAATTTCTAAAAACTAATATTATTTAATGTAAATCAGGTGTTTTCAAGGAAATTAAATGAAATTTTCTTACTAAATGTAAACTTTTAAAAAATTTTATAAGTTTGAAAAAGTATTTAAAACTCATGGATTCGAGGCAATGATACTGTTGTATACTATTTAATTGTACTTGTGTGAAAGAAGAAGTGACATTAAAATATTTTGCGGATACGTTTATAACCGTAAATATATTTACTGTAGTTTAATAATTCTAGATCTGATATTATATTTAATTAATTAGGTATCTATCGTCTGTTTATTCTGGAAAATCAGCATGCAACCTTTTAGAAAATTAAACTAGTGAATAATTTGATGAATTTTCCCTTTGGCGATATTCTAACAGTATCCACTTACAATTAGTGTGACAACTTTTACCTGCCTATAACTGCCAAAGCAAATCTGTTAATTCCGTTTTAGTAAACTTTGCAATGGAAAATAGCAGTTTAATAACTAATAGTCGTACAATCTATAATGAACGGATCATAAAATCCATAAACAACCGGTGATGTAATAAATACGACTTTTGATATTTTAATAGTATTTATGATTTGTTAGCTGTAATCTTTTAGCTTTAGCTCAATTAAAAATACAATTCAAAAATTTTATAATAGCCCAACATGGCCAGAAAATAATTTATATTCAAAGTTCAGCAGTAAGTGACAGTTGTGTGTTGCACGAACCAGATTTTTTGTGTTTATTATGAGGAAACAAAGAAATTTTAAGACTAAAGTCAACATGAGAAAAATTTAAAAAGCAATTTTCATTTATTTCATCAAAGCCTATAAGAAAAAACAACTAAAACCCTCCTGTTCTCTAAATGCTTATAATAAAGAAACTATGTGATCAATTGATAGTAGGGACAATTAAAATAAATTATATTAAATTTATGCGAATAATAGTAACGTTCGTTACATTTTCATACAAAATCGCTGTTACTAAATATATGGGTAAATACCTATATAAACCTAAATATAGATTTTTTAAAATTTTGTATATAGTATGTTTAACTAATCTTTTCTTTACTTATTTCTCTTTCTTTTTACTTTTTGTGTTTGTTATTATTTAGGCCAGATATAGTATTTTAATTTTGTACTTTTTTGTTATTCGAAAGGGGCTTTGTCTCAGAATAAAATTATTTTCTAATCTATTTATTACTTATGTATTATTAAACTAAAGCTGCCTATTTTGTTTAGTAGTATATAGAATTGCCATTTAGCCATCATTTTATATGGGTAATATTTCACTATTTTCAATTTAATTTTAATTTTTAAATATTCCAAATATTTTTAAGTATATCCATCAAATACTCTTTTGTTCTAATGTGAAATAAAAGGTTTTTTTTTTTTTTATATTATTTCAATATTTACCCATTGCCTTTAGACAGGATAATGGAAATTCCTAATTGAGTCGAGAAGAAGAAGGAATTAATAATGTGTACATTTTAATCAACATATTATTTCAGATTTAAACTTTAGATTTAATTCTCATAAAAATACTTAAGGCAGTATAGGACTTCAGTGGGCTGACGATAAAAATATAAAAAAAAAACATATCAATAGAAATTCAATAACTGCGGAATATAAAAGAAATGTTTTGAGTTAATCAATAACAACATTTTTACTGTGAACTTTTATCATCCTTCTTACTAATTTGAAATTATTTATGAAAATCTTCTGAAAAATTATTCACTTCCTATTCGTTTGTTATATTTCCCATACATTTTAAACCACCTTATATGTAAAAGCTGTGTTGTGTAGTTAAAACTTTCTCTTACAGATGTTCCGCTTATTAACAATTTGTTTTGCATTTCAGGGTCGTGTAATAAAAAAGAAAGAAGATTTACACCGGCAGTGTGAAGCAAATAAAGCATATGCTCATTATAGATAATTTTTTAATAAATAACTTTGCAACTTTACATAAGAGCTTTATTTGTGTGTGTTATGTTTTATATCAATCTGTAAAATATATTTAGTTGTTGCAGCATAGCATTTCTTCTTTTAGTAATTTTGAGTTCACTTTTTCAATATAAAGATATTTTGAAAAATGTATTCACATTTTCTTCCTTCTTTTGCTTAGATTACGAAGTTTGCTTCAATCAATATATTTAACATTTCAATGATTGGTCCTATTAACTTTTGTAGACTGGACATCAATAACTGACTAAGTGCCAAACAAAAAAAATTAAGTTAACAAGCTATATGTCGTCAATAACTAAAAAAGATGCTGAATGCCAGATTCATTATTGATTGTGATCAATTATAACAATGCAGCCTTTAGCCTACTTTTAATCTAGCCTCTGACAATCACTCCACTCCAACTACTGCAAGTAGCATGGAAGGACCATGAATGTGAGATCTTGTGTGTATTTTTTAGAACAGTGTGAAGCACGTGGAATTCTATCAACCTCATTGAAATATGAGAAGATTAAATAAAAATTTTTGGCCAGTAAATAATGTATTGTTAATTTTTACTATTTAAAGTATGTTACATAAATATTGACTTTGACTAACTTAATTTTTTTTTACTTTCACTTACCTTTGTATGTAATATATAGAAAGGGAAAGTATTGTAATCATGACAATTTTTGAATTTGAGTTTCCAATGGAAATACGCATTTTGAGATCCCTGAGTCAAAATCACCAAGTCCTGCAAAATGGTCTGTGTGTTTGAACAGCCTAGCTCAAAAATGAAAAGTCGTACCAAACTGAGCTTACGTATTTAAGATAGATATATGGCTGAGATGCGAAAGCAACTTTTTTGTACAAATTGGCTAAGCGGAAGTGCCACTTTATATCTTTGATCTTACACATTTTTATGATTTTCTCGAAAATAGCTCTAACAATTTTGATTAAATTCATTATATATATAGGTGTATAATTAAGCACTTTTATATATAATATAGGTATTATTCTCTTTGATGTGCTGTAACAGGACTTAAATGCATAATTTTCAAAATTTCTTTCTCTAAAGTACCTTTAATTTTTTTGTTTGAAATAATTAACCACTTCATATTATAACAAACTATGAAACATGGTTAAATATAAAATATGAAAGAATTTTATAATGAACTAAAGGAATCAATTATTATAATAATAAGAAATGAGGGGTCATAATCATAATATGATGGGTCATAATAGATAACCCCAATAAACCCGAGCTTGGCCGAAAGGTAGAAAGGTTTCCATACGTAACACTTGCTGAATAAAATACGAGCTCCAATAAAATTATAATTACATATACAGATGTGTGGTTTTCATAAATGCTAGTGTTGGTATTATTTGATATTTAATTGTATAGATTACAGCACTATAAAAATTAAAATGTGTTTATATATCAATTAGAATGAAATATGAACAATTATAGTAGCCTTCTTTATTAGTGGTAATCTTGTTGGAGATAAAAATATTTTATTGCACTTAATTATTTATTATAATTGAATAAATAATTATAATACATGGTGAGTGTGTAAAAAGAAATGGTTAGTGTCAAAAAAAGCATAAATAACACAGTAGATGCCTGTGAAAAACATACGCTAATTAATTGTTTTAAATAATATTTTGTACTGTCTGTGATTTTTACTTTTACTTCATTTGCCTGAAAATATTTATTTCTGCTGGAAAAAAAGAGTGGTAAGTGAAAATTGTGTGATGCGCACCAGATTTCTTTAAATATCAGTCATTTTACAAATAAGTACTTATTAATGGAATATATATGTCTTAGTGAATTTATACTTTATAATACAATCATTATTAAAATTTCTTTGTTTAACCCTTTGATTGTGGACGGGATACATGCCTTCCCGTTAAGAGTTGGGTCACTGGTGTGGACAGGGTATATGCCTTCCCGGTAGTGAGTTAGGTCACTATTGCGGCTGGGATATATGCTTTCCCGCCTGGGTGGTCGCCACTTAAACAGGTATGAACAAGTCCCGCCTTCACTATTTGACTTATGGCTTGGTTGGTGCATTCATTAGTCCCCTGTAGCTGGCTCAGTGCGATCATTCCGGATTCTGACCATGAGGAAGCTATCAGTTGCAGATTTATTCTGAACCCAAGGTATGCCCTTTCTCTGTTATTTGTGTCATATCCAAGATCTTATTTATATTCTATTTAAATGCACAAATCTATTTTATACATTTATTAACATCAAATAAATGTTAATAAGTTAATTTTATAATTTATTATTATTTTTTTTAAATTTTGGTTTTGACTGAATGCTGATTTTGGCACAACATGAATCTTTGGCTACTAAACAAGTAAATGCAAGTTTCCTGCATTATATATATATATATATATGTGTGTGTGTGTGTGTAATGTAATAAATAAACGCAAAAAATTACAAAAATTAAATGTAATAAAAAAATTAATGTAAAAATATACAGGATTAAAATGATACTTTAGTTGTTTTATCATTTTTCCATCCAATTAAAAACAATATATATATTTCATATAATTTATAACTGTGCTATGTTTTAATATGGAACTTTTTTAGGTAAGTAAAAGATTGGTAAATACAAATAAATATATAATTCGAACCCCTCTGACAGTGTCCTTTTTTTAGAAATAATATAATTTAATTTTTAGTAATCACTTACAGTTATTTTTATGATTATTTTCAGTTATTTTGCTTTTCAGAAATGATTAAATACCCAAGAAAGTGAAGTGTTGCGGGATTGGCGCTATAATTTTGCATAGTCATATGCGGCCGGGAAGGCATATATCTCGTTTTTAAAAGTTGAATAAAAACGTTAAAATGCATTTTTGAAAGCTAAGATCTTGCAGGATGACCGAAAATAGCATTTTAAACAAATTTATGTGAACGTTTTTGTTTTTTGTGGATTTCAGGATGCAACATATAGTAGAAACTGGCGAATAAGCTCCCACAGTAAAAGTGGTTCATAAAGAAGATAAAATTTTTGAAACTATGAAATTACATTTCAGTTTGAAGATCTGTGTCTAGTTTTATTTTGATTTACTTTTGATGTTCTAGGAAAATGGACATGCTAGAAAAAGGTTTTTCATTCTATCAATGTAGATAATAATTGTTTTATCTTAAAGTCTACTAGATAATGTGATTCAACACTTTAGACCATTGAGTGAGACTTTCTCCATGGACCAAATTGTTTTTGTTTTTTTTTCTTTCAAACGTTGTTTTAACGATAACTTAATAAAAAAAAGGAGCTGTATATGCCTGCCATTGTTTTTAGGGATATCACAGGATATTAATTTAATTTTTATTCCCTTATTTTTACCCTTGGTAGTTATTTCTTTCCTGTGTACAAACATGTTTGGATTAGTTTTGGAAATTTAAACAAACAAGCTGTCATTCTTCACAGGTAATTTGATGTTTCAACCCGCATCGATTCCTGGAACAAGCTTGTTTGCGTACCTCTTGTAAATCAGTGAGCGGGCCTTTGGGTCCCCTGTGGTGGTTAAAGTGTTAAAAAAAGTTGTGTTTTTTTGTGAATAATGTTTCTTAAAATTATGGTAGCACCCTGGTTATAGCAAACCGTATTGTTTTAGACTTATGGAACCAACCAAATTTGATTTGAATTGTTCATACCAGACCAAATTCGGTCTGAAGGATTCATTAAACTTTATTCTCCAATGGAATAAGCCTATTTAAAATTTGTATTAAAGTATTCTGTGTTCAGATTTGTTTTTATAACTGTGAATAATCTTATTAATTTTCTTCAAAATATTTGCCTAAAAATAAATACAAATTAAAGTATAAAATAAGAATTTGAATGTAGCAAAATTTTTCGTCCATGGCTGTATTATACAGTAATTCATTTATTCATTTCACTCAAAATTTTTAAATTAATATTTCGAACGCAATCCTTCGTTTTTAGTTCTTTTTAGGGTTGTGATCAAATTTGAAGTTAATTAGGCGACGTTATATTTTTATTTCCAAAGTCTGAATGACATAAGCCATAAATGGTCGATGGAATTTAAATCTGACTTTTGATGAAGAATTTCATGTTCATTTCGATAATTATATAGAACCATTTACCTGTGCGGAGAGCATCCCGCTAAAGTTACTATCCTAGTAGAATTTTAATTTTCATTCTATAACTATTTTTGCCATTTCCAGACCTTAAATTGTTTTTTTAATTAATCTAAATTTATACTTCTCCATTACTCTATCGATAAAAAACAAATTCATGACTCCGAAGCAGACATATCACGACTGTTACAATTTTCCATGTCAATACCATTTGTGGCAAAGGTGACATTTTATAGTCTGCAACTGCAGTAAGTAGAATGCTAGTATGGAAAACAGCTGAGGGAAATGAAATATAAAATTATAATCATAAAGAAATAATAAGTTTTATGCTCTTTTGGGTATAGAACAAATATTCTAATTTTACCAGGTTAGTTACTCTTAAACCCAAGTTCCTCTCTCGCCAACGTCTGTGGATACGAATTTGTTATTTGTTAGTTTTAAACCATAATCTCATTTGCTATTCAGTTAATATGGAAAGTTAACTATTTTAATCTGAGAACTATAATTATTTCTTGAATAATAGAATAGTAGGTTTGCTCTTTATGTAACAGTGAAATGAGAGCCAGGCAGGAAGAAGAGCGGTGTAGACAACGCCCACTGTAGCCGCACTGCTGACCTTTGACACGAGGGAAAGTTGATTAGGTGTTAGTGATGATCAAACTTGATGTGATTACTGAGCAGGTGGGTTTTTCTGCCGCGGTGTGGGCACGCCGTTATACATCTGTCAGCTTCGGCTCATTAGAGAGTGAACTTTAATCTATAATCTGTACTTTCCATATAGCATTAAAAAAAAAAAATCCCTTCTTGAGAATTTGAAACTAATTTGAATTTGAGATATTGAAACTATTTCGAAAATGTACAATCTAAATATTTTGTATTCAGGCAATTCGTTAAAATTCACAGCCCCTTCCAGAAAAAAATCTCTATTGTCTGTAAAATAAAACAATAGATTGTGGTCCCGTTGGGTGTATATATTTATTTATTTTCCGCCACCAAGCCATGTAAATGTCTAATGATTCGCATTTCCTACTAAAAATAACGTCTATTAATTATGGCCTGTTTCTATTGGTTTCATAATTACCAATATTTCAAAGTGTATGGTTCATATGGTTCACGACAGTGGACTAATGCTATAATATGTCCACTACATAAGAAAGGAGACCAACTTGATTGCACGAATTACCGTGGCATAGCTCTGTTGTCTTGTGCCTACAAAATCCTCTCGAATATCCTTTTCAGCAGACTTAACCCATTTGCGGAACGGGAAATATCAAGCTGGCTTCCGGAAGGGCAGAGCCACTGTTGATCAAGTGTTCGCCCTTAGGACAATTTTGGAACGGAGTCATGAATATAAAATTCCTACACACCACCTGTTTGTCGACTTTAAGAGTGCATATGACAGCATCAAACGACCTAAGCTGTATGAGGCATTGGGAGAAATGGGTAACCCATGCAAACTGATACGTCTCGTGAAGTTAACAATGAAAGATGTAAAGTGTCAGGTACGAATTCAATCTGACTGCTCTGAAACATTTCCCTCCAACAAAGGATTAAGACAGGGTGATGGACTGGCGTGTCTTCTCTTCAATCTTGCACTGGAGAAGGTTGTGCGGGATTCAGGAATCCAGACGGACCACACGATATTCACCCGTACTGTACAGATATTGAGATACGCTGACGATTTGGATATCGTAGCCAGGACACGATCGGCATTGGTAAAGGCCTTTAAGAAACTAATCGACGCTGCTTCAGCCATGGGATTGGCCATAAACGAGGAAAACGAAATACATGCATACAGGGACTGGTGGCGACGAGGAACTGAGTGTTGGCCCTTATAAGTTCCAAAGGGTGAACGAGTTTACATATTTGGGATCTCTAGTAACGGCGATAAATGATGTCTCTGCTGAGATAAAGAAAAGGATGGTGGCAGCAAATGGAGCATATTTTGCCTTACTGAAAACTCTCCGCAGCAGATCTATTACCAGGGGCACTAAACTGGTCATATACAAGACGCTTATACGCCCGGTTCTTACCTATGTTTCCCAATCCTGGACCATCCCAAGAAGTGACGAAAAAAATCTTCTGATTTTCGAAATGAAAATCTTACGTCGAATAGTTGGCCCCTCTACGGGGATATAAACATTGTATAGTTCATTAAGCTGGGGGGCTCGGTTGGGCTGGACATGTCGCTAGGAAGAAAGCGGAAGAAATTCCTAAAAAAGTAGTGGACACAGCCCTTCACGGCACGGGCGGATCTACGGGGAGGGGGGGGCTTTCGGGCTGAAGCCCCCCCCCCCAAAACCGAAAAATATAACCATGTTTTATAGGAAAAAAAAATTAAAAAATACCTCTTAAAGTATTATTGTTCGTGTAATTACATTTAAAAGTACTTAAGGAATAACTTAAGCACCATTTCATATAGGTAGTTAGTTTCTTTCTTTTTTTCCAAAGTAATTATCGTTATTTTTATAAAAAAAAAAAGGTTTCGGGCTGAAGCCCCCCCCAAAATTAAATCCTGGATCCGCTAGTGCTTCACGGTACGCGACTGCTTGCTAGGCCAAGGCTTCGGTGGGTTGATGGAGTGGCAGCGGACGCACGGAGCCTGCTACGGATCAGAGGCTGGAGAGCGGCAGCACAAAATCGGGCCGAATGGCGGCGGCTCATTGAGGAGGCCAGATCCATCCAGGGTTGTAGCGCCACGCAGATAGATAGATAGATGGTTCATATAGTTTTGTCAAGAAAACCGCATATCTAAACGGAAGACTTTGATAAAAATTAATAAAATCAATATTACACCATCCAGAGACACAAGGGCATAACAATCGAAAATGGCGCCTAAAGACAATGAATGAAAATTTCTGTGTGACATTGTTTGGAATAGTAATGAGGTAAACATATTAAAAGCCGCCGCTCCTTGGTGGTATAAAGTTCTAACTGATCTAACTTTTGAACTGTTGGAGATTTTTTCCACATTGGTGATATAACTTTATATTATAACTAATAGTTGAGGACGGATATCTCCGAAAAAAGGTATATTATATTACAAAATATTGCAAATTTTATCAGTGTTAATTTTGTATAGAAATTCTTTCTCGATGCGATGGATAGTTATAAGCGAAAACTCGAACAAAATTACCTTCTAGGCGCCCTCTCCCCACATGTGACTCACCACCTAGGAGGGGGAACTATTAGTATATTTACCTCCTTACTAGTCCAAATAATGTCTCAAAGTTAAAAATTGTGTCTCCGCCATTTTCTTCTATACCCCTTTTCGATCATTCATTGACTGGGCTATATTCTCTAAGCGTGAGACTTTTTAAAAAAAATTTTGTGGCTTTTTAATCCAATTTCATGGTATAATAAATGTAAAAATCGAGAATTTTGAAAGAAAAATCATCTCAGTTGATCATAAAGCATTGACCATAAATTTATATAAAATTTTAAATGTGTGCGATTTTTTCGACCTTATTTTTTTAACACAAAGACTTCATAGGCATATCATTTTGTAGAGTATAGCGTGTATATGTATAATAATAAAATAATTACTGGAACGTAGGTTTTATTATTAGTTTAGTTGGATTTTTAAGTATAATACTTTGCTAATTTCACGCCCTCTATGAATGTCGTCTAGGGCATATGCCCTACTTGCTCCACCCTAGAAAAGCCATTGTAGGTAAAGAAAAAATACGTTTCTGCATACGTAAGTGAAAATAGAGGTTGGAATAAAAAACAAATTATCTGGAAACGTTTTTCACTAATCCCTGACTTTCTATCCAAGATCTATAAAATTACCATAGTAGTTTTATAGACCGTGCTTCCCAACAACTTTGGGTCTAATCAAACGAGTAATTTTTGATTGTAATAAAAGCGGATGTAGTAGATAGAATTGGATACCAATTTCTTGAGACCTCTGGGCACAGGCGGATCTACAGGGGGGGGAGGGCTTTCGGGCTGAAGCCCCCCAAAATGTTAAAATATAACCATGTTTTATAGAAAAAAATATTAAAACTATCTCTTAAAGTATTCTTGTTTGTGTAGTTATATTTAATAGGACTTCAAGAACCACTTTAACACCATTTCATATAGGTAATTAATTTCTTTATTTTTTTTCAAATTAATTATCGTTATATGTATATGAAAAAAAAAATCTTTCGGGCTGAAGCCCCAAAAAATTAAATCCTGGATCCGCTAGTGCCTCTGGGTACCCAAGTTGATATGCCAATCACATGGATTTAACTTCCGAATGATAGGTAGGCACCAAACCAAATTTGTCCCTTGATGTCTTTCCTTGAGTGGCAATTTTCTATTCTGTGGGAAAAACAATTTTTAAACCTCTCGCACGAATACAGAGCAATAGAAGTGAGGGAGCAAATCTCCCTTAATCCATAATATCTTCCAGATGGAGGAGAGGGGATCATCATATGAATTGTGGTTTGTTTAAAAATTTAAAATTCCTACTGCCGCCCAGAGGAATGTACAAAATGTAGGGTCAAATTTCCTGTTTTCAAAAGATCAGGAATTTTCAGAGCTCACTGTGACCAAAAACTAGCGCTTGTAGTCATAGACCAGAATGTCTGTACTATGTCTAACTCGCGGATGTGTGAAAAGATTCCATTTATATATTTTCTGTTGTTGTTTAGTAGCTTGAAAATTCTCATATCTGTAGCACACAATAAAGTTCGATAGCTGCTGTAGGCTGTAAGATGCTTTTTTTTGTATTCTCTTGACATTTTCACTCAAGAAAAGGCAACGATTTTGATCTAACTAACCGTGGGTCTTCTCCTGGATGCCCTTTAACTTTTCATATCCAGTATAGCTCCGAAAAAATAGCAGGAACATGTTATGACGAAAATGAATTTCAATAAGTATTCTTTCTATGGAAAATTCTAAACCACCATGCGTATTTGAAAAATAGTTAAATCAAAGGTGCCCATCCCTCTCAAAGGCAATAGCGCATGAATTTTTCTCTCCCTCCCAAGATACTTAATCGCACATATCTTCTTGATAGTTAAATGAAAGTAGAATTTTATAATTGTAGATCATTTACAAATATGCTATCTGCGATCTGTTCTGTTTTTCCCCTTGTTCCATGGTTTGAACTTTTTAATTTCGGAAATTCATAATCCTGTCGAAAAGTGCTCTCTCAACAATTTTAATGGCACAATCTCCGCCGCAAAGCACGCTTCTGGACATCCTTTAGTTAAATTGCCTAGAAATCTATACTTAAAACAATAAAAAATATCTTAGGTAGGATACATATTAGCGGAGATATGGCAAATAAGTAATTTTACATTGGACTAGACACCCAAATAGGTACAAAAATTATGTGAATGGACACCCCATATATTTTAATTTCGAATATGGTATTTATTTCAGCCAGAAGTTTAAAAGTCAGCTATGAAAAACCGAAAAAGAAAAATGTTCGCTTTTTACCTTTTCTCTTAGGAGGTTTAGCAAGTATCTTTCCATAAAATAAAATATAAATACATTATTACAGACGCCAATTAGGAGAGAGTAAGTGCCCAAGCATAACAAATTTTAGAGAGGATCAATTGGACAGTAATATTAAATGAAGGCTTATGGCTCAGAATAATCGATGTTGTTGATTAAATATATTTCCCCATATGAACCATAAGGCATGCAAAAGAGAAATAAAACGATACTGTTATCTTATTATAATCTATTTTATCTAATGTGAGCTGAGAACGATTTTCTAATTTTCCTTTCAACAAGAGAGCCTCACAACACAGAGCCGTGATATGTCAGTTTTTCCTTTATACATTTTTCCTTTAGTAGCTTAATAATATGGAATATTATGTTTCATCAAGTTAAAAATTACAAAAATAAAAAAAACATTTACGTAACTGTCTATTCTTTACTACTTTGCTACTTACTACAGTTACTTAGATTTCGTATGATTATCAGTAAATTTAAATTAATTTTTATTCTGAGTTTGTAAAAAAAGTCTTTTTTCCGTTGTGCTTAATTGGCGTCAGGTTTGCCCCCCCCCCTCCTAAAGGCGATAGCACGTCCCCCTCTTTAGACATTGTATTGCTCTCCTCTTCTTTAACAGTACAAGTGAAAATGTAATTAGAAAAATTTTAATTCATAAATAATTACACTTATTTTATTTTATTTTCCTCTCTTCTCTGCTCATTAGGCAATACGGGTGGTTGCAGGAGTAGGATCATTCCTAGATTCTCTGATCTCATCCCTTTGTTCTTGTTGGATGTTCCTTCAAATTGGAACTTGACAATAATGTGGTTGTCTCCAACACTTCTTCACCTCGCAAAAATGTACCCCCTCCCCTCAAACATTTTGATGGTGCAACGTGCGCCATACCCACGCTCTTATGGGCACCTCTGTTTGTCGTATTTTGAATTATAATAACCTGCAACAACAATGCGTATCAATATCAACTTTGATATGGGTTTGCGACGGGCACAGAGAGAACAAACGTTATCCCGGCAAACTGCAATGACACGCGTGTTGAGGACGTTAACATTCCTTCAGTACTAAGAGGAAGCTGAACAGGTGTTGTATGTGAAAGTACGGATATCTAGGCGCTAAACATCCAGGTTATCAGCGCCTTATCAACTAAATAACACTACTTTTATACTCTTTAGGTGATTGGTACAAAAAAGGGTAAAAAAAAAAAAATAATAATAAAAAGATTAATAGAATAAAATAAATAAATGAATATAATAATAGGCATTTATAGATAATAAGATAGAATGGGTAAATAAATAAACTTTAAAAAATAGCAATAAGATCGATAAATGAATTGAACTTAATAAATAAATGAACTTTTAAAATTAAAAAATAAATCTGCAAAGGATCATTAGTGATGATCCTTTGATCATGACTAATGATCCTCTGCAGATTTATTTTTTAATTTTAAAAGTTCATTTATTTATTAAGTTCAATTCATTTATATTTATTTATTAAGTTATATTTATTTCTTAAGTTATATATTTATATTTATTTATTAAGTAAAATTCATTTATATTTATTTATTAAGTTTAGAATATTCTAAGCCTTTCATTGTCCAAGAACTTCATAACTTTGGTAATGATTTCTTCTTGATTTCCCAGGGATGCTCATATATTCTGTGGTATTCTGAGATCTCTTCCAAAACATGTTTTATGGTTAATGACTGGTCACACTTTTGACATATGGAGATAAGATCTTTTGTTTTGAGGTGGAGATGAGTTAGTATAGTTTGTCCGATCCGCGGAGAACTTTCTCTCTACGACTGCAGCGTTTGGAGCTGGTTCACGGTTGAACCTCTTTCTTTATTGTCTTTAATTTACTAGGTGCTCTGTTGTTCCACCGCCTTTGCCATTCTTGGAATATGGTTTCTGTTGGTTCAGATGATGTCAAAAAAGCTTTACCGCGGCCTGGCAGGACAAGTATCCTCGTCCAGTAGCTACAAAAAAAGAATTATAATGATTAATTGCAATGCCGATTCTAATTTTGTTAATTGTTAATGAACTGTTGACCCTATCTAGTTAGATAAATACTTTGTTTTGTCTAGTTAGGCCAAAAAAAAAAAAAAGTCGTAGTCGGTAGTTATCTGAATGATGTGTGGAGCGAGATTAATTCTTTATCTGCCGCCCTACCAAATTTCCATCAGAAAAAATAAGACACATTTAATATTTTTAGCTAATCCCACAATTAAGTACCTTCACAACAGAACGTACTTGAAAACTCTTGTCTTAACAGAAGATTGACCTTCGACTTAAAATAACTGAGCAGAAAAGCGGAGAACCTGTTTCTTACATTGGGATAAAGATGCTCCCAAGTTGTGCGGAGACAGCCTTTCTTCTGAAGGCGGCAGTGTTACGAAATGAGGAACGCCTGGTCCAGAAGCGCCGGTGCGTTACGCAACACCATCCTGATCCGCTGGAAAGGAGTGCAGCTTACTTGTATAAGAGTGAAAGCACATGTCCGAGAGATACTGACCTTTAGTATCTACTGCAGGAGGACCACATTAGGTAACCTACAATATATGTGATGTTTTCTACCCAAGGACAAGACGAATAGGATTTTGGAAACGGCGGGGACCTATTTCCCCTTTTCGTATTTCTTTCAAGATAATGGCATATAGTTTTACATTAAATGCATCTTCAAAGGAAGATACGAAATGTTTAATTTGAATTGTATAGTATACAACATGAGTAATGCTCAAGTGTGCTCATTATGTAAGGTTCACCAGAAACTTACCTATAATCCAAATCCCTTTGCACAATCCCTATCCAGCACCACCCATCCCTATAAATCTCCAAGAAGGTTAAAACGGTAATGGCCTCGCGACCTTTTATAGTTTGTAAATATTAGAGTTCTGGCAATGGTCAGATTCAGCACTCACGACATGAGTGTATGTGGCTAAAGCACTCTTGCTCAATCTCCGCGGGGTTTAGCCCCATTGACGCGGTTGAGAGAGAAGTGCAGGGATCTCCTGGAATCATGCTTTTCCCTCCACACTGGGAGGGACAAGTCTGGTTTGGAGTTTTCTCACCATATTGTTAATATTGTATGTAGGTGTGTATGTTTTCTTTTTATTTATTTATTTTTAGGTTATCTTATTCTTATTTATTGTATATATATTATTTTTCTGTATAATTTATTTTTTTTATTTTACATAGAGTATGAATGTGATCTCTGAACTCTATTATAAATGTCCTTTGAGACAGATTGTAATATGTTTCAATAAATAAGTTTTAAAAAAAAGGAAGCCACAGTTGTCGTCAAGCCCAAGGCTCTTTCGAATGTTGCTTTGCATCGAAGAGATATGGGCGAAATCGGAATTAATGATTACATGATGACAACTGAAAATAAAACTTCATGACCACGTTGATTCAATATACTTGAATATACTTGATTCAATAGCACTACTATAAATAGTGCAAAAATGTGACACGATTACGTGGTCATCTGATTACAATCTGAAACCTGATTCTAATCATATAACCACGTTTTTAAAATCACTGTAATCGTAATCACTTAATCATAATTATTCTAATCGTAATCTTTGATTATGCCCATCTATGGTAGCTTAAGACAAATCTTGGTTTCCAGGAGTCCTAAAAATCGGTCGAACCGTTAGCTAAAAAAAAATCGTCACCTACATACCTACAAACTGTCAACCAAAGACATTACTGACCTAACAATAATTAAACTAAGTAGCATCGAGGTGATTGAAATGATCCCTTGAAGTTTTTTTTTTCACTAAAAAAGATAATTATAGGTTGCAGTGTCACTGTTATAAATAGCTGTTTATTAACTTAGCATGATCAGTTTCAAATTATTATACTCCTCTTGTATTATATAATGCATCTATAAGATACGCCTAAACACGAGCATTAGTATAAGTAAAGAGCCTTTTCCTCCGTGCACACGCCGATCCAAAGGCGGAATAGGAAATCTGTCGCATAAAGTTGCATTAGCAAGTGAACTGTCCTGGTCGAGAGGTTGACATAACGTATATTTTCCTGATAACAAGTTCTGTTGTATAACACGGTAATTTTAATGTGGGAACTGGTTTAAATTATTTCTGTTGACTATTCCTTTTTTAAGATATTTGATATTTATACATTCATCTTTAAATTAAGTAAATTCATTTATGTCTAGTAAACTAAGATATTTCTGGAATTGGTACAATCGAAGATGGTTATTTTTTCGGACTGAATTTTCATGCCGCCAGACTTTTGGTTATACTTTTGAGTATACTCGTACATTTAGACATCGGTCATCGGCACTAATTTGAAAAATTCTTTAGGATGCTCAGTTTTATTCTGCTCATGTGTTTGAGTTTATTTTGTAGGATATCACTAGCGGATCCACGTTTAATTTTGGAGAAGGCTTAAGCCCGAAAGCTTCTTTTTTTTTTAAATGTATTTAACGATAATTACTTTAGCAGAAAAATAAAGAAAATAACTATCTATGTGAAATGGTACTTAAGTGGTTCTTGAAGTCCTATTAAATGTGTATTACACGAAAAATAATATTTTTAGAGATAATTTCTTAACATTTGTTTCAAAAGACATGGTTATATTTCACCATTTTGGAGGGGAGGATTTCAACCCGAAAGCCCCTCTCCTACCCCGTAGACCCACTGTATTATTAGAGTATTATATATTTTGTAGACTGTGGAATCATGATTCATGATTTGGTCAACAGTATGAAAGATAATAATAAAATATTATTGTAATGATTATAGTAGAAACATATTTTATTATATGCATTTAAATGCACATTTAAAAATATGCAGCTAAAATAGGGAGACATTACGCTTATATAATTAACAAAGTGAATATATAAAAATAAATAAAACTTCTTGGAACTTGACCCTTGGATCAAGGTTTGGTTCAGTGTCTGTCTAGGCTCTCCTCAGAGAAGTCCACAATATAACTAATGTGAATAAATTCATTACAGAATCTATGCTACTTACATAAAAATAATAGTATAACATACAACATTATTGCATTTATAGGGATGATTTATAAAAATAAAAATTATGACAAATCTTTTTTTATAACATTAGATAATAGAAGGAAGGGATACAGGTAATATTGCCAAGTCTGTTATTGATGTTATAAGTTATAAAAATATTGTAGTGATAATATATAAATACGAATAACGAAAATGTTTTCTTGTTTCTAGTCTGAAGATGGGATAATGAAGTGAACCCGAAACATCATAAAAATAAAGAAAAAATTTTTTGGAGATCAAAACTGTTACTTAACTGAATTCATATACCTCATACAATAAAACACCCCTCCCCCTTAAGACTTATGAAAAAATATATATTTTTATTTTGATAATATTGTAAATTTCAGAAAATGTCAATGTTAGACTTTCCACGAGCAAAATAAGGTTTTCATTTTTTTTAAATACTTGTAAAAGAAACAGGATTCAAGAGATCAAAACAAAATTCAATATGGAATTATTATATCTTAGTTTATTTTTTTAACGCTTTTTTTGACACATAACGGTTAATTCTCGTCCATGAATTGTTCTTCATTTTTCCATATTGCTCTTCATTCTAATAATTGATAATATTTTGACTGCACTTCCTACCAATCTTTTATCCTTCCTTTTTTGCGTTCATTAATATATAAGGCATGGACAGAACTATATTAACGTTTATTGTTAGTGTAGTCAGATTAGTTATTATCATGTTTAACTTCGATCCACAGGTATTGAGAAACGTCGACAAATATTAATTCCAAAGAGTCTGAAGTCAACGGTGGCAGCTATTTTTGTGCATTATTGAGGTAGACATCTGAATGAAGGGTTTTGAAACATTTTTAAACAATTAAAAGGAATCAATAAATTTTCAATGGAGCAAATTCACAGAATTACCCTAGAGCTTCGACAATTACCTAAAATTTGAAATGGTTACCGATGAGTGAAATAAACGTTTTTTTTGCTCAATCGACGCGCATTTCTATCCTCTAAGAAATGAAAAAGCATTTAAATTGACATAAACGAAAATTTTTTAACAATTCAGTGAAAACTGAAATTATTGATTAGCCAAATCCAGCCTCTATTGCACATGTTTTTCAATACTTCAATTAGATTCACCAACTTACATTTTTTTTTAGCTTCGTAAAAATTTGGCCCTGGATAGCTTAGACATCCAGCTTAGACAGCTGTTGAAATTATAAAAGATAAAAACGGTCAGGATGTGCTGTAAATAAGTTGTTTATTGAGTTTTTTGACTTTTCATAAGACGTAAGAACATAGTTTTTTTACTGCACTTCCTGACCTTCAGTACAATGAAAAGGTACTCATGCTATGATTTCCATCCAAAAAATCAAACTTTAATTCCTAGATTAGAACTCCCGGTGAAGGTCTATACGCTAGTATCAAATCGTAAAAAACAAATTTAAACTATAACAATCGACGATTTTGTTTTTTCAGGTTATTTTACTCAAAGATTTTATCATTTCTTTATTTTATTTGATGTTAACTCAAAACTAAATGTTAAGAAAGATTAAATCAACTTTTGCTGAATAAAATATACGTTCGTTTTCTCAACCTATCCCAATGTGTAGATATAATATAACTTCATAATATAGATATAATTATCCATTATGTTTAAAATAAAATACAAATGTATGTTAGTACATACACTGCCGCATACGTTAAGGACCATTACGATTTTTTGAGAAAATTTGAAATAATTTGGAATAAATTAAATAAAACTATTTTTTTTTTTTTTAAATGAATCTTCAATGTATCAAACGTATAGTCATCCTGTACATTACAATTCCCTTGCAAAGGACTGTAAAACCTTGGTAAAACTTAACAAATTGAAATACCAACAGTTATTTTTCCCGGTAAAAAGTATTTCTATTCATATATTGACATGGATATATAAATATTTTACCAGGCGATCCAAATAGACAAAACAGCAAGATCTGGTTGCAGAAAAATATCAAAAAGGTATATCCACATCAAAACGATATTTTAGACTTTCATAATTTTTTTATTGGGGTTGACCTGCTAATCAGCATCCTGCAGTAATTTATACTTCCTGGAGCAAAGTCATTTAGGGTTGTAAAATTTTCAATATATCAAATTATCGATACATTATAAACTATTTATATATAACTATTTTTCATCCTTTGTTTTTTATTTTCTATAATATATAACCGGTGATACTGAATTATATTAAGATTTATTGTTAATCTGGTCATTATAGTTATTATTATTTTTACCTTCGCGCCACAGGTATTGAGAAACGTTAACAAATATTGATTCCAAAGGGTCTCAAGTCAACTCAGCTCGAAAGTCTCTCTCACTCTCCTCCCTCCTCCCCCCCCCCCGTAGATCCGCCTGTGTACAGTATCGATATGTTCATCAAGCAATTTATTGGAGGGCTCAGTCCTCACTACGGCAACATTGGGTATTGCGAGTCCCTCGTAGTCGGCGCCTGTGGTGGTGAAAAACAATGCCTGCCATAAAATTTAACGTCACTTTTGGACGCTTCCTTCTGAGATTTACAAAGGAACGCTCACATTCACCTCGACGCATGACTCATAAAAAACTCGTTGGTATGATAAAATCTAATCTAGCGGAAAGTACTTTTCAACAGAGGAAAAGTGACTTATCAGGATGAAAACAGTTTTCTCGTGCGGGCCAGCTTTCCCCAGAGTGATGAAGGTCGGAAGAGGTGTTTGAGAGGACAGGCGCTGGTTTCCGCAGGAGGGCCAACGGAGTCCTTACGTCACGTCGGCGGCCTACTGTCAGGGTCCTCAACTATTTCCCGTAACATTCTCTTTGTGCTTTCTTCCTTCGTCTCGCCTGGTGCCTTATGGATCCCATTTCCGATTGCCAGTGTTGATAAGTGTTGTGGATTTCCATTTCGATCTTAGGAAAGTCGGAAATGATCAATGGATTACATACTCCGCAATAAGTTTTTTTTTTAGTTTTTATTTATTTAATGAAATTTACAACTGTATAAACAATACAACTAGTAAAAATGCACACATTAGAAATAATGACATGAATAGACTTGAAGAGATACTGGCCAGTGGTAGCACTCCCTATTTAATTCTAGGTGAGAAGATCTCGAGGCCATCTTCTTTTCAGACACCTAGGGGGATTATGAGGAATCGAGGAAGAAGCAAGAATGGAAACAAGTAGAGTCGGATGCAACTGGAGTTCATCATAAAAGGATAGGCATCTGGCTCGGGCTAAGTCAGCGGCATATGGAACATTAAGGTCTTTATGAATGGTTTTATTTGTGACAAAATAGGGAGCATTAAGGATTTTACGAAGGATTTTGGATTGTAAGAATTGGATACGAAAGGAATTCGATGGTTTGGTAGAACCCCAAAGTTCAACTCCCTTTGTCCATGTAGGTCTTATTATGGTTAAGTAGATGAGTCTTTTGTAATTAATTGAAAGTTGAGAGCGTTTGTCTAATAAGTGTTGGAGCAGTTAGAAATAAGTTTTTTAAAATTTATTTATTCAGTAATATAAAATTTTGTTACAGCGAAAATAATTACAGTGAGGTAACAATACATTCAGACTGTATATAGAGAAAACATAAAATAAACAAAAGGGAAATAACAACTAGGTAATTATCAAAAGTACGGCAATAAGTAAAAACAAATTAGAAGCTTACGTTCCCTCAAGGCTTGAGACGTATAAGCTACATTAGCGAAACATGTTTATTGGTATATAAAAGAAATTATTATCAAGATAGTATGTTCAACACCCACAACTGATGGAGGTACATACATAATACATAGTTAAATAAAAAAAATAGTTTTATCATAGCTTTAGATGATAAATATTCGAAAATCATTATTTTTAACATTTTTATTGTAATAAATGAAAACTGTATTTACTACTATTATTTTATGTTTACGATAGATACACCCAAGTAATGGGAAAAAATAAATTCAAGCTTTGCAATAATTTATTGTAGTCATTTTGGTTCAAAACATTAACGTGAAAGTATGTCAAAATATCTCTTTTTTTTTTTACACAACTTGAGGCGAATCTCAATTTATTTCGTAATAAACACTCAACTTAATTTATATGGACTTTATATGGAAAATAAGAAAGTTTTCTGAAAGTTGGGTGATAAGTCATGATTTTTTTTTATATTACAATATAGCTTAGTTTAATCCCTCAAAAATCCTCTTTAAGTGGTTTTAACAACTACTTTAGTTTGAAGCAACTTTGGCGTAGTTTACAGTGAAGCAATTGTTAATTAATTATATTTACTAATGCTTTAGTTCTCGCTTTCTATTCATCAAATACCATGACACTTAGAAAACACAAAACGTAAATTAAAAATGTCTCTCTACTTGCGGCCAAACTTAAGCGCCTAATGAACTGCTCAATACGTTTCGTTTTCGGAATCTCAAGAGATACGCATACAACCCAGTATTAAATCGAGTTGAAGTGGTTCTATTCATACAACCCCCGTCTGTACTTCCTCGCTACCTTTCTTTGCCATCAGAACTCAGCGACTTTTCTATATTCTTCACAGCCTACAATTTAAATACTCCATTCAATCTCGTCCCGCTAGATCCCGACATTCCGACCTCTATCCTCCGCCTCACCGAACTGCTGCGTTTGACAAATTCTTTATAATTCAAGGCGTCTCCTTCTGGAATACCATCTCTCCCAATATCCGACATGCACAATAAGTTTCCTCATTTAGATATCTCCTTTTTAAGCACACTCTTTTCCCAACCCGATTTATCACGAAATGTACATAACAGAACTTTTTATGTTTCCTCAGAAATTATTTTGTTTACTTATGTTATTTTATTTTTCCATGCTTGTTTTTTATACATCTGCATGTTTTTGTTTTGGTATTAGTGTTTTATTTTGTTCCTATTTTTTAATTTTAATGAGATATTATTTTGAAAATATTTAATTTAATGCCACACAGGCATTTTTTCTGTATCTATAATTTGTTCTAAAGAGGCAACTGTCCGAGGATAATAAAAAACATTTTCATTTCATTACTAGGCCCTTGTCTAAAGTTAAGCTAGCTAGTCGACTTTCCTTAATCGATTTCAGTTTCCACATTTCATTCATATTTATTATTGATTTTAATTTTTTTTTTTTTTTGCCTCAAATTATTGGGGAAGGTAGCGAAACGATATTCTCGCTCCCTCAATATTTTATTTGGGGGGAGGAGGGGGGTCGCCTTATATTATATCGCATAATAATGTAATTAAAATTTATGAGTTCTGGAATCAATTCAAAGATTAAACAAGGGACTAGGAAAGACGGCCTTGTGCTGCTAAATTGCATAATTTAGAATGTGGCCATGTGTGGAAGAAAATTTTTTAGCTTTATTAGAAACATTTTTTTCAATACTTCATAGTTGGTTTGACCTTAATTTAGTCAATGATACGACCAAATATTATTTGATGATGATATTTATTTGAGAATTCATTTTCTAAATTTTGAACTTAAATTTTGAGTGGGGAGAGGGTGGAAAGTGGATAATGAGTGGCAAAATTCTAGTTCAGGTCCTGCTTATGACAAATTATATATTTTCTTATTTAAACACCTCTGAAAAGTCCAAATCTGTGGTAGTAAGAAAGCAGTAGTCGAAAATACAAAAATATGAATTTGGTGAGATGATTAATTATCCCATACCATAGGATGATGGATACCCGCTAGGATAATTTGGTTTTATTTTAAAAATATAAAGTGAACAGAATCATAGACATCGCTATTCCTACTTGCCTACCACAACCGTCGAAAAAATATGTAAGTACCAGGAGTTATATAAAGCTGAAATCCTATTTCTAGAAATGTGAGATAGTGTTAATTTTTGTTTGTATTACGTTCAATTTTAGACCACACATTTATGCTATCTGAGTTTGAACAAATAAGGTATAATATAGTGAAATCTCTCGACAAGGGCCTCTATCTTTAATGAATATTTCTATTTAAATGAATATTTTAAACGGCCCAGCGGATCCAGCGTATATGTGTAGTGCACTAGCGGATCCAGGATTTAATTTTGGGATGGGGGCTTCAGCCCGGAAGCTTTTTTTTTCATATATATATATATATATATATATATATATATATATATATATATATATATATATATATATATGAATATATATATATATATATATATATATATGTATAACACGATAATTACTTTAGAAAAACAGAAAGGTGTTTGAGTGATTCTTGAAGTCCTATTAAATGTAATTAAACGAGCAATAATACTTTAAGACATAATTTTTTAATATTTTTTACCATAAAGCATGGTTCCATTTTACCATTTTGGGGGGAGGCTTCATACCGAAAGCCCCTCTCTCCCCCGTAGATCCGCCTGTGCTGTAGTGTACAAATCAAAGAAAATTATCCGAATATGTTTTTAAGACCTATTGATAAAGGAAAACACAAGATTCCCCACTTCCCCTTTCCTAATTAAAAAGGTAATTCTTATTTATAGGATCATTGTTATTTTGATAACCTATCAATAGATCAAAATGTGTCCTCGAATAATCAGTGCTTTAAGCTAGATTGAGACCAGAGATATCAAAGATCTTCAGTGACAAAAAAGGGTATTTTTTGGAAAATCATCTTATGATTTTCATCCAAAAAATCAAATTTTAATTCCTAGATTAGAACACCGGTGAAGGTATTTACGTTAGCATCAAATCGTAAAAAACAAATTGAAACTATTAACGATGGACAGCTTTTTTTCTGGTTATTTTACTCAAAGATTTTATCATTTCTTTATTTTATTTGATGTTAATTCAATACTAAATGTTAATAAAGATTAAATCAACTTTTGCTGAATGAAATATATGTTCGTTCTCTCAACCTATCCCAACGTATAAATATAATATAACTACATAATATAGATATAATATAGCATAATTATCCATTATGTTAAAAAAAAAAAATCCAAATGTATGTTTGTACATACCCTGCCGATTACGTTATGGGCCATTACGATTTTTTGAGAAAATTTGATATATTTTGGAATAAACAAAATAAAACTTTTTTTTTTTTTAACTGAATCTTTAATGCATCAAAAGTATAAATAATATCTGGCAGAACTTAACAAATTAAAATCCCAATAGTTATTTTTCCCGATAAAAAACATTTTTGTTCGTATATTGACATGAATATCAACATTTTACTAAGCGATCCAAATAGACAAAACTGTAAGATCTGGTTGCAGAAAAATATCAAAAAGCTATAAGGAGGCCAAACGATATTTTAGACTTTCATAATTTTTTTATCGGAATTAACCTGCTAATCAGCATCGTGGAGCAATTTCTACTTCCCGGAAGCAAAGTAAAATTATCAAAATATCGATATATTATAAACCACCTATATATAACTATTTTTTATCCTTTCTTTTTTATTTTCTATAATATATAACCAGTGATATTGAATAATATTAATATTTATTGCTAATCTGCTCATTACAGTTCTTAATATTTTTACCTTCGAGGCACAGGTATTGAGTAACGTAAAGAAATATTAATTCCAAAGGGTCTCAAGTCAACGGTGTCAGCTTGTGGCAGCTGTCGTTCGTTAATTATTGATGTAGACTACTGTACCTGCTACTAGATAGATACAGTGCTTTGTAATGGAGTTGTAATGTAATTTCGATATATTATAAAAAATAGTGATTTGATATATATTGGAATATATATATATATTTTTTTTTTGTTTTGGTTTCCTCCCCTTCCTCGTCTTTAAGGTTAGACGAGGTTTTCCCGAGCCAGGTGTTGTGGGAGGGGATTTAAAAGACCACCGACACCGGGACGCGAACTCCTGACTAATTTTTATCATATATGCTGGGCAATGGTGGTGCTGTGCACACGCTTTAGCCCATTCGGCCACCCCGCCCACATATTGGAATAATTATATTTTATATAGTGATATTCAATGTACCGATTTTTTTGACCGATATTTTGTATTGCGATATTAAAATTTGACTTCAATTCTAGCCCATGATTGAATAAAGTGTGTTTAACAATTTTCTAAACGATATACTGGATGTTCTGTAAGCAGAGGAAATATTTAAAAGTGTGATAGTAGACATCAAAATCTACAAAAATGTTTATATAAACAATATCCAGCAGAAAATTAGGAAATTATAATATCAGGATTTCATGGTTATGTTAAACAATTAACACAGGTGGTCTTAACATGTTTGACTCTATCCCTATCAGACTCTCCGTGGAAAAAAAACGCAGGCCAATAGTAGATTACCACTACTGTCTCACCCGCGTCATTGTTATTAGTGGGGAAATAGTTAATAATAATGAAATAAAAAGAATAATTTTGCTAAGTGAACATTAATATAATTCTTCTAGTATTCAGAGATAATCTTTATTTTTAATCCCCGGAATTGTTTCGGAATAGTTTCGAAAATGGCTAACAGGAACGTCAATCTCTACTTGAATATAAAAATGGAACAAAAAAATAGAGTGGATTAATCATCATCACTCAAAGCGTTCCATTGTTTCATTTGGAGTGATCAGCAATGGCTGCTTTTTTATTGAAGGTAATAGAAACAGTAATTGTAAATAGAATAGCTACAAAGAACATCAGACCAATCATGATTAATCAAAACAAATTACTGATTTGTGAAAGGACCATGTATTTAGTAGCAGTTCTTCTGTAGCTTTCACAAAATACGTAATATGTGACTAGACGGATGAAGGACTATGACATTCAACTCTTTTTGATAAAAATCAGGAAGAATCATTCTTCAACATAACCACAAATGGTGGACTGTAGTCATCTGTAAACAAGATGACTATGAATATAAGATGTAGATTTGCAATAAACTCTGAAAAAGGACATATTTATTTATCAAATGGAAGGCTGCGGAAATGAACAATATATTTTAGAGGTAAAGGTAAACATCTATGTTGATTATTTTAAATTATTCATTATACCGAAAGTTGAATGGTACATTCTTCATTCCTTTTTCCATTCTCTTCCCTTTTTCAGTCAGAGTAAAGGCTTTCATGTTTGCTTTCCAAACGACAATCCTAAGAAGTTTCTGAAGAAGAAGGCCTCAGAACTTTTAACCATAAAACTCTCAATGCCATTGCAATCTTCCAGTGGGTGGTTTTTCCTCAGATTGATTTCATGTTTTATAGCATTTTTTCTAAAACAAGCAAATTATTCATATTTTATAACTTGGCAATTATTATTAGCGATTACCATTTAAATATATATATATTTTTTTTGAGAAATATTACTATCTATCTCAGTTAAGGACACTTATAATAGAGTTCAGAGATTACATTCACACCGTATATACAGAAAAATAAATAAATAAAGTAATAACAAAAGAATACATAAAAATAAGAACAAAATAAAATATTATAAGGATAGTGAATATATATATATATATATATATATATATATATATATATATATATATATATTCACTATCCTTATAATATATATATATATATATATATATATATATATATATGAACATCTTAGATACAAGCATATTTATATATATATATATATATATATATATATATATATATATATATATAAATATGCTTGTATCTAAGATGTTCATTTTACTTTTTTTTTACTTATATATATATATATATATATATATATATATATATATATATAAGCATAACTATAAACACTATTTACAATCAGTTTGGGAAACTCCGAACCAATCTTGTCCTCCAAGTCGTGGAGGGAAAAGCGAGGAATAGAAGATCTCTGTGCTTCCCCCTCAACCAATTCACTGGTATTTAAAACAAGCGAGGATGAATAAGAGTGCTACAGCCGCAGACACTCATGACTAGAACTCCAATATATCGACATTTACAAAAGATCTCGGTGCCACTGCCGCTTTAATCTACGAGGGGGATTGTAGGGATGGGTGGTGCTTGATAGGGATTGTACTACGGGATTTGGGTGATGAGTAAAGTTGTGGTGGCAAGATCAAGAATAAATGGAATATTAAAGTCATTATGCATGGTCTTATTGGTTATATAGAAGGGAGAATCGGCTATTGTACGGAGGAATTAAGACTGGAAGGATTGAATGCGTTTGATGTTAGAAAATTTAGCTGTTCCCTAAAGTTCTAGTCCGCAGGTGCAGATGGGTTTCAGCATTGTCTTGTAGATAAGTAATTTAGTGTCAATAGAAAGTTTAGATTTTATATTCAGTATTCTATATAGTATATTTAGTTTCTGTCTTTTAAGTATAGTATGTGGATTCCACGTTAGTCGTCTTAAAATTTAAATATTAAAATATGTATGACGATATTCAATAATACAACAGCTTAATCATCTATCATATCTTGCTATTAGATATCACTACCAGATTTCATCAGGAATATTTGTGGTCAGATAGAAATCTAATGAACTTTCTTCATCTGGCTAATTCTTCTAATCATAGTAAGATGGAACTAGAAATTATAATATATATGTTTAATCAATATGACTATACCCTTAGTATGTACTACTTTACGCATGGTAAGCAGGTGGAGGTTAATAATTATTAGTAATTTATGTTTTTCGTATTCAATCTTTCTTAGTTACCGAAAACAAAAATTATTTTATTGGTTTAAAATTAATTTTAGATTTAAAATAGTAATCATGTAATAAAGTGTAAAAAAAAAAAAAAAAACATTCTGTATTCTTGACTCTTTTATTTATCTCTGGCATCAAGCTGACGTAAATGTCTGAAAAGGCCGCCATCGATGCTACTATATTATAAATCATCAACTGCAGTAATGGAGAGATAAGTGTCAACATACAAACACATTATTTTAAATTCATGTCATTCCTGACCTTTTATCCTTCATATGCTACCAGAATCTATTCTACAAATGAATTATAACTCTCCCTATTATAAGAGGAATATACTTCCCATTTTGTTTTAATTTCGTATCAATTTTTTTTTGTATGTGTCATACAATACATATACTCCGGCCGTAAATTAATCGGCGCTCACTGGGTTGACCTAACTGTTGGACATAAAGTTAAAATTTGCAAGTTTGACTGCATTAATGACAAAGTAACATCGTTTTCCTTCATTTCCAGCAATTTCAAACTTAATTGTCGGATTAATAATGCCCTAATGTGAGATAATAGGAGAAGAAATGAAAACCCTCTTTTGTATATTCAGAGCTGGTATTTTTTCTTCAAAACTAGCGGTATGTGCTGGGCAGAATTAGGTATTTAGTGAATCCTAAGACATACTCCTAGCTGAAACATCGGTTTATATAAATAAACATGGTTGTTACGACGTTTCAAACAATTGCAAGCTGCTTAAATCCATTTCGCAAATCGTCCGAAATCACCCGAAAAAACTAGATAGACCCTATTTTTTAACACAGGTTTAAATTTCTGAAAACACTATTGAGACCTTTTCCCAAACTACCACCCCAGAAGTTATTGAAGACTGAACACGCGGGAACGTTGAATTTAGAGTGACCCCCATTAATTTTTATTTATTTATTTATTTATTTTTTTCACTCGCGTATTCGAGTTACCATCGTCCTAGTTTTTGGCTAAATATCATCGAATTGTCTATACTAACCAAATTATAAACATATCACGAGTTTAATAGCTAAGTTTAAAAAACTATCTTTTATTATTACATTAATTTATATTTTAGTAGAATGTGTCGTTATGAAATAGGTAATAAATTGTACAATATCTCAACAATATAATATTTACAATACAAACTACAACACATGAATTTTAAACAATCTATTGGTATCTAACGCAAATATTTTTACAATATTTATTTTACGTGGAATACTTATGCTTGGAATACTCAAACTGGAATAATTATTTTGCACAAAATCTTTATTGTTTAGTATTAATAATACCTGATATAAATAAAAACTTTATAAATCAGGACAATAATGTCAAAAACTATTTTAGTCATAGAGTATTTATTTCAAATAATTAAAATGAAAATAGAATTGTTTATCACGTTTAAAAATCTTGCTAATATTTGAATAAATACAATATTTTACTTTTGATAGTTAAAGAAAAAAAATTGAGTAAGTATATCAGTTGAAAGATTTATAGATCAATGATTGATAATTGCAGAGGCATATTTAAAAATACGTCATTCGATTCACATTTCATTCAAGTTTAGGAACTGCTTAAATGTGTAATATCACAGGAAGCGAAAAGTTTGCGTTTTAATAGTGAATTAGAAAGTGAGTTGAAAATTATTTTCATGAAATTCCATTTATATATATAAATTATTTCATTTGATCTATAATCGTTTATGCTTGATGATTATAGGGGTACAACAGTTACACTTCATATATACTCACATAACTTTTAAACTGAATAAATATTACCCAGATAAAATAAAAATTAACATTTTATTAATTTGTTTTTAATGCATACAACTGGTTGACTAAATGGCTCGAGTTCAAATTCAATAACCTCAAAAACATAAACAGACAAAATTTGAGCAATATACTACAATTCCTGGGCAAGTTAGATGGCCAGAAGATTTGTTACATTGAAAAAAAAAAAGTAAACTAACATTATATACAAAACAAAACAAATGAAACTATATATTACTATAGTTAACTAGGTATTACTATGGTTTTAATAAAATAAGAAATGAAGGAAAATAATCGCTGCTTTGAAAAGATAGATAGGAAAACAAAATTCACAAATAGATGAGCCCCAAGTCTCCACAGAATGAAAGAATAGTAAATCAGTTGTTTAAATCAATTTTGATAATTCCATTTTAATAGTAATTTTAATTTGGAAAATAGAATGAAATGGTTTATGGGGGTATAAGCCTTGGAAACATTTTGGAATTCAAGGAGAGTTTTTGTTATCTCTAGCAGTCTGAACATCACTGATCATTTTAATTAGGGCAGATTGGAAAGAGTAGACGGAACGAAAATCAGATTGTATAGAGTATCATGTTGGTTGGACTTTTCTAAAAAGTTGGGCACTTGGGATTGGGGTTTTTTTGAATGATTCGAAAGGATTGAGATTGGACGAAAATCTTTGGAAGATGGGTTTGGTTGAGTTTCAAAGGAAGGACAATGGCTCTTTTCAAATATGCGGGAAATACTGGATTCCGAAGGGAGAAATTGTAAACGAAAAGAAGAATCTGGAAAATTTTAGGAGGGGATAATTTTAATAAACAATATACACACACACACACACACACACACACACACACACACACACACACACATACATATATATATCTTCGTTTTTTTCCGGTTGGCTCTACAGACCTTGTAGATCTTTGGCCGCCTGAACCAGCCTTCTCCACATCTGCCTATCTTGGGCTACTGCTTTCCAGTTTGCTGCATAAAGCTCAGCCGTATCTTTGTTTATCCTATCTAGCCATCTGGTTTTTGGCCTACCACGTGGTGTCTTGCCTACTAATTTTTTTTTTTTTTTATTCTTTTAATGGAATTTACAACTGTATTACATAGAGAATACAATAAGTAAATGTGAAATTGGTAACATGGCATGTACAACATGAAGAGAAACTACCCATTAGTAGAACTCAAATTAAAGTTCTATATTAGAAGATCCCGAGGCCATCTTCTTTTCAGGCGCCTCGGAGGGTTATCAGGGATCGAGGAGGAAGCAAGGTTTGAAACGAGAGGATTCGGATGGTTCTGCAGTTTGTTATGGAAGGACAGGATCTGGAGTGGGCCAAATCGGAAACATATGGAACATTAAGGTCTTTATGGATGATTTTATTTGTGACAAAGTAAGGAGCGTTGAGGGTTTTACGAAGGATTTTGGATTGTAAGGATTGGATACGAGAGGAATTCGATGGTTTAGTGGAGCCCCAAAGCTCAATTCCGTAAGTCCAAATAAGTTTTATTATTGTCATATATACGAGGCGTTTATAATTGATTGAATGCTTAGATCGTTTGTCAAGTAAGTGCTGCAGTAGTCGAAAACGTCGGGCGGTTTCTATTCGTTTCAGTCTGGTATGGGGGTTTCAAGTGAGTCGTTTGGGGTTCAAGGTGGAATCCTAAATAGCGGATTTGCTCAACAGGAATAAATGGAGTATTATTGAAGGATACTGTAGGGCAAGAAGTCATAGGTTTATGACGGAGGGTAAAGGAGATTTGATGGGATTTGTTGGAATTTATTTTTATTCTCCAATTTTTACACCATTCTTCAAGGCTTGTGATATGTGATTGAAGAGTTTGGGATGCGATAGATGGATCGTTATTAACTGATAGGATACACGTGTCATCGGCATAGATTGTGATGACAGTGTTGGACTGTGTAAAGGATAAGACCTAGGATACTACCTTGAGGAACACCGGCAGACTGAGTAAAAAGAGATGAATAAGCATTGTTATGATTGATCTTGAAGTGCCTACTAATATAATATATACATACATATATATATATATATATATATATATATATATATATATATATATATATATATATATATATATATATATATATATCTTCGTTTCCTCACTTGTGTTTCTCCACTTCGACTATGGCTGTTTGGTGTACGGCGGACTCTCAGGAGAATTCGAGGCCCAACATAAACGCCCAATGAACTGCGCAATACGTTTCGTTTTAGGAATCTCAAGAGATACGCATATAACCCAGTATTAAACCAAGTTGAAGGGGCCCTATCCATCCAACCGCCGTTTGTCCTTTCTTGCTACCTTTCTATACCTAGACATTAGAATTCAGCAGCCTTCCTATATTTTTAACAGCTTACAATTTAAATACTTCATTCAATCTCGTCCCGCTAGATCCCGAACTTCCGATCTCTATCCTCCTCCTCACCGAACTGCTGCTTTTGACAAATTCTTTATAATTCAAGCCGTCTCCTTCTGGAATACCATCCCTCCCAATATCCGACATGCACAATCAGTTTCCTAATTTAAATATCTCCTTTTTAAGCACACTCTTTTCCCAACCCGATTGATGATGAAATGTAGATAAGAGAACTTTTTAAAGTTCCCCAGAAATTATTTTGTTTACTTATGTTATTTTATTTTCCCATTTTTGTATTATACATATCTGTATGTTTTTAGTGTTATTGTTTCATTTTATTCTTTTTCCAATATTTTAATCTTAATGAGAATTATAAATATTTAATTTAATGTATGGCCACACAGGCATTTATTCTGTATCTATAATCTGTCCTAAAGGAACAACAGTCCCAGGATAATAAAAAAAAAATCTTCATTTCATTTCATTATATATTAAAGATAAATAGATCTGCCATAAATCTTCTAATGGCTAAAACGTTTTATAATCTCTATGATATTAAACTAGAAATGAAATGAAAAAAGAAGTTATATACATATCTTCTATTTATTTTTTTCTATTTTTTAATTTCATAAATCTTTATGTTTGTTGGTAAACAAATATGATAATAAATTGGTAATTGGTAAACAAATAAAAATGAGAAACAATAAATGTTTTTTATTATCCCTATTTGAATTTTACACAGCTATTAGATTTATTTTGAATCAGATTTATGATTGTGATTGGAAACTGCTAAAGATCATTTAACATGACAATGTGGCTTCTCCATAAGGTGTAGAAGACGGTGCGTGCAGGTCAGAAAAAACAAATATAACATACAAAGCATAATTAAAATGGCCGAGACCTTGCTAGAAGAAAGCTAGAACAACATTCACTTTTATCGCAGTGCCGTCAACCCCTCCCTTTCTTCCTCCTGCAAGCAGTGATGAATACTCCAGTATTAGCCGTCCAATGACACTCCGCTGGCAAACAGCCCTGATGGGAGCAAAAATTAGATTTTCGTGCCGACTTTCAAGACACGTCTATTGTCGATAACAGTATTCACCAGTACTAACGGCTTCCTTTCACTCCAGAGCCATTACAACCAGAACCTCTTTTTTTATCTAAGGTTCTAAGAAAGTTAAAAATGCTAGGTACAGTTTAATGCTGTGGTCAAGTGAAAACGGATCTATCAACTATTATTTTCCAGTAAGCTTGGACACTTCTGCAAAATGTAGTCTCTAATCTTCTTTTTTCAGTTTTTAATTCCGTTCGATTAAGGATCTTTGTTTTTTATTCTTTTGTATGTGTTAGGAAAGAGGTGTGACCTGATTTCGAACTGGAGTCGTTTAAATTAAAATTTCTAGTTTTCATCTAAGAAAGTTAAGGTTGCCCGTAATTAGTTAATAGTCTAGTGGAAAACCTTTTTTTATTAAAAAAGGCCACATTAAGGTTATGCAGCTATAAAAGAGGCCGTAATATTGCTTTCATCTTTTTTATACGTAAATACACTAAAATATCCATATTTCAGCTCCATTAATTTTCTAATTTACGTAATCTAAAATAATTGAATATTAATTCATTCCAACGCATGATGAAAGATGACCGCGCAAAAACTAAAAACTCGCAGCCTCCGGATCGCTTAATTACAAACCCTATACGGATTCAGACACTCTGTCTGAACTCGTATAGGGTTTATAGTGGTCCTGGTGGCTAACTCATTACCAACTTTATATGGATTGGTGGACAGGGTGTGCAGAGTTGGTAATTATTCCTCCGGGGTAGTGGGTAGAAATGTTTGACACGATTCATAATTAGTCTCTAAGGATATGTACAGGAGCATGTGTACATAACTAGTAAATACATAACTAGTAGAATCAGATGAGCCTCCCTTTCATTTAGATAAAACATTTCTTCTGGGTAAGTATATAATAATAATTAATATCCAACCAAAATCATTTTATAATATACATGATATTCAATAATATAAATGAAAACAGGAACTTAGTAAACTGAGAAAACAACTACTACGGATGACATATCTACAGAATGGCAATATCGAATTTAAGCATTAATTAAATTTATCGATTTCCAAATATAGTAAGACCACGCTGGAGAGAATCTAAGGCAGCAATAGGCACCATTATGATGAAATCCAGAAATGCTACTGCAGACATGGAAATACAAAAAAACATTTTTAGAAAATATGGGAACACTCAAAGTAGTAACCAAACTTCTCAAGGTTCTCAACCTATGGTCTATACCAAAAAATGTAAAGAAAAACAAACAAAACAACGGCAAGCAGCTTTAGGATAGAGACCATGAACGCATAAATAGTAACATATATATATATATATATATATATATATATATATATATATATATATATATATATATATATATATATATATACATATATATATCTATATACATCGAGAAAATATATATATTTCTGATTACGGAGATAAGACTACAGAATGAAAAAAAAGTATGAAATTTGATTTATTAATTAATCTTTAGGGAAGTTGAACATCATCAATTATTTACTAATTACCTTATAATACTTTCAAATTAAAAAACTATATTAAAAAATCAATGTTTATTGTTCCAGTTGAGTAATCGACGATCGTCTTTCAGTTCATTATATCCTAATATGTTGGTAATCAATGACAGTCACTATAGTTGAATGAATAATTATCTGCCAACGTATGCAGTTCTCTTGAGACATCATTAATACAATAAGCCTGATCTTGAGTAACTTCTACACAATTGAATGCAATGATCATTGGGAGTTCATTGTTCATTTGTGTTTAAAATTAATGATCTGTTTAAGTGTGCAATGCTATGCTCAAAAATTTTAAATATATATTCTATATTTTATAAATATTAGTATACCCATATTACTTATATATCGCTCATCCGGTGGACCAACGATTTTAGAAAATCTTTTTATCACGTTTAATTGAGTGAAAATCGTGTGGAATCGAATCAACGTCATAGTATAATACAAGCAAAATTTGAATGGATAGATGAACTGGTAGAATAAACTTTAAATAATAATGTAATTATTTTGCCTTTTTCTGTAAAAAAGTATGATTAGAATTTATGTCAACGCAGGAGTGGTCATTCCTCCCAAGGTTGATACCGCACTTCTCCCCTTTCAGGAAATTTTATTCTTCCTCTCTTCTCAAAAACTGAGCAAGCGAAAGCAGAATGATACAAATGTTGATCTTATACCCTTTATTTTCCTGTGGTTTGAGAATTCCTCCCAATTGAAGCCCGAAAAAAATATTGCTCACTCCGAAAGTTCATTAACTCGTTGGAAACCCCACAAAAAATTCAAAAACCTGTAAAAATGTGCCTTCCAAAAAAAGTTGATGGCGCTATGTAATCCTCTTCTGGGCATCTCTACGTCATTGTTCCATAAGATGATCGATATATTATTTCATATTCATGATATTTCAACCTAATTCAGATATAAAATTTTTAAAGAACGAAAAAATAAACATAAAGAAATAAAAGTTAAAAAGAAATATAATTAAAATTATAACGAAAAATGGAATTTTGTTCTGTGAAAATATAAGACGTACAATTACACAAAAAAGCTAAAAGCGTGAAATTTCACGCAAAATAAAATTTAAATATATTAATAGGACACTTTAATTTGAGAAAAGATATCGTTCTTAATCGATTTCAATCCAGCGGGAAACATTTACAATTAAATGAATATTCGCGTTCTAATAAAACCTCAGTAACTTTTAGATATTGATTTTCCAAACTGCTTAATTATCGATTAAACAAAATATTTTATTAGGATGACAAATAAATAGAATATGAAGTCACAGGGGTGCCCATCCCTCCTCCCTCCTAGATCGATGACAAAAGAAACTACCTCCTCTTCCTTAAAAAAAAAAAAAAAAATTATTTCAAAGGTGAGTTATAAAATACAGATTTTTTAAAGACGAGACAGAAAATATTTTACTGATCAATCTAAAAATAATATCTGAGATAAGATAAATACTAATCCTCGACCATTAATCTATATTGCCCTTATCTGATTGGTTATAATTATTGAGAGAAAAAAGAAAATGGAATTGGATCATATAAAGAAAACCAGGAAGTCTTTCGCAGATGTAACGTACTTCGCGTTTATCGAGTATTAGCAGCCTTACTCTACTAAATTTATATTACATAACGTATAAGGCTTGACGCAACAATTAAATCCCCCTTATGCAACAAAATAAAAGTTTTAATTTTTTCTTTTTCGTGCTATTCTAGATTCAGAGTCTTGATTCAATTTATCTATTCGCGGTTACGTCGTGAGGAGGTGATAATAGCTGAGATTGGAACCTTTCCCGCACCCTTGTCACCCTCTCTCCCTCTCCTAGTTAAATAATAGTAATTAATCTATCGGTGAAATGAATTTCTTACTTCCTCGTTCCTCAAATCTCATTCTTTTACGCAATTTGTACCCTTAATGTTTATTCTAAATTTTTAGTCATCCGAATTTTATAATAAATTCGATTTAAAAACTTAAACCAAATTTTCACAATTTAATTTCAAAGTTTATCTATGAGTCAGGTAACACAATATTCTCATATGGCCTGATACCGTTAACATTCAAGAAAATCATACATTTATCATATTCATTGAAAATATAAAAGGTTCATTGCTGAATCTTGGGACTAGGGTGATTTAAAAAAAAAAAATTTAAGCACCTCCCATCCCTATAATCCTCCAAGAAGGTTGAAACGGCAGTGGCCTCGCGACCTTTTGTAGATTGTATAAATTGGATTTCTGGCAATGGCCAGATTCTTCACTCAAGACATGAGTGTATGTGGCTAAAGTGCTCTCGACCAATCTCCGCTGGCTTTAGTACCAGTGACGCGGTTGGGAGAGTAGCGCAGGGTTCTCCTGGAGTTCCCTCACCTGATTGTATATAGGTATGCATGTGTTTTTTTCTTAGTTTTAATTTTCTTATTTTTTTAGGTTATTTTATTTTATTGTTTTATTGATTATTATTTTGTTCTATTTATTTTATTTTTTTGTACGTATAGTGTGAATGTCATCCTACCTCACTATAACCAATGTCCAACAGACAGATTGTTATAATACTCAATAAAAAAAAAAAAAAAAAAAAAAATATGACGATTTTATAATAAAAAATATTATGACTCATGACTAAATCACCTTGGTACGTGTCTAACAACACCCAACAAATTTACTTGTAGCTGATAATAGTTGAACAACACATCAGGCATGTTTGCAAACGATTTCATTATAATTTACTCGGACATACTAACATACTCACAAGAAATATGGCTTCAATTGACATACCCATCAATGTGAGGAGGAGACTAAACGTGCTGAATGAGGATTTAATATGTATAAACAAATATTAACTAATTAAATATTGATTACCAGTGATATAATTTATGAAACTGCAGCATTTATGAAACTGTAACATTTCAGAAACTGTAACATTTATACACTACCATGCATACTAAGCCCAAAGCACTTATTTTATTTATATATTTTTTATATGTATATTCAGTACTTAGAAAGAATCTCACACTATGTTTTTAAACACTTACATGGATGTTATTGAAACATTAATATAATAGAACATAAATAATTATATCCATTTTAGATATCGTACAACAATCTTTAACTGCTTTACTGTTGTTACTATTTGCAAGTTTGCATTACTTTGACATCTTAGTTTTTGAAAAGTGTTGCTCATATTATTTTTAAACATTATTACATTTATGTTTTTATTTCCCATTCATTCTCCACCAGTCGTCTCTTTCACGAGCTTAAGTTTCGCTTACTGAATGACTCCTTAATGCTATGCTCCTACATAATCGTGTCTTGTCTATCTTGGCCCAATAAACCTCTCTGGCTAAATAATTATTTGGTACTATAAGAAGATTGCCAAATCAACTTGATTAGGTTTCTTGTATTACAGTTGATCACACAAGGACAATTCAATCGCACTTTCCGTTTTTTACTCCATTTTTTTTTTTTTTTTGTTCTTCCCTACCTCGCCTTTTAGGCTATTACGGGGGAGAGGGTGAGGGCGGAGAATTTAAAACCCCTCCGGCACCGGGACGCGAACTCGTACTTTTTAATCATCTCAAATCTTTGTTCTCCGGTTGCCAGGCAACTCGCGGCGCTGTGCACACGCTTTAGCCCATTCGGCCACCCCGCCCCCTTTTACTCTCACTTACCAATATATGGAATATATAGTAAGGGAAAGTATTACGAATTTTCGAATCCGAGTTTTCAACGGAAATACATGTTTTGAGGTCCCCTGAGTCCAAATAACCAAGTCCCGCCAAATGGTCTGTGCGTGTGTTTGTATGTGAACAGTCTAACTCAAAAAACGAAAATTCGTACGAAACTAATATTACGTATTTAAGATAGATATATGCCTTGGATGTGACAGCAACTTTTTCCTTAAAATCAGCTAACCAGAAGTGCCATTTTATATAAATGGTGAAACACATTTTTACAATTTTTTTTTCAAAAACGGCTCCAACGACCAGATTAAACTCGGTGTATCATTGTATAATTAAGTGGTCTTATCCCCATTGATGTTACTTTACAGGGATTAAATGCCCAATGTTCATATACGTCTTCCTCTAAAAAACTTTTAATATGGTTTAGTTTGAAGACTTAACTCTCTTTTATTGATAGTAACTATAAAAAATGATTAAATATGACTTATCCAAGTCGAAAATGAATCTTCGGAAATACTAGTCAGAACGTATATGTATAATATATCGTTGGAAAGCGGAGAATTTTAGGAAAAACAATATCTAACAAGAAAGTTGTAAAAGGTAACGAAGAGCTGCGAAAAAATTATAAATAACAATTTTTTAAAACTAAGATTATTTGACGCAAATCACATGTTTCCAAGGGAATTAAATGAAATTTGAAAGTTTGAAAAAAAAAGTATTTAAAATCCACCAAACCAAGCCAATGCCATTGTTTAAAATACTATTTCATTCTACTTGTGTGAAATATTGAAATATTTCATGGATATGTTTATAACCTTTGATACACTTACTGTAGTTAATAACTCTAGATATGATATTATATGTAATTAATTAGATATCTATTGGCCGTTTATTCCAAAAAATCATCATATAACTTTTTAGAAAAAACCAACTAAATGAGTGTATAATTTAATGAATTTTCGTTTATTGAAATCCTAAAATTATCCACTTACAATTAGTGTGACAACTTTTGACCTATCCATGGCAGGCATTGTATATACAATCTTATTTTAGTAATTTTTATTAAAAATGGAAAATAATATTTTAATAACTAATAGTCCTACAATCCATAATCATTTATAGATTAAATATTTAGATATAAAATACTTTTTCCAACCCCCCCAGGAATTTCTTGATTACAAAATACAATATCTATATAAATGTTATATATACATAAATTTTCAATTTCCTTTTATTGCCCAAGGGCATTTTAAGGTAACAGGGCTATGCACGCTGTATGCGTACTTTGCATCTGTGGCCAGAGGCCTTTTATTATACCACTGGGCGTGGAGGGACCGCCTTGCTCGATATAATAAATAGACTTTTCGTAATTTTAATAGTCTTAATGATTTATTGTCTGTGAGCTTTAAGCTTTAGCCCCGTTTAAAATTTACTTCAAAAATTTTATAATATCCGAACAATGCCATAAAATAATTCCTATTGAAAGCAAAGCGGTAAGTTAAAATTGTATGTTGCGTGCACCAAATTTTTTTTTGCTACTGAAAAATGTTTTGGAGTTCTGTAGGAGATAACAGAATTTTCACGATTTAAACGGTGTATTAACTGTATTTTCACTGTTTTAAAAACTACCATGAAGGATAAGATGATCTTTTAATAGTTCTAAGAATCAGTATCGGATCCAGGATTTAATTTTTGGGAAACTTAATTTATTTATTTTTTATATCGATATTACTCTGAAAAAAAAACAACTACCTATATGAATTGTGTTCTATTCTTTAATTTAAGGAGAAAAAATATGCCATAGTACAGAACCAATGAAAAAAAAAAAATTCATTTGGGAGGAATCCAGTACTCCCTCCACTGAAGATCCGCCAGTCCTTATAACTATTTATTTGGAGTAGAAATATTCTACATAGTAATCATGGAAAGCGAATTATAAAAACTAAATTAATTAATAAACTAATTGAATTACAAGGGTGGAGCAAATTCTTTTATTTTTGTAATATGTGTAGTTGACATTGAGGACGCGTAACTTTGTGTTCCAATTATGGTATTACGGTATTTTCAAGAAAGAAAGTCAGCGCGGAAAAAGGTTTACGGTAAGAAAGGCACAATACCAGTTTCTCGACCACTTTGGACAAATGCTTTCTTTCCTGCTCCATTTGTTAAGGGTAGACAGTATACACTGGGTGTTTTGTTTTACTGCATGTACTGTTTGAAGTTTCATGTACATATAACAAGTGGTGGGGGAGAAAACGACAAACGTTTGAAAAAAACAGTTCTTGATCTCAAACGACTGAACTGTTCTTCCAAATTGATAACAACAGTTGTTTTTCTTTAGTTCACCCGTTTGCCACTATTCGAGTTGCTGTTTGATCTGTTTTTCTTTTCGCATTTTCCAAACAAAAAAAAGCTCTCTCTGCTTTCCACTAGCGGATCCAGGATTTAATTTTTTTTTTGGGGGGGAGCTTCAGCCCGAAAGCTTTTGTTTTTTTAAATAAAAATAACGATGATTACTTTGGAAAAAAATAAATAAACTAACTGCCTACATGAAATGGTATTTAAGTGATTCCTAAAGTCATTTTAAATGTGATTACATGAACAATAATACTTTAAGAGATCATTTTTTTCCATAAAACATGGTTGCCATAAAACATTTTACCATTTTTGGGGGGGGAGGGGGATGATCAGCATCGATCACCAGATCATGAACAGATGACCAAGCAGCATAATTTCAAACTTCGAACATACAAGAAAGTCAAAACATTATTAAAATAAAAGATGTTCTATCTGTAAAAAATAATTTTTAGTTTTAATTAGTTAAAAAGAAATTTTTAAGATTAAGCATTCATGTAATATTACAAATAAAATGCAAAGGTTATCAATCTCGAACAATGCCAAATTTCATACATAAAATGAATCATTCATTTCATTCGTTCATGTTATTAAACGAATAGAAATTACTCCATGAATCGTTGCGTTGTTCTATGCACAATTTTTTTTCAACAGTTCTTAAGAACTTTTGGTCAACAAACAGTTCATTTACGTTTTTCAAAAGTAGCAGAAACGTCCACCTCTACATATAACATCACAAGCTTTAATGCATGAAGTAAAAAGTGAGATTACACCATCAACAGAGTATGATTAAAGAGGATTAAATAATCTTGAAACTAGAGTAAAACAGGAATCCTACGGGAAAGTTCATAGATGTAGAGAAGTAATTACTCCTCTTAATTGATAGTGAACCAAGGCAATTTTAACTTACGTTGATTTCTCAAATAGTCGATGTTTTATGCAAGTAATTAATTACAAACAGGTTACAATCAACATCAGCACTCGAACTAATAAATAAACATGGACGTAATAAACAATACCGTGAACCATATATCTGTTTGTGGTTTGTATGGATTATTATCTAATATATCGTCGGCACCTTGTTAAAGTATCGGATGTACAACCTTAAACAGGTTATGATTAGTTACTTTAACATGGTGTTGTCGATATAATCAAATCTGTTAAATTCATTATGAATTTCTATTTTTGTTATCTATTTTGGGATTCATATAATTAAATATCAGTATTTTCAGTTCGCGCTATACAATTATATTTCATTACAAAAAGAAAAATACAAAAAAATTTCTTTAGAATTCAGAGGATTAAAGCCGCTCTTGCTTTCGCTCTTATTACAGCCTGGCTTTAATACTAAATATAATTAAATTATCAATCTAAAGGAGTTCCAATCGTTGGATTCATGAACACACACACATATACATGGTGTTTAAATGATTCTTTAAATCCTATTAAGGGCAGAATAGGACTTCAGTGCGAGTCTTGGGCCGACTATAAAAAAAATAAATAAATAAAATATGGTTAAATTTTACCATTTTGGAGCTGCAGTCCGAAAGTCTCCTCTCCCCCTCTCATAGATCCGCCTATGTCCTGAACTATAAATTGAAGAGACAAAATTGTTAACGGCTCAATTCTTAAGGGTTTTGTAGAATACTAATCTTATAAACTAATAAAAGGAGCCTAATACAAAGACAAAAAAATATAAGTATTACATTAAATGTTATTGTGTTCAATTTAGGAGTGCATTAGTTTAATTTAGGAGTGCATTAGTTTTTAATAATTGATATTTTTTTTAAAGTTTGAAATAAATATACATTTGAAAATTTCGCATGTCGAAATATGTCTCTTAAAATGGTCTGTGTATATGTGTGTGTTTATGAATCCAACGATCAGAACTCATTTGGATTGATAATTTAATTATATTTAGTATTAAAGCCAGGCAGTAATAAGAGCGAAAGCATGAGCGGCTTTAACCCTCTGAAAAGAAATTATTTTGTTTTTTTCTTTTTGTAATGAAATATAATTGAATGGCGCGTTTTGAAAAGGGAATAACTATTGAGGTTCTTTACCTGTTGAATACTGATTGAGTTCACTGTATGTCAAAATCAAATCGAAAGAAAAAAAATATTAGGATAGTAAACTTATTAGCCCTCTTCAAAGTAGAATTCTGGTTATGAGGCTGTTTAAGTCTAATTTAATGAACCTTATTAAAAATGAAAAATAAATTTTAAGTTAGGCATTTAAATAATGAGGTTTGAAAGAAGCTTTCTCGGCTCTCAGAGTGAATTATTTTCCACTTAATAATAAAATCAATTTGATTACCCTTCCATAATTTCAATTTTTTTTTACAGATATTTAGCGAGATTCCTCCGTTAGGTTGTAATTTCATACTTTCACTTATAAAATATTCACTACTAGTATACCCCAGTGAAAACTCTCATATTATATATCATTTGAAATATAACTGACATCAGGGAAATATGTTTGTTTATTTATAAATACAAAATAATACTATCAAGTAGGGATGTGCGATATAGTTTTCCACTATCGATAGTTCGACAGTGTCGTCAAAAAACTATCGACGATATCGGTAGTTCAGTAACTTTCTGACACAAACTTAAAGAGGATTTATTTTCGCAGTATTCTTTAGTTATTTACTTTGAAATGATTCAAAAACTTCTTAATAAATAACATTTATATTGGATATATCCTTAAAGATTTACGTGAAGGCACTAATAAAAGTTATTAAATAAAAAATTAAATAAATTATGGACGGGAAATACATTTATATAGGAAAATAGATTGCATTTATTCCCCTGATTGTAGAATTCAAACAAGAAACTACTACGACATATAGGTAGTATTTTTTTAACTGTCTAGTAAAAAAAAAAAAAAAAATGAGGCGAAACATGCTTATGTCTTTTAATTTACAAGATTTTAATTTTATTTTTTACTGTAGCACTTAGTTTGAATTATACTGAAACTGTAATGACATCCTTGTAGATTTTATAAATATATTTTTTTTATGAAAAATAATTAAAAAAGGTGAGGTATATGTAACATTTTTTTCCCCCATCGGCACAACTGAGGTGTTATAACATTTCTTAGAAAGTAATTTGAGACTAAATTCATTTTTACCATGAAGGCTTCTCCTTACCCAATTTTGTTTCAGTTTTATATATTGAATCTTTATGGATGCAAAACGTGGCCGCTTACATTAAGAGATGAACAACGTCTTAAAGTTTTTGAAAATGAAGTATTGCGCAGAATAATCGGACCGAAAAATGACGAGTCAACTGGAGAATTTAGGCGGTAATACAACGCTGAATTGCGTGAACGGTATCCGGTTAATGTAATTGAGGTGATTAAGTTGAGATGAATAAAATGCTCATGTAAAATCGCTGGGCTAAGTAACGAAAGAATTTTCTAAAAAATTAATATGCGCTGTACCGACTGGCAAGCGTCCGGGGTTTAGACGGAACCCGGTGGATGGATGAATGATGGTATCGGCATCGAACCTTCGGGTTCGCTAAGCCTTATTATTATTGTTTTATATATTGATAAGAATAACTTTAAACAGGCCTTCACACACGTGGCGTTTTGCATATGACAATAACAATTTTCCATTATGATTATATCTCTCATATTATCACTATATCTCGTGCATCAATAAATAGGGAGAAGTATGAAGGCGAGTTCTTAAAATTATTCCTTTAAGTGTATACAATTTTAAAATAATTTTTGTCAAAAGGAGGGATACGAACTATCGATCACACTAGGAATATCGATATGGCTATCGATAGTACTATCGACTATCGCCCATTCCTACTATCAAGATAGCCTATTCAGCATTCACAGTTGGTGAAGCATCATATATTACCATGACTACGGCTATCAAAGTTAGACCGAACTTAATATGTGATTAGCTTATTCCACTGGAAAATATTCCTTCAGTTTAATAGTTGAGCAATAAGAGCCCGTGATACTGGCCCCTTTTTATCAAATTATTGATATCCTCCTAAAACATCGTGAATAGCTTCATCTTATCGTAACCTACAAATAATTTAACAACGAAACTTCTAGGAATTGGGGCTCAATCTGGAGATCGGCAAACTTTGCCTATTTAATTAAGTATTAAAAACTCATAAATACCCATATACTTTCTATTTCAATCGTATGACAATATGATCACAAAATCGAAAAAAAATGTGGCTTACATAAGTATTAGGGCCGTTTGGCCTATATAACCTCGTATTTTGGCCTTTTTAGGGGTGGAGATCACGCCAATATCTTTGTAGACCAGCTTTTTTTATCGATTTTGTGATCATATTATCTTACGATTCAAGTGTAATGTAAATGCAGAAAATTACGAGAATTTTCGCAAATAAAATATTTGTAGGTTACGATGACAAAGTTTTAGGCGGTTGTTAATAATTTGATAAAAAGGGGTCTTTATCACGGACTATAACACTCAGTTGTCCCAGAACTAATCGATTATTGTAAGAGCTTAAAATCTATTTGGTTTTTAGTGTCTCACAATGAGTATAGAATTCTATTAATGATAGTATAGATACTGAAATTTTTTGTTTATTTATTAAAAATTGAAAAAGTTTCATTCTATATTATCTCAAGTGCCTAAGAGATCGAAATTCGAAGACTATCATAAATAGCAATATTGTCATTTTTAAAACCTAAACATATCATAAGTATCCCATGGCAATCATATGCCTACGCGGCTTTCAGCAAGAATTACGTAAGGGATTGATAGTTACTTTGATATAGGTCCAAAGAACTGTCTTAGGTCTTGATGTCTGCTTCAAATTCTTTTATATAGAATTTATCCCGTCTTGATTCGTCAACATTTGAAATCGTGTTTTGAAACACCTTAATTATTTTCAATAACTTTTATTGTGATTTTAGTAAAGTATTGTCTTTTTAAATCGGTATTCGTCACTTCTCAATGGAATTCCCTTTCATTTGACAGTTTATTCATGAAAATCTATCGCTCCTGAGATCCGGAAAAGGGATAGTATAGTATTGCCATGTGCAATAGTCATTCAGTTTGAATGAACAAACAACATAATAAGAACTAGTTATTTATTTTTCAAATTATCAACATTTCTTTAAAATGTAAAACCTCGTTTAATATGAATTCTGATAATACTATTCAAACATGATCATATCAGAGCTTCCTAATTAAAATTAAATTATCAATTATCAATTGTTTTGACTGCATTACAATAATATATATATATATATATATATATATATATATATATATATATATATATATATATATATATATATATATTATTGCATGCAGTCAGAATATAAAATATAGTCAGAAATATATAAATTTATATTTTTATGTTCTTAACTGAGTAATTAAATAAATATAGGTTTAAATAGACTAGAATTAAATGCTTAAGGAGGAATTTTCATATATTTTATCCAAACCTTATAATATATATCTATACCACTCACAATTCTATTCCGTACTTAAAATAATTTTTTGGGGAAGGATTGATGGATGTTTATGACTGGTAATGAAAACGTAAGTTTAGTTAATTTAATGAAGCAATATGCATTTTCAGCACCTTCAGAGAATTGTTTCTACGAACTTAAGTTCTTGCCAGAAAAGAGTTATTAGAATATCTCTTTAATGTGTATGATTATTCTTTTTCATCTAACCTCAATCCCCCTAGATCTAATTTCGGTAAGGTGCCAATTTTCTTTGTAGCTGTTCTTATAACTAAATTAATAATGCTTCATATACGATTAAATATTTTGTCATGTTGTATAACTGAGGAGGAAAACCTGGTGGTTGAGAGTGATTCTGACTCGACCACCTCCGTTCACAACCGTTGCCCTAGAAACAGTTCTTCCTAACAATGTACTGAATCCAAAACTCTTCATGGGTTGTAGTAGTACAGTTTTTTTTTGTTTTTTTAACTAATGTAATAACATCATAACAACTAAATAAATATTTCTGAACATGATGTTGGAAGTTGAGAAAGACAAAGGAAAATAATCATCTAATCATTGTCCAAGATTAAAAAAAAAAATATGTTCACTAAATTAGAATCTGTTGATCAACACGGATGCATCAGCTGATCCACTGACTAATCATTCATATTTATCAGCAATCTCTCTGATGTCAAATAGTTCTTTGCTGAAGAGACCTTAACACAAACTTGGTTGAGAATTCCATGCTTTCCATGAGCAATTCGAGCGTAGTTCCAGTCGGATTCGTCACAAGTAATAACCCAATTCATGAGCGTTTTTTTCTAACCAGGAAGATTCTCCATCTGTCCTATTAGATGTTACTCCATATGATTTTCTTATTCAGCTATCACCGGAAAGCTTTCTACTCTCAATACCGATATAGTAAGGTTCATTTTCATCAATCATATCGACAGGACACGATAGATACTCATTTATAAGAAAAAATGCATTCGAGCAAAACAATTTTTTCTTTGGCGATTTAGAAAGTCATTTCAAGATAATTTATCATTATGTATTTTAATGTATCTTCCAAAGATTGTACTGATTTTATTGAAACATAATTTTTCCAGATTTGAGAAAACGATGTTCTATGCTGGTTGTACTTAAATTAAATATATATATATATATATATATATATATATATATATATATATATATATATATATATATATATATAAATAAATGTTTGCCTGTTTGTCCTTTATGCATTACTAAACCTTTCATCCGATCACTATGAAACATTGGGAAATTGTTGCGTACACTTTCTCGAAGGTTTTTGGTATAGTAAATCCGTTCTACGATAATTTTTGTATGTGTAAAAAAAATTTTATTTTTTTTATTTTATTTTTTTTTATTTGTTTATTTAGAAATATTACATTCTGTCACAATCAAGGACATTTATAATAGTGCTCAGAGAGCACACTCACACTCTATTTACAATAAATAATACAGAAACTAATAATAATAAAAATAAATGTATATAAACAAAAGAACTAACCTAATCAAAATAACAACTAAAACATATGCATACTATACAATATTTACAGAATCCATTCACTCACAAGAACTCCGAGCCAAGCCTTTAACCCCACTCGTGGAAGGAAAGGCAGGACTCAAGGAGATCTCAGCGCCTCGCACTGAGCCGCATTACTGGTATTAAGAACCAGTAGAGGCTGAGGAGAAGCGCTATAATCACACATACCTGGCTTGATTGGAGGAACTGGCCATTGCCACAACTCCAATATATGCTTATTCAAAGAAGGTCTCTGGGCCACTGCCGCTTCAACTTTCGAGGAGGATTGTAAGAATGGGTAGTGCTGGATAGGGATTGTGCAAGGGGATTTGGATGATAGGTAAAGTTCTGGTGAAATTTGGAGAATTTTTCTGGGATAAGGTCTAGGACAAAGGGAATATTAAGGTCATGGTGTAGGGTTTTGTTAGTTACATAGAACGGAGCATCAACTATTGTTCGAAGGACGTAAAAAAATAAATAAATAAATAAAAATTTAAATATTCTTTTGTTCAAAACCGCTATTCTCCGAACGTTTCAATCGAATTAAGCAGTGATTTTTTTATGAACGTTTCATTATCATCCGACCTTTCGTTTCAAAACGACGACCGAAAAACGCTATAGACTGTTGCACCAAAAAGGTTTTAACGAAACTTAACTAAAGTCTTACGCTTGTAACCCTTTTAATTTATGAAACTATTACATACTTTCCCGAAAAAAACCTGCAACAAATGTTGTAAATTCAATTCAATGCTGCAAATCAATTCAAAATTATATTTTGCAATATCTAAGAAAAGTACACAATTTTATTATAACCATAATTATTTTGGACACATGGTGGATCAGCTGATGCGAAAGGTCGTGTTTCTACATCGTCTCTCAGAATTTGCTTATTTTACAGTGAAATCTTTGAGATTATCTATTCAAAACAGGCCAAGAGTACATAACAACAATTGATATTTATTGTTTGTTATAAATTATAGGGTTATTTTTATTTATTTATTTTTTTTTTATTTATTTGTTTTTTTTTGTTTTTTTTTTCCCTTATATGCGATATCACCATCAGGCCATGTCTAGTAGAGCGTCTATCAAGAGAATTCGGCCGTTAGGCTCAACACCTTGTTCTTCGCCAGTCAAACAAAAGCCTCGTCAATGTCGTCAAACACCTGCAGTAACGCCTATTAGCTCTAGAGAAGATGAAACCCAGCCAGGAACATCATCAAAACCAACAATTGAAGAACTTCAGCAACAACCAGGTACATCTTCACAAGAGATAACCGAACAATCTCCGTTTTTCACCCCTAACCCCTATCAGGTGCTTCAGAATGATAAAGAAGTGATGGAATCCGCTTCAATACCTAGAGATCCCCGACCTCCACCCATATTCGTTAAAAACATAAAAAATTTTCAGTTACTATGCTCACAACTGAACAAAATAACAGGCTCTGGAAGCTATTCATGTCTAAGCAGAACAAAGGACACGAAGATATCACCAGATACAGCTGAAACCTACAGAAAAATTGTGAAGTATCTAATGGAAACCAACGCGGATTTTCATACGTACCAATTACGGCAAGATCGAGCTTTGAGGGTAGTCATAAGAAATCTACACCCCTCAACACCAACCGAAGCAATAGAAGAAGAATTGAAAAATTTAGGTTTCATAGTGCGCCAGATTACAAATGTACAGAAGGAGAGTAAAGAACAGCCAGGAGTAAAAGTTCCTCTACCCTTATTTTTCGTAGATTTGGAGCCAAATCAAGGGATTGAAAAAATATATGAAATTAGAAGAATATACTACACAAGTGTTATAGTAGAGAAGCCATATCCTAAGAGGGAAATCGTACAGTGTCACAATTGCCAGGCATATGGCCATACCAGGACTTACTGCCATCATCTTCCGCGCTGTGTGAAGTGTGGAGAGCAGCACAAATCCGGGGAGTGCACAAAACCGAAACGGGATCCTGCAGTTTGTGCTTTGTGTTTTGAAGGACATCCAGCGAACTATAAAGGCTGTCAGATCTACAAGAATATCAAATCAAGATATCAAAAATCCCGGACCCAAGAAGAAGCAGAGGAATCAAGAAGAGAACCTAACGCATCAAGAAGAGGACCTTCAAAAATAATTGACCCAACGGTGTCTTTTGCACACTTATTAGGAGGTAAGAATGATGTTACTTATTGTGAGACCCTGCCGCAACAACAACACATGCCTCAAAATTCTCAACCCCACCCTCAACATCTTAATCAAACTTCACCTAATCAACAGTTTTATCAACACCAAATTCCCCACATTCCTCCTCCCTCAAACACCACAGATCTTACCAGTTTATTTACATCTTTCCTCTCCGAATTCAGATCCCTTGTTACTCCTTTGATATCTCTTCTCACCAATCTTGTATCACATTTTATCCCTCCCGCTAAAAATCCTTAAATGACTTCCAATAAACCTTTATCCATTCTCCTTTGGAATGCGAATGGTGTTAGGAATCATACAAACGAACTAACTACATTATTACTTGACAAAAATATTGACGTGGCACTAATTACTGAAACTCGACTAACCACTAAACAGCACTTCAAAATACCACAATACCTGACATATCGTACTGACCACCCTGATGGAAAAGCACATGCCGGTACTGCTGTCATTGTACACCAATCCCTCTCCCATCACCTACTCCCGTTACATACACATGATTTCCTACAGTCCACCGCTATCGTGATAAAAACCTTTTCCTTTCCGGTTACCCTTGCATCAGCGTATTGCCCTCCTAACCGATCCATATCCAATGCCCAATTCCGTTCTCTCCTCGACTCCTTAGGACATCACTTCATCTTGGGTGCAGACCTAAATGCCAACATCAACAATGGGGTTCCAGAACCACGAATACTCGTGGCCGAACCCTGCTGTCTGCACTCAATTCCCAACGTTTTCACCTCCTTTCCCCCAACTCTCCTACCTACTGGCCTACAGATCCCAACCGTAATCCTGATCTCCTTGATTTCTTTATCCACAGCGGCTTAAGTCCCCTCAATTGTTCCATTACACGTCTAAATGAACTTTCCTCTGACCATAGTCCTCTAATCCTTAATGTTTCACTTGAACCCGTTCCCAAACCTTCTCCACCGTCATTTATTAGGGGTCCAGTTAACTGGGACCTTTTCCGCCAAATCATCTCCGATAAAATTGATCTTAACATATCCCTCAAAACTCCCGATGACCTTGATAGTGCCGTAAATTCCTTTACTACCACAATCCAACAAGCTGCCTGGACTGCCTCCTTCCCTAAAGACTCCTCCAGAATTCCTAAAAAGACCATTCTACCCCAACACCTCCTTGACCTAATCCACACCAAACGCCGTGCCAGATTATTGTGGCAACGTACCCGACATCCTGCCGACCGCTGCTCCTATAATTATTACTGCAAAAAATTAAAACTGGAATTAGCCACCTTCAGATCACATTCCTTCAACTCCTACCTATCCTCCCTCTCTTCTCGCGACAATTCCCTTTGGAAAACCACAACCAAAATCCTAAATCCTCACCGCATTTCCCATCCCATCCGACGAGATGATGGCTCCTGGGAAGCTTCTGACGAAGATAAGGTTGAGGAGTTCGCCATTCACCTATCCAATACATTTATTTCACATCCGGAATCCCATCCTGCCAACACCGTAACAGTAGAAGAACGCCTTACATCACCAATCCCACTTTCCTTGCCCCCAAAAGCTATTCATCCTTCCGAAGTGAAATTTCAATTAAAAAAACTAATCCCCCGTAAAGCTCCTGGACATGATCTCCTTACCCCTCAAATCCTTCGACAACTTCCATCCAAAGCAGTCATATTCCTTACATATATCTACAATTGTATCCTACGCACCACCCACTTCCCTCTGCTATGGAAACACTCCACTATTATCCTTTTCCCAAAAAAAGGCAAACCGCCCAATATCTCAACATCCTATAGACCAATTAGCCTACTCCCAATCCTTTCAAAAATTTTTGAAAAGATCCTTTTGAAACGAATCCTACCCATTATAGAATCCCAAAATATTCCTTCCCATCAGTTTGGTTTTCGCTCCCAACATTCTACTGTTCAACAAGGACTCCGAGTTGTTGATCATATTTCCTCAGCTCTAGAAAACAAGGAATACTGTTCGGGTGCATTTCTGGACATTGCACAGGCATTTGACCGGGTATGGCACTCCGGAATGCTCTTCAAGCTTAAAATCCATTTACCTCAGTCCTTGTACCTAGTCCTCCGATCCTACCTCTCTGACCGCTCCTTCCGAGTTCGCTGTGGAACAGAATTTTCCAATATCTACTCCGTTAAAGCCGGTGTTCCCCAAGGCAGCGTCTTGGGTCCCGTGCTTTACATCCTCTTTACTGCTGACATCCCTGTTCATCCCGATACTTTTCTTGCAACATTCGCTGACGACACCGCAATCTTATCATCCAACTCTGATCCCAACATAGCATCCTTAAATCTCCAAAACCACCTCACCTTGATTGAGCACTGGTGTAATAACTGGCGCATTAAAGTTAATGAATCTAAATGCCAACATATTACCTTTACACTCCGACGCAGTTCCTGTCCACCAGTACACTTTAATTCCATCCAGCTTCCTTACTCAGACACAGTCCGGTATCTTGGTTTTCATTTAGACCGTAGACTAACGTGGAACCCACATACTAGACTCAAAAGACAAGAACTCAACCGACGATACGGCCAGCTATACAGACTACTAAACAGAAAATCCAAACTTTCTATTGAAAACAAATTACTTATCTACAAGACAATACTGAAACCTATATGGACATACGGACTTGAACTGTGGGGGACAGCAAAAGCTTCTAACATCAAACGTATTCAATCCTTTCAATCTAAAGTCCTTCGAACAATAGTTGATGCTCCGTTCTATGTAAATAACAAAATCCTACACCATGACCTTAATATCCCATTTGTCCTAGACCTTATTCCAGAAAAATTCTCCAAATTTCACCAGAACCTTACCTATCATCCAAATCCCCTTGCACAATCTCTATCCAGCACCACCCATCCTTACAATCCTCCTCGAAAGTTGAAGCGGCAGTGGCCCAGAGACCTTCTGTAAATAAGCATCTATTGGAGTTTTGGCAATGGCCAGATCCTCCACTCAAGCCCGAGTGTGTATGATTAGGTTAGTTCTTTTGTTTATATACATTTATTTTATTTTATTGTATTTATTTTTATTTTATTTTATTGTATTTATTTTTGTTTCATTTTATTGTATTTATTATTATTAAGTTTCTGTATTATTATTATTTTATTTATTTATTGTAAAGAGAGTGTGAGTGTGTTCTCTGAACACTATTACAAATGTCCTTGATGTGACAGAATGTGATATTTCTAAATAAACAAATATAAAAAAAAAAAAAAAAAAAAAAAAAAATTATTTGAAATTTTCCTGAATTTCCAACAAATTAAAAAAAAATCATCGAAATCGGACGATTCGTTGCAGAGATATAGAGTTTTAAACATTTACTGTTTCTTCGGCAAGGACTGTTACACCCTTTTTTTGGTTATTGATTAATCGAAAATTTTATAATTACTGAAGTAACTGAGATTATCATTTGAAGAAGTGATATGATGCTCTTTATGTAGATCAATGCTATTATATGCTCTTTATATTCAAATTTATATTTTTATCCCAATGTATTCTGAAAGTAGTGTGATAAATCTCAAATATTTTATATGCTATTATTTATAAATAGTTAATCCTTGAGTAATAATTTCCGTTTATATTCTTGATTCCTTTTATAAATCAGTTTTCATAGATTACAGTTTATTTTATTTTTAATATATTTTATCTTTAACATTACGTTGGAATAAAGCTGCGCTGTTTAGTAGGTGTATAAGACCACGCTCGTATTTGGATGCAATGTTAAGCAAAGATTTCAAGGCAATCGGTGAAAAACTTTCCGAGATTTAAGATTTTACACAAACAAACATTTACGTTTTTACTTACCATAAAATAACCAAATAAAGTTGAACATAAAACAATACATTAAATTTAAAAAGTATTAATAATAAAATTAAACTTGATATAAAAATAATGTCATACACTTCAAAAAACCTTCACCGAAAATATATGAAAAAGATTAAAAAAATCAAGTGGATATTATGTTGAGAAAACATTAGAAATTTAAGCTACAAATTCAACTGAAACATCTCGACATTTTTACGTGGACCTAAATTAGTGTCTAATTTACTTTCGAAAAACTCTCGAAAATTGTTAGAGAATAGGGGAATACTGTGACTTTCCATCGGTGAACAAACAATGGATCATAATAGTGGCCTGAGAAAAGAAATAGGTGGAGGGGGATTGGTGAAAGAATAGTTTTAGAAGGTACTAAGTGAACCTTCAGAGTCCTGTTACGTGGAGGTGTAATACGGATCCTAATCGAAGCCATTGATATAGATGATCAGCGAGGGCAACACCTACTTCCGCTATCTAATTGTTAGCTGTTCCCAATAAAATTCAGAAGCTATTAACTCCAACAATAAGATCCTTATGGCTTTTCAAATTACCTTCTGAAGCCAGTTAGTTATCTGGTACCCGACCTATGCTAAACAGTTACTTTCTAGTTATTGGAAACTGGAAACAGCTCGTATAAAATCAAGGCTCTGTTTACATCATTTCATTTCATCATCAATCGGAATTCCATAAAAGCATTTCGTAATTATTTTAATTTCTCTATATAATTTTTTTCCACATTAGTGATAGTTGAGGACGGATATCTCGGAAACTAAGAAAGGTAGCAAAAAAGATATATAAGCAATCATATTATAAATTAATCAGCTTTAATTTTGGATAGATTGTCTTTGTCGATGCGATGGATAGTTTTCCTGAACCCGAAAAACCAATGAACTTGAAGCAATTTTTTTTTTTCAAAATTAGCCTTAGTTGAGGATCGGATGTCTCGGAAACTAAGCGAGATAGCGAAATAAGGTATATGATCAATCATATTGAAAATTTTATCAGCTTAAATTAGTATAGAACGTTTTGGTCGATGTGATGGATATTTTTCCTGACATAAGCGGAAACTAAAAAAAAAATTACCTAGGCGCTGCTCTCCCCACATCCGGCTCACCACCTAGGAGTGGGGAGTTCTAGTATGTTTACCTCCTTACTAGTCAAAAATTGTGTCACCGCCATTTTCTTCCATATCTCCTTTTCGGGCATTCATTAACTGGTAGTTCTGTTTTTCATAAATTAATTGAATATTTACGATATTTTATTTTTTACCTTTCAACTCTACTAGAGTTAATCCCACTTTCAGAAAAACTACCTTGTTTATTAAGCTTTACGCTCATCAAATTGAATAATAAAATTGAGGTTTGTTATGGTATAACTTGAGATTCACTGCTGGGTTATGCCATGCCACCAAATCATCCATAAAAAATTCAATTTGTAACCCACTTCACTCAGATCTTAATGAAAATTTGTATATATACATGTAAGTAAAAATGCCAAATTTTAGCCAATTCTAACGATTAGTTTCAGAATTACGGGCTTTAAAACTTTTGAAATATTTGAAGTTGGGAAGACATTTTAGACTCAAAACCAGCACGTACCTGTTTGGTTTTTGTTGTACCTCTACTGGTTACAACGGGATAGAGATTTGTAAAACAAGGCAAGACACATGAACACAATAACAACTTTATTGAAGACCCCATAGAACAGTAGTACATAGTTACAACCCAAGTGTGAGGTTACCTAAACAATCATATAACAATTTTAAACAATTCTTAAGGGGACCCTACACGGTAATTCATGAATGAACGTCACAAGAAGTTCCAAGATTGCCCGCTATCGCTTTGATCATGAAGACCCTTACACGTTCAATCATTACTGATCATTACTTATGTGAAGTTACCATTTTTTTTTCTCTCCAATTTATTGTCTACTTGACTTTTTAAAGAAAAAATAGTTGAAAATGGTTAATAATAACATAGACTTATAGTTAATAATAACAACTATTTACTTTTATGAAATTATTTACTTAATAACGAGACTTAGGTAAACTAACCTATCTAGTAGTAAGGTTAGTCTCCTAGAAAACCTAACCTAACCTATCACTTCTCGTGAATGAACCTTTGATTTCCGGATGTTCGGAAATCCGCAGCGCACCACCATCAGTACTTCATTCACTACCTTACACGACAATTTGGAACGTCATTAGTGCAATTCCGATTGACCGTGTAGGGTCCCCTTTACACACAAAAAAAAATAATCAGTTCTCAATTAAAAAATCTGGTGCGCGCAATACCCAGCTTTCACTTACTTTTCTCCTTCAAAAAGCAATTCTTGTTTGACAAAATAGGGCTAATACAAGAAATTTTGAAGCTCATTTTTAATGGAGCTAAACCTTGAACAATATATTCTTGATTTTGGTCATATTCATACATCTCTGCGCCAGTTGTTTCGATTTAGAAACTCCTATATGTGTTTCATGGAGTTCTTGAATAATCAAGGGCTGGAACGTTTTCGGAATGACAACTTGAGGGCCTTTGAAAAGAATGTTTGAATAGCGTATATTCCAAATCGATACAACTCCCGTTTACCATGTCGATCTTAATTTTTGAAAGCTGCTCATCTCTTATCTATACAAAATAAATTATTAGAAAACAAAAAATTATTATTTTATTCCTCAGATTAGGTGTATTATACACAGGAACTGCGCTTGGGTTTAAAGACCGAGACCATCGCTTGGGTAGCCTTGCTATATGCTACATGGAGTGCTAACGGAGACAAACATTAAATCAGGTATAATATTAGTTTTTAATAATTAAATTTACAAGAAACAAATTTAAACAACAAACGAAAAAGGCTGCTGTCCGATTTGGGGGTGTGGAAAGGGTAAATTGGTCAAATTTCACCCCTTGCACCTACCATTCCCGCGACGACTAGCATTATACTGAAGAAAAATGTCTCTTTGGATTGGACTTTTGGCTTAGAATAATAACACACTAAACGAGGATAAAAGAGTCACTAAATTAACAGTTGAAATATAGAGCAAACAATTTAGAGATGACATCTGAAATTATTGGCTGAGACAGAACAACTACATTTCGACTTTTCAATTCAAATACCTGAAAGTTGGCTGGTTTTAGGATATAAATGGGCAGGAACAAAATTGTAGTGTGTTATTGTTTCTACAAGAAGCCTATTTCGGTATTTATTTAAACATCGATCGTGAGAAACCACTCTCTCACCTACGATTAGTTTTCCTTATCGGTTTTCTTCATTAAATTTCGAATACATTGGTTGGAAATAATGAATAGGAGCAAAAATACTCCTCATAAAATTCTACGTTTAAAGTATTCTATTAATAATTTGTTAGCACTTAATGCGTTAAGTTAATAGTTTGTTTTTAAAAAAATATATAATATTATTACTTCAGGAGAAGCAGAACTATATAAAATGGTATTTCAGTTATTCTTCAAGTCCTACTAAATGTAATTACATGAACAATAATACTTTTAGAGATATTGTTTTAATATTTCTTTCATTAGACATGGTTATATTTTACTATTTTTTTTTTGGTGGGGGGAGGATGAGCGGAATTCAGCCTGAAAGCATTCTGCTCCCACAGATTCGCCAGTGATTGTTGAGATCATCTGCGAATTGAATTAAATAATTCACCCAATGAGTTCAAGCTATCTTTTTCATAGTAGTTTCACAGAATCAAACAGCGTACACCGACTTTCGCGCAGCCACATCGTTTTCCGCAGCATCTCGTTTTTCAATACACAGCATATTAGCTCGAGGATGGAACTTATTGCTGGTAGTATAAACTGGTGAAAAATATTTTTTCCAACCCCACTGGATGCATTTTTCTCCTTTCCATATCTGAATTTGGTGAAATACGCGATAAGATTGTTGAAGGGAAGAAGCTGATATTGGAGCCAGTCTCGCTAAAATTACAACATGATTCCATTTCTCAATGCATTTGTTGTTAGTTATTTACCGGAAATTATTCAACGATTTTTCAGTTTTGTTTAAAGCACTATTATGGTCGTGGGACAAAGAGGGAAAACAAGAGGACCAAGTGACGTAATATTTTGAAGAGAGATTCAATAGAAATCCCCAATCCCAATTATAATTACGAACCGATTACGAGTTTTTCGGTCAAATATTTTTTATTGTTCCACTATTGATATATTTATCAATGCCTTTTAAGTGATAAATAACTTCATCTGTCATATTTATTTTGTCTTCGGTCACTGTGAAGAAATAAAAAACAGTTGATAAGTGAATCGGATACATCCATCCAGAAGATTGATCAGCAGACCAGGAAGAGAAATTCGGAAAGGATTATCACACCTCCTATTCGAGAACAAATTCAATTGCTCAGAAGGTGGATGTGAGAGGTAGACTTTAAGTAACCACGTGAAATGGCACAGAAGTTTATTGCAGATTCAAATCGAGACAAACAAAGCAGTGTTTCATTAAACGAAAGTATTTTTTATTTTCCTATTGTCATCAAGAGATGCGTAGGATGTTTTACGAGTATTTCTTTAGCGAAAGGAAGGAGTAACTGTTTCGCAATCTTTTCAGTTCGTTAATTAATCGAGGAGGTGCGGCTTCCGATAAAATTAATACAAGTCAGTCTCTGTAGTTAAATTATATTTTTTTAAATTTAAATTTAATTACATTAAAACACTGATGAATCGAATAATTTCATTATTATAATAATATAACTGCGAACACTATTCCACCTTCCCACCCATCATTATACTTTTCATATAATTATAATTTTTATTTTTAAAAGTTAAAATATTACTTTTAAAATATTGCTGAATAAATATTTTATAGATGAATGAATAAGAAAAATTTAAAGAGGAAAATATATGATATGAATAATTATTACACTTGATTATCATTTTATATTGTTGTTTTTTCTCTTTATTTCTTTATTCGCACCTATCATGTTTATGACAACCAGCAAATGTACTGGTTTTGCAAACAATTTGGATTGGCCAGCACGAGGAAGTACGTAGTACCAAACGTACCTTTTACCGGTCTTTGTTTATTTATCGAATTCAGAAATAAATCCCTCATTTAGCTCCTTTTTAGCCACACAGGTTTATGTAAGTATGTGTATGGATTTAGTTTGTGTCTAATTTGCAGTTTTAAGTTAGTAAGAATTAAGCTAAAACGTCGGAATTATACATATTGTTTACAATTTTATGAATTATCTAAGACGGAATTTTGGATATTTTTAAGATTCAAAATTTCTTTTCATTGCCAAAGTTTCATTACATTAGTTTTTTAAAATTATACTAGAAAGATTTGTGTGCTAAGTCTTCTTACCTTTAATTGCGTACACATAGATCTAAACCTACATTTTTATTATATACATAATAAAACGCAGAGTCACACTCTGTTTTCAAAACACATTAGAAAAATCTTGAGTTACGCAGCATCTTTTGAAGAATAGGATGTTTCCTGAACACAAGGAGCGCTGCTGAAGTTAAGTCAAAATATTTGATCAATTTGGTCCCGCGACCTAACGAAACCCGTTTACACAATTAAGTTTATCAACGTAAGTTCATTCAAAAACTGGTCGAGAAACTCAAGGTCCAGGGCCTTAAGAATAAATTGTACAATTTTTGCCATGGGACAACCATCTAGCTCATGCGCCCACTTACGTCACGTATTGTGTACTCCCGTCCTTGATGTCAAGGGTTAAAAAAAAAAAAAAACTATAAATTTTATTAAATATTAATAATTTTTTTATACACACCAACACTTTCATAACTTAAATATACTGACATCGATAGTATTTTATTGTTAAATTTTTACAGTACTATAAAAGACACATCATGATCATCATACTTATAAGTGCAATTATTGTTCCTTGACAATATAACAATAATAATTTTTTTCCAAGGATTGGATCAAGGTTTGAAAAATCTATTTAAAACATAAAAATATATTATAGACAAAGTAAAAAAATGCTTTAGCAGATAACTACATAAATAGCTTCCTTCCTAAATGAATCTTTGGCCGGATATAAAAGAAAGCTACCTTCGATTCTGTGGTAAGGTTCCGTAAATAGAGGGTCTGTAACGGTAATGGTATAATCTTCTCTGTGGAATGTTAATAAAGAAACTGCAATCAACAATAGTTATTAATTAAACTGTCAGTAATCAATAAATAATTCTGACGAGAATAAAAAAAATCGTTCGTATATTCGAAGATCGGAAAATTTTAAAATTGATCTGTTTAAGTATAATAATTGTTCTTTGTTCCGAATTTTCAATAAATATTATGACCTAATTTTTAAGGTCTTAAGCTAAGCTACTTTATAATTCAAAGGCTAGGCCTCACCGACAAAACAATGTTACTTTAATTATTTAAATAATTGTGACATATACAAAAAAATAGTCATTTTACCCTTGTTATTCGTTGTGGAATGGAATACTTGTATAATGATAATACATTAAAATGGAGTTAATTTTATGACAGATAATTCGAATAAAAATCGTAATTAATTTAGCACCCTCTACAAGATATTTTCAACAAACGCCTGAACCGAATATTAAGTTGAAATGTCTTGGCATAACACCTTCGCATTGGTTGCACGACACTGCATCTACTAATCAATAGGTGTAAGCTCATGTTCACACTATATGTACAAACAAATTAAAAATAATAATCAAAAAGTATATGCAATAAATAAAATAACTAGGAGATGGGTAAATTAAAAAAAAACAACATACTTATATACACTATTTACAATATATTATACTATATATATATATATATATATATATATATATATATATACAATCTATTTACAATTCCTCCAACTGTGGAGGGAAATGCAATAAAATAAAATAAAATAATAATAAAAATAAAACCACAATTCTCTACGAAGCTCAAACCTATGTAATTTTTTATAATAATAATTTTCAGAGAGTAAACAGATGAAAACACAATAATATTTTAAAACATAGATACTTCTTCATCGTAGAATGTCAATGTTTTCAATAATATAATATTTGTGCTTGAATTTTTAATTTCAATTTGAGGATGGAAGAAAATCCCGAAACGTTAGTAATGATGAGATGAAATATAAGATTAAATTATAATAGAAGTTTTTTATTGCCAAGCTTTTAATGATTTATTTAAACATCCCAACTAAAAAGGAAAAGGAAAAAATTCTTTAATTACATATTTTGTAATTATTATAAATCTATACATTCGAATATTTATTATCTCTTCCAAATTTTCACCCAATAATGTTGATTTGAATTATAACATTTATTTTTATTCATGATTTCTCAAAATTAAAATATATTACTTTTTTTTCGTGTTTAGCCTATTTAGTTAATATTTCCCCTTGGCACCAGGGCGCGAATTCGTTATTATTTTATAACATTATCTCTATATGGATTGTCAGGTCCTGTGCAAACGGGTTAGCTGGCTCAGCCACCCCGCCCCCAATATGAAATATAATACTGTCATAATAAAAAAAATGCAACAGCTCTCGATTTGCTTTTTATTTCATTCTATTTAGAATAATAATGTACATAAATAATGATCCGAATTTGAGCTTTGAAGCCGTCTGTCTAAAGTGGACGAATGTTTTTTCGAAAATAAGTTGTTTTGTACCTATCTGCGGCGGTCGGTGGATGGGAGTTTTTAGATTGGTGATATCGGCAACGAATCTTCATTTCCGTTTTTATTATAACTACTTGATAAAAAAGAATCGCTACATTCAAAATCCCCTGTAATTTTAGTTCTTAATGACAATTTATAATGACAGTTTTTAACTACAGCAAGCTGGCTTGAAATTTGTCTACTTAACCATTCATTTCTCAACTACAACTTTAGAATCTAGCTGACGTTTTTAAATCTTATTGTATCTCCATCAAATTAGCTCGTATGAGATACATTACAAACATGTAAAGACATTCTTTCAGAAAAGTATGATAATTTAAAAATAAATGTTTCCAGCAACCGTCCAAAAAGGTCATGTAGGTGTATTGTTCCTCGTACGAGTATCTAATTCTCATGTTTAAGATATTCTTAGAAGATAATGTGGTTATTACTGTTTTAAATCACATATTTTATCCCTCGGTGAATGTAAGAAACGTAATGTAAACGGAAATGTAAGAAAGAAGCTGAGAGCTGTGCGGAAATGTCTATCAACTGACAGTTCACTCTGAAAACATCCATTAATTACAACGTATAAACTACAAGGAGCAGTTGTTTAATTATTAGTTGAATCATGTAATAAACACAAATTTGTTGCTCTGAAATCGGCTTATTAGAGGAAGATTTATATAATTAGGAAGTTTAATATTTATGGAGAGGATCCCGAATAACAGACTGGTTCGAAAGGTCAGCAAGGGACATTGTATAACACGAAATTCAGAGTTGACATATTCAATTTTGGAAGTTTGTTAAAAATTAAATATTATAATTATAATATAATTATAATTAAATATTAAAAATTATAATGAAAATAATATAATAATATCACTCGTTGTACAACGAAGTAACTTGTATAACACAATTTGAAAAACTGTTTAACCCGTTAAATTGTCAGATTGATGTTTTTTCACGAAGAGACGTCATAGTATTGTGTAATACAAGAATAATTTGAATGGTTAGAAGAATTTTAAATTGTTTTAATCAACTTTAGAAGTTATGCTATTTCTATAATATTTATTCTGATTATTTTGTTTCTTATATAAAATTGTATGATTTAAAATTTACGTCATTATCCCAACGGATGAGTGATATATTAATAATAGAATAAAAACACTTGGCTATTGTTTATATTAAATATCCATGTTCTATAGGATATCCTCATAAATCGGTCATAATGCTATTTGAGAGTTATGAAATGAAAATTAATGAACTAATAAGAAAAAATTGGTCAGTATTACTTAGGGGTAAAGTACCAAATCATTAATTCAATTATTACATAACTTTCATTTCATATTTTAGTACTTTTTTTATTAATACTAATGATTTCTGGAAAAATATTAATATTTACAATTATTGTTTTTTTTTTGTTTTTTATCTTTGAATATAAATCTTCACTAGTCGACAACTGTTAACAATCAGCAGATGGTCTGATTAAAGTAATGAAACTGACATGCCAGGCATGGGGAAGGATAGCACCCAGCAGTATCTCTTTACTGGCTTGAATCAAACACCATGGTTTTTCAAGGAAGGAACTCATCCAGCTACTTTTCAGTCTTCTTCTCATATTGATGGGTTGTCAGCTGAAGGTGAAATCGTTACATTACGTTTCTTGTAAAGAGTTCTTATGTGTTGGTCAACTATAAGCCGGAGGAAGTCTGTATGTAAGGTGTCTGTATGTATGTAAGGTGTCCGTCTGAGGAATTTGGTTGTTTTCGATAAAAATTGGAGGGCAGGTATTTCTTCGAAGTGTAAATGTAATGTGTTCCGATTTATCGTGGTTTAGATGAATTTTCCATGTTTTGTACCAGTCTTGTAATTTATCTAAATGATGTTGACGTCAGTGAGGCTTGTGTATGGTCATGATGTTTTGAGAGAATTGCCGTATCGTCAGCATAAGTAGCAGTCAATGTCTCATTGTTAATAGGTATGTCGTAAATATATACAATATATAGTAGTAGAGCCAGTACTGAACCTTGGGGCACTCCAGCTATGACTGGACTAATGGAAGAAATTTCTGAGCCCTGCCGAACAGATAAACATCTATCGGAAAGGATAGATTGAAGAATCAGAGAGTATGTGTGCGGTAGTGTGGACTTCAGTTTAAAGACCCTAGTGCCAGACTTTGTCGAACGCCTGATGGATATCCAAAAATACGCCAGTTGCATACAGTTTTTGTTCTAAAGCTCCAGCAATATAGTCTGTGATTCTGTGATGTATTGTCGAATGGACTATACGAAAGCCAAACTGATGGTCAGTCGATATGTCAACAATTTATTTGAATATTAATTTTTCAAAAATTTGGGAGGAAGGCTAATTGGTCTTTAGAATGAAGGATTTTATACGTCTTTCTCTGTTTTGTTTATTATGTTAATGAGTGAATATTTCCATTGTAATGGAAATTTTTCTGTCCTCAATATACAGTAGTAAATTGTTGCCAGAAATACTATAGCTTTTCTGGACATCTGTTGAAACGTTTCGGCTTTAATTAGGTCAGGAGCTTTTCTTTTAGGCAAATGTTTAATTTGAAGTGCGAATTGAAATGAAGTGAACGAAGGAGGTGGTAGTGTAAGCTGCACATGAATGTCTAAAGAGTTAAGTATGAGGCTCTCTCCTGACAGGGTCTGTTCTGTTATTTATTTACAAGTTTTAATAAGCTTTAATTTTAATGTAATTTAGTTCAAAATTATTGGAAAAACATATTTTGTGATGATTTTGTACTAATAAAAACATGTAATTTATGGATGTACTTGTATTTCCTCTTATATTAAAAAAAAAAAGCAATGGTGCATGGTATTTCGTTCCAAAATGGTTCTAATAATTTTTTTCAAGATGAATCTTATTATGAATAATTACTTGAGCTGATATTAGTGAGAAAGGATATACGATCCGCAAATATTAAAACATATAATTTTAACTTTTGGTGATTTATTTCAATATTAGTGGTGATAAACTTTCAATGGTATGTCAGCCATAATGAAACAAGAATGTAGTTAACACAGGAAGAGAAAAACAAATATTGAACTTATCGTTTGTATATATCTTGAAATATATTAAGTTATCTTTGAGAGGGGGTGGTTAGGCACCTCTTTGCCTTCTTCACTACTCTGAATAAATAATTATATGTCTACAGGGCCATCAAAAACGATTTAACAGTTTAGGACAATAACAGGTCCTTTAAAACTAGAGAGGACTCATGTGACTAACAAACAACATTTTTAGAAATAACTTTATTTTTAGAAGAAATTTCCGAGCCCTGCAGAACTGAAAAAAATCTGTCGAAGAGGAAAGATTGAAGGATAAGGTGTATGTGTATGGCAGTATAGTCTTAAATTTAAAGTTCGCCCAATCTTGGCAGGAGTTCACAGAGTTCGATACTGGCCCCTCTCCTTTACATTGTATACACATACGATATACCTGTTAACAATGAGACATTGACAGCTACTTATGCCAACGACACAAATAATTTATACAAAATAATAAATATCCTTTACAGGCCTCACTAAGTTTACAACATCACTTACTTATATTACAATATTGGTTCAAACTAAGGAAAATTCGAGTTAATCAAATCCAAACATATGACATTTATTCTTCGAAATAATTTAGTTTATATTGACAAAAACCAAATTCCTCAAACGGACACAGTACTTTATCGTAGAAAGGTGACATGGGACCAGCATGTAAAAATGAAACGAAAGATACTTAACAAACGACTCAAACTACTTTACCTACTTTTTCCCGAATCTTCAAAACTGTAACTGAGACTGAAACTGAATATATATACATACATAAACCAATGTGGATACACTCATCGGAGGTATACAGTATCGCTAAAAAGACCCACCCACAAAAACTTCAAACCTTCCAGTAAAAATTATTGCACCTAACCTTGTTATGTTACTGATATACTGATCTCCACCATTCAGTAGTTGACCAACATATGAGTCTTTCAGTTGACAGAATGACTAACTCCAATTTCAAAATTTTCGAGCTAAGCCATGATGGTATTACTAGTTGGAAAATTTATTATATCTGAACAGATACTGAGTAAGTTGATAACAGAGTAGGTGATTGCAGTGTTGAAATATAGAACTGTGAATAACATTCAAGATATGAATTTTTCCACTAGAAATACCACTAAAAGTAATAATAAAAATGTTGAAATCGAAGTTAATCCCTCTACCACGATTTTATAAGAAATTTAACGGAAGTAACAATACATTATTAAGAGACATGGCCACAGCTGATATGACCACTCCTGAATGTGAGGCGACTTAAAAGGCGCTGGATGAAAGATCTTCGTTTAACAACTTAAGTCAGGAGAATTGAACAAAGCCAATGAAGAGGTGCTGCAGAGTACTGTATTTCCCTCCCCTCCTCCCTCTCTAGTCAGGGATTATGTTGGGGCAACCGGGACAATTGCCCCGCGGTGTTGACTTGGAGGGGCGCCTGTTGGGGGCGCTGGCCGATCTTCAGGGGCGCTAAGCACCTGTTAGAAACAAAATAAAAAATTAATTTTGTCCTGCTAAGCAATTCAAAACTAAAGATTAGATAACATAAAGTGGAATCTTCACAGGGTAATTTAAAATAATTAATTTTAACCTGTCTATAAAGCAACTATATTAAATAAATGTATAATAAAATAAAAATCAAATATATAATATAAAACAGCTTAATAAAGGAATTTAATTTTTTATGGGGGACTTCATTGTGTTAGGACGCAAAATGTCTAAGGCTGGCACTGTTCATCTTTTCTGACATGTCAGTTTTTCTGGACATTTGCTGATTTTCAACATAAATTTTACAGGTGCAAATAAATTTTTAAAGCCAAAAACAAAACAAAAAACTGTTTTTTAATGAAAAATCTACTCTGAAACATTATAAATAAAAAATATGCAACTTATATTTCCTTTTACAAGATGCACCAATTTTAAAATCTAATAAAACAGCTCTGGAATGTAACCAAAAAAATCCTTAAATTCCAGTCCATTTCCCATCCACTTCGCCGTGATGATGATTCCTGGGCTTCGTCAGATGCGAATAGAGCAGAAGAGTATGCTAAACATTTATCCTACACATTCACCCCTCATCCCTAACTCCATCCCAGCCACACTGCTGAAGTTGAAGAATTCCTCTCTTCACCAATTCCTCTCTCTCTACCTCTAAAACCTGTTAATCCCTCTGAGGTCAAATTCCTTATAAACAAATTAAAACCCCGAAAATCCCCTGGATATGATCTCTTCACTTCACAAATCCTCAGACAACTTCCCAAAAAAGTAATCATATTCCTTACCTATATATACAACTGCATCCTTCGCACAACCAACTTTCCTTTGGTGTGGAACATTCTATAATCATCCTGTTTCCAAAACCAGGTAAACCTGTTAATAACACATCATCCTATAGACCGATAAGCTTACTCCCGATCCTTTCAAAAATCTTGGAGAAAATCCTTCTCAAACGCATCCTACCCATAGTCGAATCCCACAACATCTCTTCTCATCAGTTTGGATTCCGCTCAAGACATTCCACTGTCCAACAAGGCCTTCGTGTTGTGGACCATATATCCTCTGCACTTGAAAACAAGCATTATTGCACTGGTGCCTTTCTGGACGTAGCACAAGCTTTCGACCGGGTGTAGCACGATGGCTTGCTTTTCATGCTCAAAACCCATTTACCCCAATCCTTATACCTAGTCCTCAAATCCTACCTCTCAAATCGTTCCTTTCAAGTCCGTTGTGACACCGAATTCTCCACTTACTATCCAGTTGAGGCTGGTGTTCCACAAGGCAGTGTCTTGGGCCCAGTTCTCTACATCCTCTTCTCTTCCGATATCCCTTCAAATCCCGATACATTTCTAGCTACATTTGCTGATGATACTGCCATTCTATCCTCCCACTCAGATCCTCAAATAGCATCTCTAAACCTACAATCTCACCTCTCCTTGATTGAGCAGTGGTGCAACAACTGGGGCATCAAAATCAATGAATCAAAATGCAAACATATCACTTTCACCCTGCGATGCAGATCCTGTCCTCCAATCCTTTTTAATTCAATTCTACTTCCCTACTCAGACACAGTCCGTTACCTTGGCTTCCTTCTTGACAAAAACCTAACTTGGAACCCACATACCAGACTTAAAAGACAAGAACTTAACCGACGATATAGCCAGCTGTATAGATTACTAAATAGGACATCCCATCTTTCGATAGAAAATAAACTTTTAATCTACAAGACCATACTGAAACCTATCTGGACCTACGGACTTGAACTGTGGGGAACTGCTAAACATTCGAATATCAAACGCATCCAATCCTTCCAGTCCAAAGTACTTAGAACAATAGTCAATGCCCCATATTATGTCACAAACAAGACTCTACACCATGACCTTAACATCCCATTTGTCCTCGACATCATCCCAACCAGATTCTCAAAGTTTCACCAAAACCTTGAGAACCAAAACCAAAATCCTCTAGCTCAATCCCTATCCAGCTCCCTTCATCCCTACAACCTTCACGAAGGTTAAAACGGCAGTGGCCCAGAGATCTCTTGTAAATATGCTTCTGGAGTCCTGGCAATGGCCAGCTTCTCCACTCATGTCCCGAGCGTCTGTGGCTCTAGTGCCCTCTTTCAGTATCCATTGGCTTCTAATACTTGTGATGCGACTGGAAAAGTGGCACTGGGATCGTCTGGAGTCTTGCTTTGCCTTGCACATGTGGGGGGGGGAAATCCTGGCTCGGAGATTCCTGGGCGAATGTATATATTGTATATAGGTATGATTGTGTTTATAAGTTTCTATTTTATGTTATTGTTTACTTTTTTTTCTTTTATTTACTTTCTTCATCAGTATTATTTATTTACTTTTTATATTTATATTTATTTCTCTATTATTTGTATATATTGTTTGAATGAGAACTCTTAGCCCTAATACTTATAGCCCTCCAGCAGTGGCTGATTGTATTATTATTCAATAAATAGATTAAAAAAAAGAAATAATAAAATAAAACAGCATGTTTTTATAAAATAAGTAAGTTTATTTTCTTAATTGAAATGTATGGATCTTTTTTCTCTGTTAAGCAATTTGAAACTGAAGATTAGATAATATAAAGTGGATTCTTCACTGAGCAATTTAAAAGTTAAACTTAAGATTGCGAAGTTTCCCGGAAGTGATCGTGGGCTTTCTCACAATGAATGAAAGACAATGACAATCAGCTTGCTCTTTCATGCGTCAACAACAAAGGAGTGGATGGTTTAATAAGAGTAAAGGAAAACATTACAATATGAATATGATCTACATAATAAAATAAGCCTTCATTTATAATGAATGATCTGATAGATTTAGGTGTGAAGTTTTTTTATTATCTAGTTTACTTCTTTGAGTTCTACCAATGGGTAGTTTCTCTTCATGTTGTACATGCCATGTTACAAATTTCTCATTTACTTATTGTATTCTCTATGTAATACAGTTGTAAATTCCATTGAAATAAAAAAAAAAAAAAAAAAAGTTTACTTCTAATATCCTGTAGTAATAGATTCTACCAATATAATGTTCATAAAAAATTACTAAAAAATTGTAGTATCATGTTTATATAAGAATTATTATTATATATATGAAACATTTCATACATGAGTTATGAAACAAGAAAGTTGAAATGATGAGAAATGCGTGGAAGAATAAACATGCGGTGATACAACGACGCATACGCAAAAATGTTTTTTCACGCCAAATTGTCAGAAAGACGTATTTAATTGAATCGACGTCATACTATAATATATGTAAAATTTAAATGAATTGAAGTATTTTTAACTGGTGCAATCAGTTTTAAATATTGTGTTACTTATATAATAATAATTCAATATATACAATATTAAGCCAATAGAAAGTATAAACGGCTCATCGGCAACAGTGAAAACCACAAAAGTCAAAAACACTGTACAAAACATTAGTACAGGCAAAAAGACCATTCTTAGAACACCAGAGAAAAAAGTGACTGATTTAAATAAAAAGGAAAAAATAATTGAAGAAACAAATAAATAACTTACAACAAAAAACAAAACCGACCACAAAAGAGATACTAGAACCAATCCGTGACTTATTAATGAAAAACAATTACCCTCTTCAAGAAAGAAATTTGCTTATTATACGAAACAATTCAAATAGAAAAATTGTCACCAAACACACCTGATTTGATAAAACAGTTCACAAAGGACAAAGAAGGGTTAATTAGGATGCTAACAGACATTAAAGGATTCGTAGATCGTAGAGGCATAAAAATATGGTCAACAATATTTTGAAACTTCTGAACGGAAATGGCCTCACCGAGATCACACCAGGTGAGAGATTTTCGAAGATATCAACAGGCAAACTCAAACAGGATTAAAACGATTCAGTGGAATTGTAACGGCTACTACCGACACATGGAGTACTTTAGAAAACTAATGACTGAAGAAAACCCGATTTGTTGTTGATTCCAAGAAACACACCTCGACGATAAGCAAATAGTAAAATTATGAAAATACAAAATATTCAGAAAAGATAGACTGTCTGAGAGAACGTGGGGAGGAGTAGCCATGTTTATCTTTGAGAACATCTATTGCGAAGAACTACCATTACAAACTCAATTTGAAGCATTAGCTCAAGTTACACTTAAACGAACCTTTGACAATCTGCAATATATACTTACCATCTTCACAGGAATTCACCGATACAACATAGAGGGAATTGTAAACCAACTTCCAAGACCTTTTCTAATGCTAGGAGACTTCAATGCCCACAGCACCTTATGGGGTTCGACGCTTCCAGATTATAATCAAAGTGGTAGAAATATCAAATATTTCTTGAAAACAACACTTCAACAGTACTTCTAAACTCAGGGGATAACACTCATTTCAGTTCAAAAAATAATAATTTCTCCGCAATAGATTTAAGTTTCTCTGATGCAAGATACTCACCTAAAGTAAAAAATTGGAGTATTAAAAGCCATTTGTACGGAAGCGATCACTTTCCAATTGTAATTGAAACATGGGGAAACAGTGTTAATATACCATCGAACACCAGATGGAAATATGAAAAAACAGATTGGGAAGGTTATAAAAAATCGATTATCCAAGGTTTACGAACCATACCATAAATAAAATATTTTATTTTAACGAGTTAGTTATTAACACAGCAAAAGAAAATATTTCTACTGGCCAAAATAATATGAAACATCATGACGTACGGTGGTGGAATCACAATTGGAGGGCTGAAGTCCCCCCCAAAATGTTAAAATATAACCATGTTTTACAGAAAAAAATATTAAAAACTATCTCTCAAAGGATTCTTGTTCCTGTAATTATATTTAATAGGACTTCAAGAACCACTTAAACACCATTTCATATAGGTAATTTATTTCTTTTTTTTTCATATTAATTATCGTTATATGCACAGGCGGATCTATGGGGGGGCTTTCGCGCTGAAGCCCCCCCAAAATGTTAAAATATAACCATGTTTTACAGAAATAAATATTAAAAACTGTTTGTTAAAGTATTCTTGTTCCCGTAATTACATTTAATAAGATTTCAGGAACCACTTAAACACCATTTCATATAGGTAATTTATTTCTTTTTTTTCAAATTAATTATCGTTATATGTATATGAAAAAAAATTCTTTCGGGCTGAAGCCCTCTCCAAAATTAAATCCTGGATCCGCTAGTGCATTATCCTAATCCCTTAGCACAATCCTTATTATTACAATCCTCTTAAAAAGTTGAAACGGCAGTGGCCTCGAGATCTTTTGTAAATACGTCAGTGCAGTCCACTGGCAATGGCCAGTTTTTCCACATAAGTTATGAGCATATGTAGTTTTAGTGCCCTCTCTTAGTCTCCACTGGATTCCCATCCCAGTAAGGCGGCTGAGAAGCGCTGATCTCTTGGAGTCTTGCCTTATCCTCCACACGTGGGAGAAAGGGCCCGGCTCGGAGTTCCCTCCTTTTCTTTTCTTTTGTATAATTTTCTATTGTTTTTCTTTTATTGTATATATGGTATGATTATGTTTCATGCATACTAAATACTAAAAACCCTTAATTGAGGCCAAATTTTTTTTTTCTCAATAAAAAATAAAGTTAGTCTTATGAAAGCGAAAACGTGACCACCTTAAGAAAAGACAAAATTGGAATTAACACCTTTTCTGTTCGAAATCGATCCATCATCATCATCCCAAGCTCAACAAACCTTTACTCGATCTTGGCTGCCTCAAGAATTGCCCTCCACATTTCTCACTCCTGAGTAGACGTCCACCAGTTCCTGATCTATCGACACCATAGTGAGCATCTCCTTGTATAAGTTGGCTAGTTCTTGGTTACGTCTAATTCTCCATTCATCATTCTCTTTTATTGGACCCAATATCTTCGGAAGTACCTTCCTTTCGAAAACTGTTGATGTTTCACACTTTTATGTCAGAACCGGTCATTTACGGACTAAGTACAGAAGAAGTTTAATAGATCGAAGTAGTGAACGGCTTTTCATATACTTCAGAAGGCCATAATAACCGAAAAATCAAATAGAATTTTTTTTTGGAAATTCTGTCTAGAATCACCTGTTAGGGTTTGGCCATTAAGAACCCTGTATATCTGTATTATTTTCTATTGCTTCTGTACATTACAACAATACAAAATTTACTTCTCTCCTTTTCTTTAAAACAGTTAAAATGAAATTAAAACTGCATTTAATTTTTTTCTTAATTTAGTTTTTCTCCTTGTTCCTTGCTTTGAAAATTCTCATTGGTTAAAACCCCACAAACATATGGTTCCTTTCAAAAATTCAAAACCCCTTAAATATATGGCCATCTCACAGCAACTTGTGCCATGCAACTCCTGCTAAGAACACTTGGTACCAATTTAAATCTGCTTTAAAGATTTATACAGAAATCCAATAGGAAATCGATATAAATGATATTTTCACTGAGTTGCCATAATAACCAATTTTAAAAACCACTAGTATTATGAATTCTAGATAGAGAGCAAATTAATAGATGTTGATTAAAGTTTGAGTAGAATATTTATAAATTATGTAAGTGGAAAATTGTTTATATACTTATAAATAATGCATTCTAGAACATTATATTAGCCTTTCTGAAAATATAATACATTGTCAATACAATAACACAACTCTCATATTATATTATTAGCCTTTTATATTATAATATTATCATCTTATAATATTTGTGAATCCTGAAGATATTCTCACAGACCTCACTTGTTTATATACCATACTGGAAGCTCCAGTGCTTTTTAGCAAGAAGTGAAATTTTAAAACACTTAATGCATCACAAATTACAAACAATAACAATAAACAAAATTTACAGTCATTTACAGTCCCTATAGAATCGTCAAACAAGGTAAGCATATTCATTTATTAAAAATGAAAGCTTGATGCACAGTCCCATAAATGTCTTTGGCTCCCCAAAAGAAAAAAAAATATATAGAAGGATTGAATATTTTTCATTTTAAACCATAATTTTTGGAAAGTATACTTTTTGTTTACTTAATAGATAAACTTATTAATAGTTTTACTTATTTAAAATGAATCATTACTGCAAAATTGAAATTTTTTTCCTCAGATCTAGCTATATACAGTACAGCATGTTCTCGACTGCAGATGGCAGTAGAAATGGTACATTTCTTTAGAAAATGGTTAACTATTCTATTAAGGAGATCTCTGGCCACCTGTATACCAAGTTCAGAAAGTCATTCACATCCCCGAAGACATCCTCCAAGGAGAAAAAAAAACGAAGGAGAGGGGCGGCTCTGGAGCTATATATACCTCCGCGACCGGCAAAGCGGTTAGTAACCAACAGATCAACATCCAGAAAACATGTACAAGGTATATTACACTATATGTTTACAAACACGTTACACATTAATTCAACTTATTTATATTATATATCTTTTCTTATAACTTTACAAGATTTAATAATATGGACGGCTCAACAAACAAACTGTTTTGTTTTTTATTTATAGGGTCACAAATAATTTTATTAATTATTTATATTAGATTAAAATAAATAGTTAAATCAAAATCTTCGGAAGTTCTCGTTTCTATATTTTCATAATAATTCTTTTAATCTTCTTGAGGCTAAAATAATCATTTTTAGTTAAAACAGGAGGCTGAAGCTCGGTTATGACCATATTTTGCCTTAAAATACTTCAAGATCACACCGCCTTTTTTAAAATTTTATTGTCTCTCCTACCTCACATTTTCGGCTATACGATGTTTTTTTAGGCCAGGAGAAAGGGTAGGAGATTAATGCCTAAGTTAAATGTCGCCAGCACCGGGACTTGAACTCCCAATCTTCAGTTTATCGGGTAACCAGGCAACGCGTTCCCGCCCCTCGCTCTTCCCTTTATAGGCTTTTAAATGATTTAATTAAAGAAAAACAGAAGATGATGTTTTAAAATGACTACTGCTATAACCTCAAGGCACTAGCGGATCCAGGAATTAATTTTGGGGGGGGCTTCAGCCTGAAAGCTTTTTTTTCATAAAGATTACGATAATTACTTTGGAAAAAAAGAAAGAAACTAACTATGAAATGGTTAGTAACTAACTGTATGAAATGGGTTTTAAGTGATTCCAAAAGCCCTTTTAATATTAATCACACGAACAATAATACTTTAAGAGTTACTTTTTTAATATTTTGTTCGATAAAACATGGTTATATTTTTCCATTTTGGGGGGGGGGGGCTTCAGCCCGAAAGCCCCCCCCCCCCCCCCGTAGATCCGCCCGTGCCTCAAGGCACTATGGATCCTTGGTCTCCTCATCCTGGTTAATTCATTCTTTGAAATCTTCCTGCAGTTAGGGATGGATGCCCATCAGATCCTAGAGCGTCTATAATCATCAATGGCTATAATGTTAGCGTAATAGTCTTCTGTTAAAGTTTTTAATATCAACGAAATAAAAAAAAAATACATCTAACAATTGTATGATAAAGATATTAGATTTCGAAGCCCTCGGCCAAACGATTTTGTTTTATCAAAGAGAAACTGACCCAGGAGGCTTTATATCAATGATTTGTACAAAAATTAATTTATGTTGTTTATTTTTTTCCACCATCATCTCCCGGTTGTTAATGACCGCGAATAGTTGTTTAGTTAAGAACATTTAGACAACTCATAATAATTTTAATTATAGAAGATACTCCAGATGTTTTTATTACAGAGGAGAACATTTTTCTAATTATAAAATATGGAAAGTGTTTTTATCATTTTTATTTAAGGAGAGAATAGACAAAATTTAAATGTGTGTAAAGTAAAAAAAAGAAAAACAAATCGTAGTATTTTATGATAATTTGATAAAATATTTTATGTATCCTTATTTCCTCAGCCTAATAATGTAACATGGCAGAAAAAAAAATTCAAAACTAATTTAACTATTCAAATATCTCTCCCATCATCTATCGAATTAAAATAACTATATATTTATTTATTAATTAAAATAACGATATATATTTTGTATTAGCATAATAAAAGTATGAATAATAAGTTGGCAAATGTAAAAATGTTTTTCTATCGATTTTTCGTCGGTTGCTTCTGCTTCTTTATGAAATTAAATTAGCTCACTAACATCGTGCAATAGGGAATGGTTCTACGCGTCCGCCCAACTATAAACAAATATATCAGGTCATTTTATTTTATACACAAATTTAAATCCAAAGATTTAGAAAAGATATAATAGTCTATTAGACATCTGAAATTGTAGGGATTACAAGGGAGAGGACATCTTTCTTCTTGACAGAGACATATACAACAATACATTATGTTTTATTTCTATTATTTTTGAGGAAAGAACGAATTAAAAGTTATTATTTATTTCAAAACTTATAAATTATTATTTTAGCGAACGAACATCGCAATATTTTTTAAATATTTATTTTACCGGAAAAAAAATTAAATGTACAAAAATTATAAAACTCTGACTTAAGTGGTTGGGGCATATTACAGTTCAATAATTTGCACGGCACAATTTAATTAATATTTTTGCTAGAGAATCAATCACTTAAATATCGCCACTGTAAGTGCGAAATGTCGTATGTAAAAATTTTACATGTTTATTCTCCTGGTGCTAACATTTACATCTTATAGTCTGCAACTGCTATGAACAATCTGCTAAATAGGAAAATATCGGAGGTAAATAAAATATGAAATTATATAAAGAAATAAAAAGTTAAAAAAAAAAAACATCATTTTTTACACTAACAGTAGCGATATATATTTGGAAATAAATGAATCAACCAAAAGATATTTGATTCAACTATTTCGACGCATACGTCGTTGGAATGATATTATTATTGAGACCCGCTAGGTTATTGCTCTTCAAGAATATAAAATTACATATGTTGAATATTCAACCCCATCTGTTTCCGATTTGGGTATGCAAAGGAAACATATAGTTATATGAAATTTTATGAAATTTATGTATTTTAATTCTATATATTTAATTTTCTTGCGAGCAGATTTCTTTCGGAGTATAACCGAACGACAATAAAAATAAATACATTTATTTAATTTACCAAATACCTTTAACTGTCGTTTATTTCTTCGGTATATTGTACTGCCGCCTGCTGTTTGAAGAGAACATTAAGTTGAATTCCGTTCTCTTGATGTCGAAAACATAGAAAAAGATTTCTTATCACGGTGACGGGTATTTCATCAGTTGACCATAATTAGAGTTTTTGCGCTAGTGTCACTTTAACGTAACAGGGTGATGTAGACAGCTCGTAAAGCTGAATGTCTTCTTGCAGTGTGTCTAGTTTCTATGTTTGACTGGTATCCACAATTCAATCCTAATATAGCTCTAAAGAAGTCTTTTTATCGAAGGAAACTTTTCTTGCTTAAATGTTTTAAACTCGTATTTCTATTGTATGTTTAATGTTATTGCAGAATAGTCTTCAAATTTTCTAGTTAATTATATCTTATTTATTTAAACGCACAGTTAATAAGCATAATATTTATAAAGACAATTTTTCACTCATTTTAGGATATTTAGTGAGGATTCGACAATAAGTTTTAGAACTTACAAGCTCTCTGAATTTAATTATAAGTTCTCATTGGAGTTTTCTAAACTAAAAAAAAATGGTATTTGAAAAAATCTTATGTTTTTCCGCCTTCTTTAGGTCCTCAGGGCGTCTTGTTTTCTTCAAATACTGATCCGTGTTCAATGAAATTTTAGGCGTAGTTAGCGGAAAAAAGAGTGAAAGCTGCAGAATAAAAATGTAACGCCCTCTACATGTTGGTAATTAGCCGTCGTTCTATTGAGATTACTACACAGGCCTACATTATAAACTTTCCCTCCCTGCGACCTTTGCTAAGTGATCATTATAGAACTGCCTTCCCATTGTCTGCCTAGCCATTACACTCACATTAGTTCTCTAATTTATAACATGTTCCCTCCGGGTGTTACATCAATAACAATCGCTGCAACTTCCTCATATCCGCTTAGCTAGTCGAAGTGAGCAGTGTGGTTTCACAAAACGATTATCACTGATTTTGTCATGTATGTCATATTATTATATTTTTTAAATAAACCTATTTCTTGTTAATATTTTTTTATTAGTTTCCTAACAATATATGTTAATGAATTCTCGATAATTGGTTACAATTGGGTTTTTAAAATCTATTTTAATCTAAAGATTTAAGAATCCTCTTGTTACAAAATATTTATTTTTTTAAATATTATTTTTTATTGAGTTCTTGATCTCTCCTTCTTTATTTTTTTCCTCTATCTTCTTCATCTTTCTTTATGTCTTTCTTTCTCTATCCTCTTTACGCGTTTTTAAACATGGAAGGATCTCCAGCCACTTATACCTCACTTCTAAGTCTCTCGCAAAGGACTTCAACTGAGCTTGGGTTTTTTCTCATTTCTTATCTGTGATGGATATTCTATCGTTCGTTCTAGGTTGCCTCGTAATCTTCTGCCAGTTGGTCTCGCTTTCATACACTCTTTTGGGACTCTGCCTTTCCCTATTCTAAAGATGTGTCCATATCAACGAAGTTTTGCATTCTATAGATCATTTCAGCGAGGGTAGCATGAGTTATCCTTTCATTCTATCACCCTTGTTTTCTCAATACTTCTCGAAAATTTTCATTCTGAAGCTGTAATCATGCTTAAGTCTTTGTCTTGGCTGACCCAGCTTTCGCTTCCAGATAACAACGTAAGGAAATAAACTGCTTTGTAGAGGTGGAGTTCGACAATCTTTCCTACCTCTCTCTTTCCCACAATCGTGTTACAAATCTGGTAATTTATATATTATTTGCTTTTTCTATTCTATTGGACACTTCTTGATCCATTTTCCTAGATTTGTTGGAAATTTTTCCTTGTTAGGACTAGTGGTCCACGTTCTCCAGCTCTTCTCCGTTGTATAACATTCTTGTGTGTCTCAAACCCTTTTCATCTCTGGCTACTTCATAAACCAGCTCTTGAGACTGTTGATAATCATGAGTTCGTGATCTAGTATTTCTAAAGATATGTTTACATTTTATCTCTTTTAGGGTTGATTTAAGGTGTATCATTATTGGAAACACATTCATCCAGTTCTGTGGTTTTAGTACATTAAACTGTCCGTAAGTTCGTGTCTAGTGCTAACAAATGTTGGAAGATGAAACCATATATATTGAAACAGACAAACACATTCTGCAAATATGTTTATTTCAGATTGACTGAGTTAATTATTCCCTGCATATGCAGTCTGAACTAATCGTCATTCGAAGAACGACTCTGTCAAAGAGCAAATAGACGCCAATTTTTTCAGTGTTTATCTTTCATGTACATCTTGAATACAAAATTAAATAAATAAAAAATAAATAAATAAAAAAGAATAGAAACCATTTTAGACTTTTCAATTTAAATGTTGTTGTTTTTTAAGATTTTACAAATAAAAGTCAGTCAATTATCCTTATAATATACTTACGTGGTTTCATTGCACTTCAAATATTTTCTGCCTCATTTCTGAACGAACAGTGATATTTAAAATGTCTTCTACGAGTTGAATTATATGGGAATTGATTTCATCTGAAGTCTACTGATTTATAAATTGATACGTGGCCGTATTCCGTGATGATGGTGACATGAGTGAATCCATGGATTTAAAGGAGGAAAATGCAAAAAACTTCGCCAATGCTGTCAAAAGAAGTGGTAGGAGAAAACTAAGAGGAATAGAGAGGAATTATATTATAAAATCAGATAAATATTAAATATCACAGTATATGCGTTAATATATGAAATATATTTTAAAATTCAATCAATTTTTGGAACTGTTATTCACTGTCCTTTCATTCTGGACGAACCATCAGCTTTAAGAACGATGATGATTCTTTCATCCAGATGATGTTGGGAAGGACCTCTTTCATCGTTTACCTTTGAGGTAAAATTTTGATAAAACATAAATGAAAGCCAATCTACACTTATCAGTATAGATGGTTCTTCCAAGATGGATGTTTAAAGTGACCTAGAGGAAATGAAACTTTAGGGGACTCATAAGCTATCGTGTTAGACATGACATGATAATAGGACTTGTTTCGAAAAATAAATATCTGGGATGAAATCGTTGGCCAGTCAAAAGAAAATTATGTATTACGGTAATCTGAGTAAATCTTATGAATAACCTAATAATAATATTCATAAAAAGTAAAAATAAATTGAAAAATTCATTTCTTTTTTATTTGGGTCAGTCTTGCATTAGACTCTTAGACAAACTAATATCGAAGCATCATGGTAAACAGTTTATTACCCTAATGAAATAATATAATATCAATACTGAAAGTAATTTAAAAAAATTAATGAAATGTTTTCTTCAGTCTTCTAGATTATATTGCAAAATCCTCTCATTTTTCAGTCACAGTTTTTTAATTGAATTAAATCAAAATTCGGAGAGTAATTTTATTTTATTTTTAAAAACAAAATACTAAAATCGTAAAACCTTTGTAAAAAATAATATGATAAGGAATGATTTGATTTTCATTTTTTAACACTAAAAATATTAATGTCATGCGATTCTGATACTTAGTTCTTTTTGAGAAGAATTTAGATTCATTGGATTTATTTAGGTAAAAAAGAAAGATTTTTTTTTAAAAATGGTCAAGAAATCTGCTCCTTCACCAATTAACTACGAAACCATGTGCAGTTGAAGCCCTTTTAATATATGTAATACAACATATTTCCTCCAAATGAGACTGTATAAGTAAGTAATGATGGATTCACAATTTTACTAGCTAATAACTGAAAAAATATTAAAATTTGTCGTTAGTTAAACCTATGAGTATTTGAAAGCTTTTTTGAATTCTCTGCCAAATGAAAAAAAAAACATCACCGAAATCGAAAAGAATCATGTCCGATAAGATATTTTATTGCATTTTTTCGGTGTTTATTTTTTAGGAGCGCTAAAAAAATTATGTTTGGAATATAGCTATAGATAGTATAAGTATAATGTTGAAATGAAAAGAAGGTGAAAAGTTGGCTCAAATATTTTTTTAAAGAGAAACCAAATTGAGTTTGGTATTTCGCACCTAGAAAAACCTTGAAAAATGGATTTTCATAGCATTAGAAAAACAAAAAAAATTTCACCTCAAGTTTTCACCAAATGAGTAAGTTCAAAAATTTTTTTTGGCAAATATATAAGAGTTGGAGAAAAAATGTTTGAAATGTGCGAATTCATTTATGTTTTCTTCAAATATTCAATAATGATTATGGTCGAATTTCAACTAGTTGTCATCATAATTCTACACATGGATGGAAAATTATTAAAAATTCCCTATAGAAAAAAAACTATTGTTCATTATCTATTATAAACAACAAGAGGTTTATTAGTACGAATTTCTCTTATAAGAAAGCCACAAATATTAGGAAAAGAAATTGACCCTCCTCCGTTGCCTTATAGCAGACAGAGCACGGAGTCTACAAACCGGATATAGACCGGAAATAGTGAATAGGACAACAACAACAAAAAAAAAACCGAATCAGGGTGAAAAGAAAATGTCATGCCAATAAAAAGAAAATAATAGGAAAAGTTTCTCTCCTTTGTGAAAAGAAATAAGAAAATAGAACCATTGTGCCGGATGCCCTCCTAAACAATATTATCAGAGTGTATTATTTTGTCGGACAAAGAATTAACACCCTTAGTGACAGGAAAGAGTGTGAGGAAATAATTTTCATTCGCTCTGCTTTACAACTCAGGAGTCTTCTCAGTAATAACGGGTGTGTCTCAACTTCTGTATTTTCCCTTAACGTCTAACGTTCCGATCTGTGAGCCATTACCAAAGAAAAACGTCTTATAAGCTAATATGCCTGTGTCCCTTCATTACTTTATTTATTTATTAATTTTTCCGTACCGAAACGTTGGAGTCAATTAAAAATATATTAAGTTAAGACAAAGGATCGTTTAAAGGTTTATGAGCACAACAATTTTAGGTAACTTAAATTAAATTAAATAACTTTAATTAAAATAAATTTTAACTAACAAAGTAAGTTAAGGAAATTAAGCATAAAATTTAAAACAGTGCTTCAAGGAAATATTAACGGATGTTTTGTGCATTGCATAGTTACATGGTCCTTAGTTTACCAAGTATAAACTTATATTGTAAAGTATGGAGGAATGAGCATACCATGGAACATCCAGGTGCATATGTGTATTAGCATGGGAAATTATATCAACATTATTTACATCGCCGTATATTTAAAAAAAAAACGATAGTTAAATGTTTATTGGGTTCGAAAGGTATTATGAGGGTGAGAAAGGTTTTTTAACTTCGTGCTTATTGTTTTTGAAAGCCATTTAGTCATTTAGAGAGAAAAATAATCATGCGGAACTATAAACAGTTGGTAATTCCTAATAGTTCCGAAATTTGATTATTTTTTATTTATATATCTGTTTCTACATTTTTATACCTTCTTTATTACAGATAAAGTTTTAAAAATTGAAGGGTGTCAAATTTATGAATATCTCAATCAGAACACCTCATCAAAGTATCAAGGAATAGCTGATCAAGATTAAAATGGTGCAAAACTGAACATTTAAATCTCTGTTTTATTTTGTTGCTCTGATGAAGGTATTCGTAAACTTAAAATCCTACAACTTTTAGAATTTTATCCGCAAATATAAATAAATAAATTCAAGCTGAATATCGCTAATTTTGGAATCATGAAAAGTTTTCTTTTTATATTTATTGCTCCAAAACATTTTTCTTCCGTCTGAACGATTTTTTTTTTCAAAACGAAAGAAAAGTTTCCACCTTTGCAGGTACCTGAAAGAATTCTACCGTATAAAAAGGCAAAAACATGTTGATAAAGCTATTCTTCAAGCACCGTTTCGGAGTAGTGGTGTAATCAAGATAGCTTGAGTGATAAGCTTAATAGATGAAAAAATGAGTAACGAATAAAGATATTGTATACTGAAACTAATTACACATATTAGTTTTTTGTTACTCTAAAAATATTAGAAATATTTTAGATAATTTAATTTAATTAGAAAATTAAATTTTGAGATCGATTCTAGGGAACATTTTAGTATTAAACGACAGAAATATATATTTTTTTAAAACGTTAATTGTCTTTTTAACCGGACGTGTTTATACTGAGCAAATTACATTTTAGACCAAAACGTAGATGTTTAAGCGCAAATTTAAATCTCATTCCGTAAGACATTAATATTTCTCAATTGCAACATTTTTTGGAGGTTAAATATTTGAATATGATCACAACTTTTTTTCATCTTAAAATTTTGAATTAAAAAACACTCTATCGTGCCTGCTGTCATTTTCTAACCTTCGGAATACCTTCAGTTTAATATTTTGCTATCTGCCATTTGAGAAATTGTTTTTCAATTAACATTCCATTAACATTCAATAGTCCACGCTCTAATACGCTATTTTTATTATTAACTTCGAATATAAAGACAAAAATTAACTATGCATTAGTATTTACTTTTATTTTTAAATACGTCTGCGAGTAAATAAAATATGGATCTACAACTTTATGCAAACATATTTTTAAGAATTTACTTTTCTAAGAACCAGAGTTAACAGGGGTAAAGTTTCATTGAAAATTATTTGGGAATAATTGGATGAGTCTACTTATCTGGAAACATTTCAGGTGATCGTTTGAGGGGTATTTAAACGTATTATAAAGTTAATTTTAAAAAAAAATTATGTTAATTGGAACATTATGGAAGACATATGAAAGAATTTTTGGGCATCACACCCAAAGCAGAAAGGAAAGTCGTGAGAGTTGATAACTCAGAATCCCGACGAAAAATAAATTACAAAATTTGAAGATACCAACATTTTTAAGTTTGCACACTATATCTCGAAAAGTTCCACTCCGCGACCTTACGTTTTTGTTTTCAAATTAATCGTATTCTTCACTCATATATATAAGCCCTATAATGAATGACGTCAAAGAGGTAAGAAGTATAGGAAGAAGGAGGTAGGCATAGGAAATAAATAAGTAAATGTATTATTTTATGCAAGATTAAATTAACTTCAGAGTATGTATAAGATATCTGGAATTAATTAAATTTAAAAGATTTAGTTTATCCAAAAATGTGAAAACAATATTAGAGTTCATGAAAAAAATCATAACGGATAAAGGTGAAAGGGAGAGAGGGAAAAGAACTTTGAACCCTGATTCCTTTAAATTTGGGGTTTTGGTTCTCTTAACCTACTAGTTCCAGTGCTTGTGCGTGATGCACGCAATGCCTCTGAGAGCTCCATTCACAGAAGTTAACCGATGAACCACATGATGAAAGGAATAATGCTCGCTATAAAGTGCAGAAATGAGGAATTATGGTTTGCTAACGTGTTCCGAAAAAGAACACATCTTCTTTTATTCAGATACTCTTAAACCCGTTGGCAACTATACCAAGCCAGAAATTTCTTGATGTTCTTTCATTCTCCTATAAAACTAATTTCAGAAATTTCAATTAGGCCAATTTATTAAAACTTTCAGGCGGATCTATTACGGGAGGAGGCTTTCCGGCTGAAGCCTCTTATATATATATATATATATATATATATATATATATATATATATATATATATATATAAAGCTTTCGGGCTGAAGTCCTCTCCAAAATTAAATCCTGGATACTTCAGTGCTTCAATTTCATCTCTGCCGTTGCATGAAGTCACCGTTATGTAATGCGGATAGTAATGTTATACAGGAAGATAGTAATAATAATGTAAGTCAGGAAAGATAAGCAAGCACTCAGCAAAGCTGAGCTTGGGGCTGATATACTTCTTCCCGAGCTACTTTCCTTTTTATCTTGCCCACTCTCACTCGCCTTCTTTCCTCCTTTCAGTGAAAGTGAACCCTTCCCGTTCTTATATTTGTTTATGTATCCGGTATTCGCAAAAGGCAATTCCAAGTAATTAAAATGCATTACCGGCTCTCTAACCTGTTCTTCAATAGAAAGGCACTTGACGAGTGCACCGAATTAACTTGTTTTTATTTTTTTTCCATGAACTTCTGATAGAAATTACAATAATTGTATAAGTCAACTAATAACCTCAAGTGAAAGTGAATTATAAAAAAAAATATTTAACGTAGCTTCAGTTTAAGATCAAAATACGTTCCTCCCACCACCTCCAGTAGTATAATTATATTGATCCATTTGAAGCATTTCCACCTAAGGCTTTTTGGCTACAACACCTCTTCACCATTACTGACATTTTTCAAAAGAAAACTAGAAAAATAAAATTTCATTAAATTCTAAAGTGATATTGGTTTCATAAATAAGAGGCAATTAATTTAAGCTATGTACATCAGGGGTGCCTGGGCACACACAAAGGGGGTTTCATGGCGCATGTTGAGTCATCAAAAGTTTTGAGGGGAATATTTTGACGGATTTTTGAACATTTGGAGAGGAGGGGGAGGGGCGAATTTCGATGGAGTTATAAATTTCCCGTCTTGTTAGACAAGGGGAAAAATTGAACAGACCGCAGCAAATGTATTTGTATACGATTTTTTAAATTATTCCTTAGCTTTCTCTGTTTTTAAGAAAAAGTGAGCAATAAAATATTTTGGGAGAGGGGAATAGATTCTTGTGCCCTCGGTCTTGGGAGGAATGGGCACCCCTGATGTCAGTAAAAGTATTGAAAGGCAAAACGCCCGTCTCCTTCCTCCCCCCCCCCAAAAAAAAAACCTGATTAAAACATTTACAAATTTAATTTTCTTTTTTAGTTGGGGGTATTATTACTCATCTGCGGGGCCATGTGCCAACACCAGGTAACCCAGCAAGTTCAGCCCGCTTCCGAGAGGCAGGTAAGGCTAGAAGATATCGAGAGGGATGGCCTGAAATCCGCAGCAGCAGCACAAACTTCAGGAAATTATCAGCATCCTCAGCAGCATCTGGTCTACCAGCAACCTCAGGTCGCCGCCTACCAACAACCACAAGCAGTACCAGCCGCTGCTTATCAACAGCCTTCTGCTCTTCATCACCAACTCCAGCAGCAACAGCAATATTACCAGCTCTCACCTGCTGCCTATCACCAACCACAGGTTTGTTTCTGAATATAAATGTTTGCTATTCTATATTTTTTGCCCAAACCAAACTTAGTCACAATCAATTTTGAAATATGATTTGAAGGATATTGAGGTAAACCCACTTTACAACACAAAAATCGGTTTTGAGAAAATTTGAAAGTTCTCTAAAATATATTCTCCATCGTTTCTCTAGAACATTATTCATACATTTAACACCAAACACGAATGATGTTAGTAATCCATAAAAGGTACTTAATTTCACAGCTATCTCTTTTTCCAAAAATCCTTCTTAAATAAAGTGTCTTTATCCTTTATTTTTGATCTGGTTGAGCCAAAATTAAACTAAACTGTGATCTTTAATTATTACAGCTAAGCTACTCTTCTCAACTTCTTGGAGGTCATCCTCAGCAACTTCTCCAACCCCTATTGCTCCAACCCCAATCCCACTCCTACAACGTACCAATTATGCTGATCCCTTACCCATTGCAACAAGAGGTTGCCCTCCTGCCCAAGGTTAGGCCACTCCAATCGCAGCCCCAACTCATTACCAAGTTCAGGCCTTCGCCACAGATCCAGTACACCAATCCCTACAGTAGCCAAGTCTATCAGCAGAAGTTTGGAGCTGGAGTGAAGTCAACACCAGCACCTACACTGAAGGAAAATTATGATCAACAACAGCAGCAGCAGCAGCAACAACAACAACAACAATCAGCTTATAATTATAAGCTTCAGTAAATTTGATGCTCCTCCTAGTCTGTATTTTCTACTTTTGTAAATACTTTTTTTACTATTAAATCTTAATTTCTCCTTTACTTTTTACGATGTAAAATATGTGATAAATAAAATAAGTCTTTCTGTTTTGTAATAATTTTGTTTTATTATACAATTTTTAAAACCGGTTTCTCCGATTTCAATCCTCATACACGATACAATGTCAACAATGGAATTGTAGTTTTAGCTTCGCTTGGAAGGTGAAACAAATTTATCTTGAGAAAAGTAAGTAAACTGGCCCTTATGTTATTACCATTTTAATTGAAAAGTGAATTATATTAAACAAATAATTTGTATATACTTTTTACTCAAAAATAATGAATAATTTAAAAAGTCTGAATATTTACAAAAGCAATTCTTTATTTACTGGCGAATATCTTTAACTCACCTTCCCCTCAAAATTTGTTGTATTAGGTTTCAGGGACATAGGTACAGACTTTCCATTTTGATTGGGGGGCGATGGACAAAAAAAAAAAATATGTATATATGAAGAATGCAGCAATTTATATTACGTGCAAAAACTCCACATAATTAATGTTAAAGGAACTGGAGACAACCTTCTTAATAATATAGGTAAATTTCTATAACTTTTTCAACTAAAATTGAATAATAATAAAAAACTGAAAAAATGTTTGATTTCTTAGTTTACACAACGTTAAAATAAAAATACAAACTATTCAGAGTCTAACTAGCAATGTAAAAATGTCTACAAAACCATTCTCTATAAAATATATTTATACTTATACTTATTAAATACATTTTTTTAGTTTACAATTTTTTTTTTTAATTCAAATTATTGGGAGGGGGTTAAACAATGTTCTCACCCCTTCAAGATTTTTATTGGGGAGAGGTGGCAATCACCTCCTCGTCCCCTGAAGTCTAAGCCTATCTTAAGAATACGTATAACTCGAAAATTGAATTAAAACTTTTTGATCTGTCCGCGTCAGACTACTGAACCGATATTTTACAGATTTGGAATGAAAGTCAGAAGTCACCCGACGATGATGCTCCTACCTCGAGATTACTATTCGCCCTTTCCTTTCAAGACGGCAGAAAAACCTGTGTTGAAATAGACTGTAACGCCTAAACCGATGTACCAATTTCAGTGAAACTTGGCTAAAGCCTTCTCATCAATATCCTTTAAACATATGTACGGAACATACTTTACCGAAAAGTACTTCCCTTCCCAAGATGGCGACCGAAAGCCCTATACAGTATTGACTCTAGAGCCTGAACGGATGCAGTGCCCGTATGCTCCTTATGCTGGAGCAACAAAGTCGACTATATTAAAAAATGAGAGACTGCCAGTCGGATCTTACTTCCTGTAAAAATGGCGGCTGATTTAAATAATATTAGACCAGTAACTTGAGAATCAGGACGGAAAAAGCATTGCGAAAAATATAGGAACAGTATTTGTTTTTTTTTTTTTACTTGTAAATATTGGTTAAAACATGTAAAAATCTAAATTGCTTACGCGGGCCACCATGGGAAAATATTTTAGAGACAAAAAATCCGGATTTTTTCGATCCTTTTTTGTTTTACCATCCACAATTCCTAAAAGCTGCATCGAAGCGAAAAACGTACTCTCTAAAAAATTAAAAAGAACGTTAAATTGTGTTCCGAACGAGTAAAAACTTAATCATTTGGTCAAGTAGTGTGGTCGATAACCATGGTCGACAAACGCTGATTTTTACCAAATTAATCAAAAACTGATACAAATTACTATAAATGTTTATAACATTTATATTAAAAAAAAAAAATAAGGGACTACCATTCGGATCTAAACGACGCTGAAGCTTGCAAGAGTTATCTGAGGGAAAAACTCATAGAATAAAAGTTGTAGAGCATCAAATTCCGTCTTCACTGAGTACCAACAGTTTTAATATAGGCAATTTACTCATCTCGAAATCGGTAGTGAACAGCGATGGCTGGATATTCGTAATTTTAAATATTTCAACAGTGTGGGTGTCTATTCTACTGAGTTATTCTTGTTTAGAGTCTGGTATATGCAATATAGGACTCTTTTCCACCTCTCAGCTGCGAAGGATTTTGAGTAACGAGGTGATAAAAGAAACCTAATTTCATGGAGAAATGATCAACCCCGATTCGAGAGATACGATTGATCTACAGTAAAACTGTTAGTACTGAGTGGATGCGAAATTTGATACTATATAACTTTTTTTCTATGAGTTTTTTTTTCTCATAGAGAACTCATTTCCATGCTGCAAGGCAATTAATAGTAATTTTCCTCAGTTTTTAACGAATTTGCTAAAATAGTATGGTCGACCAACGCTGATTTTTCTTGCAAGCTTCAGCGTCATTTAGATCCGAATGGTAGTCCCTTATTTTTTTTTTAAATATAAATGTTATAAACATTTATAGTAATTAGTATCAGTTTTTGATTAATTTGGTAAAAATCAGCGTTGATCGACCATGGTTATCGACCACACTACTTGACCAAATGATTAAGTTTTTACTCGTTCGGAACACAATTTAACGTTCTTTTTAATTTTTTAAATATTACATTTTTCGCTTCGATGCAAAGTTTAGGAATTGTGGGTGGTAAAACAATAAAAGATCGAAAAAATCCGGATTTTTTGGTTCTAAATGTTTTCCTATGGTGGCCCGTGTTAGCAATTTTTTTTTTACATGCTTCAACCAATATTTACAAGTAAAAAACAAAAAAATACTCTTCCTACATTTTTCGCAATGATTTTTCCGTCTCGATCCTCAAGTTTCTGGTCGAATATTCTTTAAATCAGCCACCGTTTTTACAGGTAACAAGATCCAACTGTCAAAATCTTATTTCTTGATATAAATTGAACAAATGCGTTTTCATCAAATAATGTCGATTTTTTTCTCACGGGCTCTCGAACTACTCGGGGGTCGCCGGCAGATCCTCAGGGGCGTTCGCATCGTGTTAAAAATATTTTAAAAAATACAAAACGTACCAAAATTAATAAATTTGGCTAGTCTTCTACTTGATGCGCTTTAAATTTATCTATATAACATACTTCAACGAAAAGAAGCTGGGAAAGAAGTTATGAGGGATGGAATAATTAGATTTCCATAGAACTCAAAAAGTATATACTTCTTTGTGATTTTAATAATCAGATGTTCCAAAGGTTTTTATTTTTAATAGAATTCTTTTTTTAATAGATAGCTATAGCTTAAAAATATTTAATTTAGCTAATTAACATGTGCTTCATAGTAAACTAGACAATTTTTTTTTAAATACAAGTATTGTTTATATTTGTTAAAACCATTCAAATGGGACTTTTAAGTGACTAAGCTATGCAAAGTTCTGTTTTTCATAAAATCATGGATTATTTCCGATTTGTTTTTATCATCCTACAACTGGACTACACATACCCCACTATACTAAAAACTCTATAAAGTGTGTATCCTTAATGGATACTCCTTAAATAATTAATCAAGGAGGGAAAACTGGTGGTTGATGGTGATCTTGGTCAAATCATCTTCTTGGACAACCATTGACCAAGAAACATTCATTACCTTACCTACATAGTACTGAACCCAAGACCTTTTTTTTTTGTTAAGAAATAAGTTTAAGATTAACCTCTAGTTATGTAAAAACATTATGTGATTTGATATCCTGCCATCTTAGAATAGTTGGTTTTCATAAAAAATAACTCTGATAAATTATTAGAAAGCTTTCATATCTTTTTTCCCTGTGACTTAGGATGTGCTATAATAAATTAATAATGAAAATATAATTTTTATTTAAAAAAAAATGGTAAAATAATAATGCTTTTTCAAATATTTATCATCTATAATGATAATGAACTAATTAGTGTTTTTTTTTTTTAACTGATTCCTTTTATGAGAATTGATCCCTATTCTAATAAGTGGCTTAATCTTCCTAGACCTAATAATTACGTTTTATAAATGTAATTCTAAGATTTTCCAATTAATTTATCAATTTTGTTTTTCTATTAATCTTAATTTACAATATTGAGTTATTACTTTAAACTTTGGACTAATAGTATTGGATGGATTTGAAGTTTGAAAATTTGTCTGTCTCTCATAGTTCTAGTCCATAGGTACCAACAGGTTTCAGGATTGTTTGAAAATAGAGATTTTCTATTCAGTAATCTGTATAGTTGGCCGTATCATTGGTTAAGTTCTTGTTTTTTAAGTCTATCTATGTGGATTCCATGTTAATTTTTGTTCTAAGAGAAAGTCAAGATACTGTACTTAGTCTGAAAAAGGAAGCAGGAAGTTTGCATTGGAATTCGTTTACTTTAATGCGCCATTTATTACACCAGTGTTCAATCTGGGAGAGATGTTTTTGTAGATGTAAGGGTGCTATTTCAAGATCTGATTTGGATGATAGGATGGTGGTGTCATCAGCAAATGTTGCATATTTTGTTTGCATATAATTTACAATATTAAGTTATTACTTTAAATTTGTGTTGATGTTTTGTTGGCAAGATAAGCTACATTCAGATGCAACATTGAAGCATTTAGAAATTCCAGGAAGAAAATCCTACTTCCTATAAATATTCCTATAAATAAATAAATAAATTTCTGTCCTAGAAAATACTTTTTTTATTATTTACAAGGTTAGGAAATTTTTTTTTCACCAATAGCCATAATAGAATGAAAATTACTAATAAGAAATAGAAGACTTTAGTACCAATTTAAAGTAATAGATTATTATTAATTACTATTTATGAACAATATGAAACCCTACACTTGCTTAAATTGTTTTTATGGAAATTTAATTATTAAGACATTGGTTTTATTAATAAAATTCATTCTTTCTATTATTTTCATAAAATAATTCTTTATAAAAACCTCTATTTTTTTATCACTATTAATGATAAATATGTATTTTCGTAAATTAATTTATATTAACACATCCCATGTCATAGGAAAAATAAATTAAACTATTTTAATAAATTATTGCAGTTATTTTTTCTAAAACCACAAATGCTCTGTTGACTGTATATCAAATCATATTCTTTTTACACAACAAGAGCTTATTATCAATTTTTTTAGTACAGAAACTTCAACGGAATCAATATTCACTTATAACTAATTAAGCCAGGATATTTTTACAAAAGTGGGGAATCTGTAGCACAGTTTTAGAGTAATAAAAATAAATAGGAAATAGTATTTTTTTTTTAAATAATAACTAACTTAAATAAATAACTTGAACCATTTGGAATGTTTTACCAAATACAAACTCTCCTTTCATTTAAAATTATTTTGTCTGATTTACTTTGTAGTCAATGTTAATTATTTAAATTAAATATTTTTTTAGTTATCGGTATTTATTCAACAAAACATGACATAAAAAAAAACACAAAACATTAATTTCCAACTTTTCTTCGAAACATGGTTTAAATAAACTTTTTTGTAACTCTTGAGGTATAAAATCATCCCTTGGAATATTTTCCTTTACTTACTTGATATCTTGTATATTAATATCCAAATTTAGATATCTAGATATCAAAATAATTTTTATTCTTGAAATGAGTATAGATGTAAATATGAAAATACAATGTCTAGATTTAAAAAAAAAAAATTTCAATTGGGCAAATGAAACTAATTGAAATAATTTTTTTTTTCACACTCCAAACCATTTTTTAATACTGGTCTAATTAGAGTTTTAAATATGCGCTGGTTGGTTGTGCGTTTCATTTGGCTTTTTAGATGTTTTTGAAGGCTAAAATAGGATCTATTTGCAGTTGAGATACAACTATGGATTTCTGCATTCATATCATTGTTTATATTAACCTTGGAGCCAAGGTATATAATCTGAGAGAGACATTCAAACTTGAAGCCTCCAATTTTCATGTATGCTTCCCTGGATTTTCCACTCCTTGGATCGGTCATCATTCAAGTTCTAAAAGAATATTTGCAGATAAGTCAATTTGGTACCAATAAAAATAATTGTTTTCTATTGAAGCATTAATTAATATGATTGTCTTAATGTTCTACCATTCTTTAATAATATCATTATAAGTTGTGCTTCTTTAAAACAGGCCATAATATCTATTATAGTGACAAAATATCATGATTGTGTTAATAGAAAGTGTAAACGTATATTTTCTTCAGTTTATTTACATTTGTTCCATTGCATATATAGCATTTCCAAGTCAATTTCAACTTTTCCAAGTCATATTCAACCTTTTCCATTTCAAATTAAACTTTTTCAAATATAGTAAGCGGCCCTTAAATCAAAATAAATCGAAAATTAAAAAGTTGAATTTGAAATGGAAAAGGTTGACTTTGGTTTGGAAAAGGTGGAATTTAACTTGGAAAAAAGTTGAAATTGACCTGAAAATGGTATGTAGTGTGGGACATAAAATAAAATTGATTGATTAAAACTGAACATTCAATTATATAAGATACAATTTTAAAAAGTGCTGTTTAAAAAATGTATAGATTAATAAAATTGCAAATAACTGAAAATGATTTAAGACCAATATTAAATAATGTAAATGAACCTGGTAAGTGATAATAAAACAAAAATTTTCAAACAATCAATACAATGCTTAATAAATAGCAATAATTATTGTATTATTAATTCAATAGAAATGAAACTTATTGTAAGCAATATAAGGTTGCCAAAATGAAAATAATTTCAACATAGTAGGTTTTGATGTAAAAACTTTATTTAAAAGTGTACCTATAGAATAATATATAAAAATTATAGAGGAAAACTAAAATAAGATAAAACAATAATTCTTCTTCTTTCTCTTCCTCTTCGAGCCTTATTGGCATAGAGAGGGTTTGATCTAGCATTGCCACTTTTCCTGGTCACTGCTTAGCAGCTTCATTTATGCCTCTGTTACGCCCAACTCTCTGGATATATTCCTAATAGGAGATTCTTGGCCGACCACCTGGCCTTCAACCTGTAGGACTAGTTTCCGGTGTCGGTCTGGGTTCTCTCACTTCATCCATTCGAAAAACATGTCCAAACCATTTTAACTGCCTGTTTTCCAAGATAATCTTCAATGGAGGCACTTCTAACTGCTCTTTAGTCTCACCTTGTCTTTCATATTGCTCTATGCATGAACTTCATCTCAGTGCCAGTGATCTGGCTGATGTGCCTGTCAAGCATCACCCAGCTCTCACCACCATTTGTAAGGACTGTTAGGTATATAGCCTTATATATGTGTATCTTAACATCTCTCTCTACCTCGTTATGTTCTATTATGCTGTTGTTCTGGAAGTACACCTGGTTTGCTTTAGAAAACCTGTTTGTTATTTCCTGGTCTATTCTACCAGACCTATCTATGATGGTTCCCTGGTAATTGAACTCATTTATAACCTCTAGGGTCTTCCCTTAACACAACATTTCAACATCTTCTTCTTCATTTCTAGAGATAACTAAGACATTGCTTTCCAAGTCGTTGGTGGATATTCCTATCCATAGCAGTTCTGCTTCCATTCCACCCGTGCTTGCTGCAACTTTTCTTTCATGTCTGCAATTAGAACTATATAATCTGCATGAAAGAGACATTTTACATAAAAATTAATATTAAAAACCTATTCATGTAAAGTATAACATTTTGTATAAATAATAATTATTTCATGGTTAATTATTATTATTATTATTATTATTATTATAAGCTAACAAAAAAATTTGTTGCAATAGCAGTAGACATAGATAAAGCATATGATAATCTAAAAATAAACCTGTTATCTAAATTAAAAACTCTAAACATTCCATGAAACTAACTCAATGAATAATAAATTATTTAACATATGAAACATATTTTCTGAAAAGTTGGGATAGTTGAGTAGCTTTTGAAACGTACAATGGTCTTCCGCTAGGGGAAACTCTGATTACATCCCTTTTCATTCTTACATGGATTACATTACCAATAATACAATAGATAAGTGTAAAATCATCCAATTTGTAGATGACTGTTTAATAAAGGCGGGATGGCCAAGCGGACTAACTCGTGTGCAGCAATGCGCATTGCAAAGCAACCTGATAACTGAAGTTATGGATAATAAAAATATCACGAGCTCACGCCCCAGTGATGGGGGGCTTTTAACTGTGGTATTAATCTCTTGCCCTCACCTCCTGGCCCAGATAAACCCCATATAGCCTAAAAGGTGAGGAAGGAGAGAATAATAAAAAAACAAACAACGGAATGTACATACTTGGAATTAATATGTCAAAATAAAGTACAAACACAGACTTCTTTTAAAATCTTGTTCTTGTTTCACAAAGCCAGCAACAATTACTTTCTCCAATGGATGCCAAGACACATAGGAACAATTGGAAATCAGATGGTAGACAAAACATCAAATCGAAATCAGCTGCATGGTATAAAAGCCGAGGTTCCATTATTGGACTGGATAGGAGTAGTAAGAATAAAATAATGAAAGATTGGCAGTAGTTGAAAATGAGTGGGAATGTGCCTTGAACGGTAAGAACCATCAAGCAGTTTACCAAAAGATAGCCCTAATTCCATGGCTTGTGGCACTTAAATTTCTTCTTGATTGCACTCAGTAAAGCTGACCAGGCTTAGAATAAATCATAGTAGAACAAATAAATTTCTAGAGTTTCTTAAAGATATGGAGAAAAAATTGTTATCTTCCTTCTTGAGTAAATTCTTTTATTAATCTTATTCATCTCTTATTCAATATCAATATTTCATATACAACGTTTTGGGGCTCTGCACCATCCTCAGGAATATTCTATTTCATAACGTTCATAAATATTGTCCTTTTCGTTATCCATATTTTTTTTATTTTTTCATTTTTCTTATAACATTATAACTTCTATTCTATTTAGGAACATTCTAAATAGAATAAAATGTTCCTAAATAGAATAGTAGAAGTTATAATGTTATAAGGAAAATGACAAAATAAAAAAAAAAAATATGGATAACAATGAGGACAATATTTATGAACATTAGGATATAGGATATTCCTGAGGATGGTGCAGAGTCCTGAAACCTTGAATATGTAAGAGATAAACATGATTAACAAAAGAATTTATTCAGTGAAATTTATTTATCCACTGAAATTATTCAAGAAACAAAGGCGAATAAGTTTATTGTTGGAAGATGAATAAAATGAATGAATCAAAAAATAATTTTATTCTGAGGCTACTTTCATCTAATAATAATAACAGAATTACAAATTTATGGGTCTTAGTATGACTTAGGATAATAAAAAATACACTGCTTATTGTTATTGCAATTGTGCAGTAGATTGAAATTAAAAAGTATACAGATGCAAGTAATTTTACCTGTTAGCGGAAGTTTGATTATGGACTAGTTGGTGGAACAGGAGTTGTTTAAAGGAATTTGTGGACCAGGATTGACGTATGGGGGTAGGAAGAGAGTTCCATAAGGAAACAGCACGAATGAAGAAGGATTTGCTGAAGGAAGAGGTTTTGTGGGGGGGAATATATAAGTCTATAGGTTGAGACCTGGTATTAAGATAGTGGATAGAGAAACGTAAAGTAAGGAATTCCAGGATGTAGGGAGGGATTTTGGTTCTGAAGACTTGAAAAAGGAAAACACCGAGGAGGAATTGTCGTCAGGAAGTAGGATAAAGGCACTTCAACTCCGTGTACCAGAATGATGGTGTCGATTTTCTATGATCCATCAATAAAGTTAATGTCCACAGATTAAGACAATTTTTAAATGGAATAAAATTCTCTATCGAAGCCTCTTATTCACATTTAGGTTTAGTAAAACTACTAGGTTGCTTTAGTTTTGGATAGTTTTGTATAAATTGTTGCATTACACTCAGAATATTACTTTGTTTCAATTTGCAATGACAATTTAAATGGTATATTGGCAAAATAGGATTTTCCCTGGCCTCTTAAGGCAAAATAAATAAATAAAATTGAAACATAATTGACAAAAAAAAAAATTACTCATATTATATTTCATTATTATTCTGATCACCCAATATATCAAATTATAAATATGGTAAACAATTTCATAAAGTCAAATTAAATTACGTTAATAGAAAGTATATATTTTAAAGAAGTGAGAAATATTTAATACAAAAAATAATAATTAAATAAGTATAATCCTTGCAAATTGGTCAATAAATTATGGTAAACACATAAAAATTAAATAAAAATCAGAATAAAAATTAAAATAAAAAAATAGAAATACAGAATAAAAAAGTAAAAAATAATTAATGAATCTAGTAAAACTAAAAGAAAAATTCATTAATAATACTATAAAATATTGGCTCCTATTCAAAATTACTTTCAATTATTACCATTAAAATTTCATCAAAGAAATTTTAAAAAGTTCAGAACCTCAAGTTCCTCAACAATTTTAGAATAATGAGCTTACTCCTGTTATCTGTCTTTTACCATCCAGAAGAATTCATTATTGTCAAGTGGGTGAACCTCAGACAGAATTATAGATTTAATGACTAATAAACAGGTTACCTTCCCGCAAAGCTCCTGGACACGACCTAATTACATCCCAGATCCTAAAACTACTTCCTCGGAAAGCCATTCTATTCCTTACATATATATATAATGCTGTACTCCGATCAACATATTTTCCCGACCCTTGGAAACTATCCATTATCAAAATGATACATAAGCCCAAAATGCCACCAGAATATCCATCCTCTTACCGTCCTATCTCTCTTTTACCCATCATGGGAAAAGTCCTAGAAAAACTCATCCTAAAACGCCTGTACCCAATCCTAGATTCTAATCACATAATCCCAGATCACCAGTTTGGATTCCGCAGATCCCATTCCACTATCCAGCAATGCCATCGTGTGGTGGATGTTGTCTCCTCTGCATTAGAGCGCGGAATGTACTGCACGGGAGTCTTTCTCGATGTAGAACAGGCTTTTGATCGAGTCTGGCACCCGGGATTACTTTACAAACTCCGTAAATTCCTACATCCTACATACTTCCTCATTATCCGTTCCTATCTAACTGATAGATACTCAAAAGTCAATCACAATAATGCTTATTCATCCCTCTTTTCCCAGTCCGCTGGTGTTCCTCAAGGTAGTATCCTTGGTCCTATCCTTTACACAGTTTATACAGCTGACATCCCAACCCATCCTAACACTGTTATTACCACGTATGCCGATGATACATGTGTCCTATCCGTTAATAACGACCCAACCATTGCATCCCAAACTCTTCAATCGCACATCACAAGCCTTGAAGAATGGTGTCAAAACTGGAGGATTAAAATAAATTCTAATAAATCCCATCAAATCACCTTTACCCTTCGACGTAAACCTATGACCTCATGTCGCACAGTATCCTTTAATAATACCCCACTTATCCCTGTTGAACAAATCCGATACCTTGGACTTCACTTGGACAAACGTCTAACTTGGAATCCTCATACCAGACTGAAACGACAAGAAACCGCTCGACGTTTCCGACTACTCCAACACTTACTAGACAAACGCTCTAAGCTTCCAGTAAATTACAAAAGACTTATATACATGACTACAATAAGACCTATTTGGACTTACGGAGTTGAGCTTTGGGGCTCCACTAAGCCATCGAATTCCTCTCGTATCCAATCCTTACAATCCAAAATCCTTCGGAAAATCCTCAATGCTCCTTACTTTGTCACCAATAAAATAATCCATAATGACCTTAATGTTCCTTATGTTTCCGATTTGGCCCAATCCAGATACCAATCTTTCCATAATAAACTTCAGAACCATCCGAATCCTCTCGTCTCTAACCTTGCTTCCTCTTCTATTCCTGATAACCCTCCGAGGCGTCTGAAAAGAAGATGGCCTCGAGATCTCTTATTGTAAATACATTTTGTTTTTAGAGTGCTACCAGTGGGTAGTTTCTCAACAAGTCATTTCATGTTTTTATTTTCTGTTATCAAATTTACTTAATGTATTTAATTTTTTAATATAGTTGTAAATATCATGTATAAATAAATAAAAAAAAAATGACTAATAGATTTAACACTTCTATGGAAGAAAATATTAAATAACTAATATTTTAATTCAGAAAAATGAAGTACTAGAATTATTAGCTTACCTCCATTTCATTAATGATGACAGAATTTTCTTTAAAGCGATACAATTTAAAAACGTTTCTAAAACTAACAAATACTTAAAAATTTCTAAAAGGACCTCTTTGTATATAAATTTCAGAAGCAGCATTAGTCAGCTGAATGATATGTTTGGCAGTTAGTTAAAAGTAATAGGGTGTATAAAAAAAAATAACCGCTTTATCAAATTCAAGATTTCAAAGGACTATAAATATTTTAATACTTAATAATCTCTTTGCAGCATTCCCTAAGCTTTTTTAATCCTATTCAACTTCTTCCAAAAAAAGCCTGAATTTAGTTATTTGTTTCAAAGAAGAAACATGAGTGTCATATGAAATTCTCGTAATTTCAAGGCATTACTGGAAAAACATTGCACAGCCACTGAAGCAACTCGTGAAATCATTAAATATAAAGGGGAAGGTGTCCTTGACCAGCCCACTGGGTGGTGTTGGTTTGAAAAAAATAGCATTCCAGATATGATGTTGAAAAGGAAGAAGGGCTCCTGGCGACCATTTATGGATATTGATGAAGTTCTGCAGGAAGCTGTTGAGTCAAATCCGTCCAGAAGTAATCACAAACTTTCCAGGGATTGTGGTGTGTCAAAAGATACCGTTAGACACCATTTACTCTCCATGGAAAAGGTAAAAAAGAGCAGTAGACTTGCTCCTTAGCAATCAGCTAAGAGGCTAGAAATTTGTGAAAATTTATTGAAAAACCCTTCTGATATGAGATTTTACTGGAAAATTATGACCTGTAATGAAAAATGGGTTTACTGGTGAAATCCAAATACCCATGAGCAATGGCTAGATTATGGTCAAACTGCTTTTGCGGCTGCTGCAAGGGGGCAATTTGAAAAAAATTCTATGCTTAGCGTTTTTTTGAATTTGGAAGGTGTTATTTATCATTCCTGATTGGTGCTCTATGAGCTCTAAGCTCTACTACGAACAACTGGAAAGATTGTACGCAAAATTGTCAGAGCGTTATCCTGCTATGAATTTGAAAGAAAAAATTTGATAACTTTGCGGAAGTTGAAATTGCGGTCCAACTCTGCCAGTGGAAGTAGCATAGCCTGGATGAAGGAGGATGGTTGGGCTAGGGGCTTGCATTCCCACCCTGTAAAAAAAAACCCTTCCCATTGATACCTCAATTAAATTTATCATTTAGAACATTTTATCACTACTTCGGCAACTCCTACAATAGTTAGACATATATAAAATAGACCTGGTCGCTCTGCAGGAAGTGAGGTGAAATGGGAGCGCAATTGTGAAGAAGGGGTTCCACACCGTCTATTACAGCTGTCTTGATCGGATGCATATTTCTGAAACTGGATTCGTGGTCAGAGGAAGATCCAGAAATCTGGTTGTTGGCTTTACTCCTGTTAGTCCACGAATCTGAATCATTAGATTGAGGGGTAAATTTCCCAACTACTCCATCTCAAGTTGTTATGCTCCCACTCCAGTGTCTTCTGATGATGAAAAAGAAGCATTCTGTAGTAGACATCCCCCTGTATTTACCCCTTTAGATGACAATTTGTGAGGGAATGAGAAGGTATATATAATATATAGGAATGTGAGGTTGCACTGTGAATTGTACTCAATTGTGCAGTGGACAAATTGCTCATTGGAAAATCTGACATCGATAAAGAATCGAAAAGAAGAAAAGGTCCGATCAGGTAGCTGGCAACAGATGGCGAGGATGACGCCAAACACTTCAGGCCTGGACACCAACACAAGAAGACGTCATCTGGGAAGAGAGGCTTACTACATTGAAGACCAAGATTATCAAGCCGACCGTTCACTTATATATATTCATTTATTATCAATTGTCAAAATAAATTGTTTTATTATACCCGAGTGAATAGTCCTTTTATTTAGTTGTCCTATAGACCTCACGATTGAAGAATAAACCAGGTGAGTCAATTCAGTGTTTACTAAGTCCCACATTCCATATATGTATTCTTATTGTTTCTTCTCACACAGTGTCATAAAAGGTATTAGATTCCCGAATTCCCAATCACAGTTAAACACCCTCAAAAAGTCTATATCCAGTGCCGGGGTTTTGTTTTAAATATTCACGAGTGTAAATAACCTTAAACCCCAAAGCGGAAGGCTATGCGCCTATTCCCGCCAAAACTAATCATTTAAAATAATAATTAACTTCCCGTAGGTTATTTACAATTCTATGACCAATTGGAAGAGACTTTAGACAGTGGCCCAAAAAGTAACATCAAGATCATCATGGGGGACTTTAATGCAAAAGTGGGCAAGAAAAAATTTGTAGACCAACCATAGGGAAGTATAGCCTCCAGGATGAGACAAACAAAATGGTTGCATGCTCATAAACTTTGCTGCTTCCAAGGACTTAATAGTGGGCAGCACAAAAAGGATTCATAAAGGAACATGGTGAGCCCCAGATGGTAAGACTGTGAATCAAATTGACCACATTTTGATAAGAAGGAGACATAGATCTGACTTGATTACTTGCAGATCCCACCAGAGAGCTAATATGGATACTGACCATTATCTGTTGGTTTGCAGAATGATAGCTAGGATAGAAAACACAAAAAATACCTTGGGAATGAAAAAGATGATAGTAGACAGAGCCAACTTAAGAAACCAGTTGTTAGCGAACCACTGGAGGCTTGATGAAACAATCAATGTCCTCTCATCATTGCTTAATAGAGTGACCCAGGAAACCCTTGGGAATGAAGAACAAAGAGTGAGATCTCATTGGTTTGATGGAGAGTTTGCTATGGCCACTGAAGCAAAAAACAAAGCATATAAAAACATGGTCCAAAGGCTCCATGAAGAGTATTCAGACAGGAAAAGAGAGGAGAAGAGGCTTCACCAAAGAATGAAGAGGAAATGGAAGCGGAAGCAGCTGGAGGAGATGGAGGAATACAGCAATCAGAGGGAATCAAGACTCTTTTATCAGAGGATCAACCAGAGTAGGAACAGCATCAAGCCACGTGTCTGGGCATGTTGAAAGGAGGTGTTAGACAAGGAAATGGCCTCGCCTGTCTGTTGTTCAACCTAGCCTTGAAGAAAGTTCTACGTGATTCAGGCAAACAGACCTCTGACACCATTTTCAACCGGCTCGTTCAGGTACTCGGCTTCGCTGATGACCTGGTTATCAGCACAAGATCTTTTGAGTCCTTAAGAGAAGCTTTTCTTAAGTTGGCAAAGGATGCAGAGGTTATGAGGATGTATGTAAAACAGAAGAAGACAAAGTATATGAGTGCTGGGCAAGAAGCGGAGACAGCGGACCGACAGCCCGTAGTGATGGGCCAAATCATGTTTCAGAACGTCGACCAGTTTGTGTACCTGGGGTCATTGGTGAGGTGTGGAAAAATGATCTCTATAGAAACTAGTCAGCGACTGATCAAAGCCTGAGGACAAACAAGGAAATTTACCAGCTTCATAGTGAGACTGACATAATTAAGTTTATTAGGTTCTTAAAAATGTGGTGGGCTGACAATGTTGCACGCATGGCACAAGAAGAAATGCCGAGGAAACTGCTGGATAGGAGGCTCCATCAGACAAGAGGAAGAGGAAGACCTTGTCTCAGATGATAGGACACTGTTGGCAGAGATGCAAGCAACCTACTAAATATCTCCAACTGGCGAGCGGCGGCACAAAATCGAACTACCTGACGAAGACTTGTCGAGGAGGCCAAGAATCACATCAATTTGTAACGCCAAGGAGTAGGAGTTGAAATTGCGGTCCAAGAGTTATTTGACAGCCATCCCGAAGAATGGTATCAGCATGGGATCGAGCAATTGCCTAGTAGATGGCTAATGACGGTAGATAACAATGGACTATACTTTGAGTATTAATTGTATTCCATATTAAATTAAAAACATTTGGTAGAAAAACGGTCATTATTTTTTATACACCCTATTACTTACTGAATTAATGGAATGAGAAATAAATGTGCATATTTTTTTTAAAAATTAATTATACTTCTGGTATCATTACAAATTTAATAATATATAAATCCTATTATCCATATGTACATTCCATGGAGAACCAAATGTTTTAACAAACCAACTAATTAACATACCATACATTAAAATATAAACTTCATATTGCCTTAAATTGATGTCTTCAATCTCTTTGCCATTAGCAATGGCAGAATGTCTGAAGAAAAACTGTTAAATAATTTTTTTTTTAATATCAAATATAAACAACCTGCCATATTTAAATTTAATAAATATTGATGATCTTAGCAATCATTCATAAGGTATGTACAATGAAAAAAAAAATAAACAAAATTTTAAAAATTGCAAGCAGCTGAGCTCCTTCACTGAAGTCATATTTCCCCCTAATTGTTGTTTGTTAAACAAATAAATCATTGTTGCCTGAAAAAAATTAATTTAATTTTAAAATCAAGGGAATTGCGGAATTTCTTTTCTCATATTTTGTGTTTGAACATTTTATAATTTGTTTCTGATTTTAATATTTAAAAATCAATAGGAAAAGGAGAGAAAAAGTTGAAATCCACAACAGGCACTTCTCTAACACCAACTCAATTAGGAGAAACAGTTGATGTATTAAAAACATTTAAAAATACAAAAAACTGATATTTAAATTTTGAGAAAGAATAAAGGGATGGAGACTGTTCTAAAGCATCAGGATGATCCGAAAAATTTAAATGTAAAAAGAGCTTAAGCAAACTAAATATTGAGGACAAGCTGCAGGGTATTCTCTGTTACATAGTACGGAGCTTACCTATTGCTTGTAACACATTGGGATTAGAGGATTGAATGTATTTAATATTTCAAAATTTAATTGCCTATAGCCAATACCCATTGGTCAAATAGGTTTTAGTATAGTCTTATAAATTATCAGTTTGTTATCAATTGAAAGATAAGACATTCTGCTTAGTTTGCCATGTCATTGTTGAAGCTCTTGTCTAATAAATTTAGTATATAGATTCCATGGAAGAAGACCTTGCATGGCTCCGTTTGGAGCCCTCAGATAGTCTGAAGTGTGGGGTCCCCTTATCAGGAAAATATATATATATACAAATGTGTGTGTATGTAAGTGATTTCCACGGATTTTTAATAAATTTAAACACATTTACAAAACATGATTACATACCATGGCACAACATAAATACAAAATAAGGATATTCAGGGTCCTCATAAGCAGCTCTCTAATAACTCAATAGAGGCTCCAAAAATGTGTGGAAATGAACGAGTTACTTATTTAAATCATTAAATATAATTAACAATAATTCTTTGATCTATTTCCGGTACAGAAGCCAAGTTCATAATTAGATTGGTAGTAAGTTATATAAAAAAAATAACAACTATTGGTCTTAAAATCTGAAAATATATTTATCACTCATAGTTATTTATAAATCAAACATTAATGATGCAGATCCATCAAAAGGACCCAAAAATTTGCTGAAATCAACAAATAAAAAACAATTATTTTGAGGGTCGAACGTACAACGGTACTAGATAAATAGAAATTAGCAGTCTTCGGGGTCCTCAGAGGAGGCTCCCCAATCATTGTCTGGCAATAAAAAAATACCAAACAGTTATAATGTGGAACCATCAGAGGACCTCCAAAAAATGCCGAAATAAAGGAATAAAAAACAATTATTTTGTGGACAAACTTGTACGAGATAACTACAAAACAATGATCTTCGTGGCTCTCAAAGAGGGCCCCTCTAGGTCGATGACGGATGAGATATACAGATCTACAGGAGAGATTGGAAGAAAAGGAAAAATAATATAATATGAAATAATGGACATAAAGGGATGTGGAGAATGAAAAGAAAAAAGAATATCAAATAATAAAAAATAAGTAAATAAAATTAGAAGAATAAAAATAGAGACTTACAGGTGTGTTCAGCAAGGAGTTTTACTTAGAACTGGAAAACCTGAGTAGGAACCTTTGGGGAAATTTGATGACCTGGTTGGGAAATGGTGAGGGGGTAAGTAGTAAAAGTAAAACAAAATCTGGAATATTATATTATCTAAAATTTTAAGATATGGATGGATACAAGAGAAAATACTATATCTATGGACTAATAAATTATAAATATACACAAATACATATAAAATAGAATTAAGAAATTATAAATAGAAGTACAATGTGAGTAAAATAAAAAAAATAAATAAACATACATAGAAGTAAAATGTAATTATAAAAATAAGAGACCAAACATTGCAGAAGTATAGAGAGGAAACAAATATGAACAATTATAATTATACTTAGTTGTAGATATGAAAATTACATTTAAATATTAGATAATATTGAGACATAATGGTTAAAAAGTACAATGAATACAAAGTAAAAACGGATGATCATACATCGATGTAGAATGTGAACATAAAATTAAAAATAAAAGAGAGATCATACAAAGCAGAAATAGTTAAAAATAATGAATGTTTAAATTGAATTAATCAATAAACATTGAAAATAGATAAAAAATAATAAGATGTATTAAATAAGTTATTTTTCACTTATAAGATTTAAGAAGAACTGCAAAGTCGGGTTGAAAAATAATATATCTTTAGTATATCTTAAATTTATTTAATTATGTTCTCACTTAGATCTTCTTGGACAGGATAAACCTGGTTGTACCTAAATCTAATATATTTTAATGCCATTAAATAATTGTTAAGGAAAATTATTTTTTAAACTTTCTCTCTAATTTGGAAAGTATTTCTATTTTTATCCATCCTTAGCTTCCAACAACACAGCTATGAGTTGAATGGAAGTTGGGAAGAGTAAAATAATATATCTTTAGTATATCTTAAATTTATTTAATACATGAAGAAAGCGTGGTGTTTAAGGAGTCTTCATGGATAAACTTTTGACAGGTAACTTGTGTTTATGAAAATAATATCCATTCAAAAATTATATTATTATTTACGTTTACAATCGAAATATATGAAGGTGGATAATCTTGGCAATGGTAATGAAAAGTTTAGATATTGATGGAGGAAAACCTGGCTCCGCCTGGGATGAGTTCCAGGAAGGGAGGGTTGCCTGGGCAACTGTCACTATTATGGATTTTTCATATGAGCTTGTCAACTGTAGGGCGCACAGAAAAATTTATATTTTATAGAAGTAGTTTTTATTGTCACTATAAAGATCCATTAAATTTCGCTAATTATTAAGCTAAACTAAACACGTAAATTTTACTAAACACACTGTTTATTTATTTAATGAAGTGTGATCATAACTAGCTTATTCATCCATCAAACTTTGTCATTGTTTTATAAATTTGTGTTTTGCCAACGTCTATATTTTGAAATACTACTTCTTTTAAAAATTATGAGAAATAAATTAAGATCGATGAAAAATCATCATACTAGGAATAAATTAAGATAGATGAAAAATCATTATATTAGGAATCTATAACGTAAGTACACAATGATGCTTTGTAAATTTCAAGCAAATTGGAAATGTTTTCCAGGAATATTACAGGCTTGTTTTGGGATCAACACGAATATTCGCCAACAGATCTCTTCGAGATTAGTTTTTATCTTGAATCAAGTTTATTTATTTGTTTTGTGTTTCTCTTCTTCCATTATCTGCTATAAATGTTTCACCTGTACGACTATGTTTTTTCTATGCAGTAAATTTTTTCCCTCTTATTATAGAACCTGTTCGTCTTACAGGTTATATACTAGGAATCTATAACGTAAGTACACAACAGTGCTTTGCAAATTTTAAGCAAATTGGAAATGTTTTCCAGGAATATTACAGGCTTGTTTTGGGATCAACACGAATAATCGCCAACAGATCTCTTCGAGATTAGTTTTTATCTTAAATCCACTTTATTTATTCGTTTTGTGTTTCTATTCTTCCATTACCTGGTATAAATGTTTCACCTGTAAGACTATGTTTTTTCTATGCAGTGAATTTTTTCCCCCTTATTATAGAACCTGTTCGTCTTTATTATTTCTATTTTTTTGGTTCTGTCATACAGTTATCCTCAGTATAGACCTCTTTGAAGTAAACGAATAGGTTTTATCGCAGTATATGATACTAACTTCCGCGTGCTCAGATCGATGATGTAGGAGGGTCACGAGGCATGTGTGGGCCTTGATCGAACACGTGCGTTTCTATCTCACGGTTACATGTGAAACAACAGAATCCAGTATTAGATATTACCAGTGTATATCAAATGTCACTATTACTAACGCAATAAAAAAAAGGCCTTTAGATTAATTTCTTAATTCAATATTTAACTAATCAATATTGATGGGATATTTGATTGAAATTTAAATTTAAATAATCTTAATTCTTGGTTAATGAAACATTTAACACATGATTGTCTTAAGCAGTGCTGGCCTTAGACATTCGGCCTCCTGGGGCAATGACGTCATCTCTCCCTCTCCATAAAAAAATTAATTTATTTCTTAACCTATTTTATATTACGTAATATTGAAATTTTATTTCATTCAGCATTTCTCTGATACAGTTTCTGTATTGGTATGCTAAACTTAATTGTTTTTATACGTTTTGTATTTTAATTTTTAATTTTTTTTTAGCATACGGCAAGCGCACTGTTTAGGCAATTTTCCAAATTTAATTAAATTTGGAAAGCCAAATAACTCTAATGAGTTCAACATAGACAAAATTCGTCTTCTTTTGGCAGTGTACTGTATTTTGATTTTAATTGGTAGGTTAAATGAATTGTGTAATATAAAACTCACCCTTTTATGCTGGCATTGACACCTTACTTAATTGAGAGAGCCCTCCAGTCTGCTCTAGTTGTTGCCTCTGGGAATTTCTGCCTTGGAATGGTCTGAGACCGTTTTGCCGCTGGGCCGACTCAAATTCTTATCTTTTAGATCTTATCTGGTCTATTTTCACTACTCGCCGTACTAATAACATACTACTAACATTACACAAAATTAACACTACGTACTAATAACATTCACACAAAACATATCCCCCAACATAAAATATCTCATTTCACAAACAAAAAAAAAATCATACTCATAGATTGGTAATTACCAGGCAAGGCACAAAACGATAGGAAAATCACTTGCTGTACAATAAAGAAAGAAAGAAATTATTCGAAATATATTTTTGGAAAATTAGAAATAAAAGTGAGCCAGATTAAAAATAGGCTAATAAATAACAATTTATTTTTAAAAAATGCTTCCTCGTTAAATTTAAGAAAAGAAAAAATATATAAATATCAATAAAAGGTTTCTCCAGAAGGGAGAGGCACTAACTTGTGCACAGGTCATACCAAAGCGGCTGTCAAATCCTGGAAATGTCTCTATTATTCTGGCAAGCCACCACTCCTGCCGCTGAATATCTTTTTCATGTAGAATAACAAGGGTTCCTCTTTTAAATTTTCCCTGTCATTATACCACTAGTTGTAAGCCACCAGATTGTGGAGGTACTCATAATACCATCTCTTCCAACAATTACGAAGAGTCTTTGAAATCATATCCCAATGGCTTCTCGAAGGAAACACAGGAACGTCTTCTTGTTCAGATTTGGTTAGGATGGGTTGATCTTTAAGAAAGTTCCCTGGGGTGAGATAATCAAGGTTATCCGAAGGCTGACTGCTAATATTACAGATAGGATGGGAATTGAGAACAGCTTCAACTCGTACCAGTAGTGTATAAAATTCCTCATATGTTAACTCATGATCCTGGAGAACCATAACAAGGTGTCTCTTAGTGGATTTAATAGCTGCCTGCCAAATACCACCGAAATAAGAAGATGCTGGAGGAGTAAAGGTCCATCTTATACCCACACGGCTTAAATGGTTAGAAATGGATTCGCTCTGTCCCTTAACAAATGGGTAAGGCTCCTTCAACTTCTTGGATGCTTCAACGAAACGTTTCACAGTCATTATAAATATGCGAAGGCAAACCAGGTCTGGCAATAAATCTGTCTAATGTGGCAATAAGTGAAGGAGTGGATTGGTCCGTCCCATGTTCTAGATGGATGGCCTTGGTAGACATGCATACAAGGAGAGTTAATCAACATTTCGACTTAAGTGCATTGAGCTTACTACAAATATTCATAAAGAAGGCGCCGCCATAGCCTATTCCAACTCGTTGAAAGGATCGGCCCTCGGTCATCCTGAAAGACGGCAAGTCACTCATTTTCGGAGCCTGTGACTTCACATTATTTTTGTGGCCTGTAATGCATTAATAAAGCCGTCTTCTAACGAGTATTTTCAGAGAAGGGATCCAAAATAGGCGATGAATGAGCGACGGACCGACAGGGACCCACCTGCAAGGAATACTTGTGGTAATGGTGACACAAAAGGACTGCTAAATGTGAATCTTTAGCTATCACCAGCGGGTGCTTACTTTTTTCATCAATTGTGGAATACTCCAATCTACCATCCACCCTGAGAGCTCCGTCCTAATCCTAAAATAGTGTGAGCCTGTTGAAGGAACCCTTGGATGGTTTGAAACTGTTAAGAAAATCAATTAATTCAGATTTTTTCTGAACAAGCCTGACATAAATCATCAAATAATTCTTAAGCTCGTCAACAGTCAAAGCTCCAGCAGCTAAAACAGCGTGCTCCAGATCTCGGCAACATTTAATAAATTTTAAAATAAAAGCGAAAACCCTTTGCAGCTTTAAAAGGCTCGAGTATTTTTCCAGGCAAATCAACAAATAATTGGGTTTTTCAGCCGCTAACAGCCGATATTGTTTTTACTTCAAGCAGAACAGATGGAAGTTGAATATGATCAATAGGCCAGTCAGAAAGAGGTAACGTAATAAATGCCGGACCGTTCCAATAAAGCTCATGTGAAAGTATCTGCTGAGGTGTGAGGCCTCTAGATTAACAATCGGCTGGATTCTGTTTTGTAAGAATATAGTTTCATCAATTGGGTTCCGTTACTTCTAAAATCTGGACGACGCGATTAGCAACATAAATCGTAAGTTCATAAGGCGAACATAAATCGTGTCTGTAACCAATAGAGTACGTTACGAGGGTCAGAAAAACAATATATTTCATTAATTCGCAAACGACTTTTAAGTTTACCAATACACGTAAGTGGTCTGAAGGCAAGTAGAGCAGCGTTTAATTCCAAACGAGGCACTGACTAAACCTTTAGTGGGAGCACCTTACTTTTTGCCCTTAACAAGTCAATTTTGGTAGCTTCTGTTGGTCACCCAACTGCCCCAAAATGCGCCCCCCACACGACTTAGACCGTTCATTGCTAGGGCCACCCTACCTGCCAGATATTCCAAATGAGGCGTCATATTGAGGCCTACACCTAACCTAACCCCTAGGTAGGTTACCACCTCACTTGGACGTATCCTCTGGCCTTCTATGTACATCGTTATAGGGTGTGCCCTATCAGTCTTTCCCTTAAGGAGGATGGCTTGAGTCTTGGCAGCAGCCATCCTCATCTTCTTCCCCTCACACCATCTAGCGACTAAGCCGGCGCATCGCTCTGCTTCTCTCTTGACTCCAGCTCTGCTGTTGGAGGCCACCACAGCAGCTAGGTCGTCAACGTACGCAGTGGCAGGAAACAGCTCCTCCTCTAACACTCCCAGTAACTCATCAAAGACGAGCTTCCATAGAGCAGGACCAAGCACCGATCCCTGAGGGCAACCTCTCTCTATGGAAGCTTTTACCTCGTAGTAATTGCCTCTACTCTTCACACTTCTGTCCTGGAGGTAACTTCTTACTAGTGTGTATAAGTTACTGGGAGCATCATACCTCTGCAGCTGCTGGAGCACGCTAGGCCACCATACGCTGTCGAAGGCGGAGGATATGTCGAAAAGGAGCAACATGACATACCGCTCCGCCCTCTCCTCAACATCTCTGCGCACTCTCAGCAGAGCATCAGCGGTTCCTCTGCCTCTGGTTGATCCATATTGTCGTGGATGACTTGCTCTATCGAAAACAGGTCGTAAACTAGTCATCATGAGGTTCTCCAGGACCTTGCTAATCACAGGGAGGAGACATATAGGTCTATATGAAGTAGGGAGTTGTTTGTCCCTATCTCCTCCCTTGTAGAGTAGTCTCAAATCAGCGATCTTCCATCTTCTGGGAAAGTATCCCATATCCAGACATTCATTGAAAATACTCAACAGCCGGTCTTCAATATACGTGATACTATTCCTCAAGATCGCTGCATCGATTGCATCAAGTCCTGGAGCACGATTAGTCTTCTGCTTATCCACGGCAATACGAAGATCGTGAATGTCCCATGGTGGGCACAAATCTGAACCAGGTGGATATACCGTGGTGCGTCTCACAAAATCATCATTTTCGCTGTCCTGGGTTGGGTCATCTCTGGGATATATTGCTTCAATGAAAACATTGACAGTTTCTTCAAGGGTGGTTGCCTGAGTATTATGATAACGCAAGGCTGCAATTGTCTGCAGCGGGAACAACTTACCCAATGCTACTCTATACGGAATACCCCAGGGATTCTTCAAAGACTCTTCAATGATGAAATCGTCCCAAGACTTCCGCTTTTGTGAGCGAACCTCGTTTCGGTATATCCTGGCTTTTGACTTGTACTCATTGCGAAGTACAGTGCGCCTCTCGTCGCATCTGCACCTCTGATATGACCGCCGGGCCTTGTAGAGGTCTCGTTTTAGAACAGTTAAGGCTGGCGTCCACCATGGGACAGGTCGAACCCTCGCCTTCCGGTGCTTGAGGGAGTGCTCGGCAGCATCACGAATGTTGTTGGTAATCCTGGACACCTTGTAGTCCAGATTGTCGACTACATCCATCTCTGCTGCTTCCCACTCCTCGTCTGCAATCACTCCTTCCAGGCAGGACCTGAAGCCACTCCAGTCATTTATTTTAGTGACGAAACGCTTATCAGTACCGTGGGAACATCCTGGCTCATTTACCAGGCCAATTGATATCGCAACGTGATCGAAACTCGTATCAGATCTGAGAGTCCAATCATCAATATACCTCGTAAACGCAGGCGTGGCGATCGTGACGTCAATCCAACTCTGCCCCATGCCTCCAGAGAAGGTAGGGGTGGCAGAGGGTTCGTTCATCACAACAAGGTGATTTCTTGCTATGAAATTTCTCATTTTAGCGCCTCGCCTGTCAGTAATATTGGACCCCCAGACCGTGTTCCAGGAGTTGGTATCTGAGCACATGATCACATTCCTCATCTCTCTAATGATCGCCTCCATAGCGGATATGCTTTCTTCTACATCACTATTCACAGGTAGGTATGCCGATACCAATGTGAAAGAAATCTTGCCCCACTTAACATAGCAAGATGCATAATCCGCCATGGTGTGTTGCCTCAGATCCATCACGTCAAGGTTAGGATTATTAATCACTATTGCAGCCCTAGGCCTTCTCTCTCCACTGCTCAGGGCTATAACCCTTGACGTGAGGCCGAACCCCGTAACCCTGTTCCCACGGCAGCTAGGTTCCTGGACCGCCATGATATCGTAGCGTTGTGCCATAGCCCGAAGCTCGTCAGCCACAATATGCCGGCGGCCCATATTCAACTGCAGGATGTTGAGTCTAATCATAGTGAGTTCTCCTCACTAATTCTTGAGATCTCTTGATGTGCACCGGGCATTCTCGACTTCCTGCCTGGTGTTTAGCCTTACTTGTTTGAACACATTCCCTCAAGCAGTTAACGCATGTAGGTGCGGTCTTATTTCCTTTTGCAGGACAGTTTTTAGCAATATGCCCACTCGCCGCACACCACTTGCATACTATGTCATTTGCCTCACAAGTAGCTTTTGTATGTCCATATCCCTGACACCTTAGGCAGGGAGGAGCATCGGGGTAATCTAAGATTGTCAGTGACCACCAACCTCCTGTAATTATCTCCTCCTTGAGTAGATTATACCTTACCATTGGATGTACTTCTAACACCCAATTATTGGTAATTTTATTTCTAGCCATTGATGAGAACAATGGCTTTATATTGCCTAATTTGTTCTCAGAAATAGCGGCCGATTTCGCAGCCAACCTTTCCCATAGCACCCTTTCTAGATTTTCCGCAGTCCATGAAAGGGGAACTCCTTTTACCTCCACTTTTGGTTTTCTTTTTAAGGCTAGTTTTGCCTCCATCCCAACTTCTTTTAATTTTTGCCATTCAATTATTTTTTTCGCATGGGCACCTTCATCTACACAAACTAAAACTGAGCCAGCTTTGGTAGCCCGTACAACTCTCGCCTTGACTCCTAGTTCAGCTGGAGAAGGCAGGTTGTTGATGATGTCAACTGCACTTTTACCTTGAGAAGCGATGGTAACATAAGTTGGTCTTGTAGTATCCATCGGTTTTAATGGAAGCCCTTTAACAATATCGGCCATCGAAGTCTGATGTGTAGACCTTTTCTTAGTCAAACTTTCCTCTGCTATAGGTTTAGAGGCCTCGATATCTTTGCCCACTTGTGGAAGAGCCTTTTTCCTTCTTTGCTTTTTCTTTACTTCCTGGAAACTTTCATTCTCCGTAGTCTCAAGAAGGGCATCGGCTAATAGCGGTTGTTCTTTAATGCATGGAAACTCCCGAGATGTCTGAGGTTCTGACAGTGGTCTTTGAATGGTTTTACTTTCCCTCTTGATTCCCTCGATAACCATAGGTACTGCTTTTTCCACTAATGCATTTACTATTATATCATACATTTCAGAGGATGCTAATGTGTCCTTTACCACACGTTGTACTAAAACCGTTTTTTCATAGTTTTTATCATATATTGTCTCCATTATATCTATTAACTGTTGAATTTTCCCATTAACGTGCTTTTGTACCTTCGCACTCACGTTCCTGTCTGTTGCGTTCATGTAGACCCTGATGCTTTCTTTGATTCTACGTGCATCTTGCAGAAGACTATCGTCTACACGTTCTTTATCTGTTTCTTCTCGGGCGTCAGGAGATCCTTTCCTTTGCCTCTTTGCTGAAGGCCTTGGGCACTTTATAGCCTGTTCTTCCACCATTTCCTGCTCCATTGCTGATACAATTTCATCAGCCATCTAACGCAATCCAAAATTAACAACTTTATACGTTGAAATAATGGTTGAACAACAGTAGAAGGAAATATTCAGCACTCAAAATCTAACCTAAGTTCGAGAAACTTATAAATTTCCTAACTTCAAAAGTAAGACTTTAATATGAACTTACCTTAGTGTTCGTCAACGTAATAGTCTCTAAACGTTTCCTTTTGGTTAGATTAAACCTTCGTGAAAACCACAAAGTTAACCTTAACCTCCACTGTTCACTCAAAAGGTTTATAAAATTAACTAAATAAACATAAAATAAAACTAAACCATGTTCAAAAAACTGTGAAACACTAAAATAACACAAACAGTAGGAAACGATACAACAAAACTAACAGAACAAACTTGAAAAATACAAAACACTGAGAAGCACAATAATACCTTGAGCTGACTTATGATGTATGGAGAAGGGATCTTGGCGAGGCGGACATAATCCAGTCTTACATATTCGTCCGTCTGTGCAGCATAGCCAGAACTTATACCCCGGATCTCTCATAAATCTATTTTCGAGATTTCTAAATCTGTGTAGAGCTATCTCTCTAGTGGTATGAAGGCTAATCGGCTGGTTAGAACGAAACGGAAGCAAAACAACGAATCTACTCTGGAGATCACGAGTGCGTATATTTTAAAAATGATCTTCGCAAAATGCTCCTTCCGGATTTGGCGGAATTCAAACTGTAACTTCCTCAGTCTCTCAAAATCGCTTTTATTTCTCCTGAAAAAAAGGCTGGTCTGCGTGAAAAAAGTACGTACTGAAGGTGTACGGCTTTCTGAAAGAGTTTCTCCAAATAATACCCATCCTAATGAGGTATGAATACCTTTCGTTTGAACCTTTAGAAATAAAACAGGGTCACTTAAAACCTCTCCGAACATCTCAACACCCATAAGTAGATTAACTTTACCCGGCATATGAAATTGAAGGTTCACAAGTTCAATGGAAGCAAATCTGTTCTGTAGTTCTTGGGATACTGTAGTTTCTCATTGACTATATAATATAATTTTTGATGTAGAAGGCTCGGAACAAATTTCTGCGATTCAAAGTTGTGACCTAACGAATTTGCAAAATTCTTCAAAGCTAGGAATTTCGCCGAGACTATTCTCAAATATTCTTCTTGTATTAAAGTCTACAACATTCAGTTCGATCTGAAGTAAAACAAAATCAGCGAGGTTATTGAGTTAAACATTTTTTAAGGCATTATAATTATCTTCAAATGTGTCCAAAAAGTTTCTAAAGTTGGAAGGATTATCAACAGAAAATGATTTAAACCGTATAATTTTGTTAAGATGGTAGGCCGCAATGATCCTTTTATTAATATAACGCATTACTCATTTATCATAGGCCAAGTTGTAATTTACAGCGTTTGAAGAAATGGCTTGAAAGTAGGATGAACTAAAAGTGACTTGAGATAAGAAAATTTGGTTATATCCGTGTAATTTCGGTTATGAATTAAGGCATCAAATAATGATTTAAACGAAGGAAATTGTTCGTACTGTTCAGAAAATTGAAGAATTTGTAACTCTGGCTATTTAGGGTGCGCTTCTGGTTCTGACACGCTGGTTTGAGAAGCGGGAACTACTACTTGCTCAGCTGAAATTAATCTCTCATGAGCAACTTTTATCTCATTACAAATTTCTTCTGCTGCTAAAGAAGGTGTGTTTATCTCAATCCTACGTCTCTTCTCTAACGATTCATTTAGCACCGACATTTTCTTCAAAACTGCTTCAAATTCCTCCATTTGTGCTTTAATTTACAAAGCCCTAGCCATAAAAATTTCTTTTCTATCAGGGAGACCCTGAATAACATCGAAAGTGGTTTGAATTCTAAGAATGAAATAAAAGAGGGAGTAAATAATTTTCTTTAATCCATTAGCTCAATTTGAGGTTGCCATAAAGGTTATTGAATTATACAAAAATCAAATGTTTTAAAATTGAGATTGTTTAAATCAAAAACCTTTATAAATGCCTGTCCATTTATAGCTATATGATCTTTCAGTTTATATAAAATTTACATATTAAATACTCAGTTTCCGACAGTTTCTTAATACTAATAGTCTTCTGATTGTAATACTACCGAAAATGAGTTATTTCTCCTATCATAACTAAACATAGAGGCAATTTTCTGCATGAAAAGAGTGAAGCCACTGCGCAGCTTATCGATTTCTTATAAAGAGGAGGGAACGTTGAGCCTCTTTCAACATTGTGGGAAAAGTACAGAGTGCTTATACTAAACGAAATGTTTACTAAATCTCCTGTTTACAGATTGATTTATTACTTCAAAAATAACGAAAATTAGGTATATTGTTTTCAAATTTAATAGACAGAAATTTTAAAATATGGTAATTGCAAATAACATCAAAGAATCTTCTATAATTATCTACGTACATAATCAAACTTTCGTAAAATGATGTTATTCTAAGAATAACTACAATCAGTAACAAATAAATTTATGGTTATTTTCTAATCATTTGAATTATTTCACGACCATCTATTCCTATCCGATATCCCTAGAAAATATTGCATTCCAGTGAAGGATAGTGATCTCCTTTGGTAAAAGTCCTCAATTCAAATTTTGAATTCTCACCGAATTTCCATTTGTCAGAAAATCAATGTTCTCTGGTGGGGCGGAGCCCGCGGGAGGATAAGGTTGACCAGATAATATTTCAAAAAGGTGAACATTTTTCTTAAAATACATAATTCTACCTTTTGAATTTTTTATTCATGTTTGGAGAGGAAAGGAGCAGTATTGTTAGAAATGTCTCGTTCAAATCGCTATGAAAGATGTTGAAACAGAATATTTATATATACACAGACGTACAGACACACAAAGATTTAGACTTACATACAATATTTACAATATTTAGATATAAATATATGTGTGCGCATATATATGCGCATTTGTGTGTTTATCGGTTTGTCTTATTTATGTATGTACATATTTTAGGGTGAAAGGAAAAGTAATTTTTTTTTTCGAGTCATAATATTTTGGTAAAGATGCGGATTATAGAGATATAATAAAATAAAAATAAAAATAAATCATATCGATTCGTGATCTTCGATCGTAAATATTATTTAAAGTTGCATAAATTCACAATTGTTGAGTAATTTGTAATGCTTTTCAAATCACCACTGTAATTTATAAATGTAATAGTTCAAATTCTAATGTATTAAAATTACCATAAATGCTAGTTAAAATATTATTTGAATTTATCAATGTCTTTAGACGGCTCATCGTCTCCAAACTTTATGAAAAAATCTGCTTAATGATAAAAAATTAAAGTATTAATAACTTGGATTTTTATTTATTTTATTTTATTCTCCTATATAACACTATATATATGTAGCTATTTAATATCTCTACGTTTTATTAGTTTTTTTTTCAGCTGAAGGTACTTGGAAATCTTATTACTTTAGATAACATAATACTTTCAAAACTTCCGAAAATAGATGTAGGCTGCTATGTTAGGAGTTAACTGCGTAGTAATCCAGACGACCACCGCTACAAGGTCTATATTTGGATTGATGGTAGAGAGCTCGTTGGTGCTACATACAGCTCATTCGAAAACGTTTCCTAGTGTTAAAAAAGAAGAGCATTATTTCCTAATTTAACAACCAGATTCCCTTCTAAATCAGCCAGATAGCTCGTAATTCTATATACCGCGACAATATTCGAATTTATGAATAATAAAAGGAATACAAAAATATCACATCGATAGTGCATATGGATTGAAGTTTGCGGAAACTTGTTCGAAATCTGTAAAGTTCAACTAAATAATTGATTCTTTGGAAATTTTTTAAGACTTGGTTAAAACATACTTTCTAAAAAGATAAAGATATAAATGATACATCGACAGCCACGCAGCAAAAGCCTGCAAAAACAAAAACTAAAAACTTTCAGGAGTCCAAGAAAACTGTGTAACTTTTTTTCTATGAGCATTATATTTTCGGTTAATTTTTTTTTTTTTTTTTTGCAAAGACAATAATGTAATGCTCTATGTACCTTTTTTTTATCGTATTTCTGCCACATAATCTTTTAGAGCCATTACTTCTGGCTTAAATCTTTTTAGTTATTTTGAAAAATATGTATTAGTTAGGTCAAACCCAAAAAATTTATTGTATTGGGTTGGAAAATAATTACTTTCGGTTTTTCAGAGTGAAATAAAACTCAATTTACAATAGACATAAAATTTATTTTAATCTACAATACATTGACCATTATTTAATATGACTTTTGCCCATCTTTCTCCTAACTGCACAATGTTATGTTCATAGAATGTCTGGAGTTTATTGTTAAAAAATTATCCAAGTGGTTTTTGATGTACTCTTCCTTTTGAAATTTCTTTCCATTCATGAAGTTCTGTAGAGACCGGAATAAGTGGTAGTCACTTGGAGCTAGGTCTGGTGAATAGGGAGGGTGGGGCTAAAGGTCCCATCCAAGACTCAATAATTTATTGCGAGTGACAAATGAGGTGTGGGGCCTAACGTTGTCTTGGTGGAACACGACACCCTTCCGATCATTCATAAATCTTCAGCATGTACTTCAAATTCAATGTTATTATATCCGTTGGAAAGCTGAATCATTGCTCTTCAAAGCTGTACGAATGATTTTTTATTTAATGCCTAGATAAGGAATAAATAAACAAAAACTCCTTATAGGTTTTTATTTTTTATCTCCATTTGTAGTTTGTTTACGAAGGTCCTGTTGGTGTCTTGTGTGTATTTTATGTGGCTCTAAATTTCTTTTAGATAGGTAAAGTCTTATTGAAGTTATAACATTTTTTGTTATTTTCGAAAAAAATCATGTGAGACACAAACATTAAACCTGGAAACATAGCCGAGATTGAACAAATGGTTTTCTACGCTTGAGTGCGACATATTTAGGGCCATAGCAATCTCTTGCACTGATTGGGTGAAATTTTGATTAACAATGGCCTTAACATTGCCCGTTCCAATTTCATCTGGGCGACCAGACTGTTGAGCATCATTGATTTGGCAAACCAATTTTGACAGTTGCGTTCGGTTAAAGCATAATCCCCCAAAACACTGCAAATTCTTCTATGAGCTTCTGCAGCACGCTTACATTTTTTAAACTACACTAAGCTAGTTTCAACAAGAGTTAACAGATATAGTTGTTGACATATTACAAACAGGATAAACAATCCACCTTAGGGATTAATTCATCAGATAAGAAATTTATCATAGTGACATAAAAATAAACAGAAATATCAAAAGGACTTATTTGCCAACCCAATAGTAACAGCCATAACTTCGTTAATAATGATCAATGCATAACAGGAACAAAGTCAATTTCCAAAATGTAGAGAAACGATACTTTAAATGAAAATTTGTTTAAAAATTTATCTGGAAAGCGAGTATTCGATCACAAGGATTATTCACTTTTTGTTTCCCACTCGAACGGAGTCCATACTCCCTCCCCATTTTGGAGTAGTCTACGAAAACTTCTTTTTTAACGTACTCAACTTCTTATGGACATAGTTTCACGAATGCTTGGTACGTTTTAGTTAGCCTGCCGATCTGTAGATCATTTCGTTTCTGAGCTTCTTGCAATTTCGAAGATTCATTTGCTTCAAAAGATGAAACTAGTGTTCTTTTTTCATCTCGTGTTAAATTTTCCAATTAATTCTCTGTCTCTATCTGTAATTCGGCGTCATTGTAGCTTTTTTTCAGCCAAGCTATGTTTGCAGTGTCCAAGAGGTTTCGAATGTTTTGTAGAACGTTTAATATTATATTCTCATTTACCACTCTCTTCTCTTCTTCGTCTAGTTCCATATTAAAAAAAAAAGGCACCGTCGTTGATAAGACCTGGTAACTTTGTGCTTACACTGATGACCTGGTGATAGCTGCACGAACTGAAAAGGCGCTTAAAGAAGCATTTGAGATTATATACGAAAATGGCAACAAAGTAGGACTTGTGGTCAATGAAAACAAAATTAAATACCTGAAACTGTCCTCGGCCACAAGTAGAAGAACCTGCCATGAAATCAGAATAAAGAATTTTAGGTTCGAAAATTAAGCCACATTCGTGTATCTTGGTTCTGTCTTAAATAATGAAAATTTAATCAGCAGAGAAATGGACAACAGAATAATGGCTGGTAATAGAGCTTACTATGCAAACTTAAAACTTCTCAAGTCTCCATTGTTGTCAAAAGCCACAAAAATAAAACTGTATAAAACGCTTATTAGACCAGTAGTCACCTATGGAGCGGAAGCCTGGTGTTTATCGCAAGAGGATTGCAGTAAACTAAAAGTATTCGAAAGGAAAATAATAAGAAAGATTTACGGAGCTACAATTGTTAACGGTGAGTGGAAAATCAAAAGTAACAATGAAATCGAGGCTATACTAGAGAATCACAACATTATTAACCATATCAAGGCAAGTTGGCTGAGATGGGTAGGACATGTAGTCAGAACGCAGAATGAAAAATATTGGAAGCACACTTCAGTAGGAAGAGGAAAAGAGGAAGACCGAGAAGCAGATGGAAGGATGAAGTGGAGAGAGATGCGAAGAAGCTAGGAGTTCGCAATTGGAAGGGAGTAGCACAGGACAGAGAGAAGTGGAGAAAAATAACTCAGGAGGCCAAGGGTCATGCTGGCCTGTAGCGCTGGGGAGTTAGTTAGTTCCATAATAAGAAGAGCAGGGGAACTCGGGCATTTGCCCAGAGACGAAAGTGCCCCTCCACTTATTAGAAATTTAAGAAAATCGTAGAGAAAAACTAATTTCAGCCTATTAATAAATCTAATTGATACTATAGTCTATGCATAAAACGCTTCATACAATCTGTATTTACAGAAAGCTCAAAACTTCATTTTCCATGGAAATTGTCCTTACAGACTTTTGCAGCTTGGCTGTCGACATAGGTAATGTTTTCAAAATAAGGCATCAATATGTTTTAGTTTTTGTTCATTACAAGGTCAGCTTCATAGTACAGCTTTTTTTTTTTTTTTTTTTTTTTTTTTTTTTTTTTTTTTTTTTTTTTTTTTTTTTTTTTTTTTTTATAGCTCGTATTTCCTTAGTTTCAAGGTCTGGAAATTCTTTTTCAATATACTTGCATTTTAAGGATGTCTTTACTGTTACTTATGCATATGTCATAATTTTAGATAATAATTAGATGTTGGGCCCAACATTTTTTTTTATTACTGTAGAAATTTGACTATGGTGGATAATTATTGACTGTTAGAAGATGCTTAAGTTGGTTGTTTATTGCAGTCTTTGGAAGTGAACAAAGTATAATTATCTAAAAGTTAAGTAACAAGTAAGTCTTGAATACCTTTTTTAAATAATAAATATTTTGTGAATACCTATTTAGTACCTGGTATTTAGGTACGACGTTTGGTACTCAGAAATTCTGTTCTATTGTTAACGTCACGGAGAGTGGGGAGAGTAGGGGGAGAAACAGAGGGCACCGTTAACTGAAATCGATAGCAGGTAAAAGGTCTCCCAGGCCAAACCGACTCGGTTGGAAACAGTGGAATCATGGCACTCTTCCAACGTTAGCAGTATCCGGTTGGAGTTTTTTTTCTTGATTGTCTTTCTATAAATCACTTCTGTAAGATTTTTTAATTTCAGCTACCCTGGTGATTAATTAATTTTACAGATAGTACTAAAAAAAAATAACAGTACATTATGCAATTAAAATCTAGCGGATACTGCAGACTTAATATAAGGAGAGGTTGGTCCAAGCTCCCAAAATTAAAAGACGGAGAGCGAGAATATCATTTCATCCTTAAGTATTAAAATAAATGAATAAAACCAATAACAAAAAATCTAAATGAATAAATAAAATTTGTAAACTAAAATCAATATAGAAAATAGTAAAAGTCAACTGGATAGCTAATCTAACAACAAGACATTGAATTACTTACGTAAGCATTTTGCCACACCCTACAATTTCTTATTATTTAAATTTAGATTCATATTTAAAGAGAATAATACTCATAGGACTATATTATATTATATATATATATATATATATATATATATATATATATATATATATATATATATATATATGTATATATCGAAATCGGAATTCGTCACATCTGCGTGAAATTTGGTATCTTTTGACACTGCGTTTTTCAAAATCTATCGTTACTGTGAGATGGAAAAAATAATATACTCAATACACTCCATACATCAGAGTCTAAACAAAACTGTGCTAGAATAAAGATCAAAATGTTGAAATATTGAAATTCACATTACTTTTATAACCAATTACTAGCCATCAAGAGGTGCAGTTTACTAACAAGGTTATCTAGGCCAAACGGCCCAATATTTTTGTAGGCCACCTGTTTCTCGATTTTGTGATTAAACTATTTTACTATTTAAGTGAACAGGAAATGGGTATTTGTGAGTTTTTTAGTACCTAATTAAATAGACAAAATTTGGTGTCTTTTGACACTGCGTTTTTCAAAATCTATCGTTACTGTGAGATGGAAAAAATAATATACTCAATACACTCCATACATCAGAGTCTAAACAAAACTATGCTAGAATAAAGACCAAAATGTTGAAATATTGAAATTCACATTACTTTCATGACCAATTACTAGCCATCAAGAGGTGCAATTTACTAACAAGGTTATCTAGGCCAAACGGCCCAATATTTTTGTAGGCCACCTGTTTCTCGATTTTGTGATTAAATTATTTCACTATTTAAGTGAACAGGAAATGGGTATTTGCGAGTTTTTTAGTACCTAATTAAATAGACAAAATTTGGTGTCTTTTGACACTGCGTTTTTCAAAATCTATCGTTATTGTGAGATGGAAAAAATAATATACTCAATACACTCCATACATCAGAGTCTAAACAAAACTATGCTAGAACAAATACCAAAATGTTGAAATATTGAAATTCACATTACTTTCATAACCAATTACTAGCCATCAAGAGGTGCAGTTTACTAACAAGGTTATCTAGGCCAAACGGCCCAATATTTTTGTAGGCCACCTGTTTCTCGATTTTGTGATTAAATTATTTTACTATTTAAGTGAACAGGAAATGGGTATTTGCGAGTTTTTTAGTGCGTGATTAAATAGACAAAATTTGGTGTCTTTTGATAGTCCATTTTTCAAAATCTATCGTTGCTGTGAGGTGGGAAAAAGAATATATTCCATACATCAGACTCTAAACAAAAATCTCGCTAGAATAAAGACCTAAACTATTGAAATATTGAAATTTACATTACCTTCATAACCAATTACCATTAATCGAGAGATAACTATTTCAAGATGTGCAGTTTACTAACAAGGTTATCTAGACCAAATGGTCCAATATTTTTGTTGACCACCTGTTTCTCGATATTTTGATTGAATTATTTTACTATTCAAGTGGAAAGGAGATGGGGATTTGCGAGTTTTTTAGTACCTAATTAAATAGACTAAGTTTGCCAATCTTCAGATTGAAAACGTCCCAATTCCCAGAATTATCCGTACATCCGTATCCGTACATATATCATTACAGTAAGGCTCGAAATCGGTTTTGTACCAAATATGAGCTCCTGTCATCCTCAAATACCATGAATGGGGTACCGTTGGATTCAGAATTTTACGGGGAGTTAGCGAACTGTATTCTCCACTTTTGTTTTTCTTTCTAAAATAAATAAAGTCGATAAAAACATTTTGCTAGGCTTCAATACCTGAACGGTGGTAGGTTTGTAGATCGATACGGGACAAATTGGAGCTTGAAGATTTTGATGCGTACAGCAAGACCCGGATAGTTTCTCCGGAACTATCGGATCCTGCGTTTTTAAGCCCAAAAACGTACTATTTTCGAGATAACAATGGGTAAGCAATTGGGAATTTATGAGTTTTTAGAACTCATGTTTCCGTATAATATGTGTCTCGGGAACACGTACGGGTTTACAACGTTGATCTTCTGCTGCGGTTTAAGAAGGCAAGAGCTAACCAATTTGTCTAAGTTGTTGTTTAATTTGGTCACCATTTCCTCATTCAGTACTAGCTCTCCCAAGAAATAGTCAAAGTTCGCGATCCTCAGATTGAAAACGCCCCAATTCCGAGAACGGAAATAAAATATTTGTAGGTTAGGATGAGATGAAGCTACTGACGAAGTTTCAGTGGGATGTTAATAATTTGACAAAAAGGGGCCTGCACCATCGACACTAGGTTTGAAATACCAATCTCGATTTGGTTTCTCCTTTAGAACATATTTGAAGCCAATTCCCTCCTTCGATTGGTACAAATAGGTTCATTTCAAAATTACACTTATACTATAGTTATATTTCAAGCATAAATTAGTCACAATACAGCTCTTCTCAAAAATATAAACCGAAGAAAATGTAAAAATAAAAAAATAACCTAATAAGAATATCTTACCGTACATGATTCTTTTAGATTTCGGTGATTTTTTTCCCCTTTTGTAGAAAATTCACGAAGCTTTCAAACATCGTTAGATTTAATGAACAAAACATTGTGTAATGTATGAGTTATTCGCAAATAAAATTCTGGATCCATGTTTATTTGGTTTTCAGCCTCTTTTCGGGGAAGTATGTTTTATACAGAAATTAAAAGTGCTTCAAGTCTCATCAAAATGGTTACAGCAACTCAAGTTTTTCGGCCGTCATTTCGAAACGAAAGACCGAATGATAATGCAATTTATATAAAAACACGTCAGAATTTGATTGCATTGTTGTGTCAAAATTTCAAAGCAATCGGTGAAGAACTTTCGGAGATTAGTTGTTTTGAACAAACAAACATTCACATTTGTATTTATTGACACTGTTTCCAACTTGTATTTATTGATAACATTAAAGCTCGTCAATAGCTACCAAACAAAAAAAGAAAAACGGAAATCGGTTGAGAAACAGAGGAGAAATAGGGACTGAACTATTTTGCCTTTGCCTATTTGCATAGTGATATAATAAATTTTGAATATTAAACATTACACCTATTTACATATTTATATTACATATGTGTAATGAAATGGTCTATATTAAAAAGTTGGAATAATTTTAACTTTATCATTTTTTATTCAATCTTTTTTAACTTTGTTCTTTTCCAGAATTATTTTTATATAATTTTTTTTTCTGTATGATACTGTAAGTAACCTATTTTTCGTGACCATCGATCCATTTCATTGATTTAATACGAAACAGCTACAAATAGGCGTCCACTCCCGATAAGGGTTTACAGAGAGAAGCTATTTTCATCCTCACTCGGATACAATATTTGAAAAATGTATTTAAGATCAGACCTTATGATCGTATCTTATGTATTTAAGATAAGAAAATACAGATTAGATACGATAATTAAAAAATGTCTTCTTTTTTTTCCACCACAAAAAAAAGTTTCCGTATTTGTTCACTAATAGTATAATATTTAATTTAGTTATACTTTTATTTTTAGATTTATATTTGAATTGGTTTTATGGGACATATGCGTCAAAAATAAAGACCGTATATAAATTTATAAGAAGCATGATATAACTAATGATTTTAAAATAAACTAAATAAACTTAAAATAGATGAAGTGTGCTTCTCTGACCTAATTTCATAGTGAGCGGATTAAAAATCAGGTTTTTTTTTGTTGCAATAGCAAAACAATCATCGGGTAACATCCAGAAATGTAAATCACTATTTACGTTGATGAAATTTCCCTTTGTGAAATCAAACACTTATTGTAATTTTTTTACCTTTATTTGTGTTTATGTCATTTTTACTCTGAATGTGTTTTCGTATCAATAAATACGGTAAAAACTGACAAATATGGGCTTAAAAGTACTGCTCTAAAAAAAGTGTTCCAATAAACTGATATCTTCTTGTAGAAGCTCCTGAGTAAAATGGAAAAAATGTAATGTAAGATGGAAGCTACAAAAAAAAAAAAAAAAAAAAAAAAGTATATATATATATAAATATATATATATATATATATATTTAATGGTCTTAAATTGGATCTAGGGAATGACCCGATTAAAGAGGAGTTGGTTGAAACGGTTTTTGCGAAGATGATAGGGAAAGCACCAGGACGAGACATTATTGTCCTCCTTAAAATTAATATTGGTGATATAGTCATCAATATTTCAACGTATTAGATTTGTTGTATGAAAATAAAATATAAAAGAGAAGCCGTTTTTGGAACCTGTTCAAAGAAAAAACGCTCGCTTAAACAAATAAGTAGGCGAAATTTGATGAAATCATTATTATTAGACTTCCTTAATTTCAACTTGCAATCCCTGGACCTTCTATCGAACCGAATTTATTGCAGCAGGGGTTGTGTCCAATCACATGGTTTTAACTACTGAATGCGGTTTAAATTAAATTTTCGAATACGGTTTAAACTTTTCTATCCGCACGTGACAATATGTAATTTTAATCTATTTATTTAACACCCATTCTAAAGGGATAATTCCTTCCACATTTCACGATCATCATATTCTTAACAATTAGTTATTATAACTATTCCTCTGGTTTATGAATATTGATACGAATTATTCATTAACCAGAGGAATAAAACCCGTAAGTTTTACATATACATCAGCCATAACGTTTTTCCATTTTTGCAGTGATCAGCATGAGTTTTATGTTAACCAGGCATATATTTTTTCCTTCTTGGAAATATAAGATAATAGTTAAATAAAAACCAATCATATGTTATCATGACATCATTTATTTCTTCATGAAATTAATTAGCAGGTGAGTATGAGCTTAAGGACCGCTATAAATGTATTCTCGAGATACGTGTGGTGGAAACTAATTTTTAAAATTATTTGCTCATTTATTTTATAAATGTTTTGGGGTCTTAAAACACTTGGGTCATTTTCGGCCTATATTGTAATTGCATCAGCTACTGCTTAGGCATAAATAACAAAAAGACAGTTTCTACTATAACAATAACAAACACAATTTACAATTTATCTAGTTAAAAATAGTTACAGTTGAGTATGGTGGTACAATTGAATTAAAGTTATAAAAAAACAAAAGTTAAAGACTAAAAGAAGATAGGTTAACAAAGACAATTAAAATAAAGGTTAATGATTCTAAGAAAACGTCTGACAAGTAAGGTCAATATAGCTTCCTCAACATTTGCATTGGCAAAAAAATATCTATATTACAGAGCCTAAAATTTTTCGCGTGAGAATAAAATCTGTGGAAGAAGCTGATTTCGGAAATCCAGTAATCCCTCAACATATACGGGAGGGGGGGGGGAGGAGGAGGGTTTGATATCCACGAGTTTTGTTCATCAGCGAATAGTAAAATGTGAATAAGATCCGAATAAGTAGATTGCATATTTGCTGATTCGGGATCAAAATAAAAATCCAATGCGTAACGAAAAAGAGTATCACTATTGTTAATGCAAAAGGTCGTACGTAAACATTGAGTCTTTTAAAGACAATCACAAAAACTAATTGTTGCTTTATGATTTATTAGTATAATTTCATAATTTATTGCCCTCTGCTATTTTTCATCGTAGCAGAATGCTTATATCAGTTGCACAGTACAAAATGTCACCTTTAGCACAAATAGAATTAAAAGTTGAAAATGTTTACATACGACCTTTTGCACTAACAGTAGTAATATGTACTTAATCGACATGTTTCACTCCAAAAATGGATGGTACAAAACATCCATAAGAAAAACTAAACTTTTTGTTTTTTACAGAGTTAACGAGGCCAATACTTTCCTCCAGTCAATATAAAACTATTTAAGCTAGAATTTAAAAATATACATAAAAATCACACAGAAACTCGATAACATGACGAGGTAGTTGAACTGAATAAAAATAAACACAATCACAAATAAGATTATTCTTTTTTACAAACTCAGAGTAAAAATTAAATTCAATTTATTGACAATTGCACGAAATCTAAGTAACGGCAGGAAGTACCATGCCAGTAACGTTTGGAATCGACAATCTCTTAGAATAAAACCTAAAATTTTATAACCCCATAAAAATATCGTCATAACCTAACTTCCACTCCATATGAACAGTGCCTTTCACATTTCTCTGCCATTCTATTGTTAATGTTACATGTTAACTTTTGACTGTACATCCTACCGATTTTTGTCTTTCCTTTCCTTTTTATTGTATTTGATAAATAACTTATGACACAGTACTACATTAACGTTTATTGTTAATCTGGTGATAATAGTTATTATAGTATACTAATAAATCAATTATATAATTAATAATTTAAGTTTACCACCGCGTAAGATGTAATGAGAAATGTCGACACATATTAATTGCAAATGGGCTCAAGTCAACTCAACGGTGGCAACTATTGTTTGTTAATTATTCAAAAACATCTCAATTGATCTCCGTCGCTGTCTTCTCTCGCGGCTGTGCAATAAGAGAAGAACGTGTTTTTCCATAAACTGTAGCTAACCATTTTAATGAAACTTTTCTACTTAAAGTATTTTTAGTGAATTCTCGAGACAATTCATGAAAACATTTATAAAAAAAAAAAAGAAAATTGTTTTGGGAAGCTAACTCACCACGTATACATCCTATCGGTTTCCAACGTTTCTGAGCCTATTTTGAAACGTCAATTTATTTGAAAAGTCGATTTATTTGAAAAGTCTATTTTTTGAAAGGTCATTAAATTTCTGACAAAATTGTCAAAAATCATCTGAATCGAACCAGTTTTAGTATATATTGTTTTTTAAACGACAGATTTTAATGGTGGTTCACTTGTCCGTTTACATTGCTTGTTTCATGCAAGGAATCGTACCCTAATGATTTCATTGATCGATTTTTAGGAAAACGAATCTATTTCAACTGTTTTTTATACTCCAATGGACATGCGTAAAGTTGTATTATGTTTTTAAATAGATAGTGAGTCTTATAAGTGGACACAATAGATTTTTAATTAAAATTATTGGGAACAATATAACAGAGGGATGAAGGAGGGTTATCACTATCTTTCTTAATTTTTAGTTGGACTTTACTATGTTTATGTCAATAAAACATCTAAATGTACTTATTTTGTAAAGTTTTTCTAAGATTTAAAGTTTCATAATTAATAGCAATAAGCCGATAGTTAACTGCAAGACTCTTGCCAGACTCTTACGCGAGACCAAGATAAAGATTAATTGACACTAGACCAAGACCAAGACAGCCGCAGTATCTTCTTGGTCTTGCGTTCGGACAACAATAATTACAAGATGAACAGTTAAAATTTAAATGTTAAAATCGCAGACATAAGAGTTAACAGATACGATTTATGTTAAAACTACAAATTACAAATTTTTAAATTACTATAACTTTATAGTTTAGTTAGTAAAATTATAAAATGATACAGGTTCATTTTTTTATGAGTTTAAAATTATTATATATTTACTGAATTTCAAGCCAATTTCGTGATTAAATTTTGTCCGAATTAAATTACATTCGCGATTTCCTTAAGGAACAATGTTAAGCTTTTAATATCATTGGGTTTCTTTTTGGGGCGACTATTCAAGGCTATTTCTGAAAAGATGTTGGGTGCCTAAGAATGCATAGCATTCGGTCAAGATATCGCTCACTGTGAGAAGTACCTCGCAGGAAATACATTGAGTATGAGAACCCTTCCTCAAAAGTTAAAGATATTACTCCCAACCTCTTATGGATCCAGGATTTAATTTTTTTTTAGGATGCTACATAATGCATGGAAATTTCTATTTTGAAGTCCATATTCCCCTAATACTCTGTTACAAACACACCTCGGTGACCCCCTAATATTACCTCACTGCTAGCCAATTGTCAATTGTAATCTTGATCATTGAAATGCATATATAAAATGAACGACATAGTTTCCATTTATGATTACAGTTGTATTTTTCCCGAATAGTAGGCTGTTTCATTGTATTGAATGTTATTGCAGAGTGGGTTAATTTAAAAAAATCGGTTTCGAGATATAATGTTATATATATATATATATATATATATATATATATATATATATATATATATATATATATATATATATATATATATATGTGTGTGTGTGTGTGTGTGTGTGTATAATATGTATTTGTCGCAATTTAGTGCAGTTATGACAAGAAATACAGTTCTTATAAAAACTCATTGCATTTGCCCACATTATCTTGTTGAAGGACCTTGTAGTAGTCATCTGTACAGTTTCGAAAGTTCACTGTGGGTGTCTAAAAGAAGGAACAGAAATAGCTTGGGTTCCTTTGAATATTCTGGAGACTGAAATATAATATTAAAAATGTAACGCTAACATTTTTAGCTCTAAGAAATTTCTCCCGGATACTTTCACTGTATAGAAGTAGTATCACAGTTGTTTTACAACGTGTTCGTAATCTTTGACATAAAAAATTAATTCAGGTTAATAAATAATTATGTCAGCTCATGTGCTGATTGTTTGTTATTGTAATTAAAAGGTGTGGATAAAACTTGCATCGGTTTCGTAATTACTTTCCGTATTATTTTTAAATATCTATTTTTATTGCGGAAAACCTTTCCAACTACCGAAATTAAAAAAGGAATTAATAAAACCGACAGTAATTTAGTTTGTTATTTCATAAGAATAATTATTCGGATGATTCATAGAAATCAACTTTTTTTTTCCTAATTCAAAATAGTTTTATTTTACACGATATTCTTCTTAATATCCAAAGTTTATTATTTTTTATTACTTTCGGATTTCTTCACAATATCAATATTTGGGTTTTGAACGAGGGAATTCCAGTTTCAAGCTAATGTGGACATTTTTATTCGCATTATCTTTTTTTACCAGTTACTCCCTCTGATTTGTTTAATAAAAAAAATATGGGTTAAAATTGTTCAGTTTCACACTTTTTGTTTATTATTTAGAACAATGAATCATTGTAATCGAACAAATAATTCAAAAACTTAACCTCCCCTCAAAATTTGAGGTTTTACGTTTTTAGGATACGTAGAACTCGAAAATGTAATAAAAATAAATTTTCCGTCCGCCTTCCTCTTTTTTTTTTTTTTTTTTTTGGTCACTCCTTTCTCGCCTTTTAAGCAATTTGGAGATTTTCCCGGTTCAGGGGAGAGAGCGGGTGATTAATTCCAGAGTCAAAAAGCCCTCGGCACCGGGACGCGAGCTCTAATGTAATTATGTAATTATTTTGTATATTATAACTTCAGTTTAATATCTGGTTGGTTGCATCCCCACATTGGGCAAAATATTATGGTCCATTTAAATGTTTTAGGTGTCACTGAGTTCGATAAAAATAGTTTAAAAATACTACAACATGATTTTGTAAGTTATAAAATAAATCGTATGATAATGTGCAAACATTTTTTTTAAATTTCTTTATGACATTTACAACTGTATTACATAAATACATCAAGTAAATTTGGACATAATTGATATAATGACATGAATACACTTGCTGAGTATCTACCTAATGGTAGAACTCTAATGATATGACTACATTAGGAGATCACGGGGCCATCTTCTTTTCAGACGCCTTGGAGGGTTATCAGGAATTGAAGAGGAAGCAAGGTTAGAAACGAGAGGGTTGGGATGATTCTGAAGTTTATTATGGAAGGATAGGTATCTGGATTGGGCCAGATCTGAAACATAAGGAACATTAAGATCTTTATGGGTATTTTTATTAGTGACAAAGTAAGGAGCATTGAGGATTTTACGAAGGATTTTGGATTGTAAGGATTGGATGCGAGAGGAATTCGATGGTTTAGTGGAGCCCCATAGCTCAACTCCGTAAGTCCAAATAGGTCTTATTATAGTCAAGTATATGAGTCTTTTCTAATTAATGGGAAGTTTAGAGCGTTTGTCTAGTAAGTGCTGAAGTAATCGGAAACGTCGAGCGGTTTCTTGTCGTTTCAGTCTAGTATGAGGATTCCAAGTTAGTCGTTTGTCCAGGTGGAGTCCTAGGTATCGGATTTGCTCAACAGGGATAAGTGGAGTATTGTTAAAGGAAACTGTAGGACAGGAAGTCGTTGGTTTACGACGAATGTGCAAATTAAACTTCAATAGTGCCATAAAATAAAATAAAATGTAATTTTTACTCAAAATATTAAAATACTTGACTCTTTACATTTATTCACTTGACTTAGTTTTAGAAAAATAACCAGAAAATGCTGAAAGAGAAGTAATAAACACAACGATGCCTAGAAAAGTAATTATTATCAGCAACAAATATGAATTAACATGTTTATTAAACTATTCCTATTTATAATATAAAAATTGGGACAGATGGTACAAATTGGGACTGTCAGGCAGGTTATAGAGAACTCCACCAAGAAAGGAAAATAGCTCTCTATCTGCTTAGTGCCTTACTTTGGATTGCCCTGATATCTACTAGACTTTCAGAAAAGCTCGTTTTCCTTTCGGATTCCTTCAAAAATCTTTTGCAAATGCACTAAACAAAAGGAGAACTATTTCCCTTTTTCGATATACCTATAACCTGCTTCAAAGTGAAGATAGTTCCAGTCAGCAACTTCAGTAGCAATTTAAAAAATAAATTTGTTTTCACCATGATAAACCTCGTTTATTTCGTCCAGACCTGCTGACTTGCCAATTGCTTGGAACAAATCTTTCTTGCTAATAAAATGGTTGGAAAGGCTTGGCCACCTTTCTTCGTGCAGAGAGAATATTATGTGGTCCAACTTCTGAACAAAATAAAGGAAATAAAAATCAATTTTTTATTAGTGATATATGAATTTTACTAAACAACCTATTCATTATATGTAGTTCAGATTAGGTATGTATTATTTTAGTTTATAGAACAGGTATACTATGACTCATTTCCGGGGAAATATATACAATTTTTAATTACCTCTAAGAATCTGTAAATATGCAAAACGAAATGTTAAATTGCAAACGTTAAAAAAAAATACAAGATATTCAGCAAAGTATTTTTGAATTAAGTTTAATTATTATAATTATACCATTTTTTGCTTCTTAAACGACCTCCGTATCGAATAAAAAAAATTATTTAATTTTGTAGGACAATTAAATTATTGCATTAATATTTGTTCGTTAATACAATCAATATACATACATATATAAGTTAAGCGTCGGCGGACTCTAACAATAAAAAAAAAGAAAGGAAAGGGGTTGAGATGCAACACTCACGGTTTCAGAATAGATACTGCTTTATTCATCTAGTAATCCTTCTTATATACATTTGGGATGTTTATTTACATTCAGGATGGCATTAAGGCTGATAACGCCAGTCTCCGGTCTTTATCTCCCCCCCACCAGTTTACGAATAGGATTTTCGGAAACTTAGATATTCCTAGATCGGAGCCAACGGTTATCGGCCTTAATACCTTACAATTGTTGTTACCAATATACACTTGAAAGAAACTAAAACTAAAACTAAAACTCACTCCCACTCCGAGAAAGAAAGAAAAAAAAACATAGAAACTAAACACAACACTTGCTTGTAAGAACCGAACTCTTAATAACCTAAAAAAAATAATACACTTTCCTCTACTGTATTGCTATGATACTACTTACACACAAAAATAATAATAAAAAAAAAATACATCATGTTTCCGTTTTGACAGCAAGAAAAAAAACATATTTCTCATAACCCGCGGTGAGGGTACTACGAATCCATTGGTCCCGGTTCTATCATTGGGAGCTTCAATTGTTCAATGTGAACAGTTCTCCTCTTTCTAGGTTCGTTAACGCTTTCGATCGTGAGCAGATTATGTTCCCTAATAGCAACCATTCTGAATGGACCCTCGTATCGTAACAATTGTTTCCCTCTGTTGGTTCCTACTCTACGGTACACTATTGTCCCGATCTTTAGGTCACCCATTTGGTCACGTACGCGAACATTTTGCCGCTCTACCCGCTTCTGCTTTTCCCGCTTAATTTTCCCCGTCACTCTTTCCCACGTCTTTTCCACCTCTACCCTATTGCTCTGGATTTGCTCGACTACCGGTTCATTAATCGTTGTTTCCGCGCAATCTCGCCTTGGCCTGCGCATCCCGAACAGTACTTCCACTGGCGAAAATCCCGTGACGGAGTGAATCGAGTGGTTGTAGGCTGTTATCGCCTTCTTCATCGCAACATCCGGCTCCAATCCTTTTTCCCCTTGATACACCCGGATGTGGTCACTCAGCGTGCTGTGCAACCGCTCAATGCCGCCTCTACTTTTAGGATGTCCCGGGGTGTTATAATGCCAACGAATCCCTAGTCTTTTCACCTCCTCTCTAATCGCGGCATTGTCAAACTCTCTACCACCGTCCGATGTGATCCTCTCGGGGACCCCGTAGAACTGCACCCCGGTTTGGAGGGCTTCCGCAACTGCGTTGGCAGACTTGTCCATGACCTGGTGTGTCATAGCTACCTTGCTGAAGACGTCGATGACCGTAACCCACTTGAACCCTCTCCAGGTAAACGTATCAATTTGGAGGTCCTGTAGTGGCATGTTCCCTGTAGGTGTCTCTTCCTGAACTCCTCTGGGGGATGTCGATCATATTTCGTGCGCATACACACCTCGCATTTCCCGATGACCTCTTGGATGGCTTTTTTCATCCCCCACCAGAAATACTTTCGACGTAATGCCTGCAATGTCTCGTTCACGCCTCGGTGGTTGGTTTTCCCCTGGTGATAAGCCAATGTGACTGCCTGTTGTTGCTCCTTATCCTGTATAGTTTCTACTGCATATTTGCAACGGATGAGCGTTCTGTCCACACCTATTCGCTCGGATCTCCACATCCGCTTTATTTTCTCCCATACTGTGTTATTTCCAACATAGAGATAGTGCGTTTTTCCCGCTTCCGTGGCGTCCTTCAGTGCCTTACGGATTTGCTCTTCACTCACCCCGGGTTGCGACCAGGTGACGCGAATCTTACTTTTCCCATATCTACGGTAATCTATTTTCATCATCCCTGCGACTCTCGTTTTCCAGATTACCTGACGATGCTTGTCATTGATGATGTCATCTATCTCCTCCATCTCCACTGCTCTTTCCTCCGCTGAGCTTTTCTCTTCCGTGGACTCTCCCCTGTCCCCTATAGCGACGAGATCATCTGCTCCTTCGCCATCGGGAGTCCACTCACTCAAGAATTGGCGCACGTCTCGCGATGCTCCTCCCACGTCCTCTTCTACCGCGTTGATCATGATGGCCCTAGAGAGCCAGTCTGCCACCACGTTTTCCTTTCCCGGCTTATATACCACCTCTATATTGTATTGGCTCAGGACTTCCTTCCATCTTGTGACCCTAGCTGAGGTTTCCTTAAGTTTTCCTACCCACTGAAGGGGTTTGTGGTCGGTGTGGACTCGAAACTTCCTCCCAAATACATATGGCCTGAAATGGTCGACAGCCCACACTATCGCGAGTAGCTCCCTCTCCAAAGCGCTGTATCGCGATTCCGCACCCGTAAGCCGACGGCTCGCGTATGCTATCGGTCGTTCACCCTCACTCCCCCCTGGGACAAAACGGCCCCTAACGCGTATTCGCTCGCATCGGTGGTTATATTAAAGAGCTTCTCAAAATCCGGGAACGCCAACACAGGCTCTGTCAGCAACCTATTCATGCATTTCCGGATATTATTCTCCATCTCTGGTGTCACCACAATCTTTGCGCCCTTCTTCAGCAAATTGTTAATGGGTACCAAATACTCTGCCATCTCCGGTACGAATCTCCGGTAATAGTTCAACGTCCCGAGAAGCCTACGGATCCCCTTAACGTCCCGTGGTACCGCCATCCTTGTGATTGCCTCCACCTTTGCCGCATCCGGTCTGACCCCCTCGCTAGAGATAGTATGGCCTAAAAAATTGATCCGCGTTTGTCCCAGCAGGGACTTCTCGCTTGACAATTTCAACCCGAATTGCCGGAGCCTTTCGAATACTGACCTCAGATGTCCCACGTGTTCGGTTTCCGTTCTGCTAAAAATCAGCAGGTCATCCATATATACCTGACATACCGAGTCATCGATACCCCTCAAAAATTCGTCCATCAGCCGCTGAAATGTTATGGGCGCATTCTTCAGACCAAACGGCATTCTGGTGAACTCATAATGCCCCCTTTCAAATGTAAATGCTGTTTTGTGTTGGTCTTCCGGGTGCATCCGTATTTGGTGATATCCCGCCTTGAGATCCAACGTACTAAAGACCACGGCCCCACTCAACCTATCGAGTATATCTTCAAATCTGGGGATCGGGTACTTCTCATCTACCGTATTATCGTTTAACTTGCGATAGTCTACTACCACCCTGTATTTTTCCTTGTTATCCCCCGGCGCTGCCTTCTTCTTCACCGCCCACAGGGGACTATTGAATGGTGAGGTGCTATCCACTATGATCCCTTGTTCTTTTAAACTGTCTAACTCCTCCCGAATATGCTGCCTCAACGCCTGCGGGTATCTTCTCTCTTTCACGTACGTAACCCTATCCTGCTTCAGTGGGATTTCATGCACCGTCTTCCCTGTTACCCCCAATACCTCACCCTCCCTGAAGAAAATATCCCTAAACTCCTCCTGTAGCAACTTCCTCCAGTCCTCCACTCTGTTCACCGCTCCTATCCGCACCCTTCTTTCTCTCGCGACCCCTATACACCCGAACTTCCTCTTTCCCAGCCTAACACTCCAGACTCCTCTATGGTTTCTAATGCTAGCCCCTACCTGCCCTAACAAATCGCACCCTACTATGGCCTGGTATTCCCGAGTCATGTGTTCTACTACGTGTACCTTCAGTTCGCCCTTTTTCCCTGCCCACCGATCAAGCCTTATTGTCGCTTCTCCCTCTACACTACAGGGGCCACCCAGAGTGATTAGCTGGCAATCGCATTTTTGGATCCGGAGTGCCCTCTCGCTCCCGCACACTTTCCCTAACGCCCCTCTGGTCATAATAGTGCTCGAGCTCCCGGTGTCCACGAGGCACTTTACTCCCCCGTCTACCTCGATAATTGGCAACCAGCATGGCTTACCTCGGATGTTGTTGCATGTTGCTGTGCGGTCGCCTCTCTGCTGCCACACTCCTCAGATGCCGCCCCGCTTCCTCCTTACCGCCGCCGTTCGCCGCTGCTCGGTCCGTTGGCTGCTCCTGCCTCCTTCGCCTCCACTGCTACCTGGTTCGTCCGTCTCTGTCCCCGAAGTTCCCGACTCCTCGGTTGCCTCCTCCGAAGATCCGTCCTTCCGCTGCATCCTAGCCCGTCTTGTCAACTTCTGCGTGTTTACCTCCATGGGCTCGTCTTGAGTTCTTTCTCTCCTCCGGAATATGTACGGGCACTGCCTAGCAATATGCCCTTCGGTCCCGCACTCGAAACATCTAGTGCGCGGACATTGTGCAACTAAATGTCCTGGCTTTCCACACCCATGACATTTCCTGTCTTCCCTGCGGGGTCCATTCCTCGGCCTCGCCTGTCCGGATCTTTTTTCACCCATCCTGACCTTTTCTCCGCTCGGCTGTATCGTTTCTCTCTTCTTCCAACCCATCGGGGCTGTCCGGGGTCGTCTGTCATTCACCCGGATCCACCCTGGTTCTTCCACGTCCATCCGAGTCTCTTCTTCCCTTGCGCTTAGGTCGATCATTTCCTGGGCACACTCGAGGAATGATCTCTCCCTGGGCAATCCGTCTCTCCTCCCCGTTTCCTTCGCCAACTGGACCTCCAGTATCGTCGAGAGGAACTCCATCCTGGCTTCCACCTCTCCCACACTCATTGTTTCGCGCATTTTCTCCGTTATGCGATTGTACTTTGCCACTAGTACCCCCGCATACTGGCCCCTCGTCTGACGTTGGGACCGGCGCTCCCTAAACATTTGGAAGATGTCTTCCTCCGGCGTCCATCTGCCTCCTCCGAAGGCCTTCTTCAGTCGCTCCTTAATCACCGGCCATGGTGTCTCTTCGTCCGCCTGAATTTGGTTCAGGATGTTTCTCCTTACTCGGCACACCAGAGCTGCTTTCAATGCTTCCGCGTCCCCTAGGTTTACCAGGTCCTCCGCCACCTTTACCTCTATCCTTGACATGAGGCGGTCTCCGCCTTTCAGGAAATGGTTAAGCTCCCCTACCTCGCCACCGAAGCGTTCCAGGTCCGCAATGGCTCTCCGTAGGTCCTGCGTGGTCGCCGCTCTTATTTTCATCCATTCCAGCGCGTTAGCGTGCGCTTCTGCCAATGTGTCCCTTGGTAAGGGAGGGATCTCCTGGATCTGCGGAATCTGCGGTACCTGAGGTATTTGAGGTATCTGAGGAACCTGAGGGGCCTGCGTGATCTGAGGTATCTGCGGCATTTCCTGAGGTTGAGGGATTTCCGGGGCGCTCAACACTCCCGGCCTGATTAAGCCCTCTGTTGGCATCTCACTCTTTCCTTATGACTAGGAGAAGAAAAAACGAGAGAGAAAAAAAAATGACTTTTAAAAAAAAATTACTTCTCTGTTCTCCTGTCGTAGTCCCGGGTTTCGGCACCAGTTAAGCGTCGGCGGACTCTAACAATAAAAAAAAAGAAAGGAAAGGGGTTGAGATGCAACACTCACGGTTTCAGAATAGATACTGCTTTATTCATCTAGTAATCCTTCTTATATACATTTGGGATGTTTATTTACATTCAGGATGGCATTAAGGCTGATATCGCCAGTCTCCGGTCTTTATCTTATATATATATATATATATATATATATATATATATATATATATATATATATATATATATATATATACATATATAAATACACAAAAAAAAAATCTAATTCTGAGCATTTTTACTTTCACTTACCTATAAATATAAGATATAGTAAAAGGAAGTATTGCGATCGTGAACATTTTCGAATCCAAATAAACAAGTCCCGCAAAATGGTCTGTGAGCAGTCTAGCCCAAAAACTAAAACTCGTACGAAAATGATATTACGTATTTGGTTTAAGGGGGTGAGGTGGCCGAATGGGCTAACGCGTGTGCACAGCACCGCGAGTTGCCAGGCACCCAGATAATCGTTGTGAGATTAAAAAATAATTATGAGTTCGCGTCCCGGTGCCAGAGAGGATTTTAAATTCCCAGCCCTTACCCCCCGGACGGGGAAAACTCCGCATACCCTTAAAAGCAAGGTAGAGAAGAACGAAAAAAATAAAATAAACATAGGAGGTTTGATCTACGTATTCCCTTTTTCTCCTTGTTTTAAACTTTTCAATCCGAAAATGCATAACTACGTCGAAATGTGCCCCCCTCTAAAATTCAAAATTTCGTCAAAATATGTACAAAAATTGTGATGGCGTAACTTAAGACATGAAATCCTCTAGTGGGCACCCCTGGATGAGTAATTTAGAACGTCTGTATAGCGTGGAATATAACAGTCTCAAGCGGAAATATGGAGTTTTAAATTATGTCTCTTGACGCGTTTGCCCCATGTCAGCCATCTGTCAAAATAGTCTCCAGTAATTAGCATTTTTTTATTTTCTTCTTTTCGGTTCCCAGCACTTTTACCATACGGGTTTTGGCAGCAGTGGATTAATACTTTGGGAATACATCTACTGATGCCAATGCTTTTTACTTTATTTTATTTTTGTTCAATTTTAATTGTTGTATACAGCGGTGCGGTCCAGTGCACGGGTGCGCCTTACTGGTGGGGCCGCACCTTAGTCTCCAGCCAGCTGCGCATCCTGCCCTCCTGGGTCCTCCAGCAGCTTGATGCTGCCTCTACCGGTCCTCTCTCTATAACAGACCTGCTGATCGAATTGCTCTTCCATGAACACCACGAAGTGGGGTATTTCTTCTCTTCCATCAGTCGGGGAAGTTCCTCTAGCCCTGGAGCCAGGGCCCAAAAATCGACCTGATCGCAGGCGAAGGTTTGATTGTAAATTACGAAAGTGTATGTTATTCCGAGTAAAAAGAACCTTGTATGGCGTTCCAGAACCGCTGCTTTAAAAAATGGAGGCTGATTTAAAGAACATTGAGGATCGAAACGGGGAATCCATTGCGAAAAATGTGATAAAAGTTTTTATTTTTTTAACTTGTATATATGGGTTTAGACGTGTAAAAAACAAAATTGATAACGCGACCACCAAGGGAAAACTTTTTACAGCCAAGAAAGTCAGATTTTTTCGATATTTTTTTTTTTACCTATAACTCCTAAACGATGCATCAAAGCGAAAAATGTATTCTTTAATAAATAAAAGAATGTTAAATTTTTCGTCAAACGAGTACATATACTTTATAATTTCGTTACGCGGTAAGGTATAAACTACGGCCAACCAACGCTGATTTTTACCCAATTGTCAAAAACTAAGACAAAGTACTATAAAGGCCCTGTAACTTGGAAATGAGTTCCCTAAGAGAAAAACTCATAGAATCGAAGTTGTAGAGCATCAAATTTTGCGTCAACTTAGTGCCAACTAATTTAATGTCAGTCACTTATTGCGAACAAAATCGGTAATCTCCTGATAGTTAGAAATTGGTAATGAAGATAAACGTGATTTTCAATATTTTAACAGTATGGGTGTCTATTAAATACAGTATAAGCCTCTTTATCACTTTTCAACAGCAAAGAATTTTGGCAACCGATGGGTCGAAAATACCGAATTGTATGAAGGTATAAGGAATCCCAGTTCGAGATACATAATTGGCCTACAATAAAAATGTCAGTACTCAGTTGACGCAAAATTTAATGCTCTACAACTTTGATTCCGTTTGTTTTTCCTCTTAGGGAACTCATTTCCAAGTTAAAGGACCATTTATAGTAATTTGTCTCAGTTTTTGACAAATTTGGTAAAAATCAGCGTTGGTTGATGGTAGTTTTATACCTTACCGCGTAACCAAATTATAAAGTGTATGTACTCGTTTTTTTATTTATTTAAAGAATACACTTTTCGCTTTGATGCATCGTTTAGGAGTTATAGGTGAAAAAATATCGAAAAAATCTGACTTTCTTGGCTGTAAAAAGTTTTCTCTGATGTGTGAGTGTATGTATTATGTATATGTATGTGTGTGTGTATATGTGTATGTGTATGTGTGTGTGCGTGTATATGTGGGCGTGTATATGTATGTATATATATATATATATATACATATATATATATGTATATATATATATATATATATATTGATGAGGGTTATATATATGGATAAGGGTTTTATTGATGAGGTCTCTGTGCTAAGCTTTTACTGCAAACTAATTTTTAGAAAGTTGTAAATCGACATTTAATGCTGTCTATTTTTCTTAGCGAATTACTAGAACCATTATTAGAAATCCTTTAGTATATTTTCCATTATATTACATGGGATGTGATGTTACTTTTGATAAATATATATATTTATATATATATATATATATATATATATATATATATATATATATATATGTATGTGTTTGTGTAAGTGTATGTATGTGTGCGTGCATATATATATATATAGTTTCCTTTTGTAGGTAAATTACATTCAGTTTTTCTTGTACTTTTAATGATTGTAACTTTTTTTTTTCCATTTGTATTTTATGTCGTTTTTTTATGAGGTTTTCCTACTGTAAAAAAAATGGATTTCAATATTCTAAGTAGCATTCAAACCACTAGTATGTCATGTGTAACGTTACTGCAACCATAAACATGTACTTTATTATTATGACATGATATAATGTATATACTTACTTACTTACTTACTTATTTCCAGTGTTCCAACGTGGGATACCTCTTCAGGTCAGGGCAGAGCTCCACACATCTCTATCCTCCCAGTCCATCTCTTCTCGGACTCCTTCCATCCACGTGGTTCTCGGTCGTCCTCGCCTACGCTTTCCGGGTGGCTGCCAGTCCAGGACTCTGTTCGGCCAATGCTCTTCCGACATTCTCCTGCAGTGTCCATACCACCTCAATATTAATACCGCCGTTTTCCGATCCTCTAAGAGACGGTCTCCTCTACACCTATTCTCAGTCTCACCACTTCATTTCGGACTCTGTCCAGCCTCTTTAACTGTAGACACCTTCTCCAGAAATCCATTTCTACAGTCCGAATTTTGGCATACAAGCTAGCATTCATCGACCATGCCTCACATCCGTAGGTTAATATGGACTCGACAATAGCCGTTAAGATACGCCGCTTGTTCGCGTTTGAAATAGTGTCGTTCCAGAGAACTGGATGCAGCATTCTAGTAGCTTTTCTTGCCATCTCTACCTTGTTTCGGACATCCACTTCGGACGTTCCAACATCGTCCAGATAGGACCCGAGGTATTTAAATGCCTTTACTTTTCTACATACCTGTTCACCTATGCGTAGGTCGCCTTCCTCATCTCCCAGTGCCATATACTCAGTCTTTTGGAAGTTTGAAAGCGAAGAACAGGGTAAGGAGCACGTCGTCGTCAAAGTACACTCCGTAGTCCCGACTTCGTCTCATCCATTGCTTCACTACCTCATCCAAATATACCTTGAAAATGCATGAAGACATACAACACCCCTGCTTCAGCCCTTTGGTTCCAGAAAATGGTTCCGAGAGGCGGTTCCCAATCTTCACTCTGTACAGATCGCTTCTATACAAGTGTTGAATTGCTTGTACCGTGGATTCATTAATACCCGCTCTTCTCAGTGCTGGCCATATTCTCTCCCTAGGGACACTGTCATATGCCTGCTACAGATCAATGAAGGCTAAATGAAGCTCCCTATTCTTCGCCCTGCATTTCTCAATGACCTGCCGGATTACAAAAATATTGTCCATACAGGATCTCCCGGCAGTGAAACCAGTTTGTTCCAACAGTGTGGTGTACTCTCCTTCCAGCTTATCCCGGACAAGTCTCCCGACAATCCTACTCACTGAGCTCTGTACACAGATGCCGCGATAATTCTGGCATTGCTTCCTATCTCCTTTTTTAAAGATGCAGCAGAAGTATCCTGTTCGGAGATCATCAGGTAGATCACACCCTTTCAAAACCATGTTCGTCACATTGGTAAGGAGTGCAAGCATCTTATCTCCACCGGCCTTTAAAAGTTCCATATACAAGCCCCCAGGTCCTGGAGCTGTTCCGCTTTTAGCTCTGCCTATAGCAGCCCTCACTTCTTCTTCCGATACTTGCATATGGTCCGGCTTGCAGTCTTCCTGTGCGTTGCCCTCTTGTGCCATAAACTTTGCTCTACTTTCGTTAAGGAGGGTCTCATAATGCTTTTTCCATGTGTCCTCACTGATAGAAGAGATAACATTGCCCTTACGTGGTGCCCTCAAGCTCCTCAAAATATTTCAAGCTTCTCGCACTCGATTGAAGCCCAGTGTCCCATATACTTTCTGGCAGCATCTCTCCCAGGAGTTATTCTTCTCCTTTACAACTTCCTCCTTTACACGTTTGTTCAGAGCTCTGTAGGCAATCCAGTCCTGGTCCCTGTTTGACGCTAGGTACTTCTTATATGCATCTTTTTTGGCCTCCACCAAATCCGAGACCTCCTCAGACCACCAATCTGGTTGGTTTTTCTTTTCATCATACCCTAACGCCTCCGAGGCTGCTGCGTGGATGCACTCCCTCAAGTGTTCATATTTTTCTGAAAGATTGCTTCCCTGGCTCAGATCTATTTTTTCCTCTAGTCTGCTTCTGTATAACCTCCCAACACTGTCCTCCGTAAGGAGATATAGTTTGTACTTTGGTAAGGTGATACTCTCTGTTTTGCAGCGTCCCTCTTTTAGACCCCGTCCAGCTTTCCACGGAAAAAGAATCTTGGTCCGGAGCATAAAGTGATCAGTTCCACATTCCCAACCCCTGAACACCCTCACATCTTCCACTTTACAACTTGATTTTTGTCTGGTGATGCAATAATCCAGTATAGACGATTGGAATCCAGGCTTACTCGATGTGAATTGGTGTATGGGCTTGTGTGTAAACCCGTACATACTAGTTAAAAAAATTAAAAATTTGCTCACATTTTTCGCAATGGATTTCTCGTTTCGATCCTCAAATTATACATGCCTAATATTCTTTAAATCGGGCACCATGTTTTAAAGCAGCGGCTCTGGAACGGCAGACAAGGTTCCTTTTTACTCAGAATAACATATACTTTCGTAATTTACAATCAAACCTTCGCCTGCGATCAGTTCGATTTTTGGGCCCTAGCTCCAGGGCTACTCTTCATCTAGAGCGTACAGTACCATCCTCCACATCAATATTCCTGGCTTGCTCCATCGCGGTGTAAGATAAAACCGCATGCTCACCCGTTTCAGGCGCTCCGTAATCAGGACATAAGGGGTCGATGTTCTTCCCTAGCTTCCTGAATTTGTCTCTAAACCCCCGTTAGGATCTGTACGGTCCAGTAGTCCGGCTCGACCTAATGTGCCTTCAGTGTGGAATGAACGGTGGGGAAGTACCTCCTGAAGATGGCTCCTTTCTCACTTGCAACTCACTGCCCATTCCGCTCCTCTAGTGGCATCTCTCGGACTATGCTACTCCATCTTCCTGGATCCTCACGGACCCTCCGCTGAAGCCCCGCTGGGCTTCATATATGGGTCTGTATAGACATGTATGGGTCTGTGTTTCTCGTAATAACAGCAGTATCGTCGGCGAAAGTCGCATTAAGTATGCCATTGCCTGTCGGTAAGTCGTATGTGTGTATTAAGTACAGAAGTGGTGTCAAGATAGATACTTGAGTGACTCCTTCAGAGATGGATTTTATTAATGAGGTGTCTGTGCTAAGCTTTTACTGCTTACTAATTTTTAGAAAGTTGTAAATCGACTTTTAATGCTGTCTATTTTTATTAGCGAATTACTACTGATGAAAAAAAAATTAAACCATTATTAAGAATCACCTTTAGTTTATTTTTCTTTATATGACAAGGGTTGTGATGTTACTTTTGATAAATAATTGTTTGTAAAATATAAACCATTGTGTAATAATTTGCTGCGTTTTCAACGACTTTTATTGTAGTTGACCAAAGGTTTGATGTTTTGAAATTTGGAATGGTTGTTTCTCTATGAAATTTCCTTTTGTTTGAAATCTCATTCGTCAAAATCCATCGCTCCTGAGATCCGGAAAAGAGTTCCTGAGATACTATCGTATATAGATAATAATTTATCAGTAAGTAAATAATTATTAGTAATTATAAAGATAAATAAAAACAATTAACATTAAATAAAAGGATGAAAAGAATTTTACTTTTCAAACTTAAATGAGTCTATTATTCACCCTTTCATGATATTTATAAACTTTTATTTATTTATAAACTTATTTATTTCTTTAACAAGTAATTATAAATTAAAGTTGTATTACTACTATGTCGTTGAATGTTGTTTGTGTTCGAGTCCTGGTGTACGTTGACAGCTGTGAACCAGATGCTCCCCTCCCTTCAACTGGTTCTGGCTGGAGTGATCAAGGCTGGCCGACTTTAAACGTTGACCAACAACAGTTTCTCTGTTTTCAGGGTCGTTGAGTGAAATTTTATTTTAAGATTGAAATCAATTTTTCCAGGTTCACATCAAATATCAAATTCACCACTGAAACCTAACTTCGTCCTTTAAGATACATGTAACAAAAAGAAGTTTGTGTAAAGTAATTGCATTATTATTATGAAATATACGCAATGTTATATATACTCTGGAATAAAACATGGCCGGCCTGGTGTCGAAGATCAATCGAATTCAATCCAATCGAGGGGCCCTGGTTCCTGCGCTGCAGCCTCCCTATCTCCCCTCGGCGCTGTTTATATGGGTTTATTTTTAAGTAATATTTTTATACGTTTTTTCCTTTCTCACTATATGAGATAAAGAACCTTTGAATTTGTGATATATCGATTATACCAATTAGTGATTTAGTTGTATTAACCTAACAGTGTTATCTTGTATGATGAATAAAGAATAGTGATTACTAATATTGTAGTTTTGTGTTTTAATATTCAAATATATAACAGTATTCGTGTGGCAGGTGTAATAAATCGTTGTTTTTGGAATCGAGAATTTCCACACTCGTTATGCACATCAGACATTAAGGATCAAATTCGGTTTCCATCTGTTTGTAGTCAAATCGATGTAAAGGGTAAATCATCTACCATCATTTATCCAATTTACATGAAATTTTAAGTGATGTGCGGATTGGTGCTTAGATGGTTCTGTATTAATTTCATCAAATTCTTTCCTCTTTTTTCATATTTTAGGCAATAAAACTTCCAATCTTCTTCAAATTTTTTTATTTATGCTTTTTGTCTCTTACGTTTCGGGACAATTTTCCCATCATCAGATTAATATTTTTATTTTTACTGAAATTATGAACATTTTCTATATTAATTTCTATTCAACAATATCATTCCAATTTATTTATTTAACAATTATTTACCATTCTTTTTTTGTTGATGTGGCACCATTTGTCAAAAATTAAATATTTGTAAGATTTTTTAAAAAATTATTTGGTGTTACACATATTCATTCATACACTAATCAACATCTGGCTATTTTTCGTTTTATTTCTGCACTTTGTACCCATCCTCTTATTTCTTATTATGGTTGTTTGTTGTGTTTTTTTTTTGGCTATTGTTGTTTTTTTTAAATTTTAATATTGGATATTATGTCCGAATAGTGTGTACCTAAATGTTTTGATAGTTTACTGCTCTATTATTGTTTCCTATTATATGTATAGCTTCCAGCAGTTTCCTATTATTGGTTTTAGGTTCTATTGCCAGTATTTCTGGGTTTTTGAAGGGGTTTGCTAGGGCTGTTATAAATTCTTTCCAATACTTACGCTTGCGTACGCCTAAATGTATTTTCTTAGATCTGCCAATATTTTAGAAACGGCTTATTTCATTTGATTCAAAACTAGAATAAATGTTAGCATTGGTTCCACTATTTAAATATACGCAAACGTATTTTCCTTGATACGCCGATATCTTAAAACCACTGGTTCGATTTGGCCCAAAGATGGAGGTAAGTTAGTGATTGATAAACAAATGATCCAGTGCGAATAAATTTCATAAAATTCTTTCACTTTCGAATCTGCAAATGCATTGTTTTTGATACTCCTGCGGTTTGCAAACGCCTCGTTCGATTTAAAAGATAATTAGAATTAGAATTAGAAAGGTAATTAGCTACGGTAATTTGATCACGTTAAAAGAATACTTTTAATTTAAAAGAAAGTAAGGAATTGTTAAATAGATGATCTAATATTTATCAATTTTACCAAATTTCATCAACTATTTCCACAAAAAAAATCAGCTTTCGTGTATGCAAATGTATTGTTTAATAAACAATGTTTATGATTACGCCTATAGTTAGAAAATGGCTCGTTCGATTTAGCCCAAACTTGAAGCAAATTTGAAGAAGAGTATAGAAAATAGCCTAGTATCATTTTCATTGCATTCCATTTAATAATTACGTTTAAAATAAATAACTGTTAACAATATAATGCCTGTGAACTGTGGAAGTCAATGATCATATGGAATGAGGGTAAGGTCAATACAATATTTTTATGAGATTTTTAAATTTTAGGTTTTATTGAAAAAGTTAATTTATACTGTATTGTTTGGTTGATTTCAAACAGTGCCTGGCATGACACATACTGCTGATACTTAGATTTCGCGTAATTTTCAGTAAATTTAAATTAACTTTTATTCTGAGTTTGTAAAAAAAAAGTCTTATTTGTGATCTGTTTTTTTTCTATTCTGAAGAAAAATATTTTATTTTGTAATTATTTATATTTGTCTTATTAAAGGAAAATTGTTTATAATCTTATGATTAAAGTCTGCACAATTATCTTGTAAATAAAAAATAACCATGATGTTTGTTCCTTAACCACTCTTAGTCTTATAAATTTTGGTTTATTATTATTTAGCATAAAATAGAGAAAATATGGCTTCTTTAGGAAATAAGATACAATTATTGACCAGAAAAAAAATTATAACATTCAGCAATAAGATTTCCTTACTTATGTCAAACCAAAATATTAACCAAATTATATAAATTTCGTTAATTCTGACTAAAGAAAAAGTTGAATTTCCAATTTTTATTCTATTTGTGCCAAAGGTGACATTTTGTAATTTCGAACTATTATAGGTAGCGTTCTCTGCTACTATGGAAATAGCAGAGAGCAATAAAATATGAAATGATACTAAAAAATCGTAAGGAAATAATTAATTTTCATACTATCCTGTAAAACACTCAAATTTCACATACGACCTTTTGCACTAACATTACCGATATGCACGTACTGGGATTTCCGTTTTTTAATCGCAAATCATCAAATATACTCGTACAATCTGCAAATGTGGAATTCTGCCGCATTTTAGTTAGTATTCACCGATATAGAAAACAAGTGAATATCGAATTTGCGAATATTTAGGGACTACTTATTTCCGAACACGGCTACTCCCGGATATTTTATTCTCATATAAAAAATTACAGATCTTGAAATATTGTTTTAGATATGGTTTAGGCAATGAAAATAGTGAGGAAACTGTACTGGACCTAACCTGAAAGAGGTTTTTTTTATTTCTATTTAATGATTGTTATATATTACAAAGAAAATAACACAATAAAAGAAAAAGATTGGGCAGGGAAAGCTATATATACGAGAGAAGAGGAGAGTTTTTCCGTTATGACCTGAGGGAGAAGGCTTTTATCGAGCTGCCTGCCTCCCCTCATTGAGATGGCTTCCTTTGCCGATATTTTCATTGGGCTTGTATAACATCCACTAACGGACCAGTGTATATAATCGGTTTGTTTCTTACTACTTTATCTCATTTCCTAAAGATGAAGCATAAAATATCTCCGATTGTAGCAATTGGTATTAAAAACGTATAAAATGGTGTAACTAGGGGAAAAAAAAAATCGTTGTTAATTACTACAACATTTTTTTTTTGAACATTGAAAAACTATTAATGAAATATTAAATAAATAATACATGACTAGAAGTTATCTTACGAGGCATAACATGGTTGTCACACGTTTCAAACACCATGATATCAAAAGACAATGAATATCCACTCACCGTTACTAAAATTTCTATTATTATATTGTAAATAACCTAATTTTTACTTTCACTTACCTTTATTTTTTTTGGGTCCTCCTCTTCCTAGCCTTTAAGGCTCGCTATATGGGGTTTTTTTGGACCCTTAATATCTAATCTAGTTGTAGAAGGTAACGGAGAGTGACAAAAAATATATAAATAATAGTTTCAAAAAACTAACATTATTTTTTTTTTTAAACATATATATAGATAGATATTACAATCTGTCACAATTAAGGACGTTTATAATAGTGTTAAAAGAGAACATTCACAGTAAGTAAAAATAAATAATACAGACAAATAATAATACTAAAACTAAATGTATATAAACTAAAAGAAAGAAACTAAGCTAAACAAAAAGAAACTAAGCTAATGAAAATAACTACCCAAGTACATACATGCTTCAATACAATATCTAAAAAAAATCATTCACTCAAAATCTACGAGCTAAGCCTTCCTCCCCACTCGTGGAAGAAAAGGCAGAGCCCTAGGAGATTCCAACACCCCTCACTCAGTCGCACTACTGGTATTAAAGACCTGTAAACTCTGCTGAACTGCTTTAGGAGGCAGGGTAATTGGAATGAGTGATGTTAGGAATTCCTCTACTGTTTCGGTGTGGGTGGGATGGAATTCCGGGTGGGGAATAAATATATTTGAGAGGTAGCTGCCGAACTCCTTTATCTTCGTCAGATTGTTCCCAATAACTTCTAGAATGGCAAGAAATTCCAAAAGGAAGAGGACCTCAAAACCATTTACATCATTTTTTTAACAATTAGCTCCACACATTCTATGTGCATGGCATTATGCAGTTAGGGGAAAGATGGGAAAAAGTCATATGAAATAATGGTCAACATCGAATTTGGAGAACATCCTGAAGAGTTATGAATGATCGGAAGCGTGTTGTGTTCCACCAAGATAACGCTAGGCCCCACACCTCATTGGTCACTCGCAATAAATTATTAAGCCTTGGATTGAACCTATTTTATTATTAAACCCCACCCATCCTATTCACCAGACCTAGCTCCAAGTGACTACCGCTTATTCCGGTCTCTGCAGAACTCCATGAATGGAAAGAAATTCCTAAAGGAAGAGGGCATGAAAAAACCATTTGGATCAGTTATTTAACAATAAACTCCAGACATTCTATGAACTATCATTATGCAGTCAGTGGAAAGATGGTAAATAGTCATATTAAATAATGGTCAATATATTTTAAATTAAAATAAATTTTGTGGCTATAGTACGTTGAGTTTTATTTCATCCTGGAAACCGAAAGGACTTATTTGCCAACCCAATACTTTGTATATCTATATTGCGATATATGAAAATTAAAATTTATATTAGACGCAGTACTGCGATACATTTATAGTCTTTATATCACTAAAATCCACAGAGAGGGAGTAGATATCGAAATCGTCAAATATGAAAAATTATAGGCAAATAAACTGGTACAACTTTCATAAAATAAAATAAGTAAATATCAATGTAAGCATCATTATGTATTATTATAGGCTGTTTGATTATTTACATAAAAAGTACTTGATTAGCTTGAGGTTAATGAGACCAAATTCGTCTGATGGCTTACGTCCTTAGGGGAACTTATCTTCTAGAAGTAAGTATATTTTTTATTATTTCATTAATCAAATGACTCATCTGTTTGTTTTATTTAAACTAAAGATAACAAAAAATCATCCATAAATCTGGTTATAACCATCAATCAAAGGTTAAAAAAAATCAAAATAGAAGATCTAACGTTTATAATCGAGATCTAACGTTTTCCTGATAAGCTCTATAATGGACAATTGATAATAAAACTTATTCCAAAAACGTTGGTAGATTGAATAGGTATGTTTAATTGCTGTAATCAAATAAAAAATACTGTTTTATCCATTATTGAATAACAATGTTGGCTGGTGAAGATCTGTTGTAAGTTGATATATATTTTTTTTAATATTCTAAAGTAATACTTTCCTTCACTTGATGCATTGAATTCTTAAATTGATCCTTCAGAAGCACGGGATGGGAACGGAACTAACAAAGGAGAAAAAAAGAACGCCTCAAGGCAGCGGGTGCCATCAGGTAAGAACCCTACAACACTTGGAACTCAACTTAAAATTGGAAGGGTCTAGTAGACAGTGGGCCAGATCTCCTGACGTGCACTCTTCCCTTCCCTCCCCTCACATCTCTATAAATTGCATATCGTTGTGTTCCTTGTAACTATTTATTTAAAAAAAAGTCAATGTTCTAACAAGCAGTGAACGACTTCCCCAAAATGGCGTCCAAAAATGATGGACTGACGACTTTGACTTTAGTTAGTTTTTTTTGTCAGTGAGAATCAGCATTTGGCTTAATTTCGTCATAGATTGTATTTTATTAAAAGCTGGATAGTCAGATAATAAGAAAACATAAAAAATGATTGCCTTAGGAAATAAAAAATACCAGTAAAGTCAATTATTTCAACCACAAGATATTCAAGTTGAAAATCAAGCGTCGTTTGTAATTACCAACAATAACTCAAAACGTGCTGAAATAAAACCTCTGGGAAATATATTTCTTTTTCCAAAACACTGATTGATTTTTAAAATATTTTAATTAGTTCCGTAGAAAATGTACTTTAGTGGCAGAAAAGCGGTACAGGCGTACCTGCAGGCCTATACCACACCATTCAGTACTCATAAATGATTTAGTTATAATAACGTTTTTGGTACATTCATTTTTTTTTTATTAACGAACAAATATTAATGCAATAATTTAACTGTTCAAAATAATTATACAATTTTTTTTTTAATTTGTTATTTTATGCCCTTCGGCACAGGGATCCGAACTAGTATTTATTTTATATCTTTATATTTTATAGCGTGTTTTTCAGACGAGTTAGCCAGTTCGGTCACCCCACTCTCATGTTAAAAATTAAAAACAATGTCAACTTCTACACTTTTCATAACATTATAACACTTGACAAAAGTTATATATACATTTTTATTTTGCAAGCTTAACTCCTTAAGCAGGTGCAAAAAAATTTACATTATCTGAAGAAAATTTTGAAAGCATTTCTTTGATATTTATAACATCTATATTTAAAAAAATGACAGTCGGATCATGCTACCTGTAAAAATGGTGGCTGATTTAAAGAATATTATGCCAGTAACCCATGGATCAAAACAGGAAATTCATTTCGAAAAATGTGGGGAATGTTTTGTTTTGTTAAACTTGTGTATATGCGTTTAAATATGTAAAAAACAAAATTGATAACGCTGGCCATCAAGGGAAAACATATTACAGCCAACAAAGACAGATTTTTTCCACCTTATTTTCTTTTTTTATCTAGAGCTCCTAAAACGGGCATCGAAGCGAAAAACGTACTCTTTAAGAAATTGAAGGTGATGCGTCGAACATGAATTTAAATAATTTGACAAAGTGTTCAGTCGATAAATACGGTCAACGAACGCTGATTGTTACCAAATTTGTTATAACAGAGACAAATTTTAATAAATGGTCTTGCAGCATGGAAATGGGTTCACTATGAGAAAAATATTCATAGAATTAAAGTAGTACAGCATCAAATTCCGTGTCCACTGAGTGAGTACTGACAGTTTTAATGTAGGCCAATTATACCTCTTGACTTGGGATTAGTTATTTCTTCATGAAATTCGGTTTCTTTCAACACCTCGCTTCTTAGAGGTGGAAAAGAATCCTATACTGCATTTACCAGACTCTTAGTAAGAATAACTCAGCAGAATAGACACCCACACAGTTGAAATATATATATATTTTTTATTTATTCAGAATTATTATATTCTGTCACAATTAAGGACATTTATAATAGTGTTCAGAGAGCACACTCACACTCTAAATTGAAATATTTAAAATCACAGATATTTTACCATATACTAATTTTTAGCCATCGGGGGATTGCCAATTTAGAGCTAAGTAATTGAACTACATTAAAACTGTTATACAAGTTAAAAAATAAAAACTTTTACTATATTTTTCACAATGAATTTCCTGTTTTGATCCTTAAATGACTCGCCTAATAATCTTTGAATCAGCCGCCATTTTTACAATTAGTATGATCCGACTGGCAGATTCTCATTTGTTTTATATAAATGTTATAAATATCCAAAAAGTTGCTTTCAAAATCTTCTTGAGATTGTGTCAATTTTTTGCACAGGCTCTCGGACTATACGTCTGGCCAAATGTTTTTGAAATTAGTTGATTCAGAATGGCAAACAAGGTTTATTTTACTTCTAATATCATAATACACTTTCGTAATTCATACAGAACCTCCTTATAAAATATATTACCCCTTCCCCCGAAATATATTTTAATGACATTGAAATTCCTGCATCCAAGGTAATTAAATATTTGGGTTTTTACCTCGACAAAAGAATAACTTGGAGGACACAGATTAGACAACAACGTATGGAATTAAACAGACGATACGTTATTTTATCTAGGTTACTTAATAGACGTATTATCTTTGACTAAAAAAATAACACTCTATAAAGTTTTACTAAAACCAATTTGGACTTATGGCATAGAACTGTGGGGTTCTGCTAAAACTTCTAAAATTAAAAAAATCCAGTATTTCCAATCCAAAATTTTACGAAGAATAGTTGACGCACAATTTTATGTCGCAAACGATAGATTATTTAAAGACTTGAACATCCAACAATTTCAGACACTGCAAAAAAAAACTACAACTTTCACCAAAGACTAACTTACAACACAAATCCTCTGAGAGAAAACCTTAAAAGCACTAGAAACCCGTACAGCCCACCTCGACGATTACGTAGGCGGTGGCCAAGAGACCTGGTGAACTGAACTATTTCCTGGATTGTAATGGAACGCTGTGAAGCTGCCAAAAAATTTGCTCATTTTATTTTTTTTATTTATTTTTTTTTTAGAAAATAGAACTTTATTCTGGGACTAAGTCCCCTTAGAATAACAATGATGAATTAATACAAAATAAAGTACCAATCTGGCCAAAAACTAACTTATAAAAATTCTAACATAATATACATTATTTAAAAAGTAGTATGTAACCACTAAGAAATAAACAAAAAAAATATACATATATATAAATACACGCACATATACATACATACACACACATACACATACATATACATACATACATATACATACATATATAAATAAACATATCTGTTCATATATAATATCTATATATATATATTTTTATTAATTTTTTATGTCTAATTTTATGTTATGCATTAAATTATCATACAGAAACATTCTCCTACTATAATACTCTACATATTTTGTTAGAGAATTGTATATAAAGGTTATGATGTAACATGAAGTTTGTCTCTTCTTGAAAAAAAAGAAAAAAACGAAATTGCGTAATGAATGAAATAATACGTTGATGTTTCTCTTTTTAAAAATCGATTACGGGGTTTGTTGTACACAATTAAAATGTTGTGCTTAAGTTGTTCTGTTTGCCTAATGTTCTAGATTTTTTCTTTTCTATTAATATGTATTAAATAAATTCCAAGTTAAAATAGTGTCATTTTAAGTACAAATTTGTTTGCGTTTTGTTTTTTTAAATAACCCCAAATTTCTTACAGGGAGTAACGGCTGTTGAAATCTATTATTTTTAATGCGATATTTAATGTAAGTTCTACAAGCAACACGATACAAATTTTTTTTTATTTTATTGAACTATAAACTAAGAAACGAATTTATGTAACCTCAAAATCAATCCCCAATCTTTCTCAGGTAGAAGCCTTCTCAAGGAATTTCAAATGATTGAGATAAATATATACATTGAATAACTACTTTGTTGGTAAAAACGTTCCTAGACACGCCGTCCCTTCATTGAAAATGGCGTCCTCTCTTTTTTTACCTACAGGTTTCTATATCAGGACTGGTCTATAGGGCTGGTGCCCAAGATGCCAGGAGATGGTGGGTAAAACAAAATTTGCTTAAAACGTCTACATTTATTTTTAGTCTGATTATTTATGTTATGCGGCATCATGCAGAAATAAAAAATTAGATCAGTTAGGGGTTTAACACGACTTTGGAGGTCCGTGATTTCCATGTTTTTGAGGTATTCAATTAAAATTTGAAAGTGTGGTACTAACAATAATAAAATGTTAGTCATTGATTTTATTACTATATATAGTATAATTTTCTATACTTTGTGTTGTGTTTTTCTCCAATTCGAGAAACGAGGCTAGTGGCATTTGCCAACCATTTACGCCGCTGACGTCTATTCAAACAAATAACTTGTAAATTAAAATCAAGTCTATCCAAGGCCTTTTGCTTGGTCGAAGAGATAAAATTTATTTCCGATGTAGGTATTTACCTTGTTGGACTATTCAATTTACTTAATAAACACTAATATGTGGCTTTAGTGCCCTCTCTTAGTCTCCACTCTCTTAGTCCATCCCAGTGATGCGGCTGAGAGAGAAGCGCTGGGATCTCTTGGAGTCGCCTTATCCTCCACACTTGGAGGAAAAGGCCCGACTCGGATCTCCCTCGGCTGACTGTAAATATTGGAAATAAGTAAGAATGTGTTTTTATTTATTTATTTTTTTATTTAATGTTGTATCATGATCGATTTATTCTGTTACTCTAAGTTTTATTTTATTTTGTTATAATCTTGTTTTTCTTTTATTGTATATATGGTATGTTTGTATTTCATTCATCCTAAATAATCAATGCCCTTAATTGAGGCAAAATGTATTTCTTCTAAATAAAAAACAAAAATAAAAAAATAAATACTAAACAAAAAATTTGATCTTGAGGCTCTTTAAGAAATTCCAATATTTTCACCTCCTCGGAATTTTTATTGGAGGGTGGGAGGGAGGTGATGCCCGAAAGATATAATACTATATATAAAAATAAAATGGTATATATATATATATATATATATATATATATATATATATATATGTATAGTAAATATATTTTTTAAAATAAATAATTTAATAAATACATTTTTTTTAATAAATAAGAGTATTAATTAATAAGGTTGTATGAAAATATTTCCATTCACTTCAATAAATTTAAGCGCATTCATTCAATCGTGAATACGGCCGTATTTATATTTACAGCCTTGAATACGTATGTTCTGTATTCATATTTATTTTTATGAATACAAATATGTCCATATTTGTATTCATTAGTACCATAAATATAAATAGTATTCGTATTTATATTTTTGAATATAAATATGACCATGACTGAGTCCACAGTATAATTAGAGAGCCATAATCGAAGTAGAGAAAAATGGAAGATGAAACCAGGAACTGACAAGTTTTAAGAGGCATAGAATCTCGAGAACTGTTTGAGAGTATCAATAGATAAATAAATAAATTTTCTTGCATATTTTATAAATATTAATTTGAAAACATTAAAAGCTAGTGAAATCATAATGTTTTGAGTCCTAGTCACAAATCCTTAATAAGTTATATAGTTCAAAACAAGTAAACACAAAACTCTTTCAGACTCGTACAGTGTAGATATAAATGTTTTTTCAGTTCTAATTCTATTTTTATATGATCTGGGATCGAAAAATAGTTGTGCAATTTCAAAGTTTTCCATTTTAAAAATATTTCCCTTCTGAGATTGGTACTGAAATATTATACCTAAGTTATGTTTAGGTATATTTTAACAACTGCAAATAAAATTTCCAATATCCCAATATTTTTTAAGGCTCCTTTGGTAGGCTGTTGCTATGGGGAGGGGCCATGCTATAATTATACGAGCTATATTGATCCGCTGGCCCCAAAGTGCTAATAAATGATTGCTGATCCCGTACTGACTATCCCGAGTTGTATTAAACATTAGCCGCTCCATCCCTCAATATGGATCAAGAATACAGGGGAATGGAGTGTTGGCCCGATTCACAGAAGCGGTGGAAGGTATCGAACCAGGGTACAGCTAGGTCAGGCCAACTTTTGTTTGGCCACAGGCCCCTCCCTTCGAACATCACCACGCCTCCAGGCATCGTTATAAATCCTTCTACAAAAAATATGTACAATACACAAAAGTCTTCATTAAAAAGTTAGATTAAATTCAAAAGATCTGAATTTTTTATTTTCTTATAAAAATAATTAAAGCAATGCTCGTATTTATAATTCCGCTGGTGCATGCAGCAACTAAGATTTTTAAGTTTTTATGAAATCATTGAAAATATTCCTACCCTATTTAGCTCTGGAGCCAGGACCAAAAAAAAGGTTGCTCACTTCAGGAGAAGGTTTAATATGATATATGACATCGTATACTATTCTAAGTAAAATAAGCCTTGTGTGTCTTTCCAAACCCGCTGCTTTCGATAATGGTGGGCAAACAATGAGCTACTATTTTCCTGAAAATGATTCTTATCTCAGAACAGATAGAAATCTTAATATAATATAGGCCCGAACGTGCCCGCTGGTGCAACATACTAAAAATTATTTTATTATTTTTTTTATTGTTTTATTATAAAATACTCAAACTGTAAATAGAAATATGTATACACATTGTAAATACTTTTTATTAATAAAGTTTAATGGCGATAATATATACTGATCAAAGCTCAAAAATAACTGTTGTTGCAACGGCTCTTGGTAGCCGGTTTAGTCTTGGCCGAATGAATACAGCAGTCAAATATCAAATTGTTAGGTCTTAGGATCTCCACCCCTTCAGGGTGTAGACATTCACGCAGTTGGTCAATATATGAATCGTATATTCCTTTTGATCTTCATTTCACAACATTCATTAACCTTTATCCTCTTCTCTTACTCCATGTAAGTTGGTCGCTGATCCATCCACTTGTAGTCCAATATACTAAGTCAGGAGATTGATCCCTCTCTTAGTATTTCATCCTCCCACAAGTCCGGAGAGTGATCTCTGCGGTTGTGGTAACCATTCTTGCGGAGTATTAAGATTGATCCCTTACTCCGCAGACCAAGAGTGGTTCGGGTGCTGATCCGCCTGACACTTAAGGTCAATCCATCTATTCATCTTCCTTCATCCACTCAGTCATTTTAACCCTCTCTATACTGAACACGCACTGTCGAGGCCTTCTGGTAACTTTCCTACTGCCTCTCCTTGTATACCTCGACAACACTAATATATATGACATAAAGGATGGGTCCTGATAAAAATTACAAAAACAAAAAAGGCAGACCAGAGACAAAGAGAAAAAAATACAAATATAAATTTTAAACTGCATGTGAAGGTGACTCATTTGAAATTGTTCTTTTATAACGAGAACAAATTTAAATTATAAAGAACAGAAGACAAATTAAATTATAAAAATATTTCTATTTTTAATTCAATAAATGATAGACGCAGCAATCAAAACAAAACAACCAAATAAAGTTTTGTTAGTGATACTAATGCTATCTTGTAAACGACAAAGTTGTACTTCTCCTTCCCTCCGGAGATCGTACTGTAGCCATTGGATATAATAGGTGAGGATGTGAAATAGCTAGTTTTCCAAAAGAAGCACCTAAAGAAACAATAATCTAAACCAACGACAGTAACGCACATTTTTTCACCTTTGGACTAATGACTTATCATCGACTCGTGGTTCTGTTGTGTTAATAGCTATTGAGAACCATGCAATTTCCAAAACCAATTGTTTATTTAACACCATCTTATGTAAAGGCAGTTACTTATTAAGTGAAGTGGTCGTCAAAAATCTGATATGAAATTTAGCTCTATTTGTGACTAAATAAAATCCTGAACTAATGGTCCATTGTCGATTGAGAAGTGATTAGATATGGTTCTCAATCGAATATGATATTCTTTGAAGAAAAAGATTTTAGGTGTATTATGTAAAAAAAAATAAGAAAAGCTTGCAATATATATTATATGTTTGAAAAAAAAAAGTATAAATAAATAAAAAAAAACTTTTTTAAATTTCTCTTGTATTCCCCTTACTTTATCTCTAGAACTGTAGATCATAAGAAAAATCAATAGGAAATCATTTAAGACAATTTTCCATAGTTTAAGCCTGCTAATTTAATTATACAATAAAACAGACACATCATAACAAACGATTTTTCGTATAAAAACTCATACCATCTCTCCTTCATTTTTAAAGCACGCTTGAAACTGCTTTTGTCGACGGCAATATTAAATGAATGTATACATTTATTTGAATCTGTTATCTGGATCGTTGGCTTAATTTTTCAAAAAATTTAACTTATGACCCAGATTTAAAAAAAAAATTGTTCCTGATTTATATCCTCAAAACTATAGACATGGGACAAAACAAGAGCAGGGCCACCTTTGAAGTAAACTTGAATTACTCTATTTTAATGCTGTTTGAGGTTAAGTTTGTTTTTGGTAAACCTGAATATTACCTGAGATATTTAAGAAAATGTTGAAAAATGACCTTCAAGTGATTCCTTTCGCGCTCGAAGTTTAAGGATTTTCTAATCTAATCGGCTTTAACAACAATCTAAATTGCTTAGTGTATCTTGTGTAAATAAAAGTTAGCTTTTCTCAGAGTTAAGTCTATAGACGGCCGATAGCATATCTATTCATTTTATTGAATAGGAAAACCCCGCCACTGGCGATAAGATCCTAATATAACAAGTAATAATTGGGTAGATTCCGTTTTGTCATTTAGTATCTTAAATGATATATTTGGACAAATTTTATTCGCTGAAAACATAAATTCCTCGTTAAAAACTTTGTATAAATATTGTTGTTTACAAGAGAGCAGGAGAGAGTTATTTCAGTTAGGTCCAACTGATCAGATACTTCAGCGCAGGCCCAGTAGTCCGAGACGTAGTAGGACATAAGATGAAAGGAAGGTCGATGAAAGGGGAATGCATAGCAACGATTGGGTGTGGACACTCTTTTCAGACTATAAAATAAAAATCACCTCTCTGCTTCCATCGTTCTACTGATTAATTTTTTACATATTTGAAACGGTTCTTTAGCACTTAATCAGCGATTGTCATAAATGATATAGTTACAGTACTACTCTCTCCCCCTGTCTACTAAATCTTTCTTCCACCAAATAATGTTTCCATCGGTCCCTTGTTATATTTACAAAGATTTCGGAGCTTCTCAAGAGTGATCTCCGGATTTATTTTTTCTAGAATTTTTTATATATCTTTTATATATTTATATCTTTTACTATGATTTTTCTCCACATCCAAGACTCTCCTCTGAAATTAAATTTCTGAGTCGAGGAGGGTTTTGAAAGGTGCTGTAAGCCCTTTTTTTTTGCTGCCCGCTTAGTCTGTGGGCCAGACCCCCTTACCGTGCACCCGGCCCAAATACCTATAAATTGCATATCGTTGTGTTCCTTGTAACTATTTATTAAAAAAAAGACAATGTTCCCACAAAAAAAAGTGAACGCACGGCCCCAAAATGGCGTCCAAAGATGGCGGATTGACGACTTTGACTTTAGTTAGTTTTTTGGTCACTGAGAATCAGCATTTGGCTTAATTTCCTCATAGTTGGTCTTTTATTAAAGCTGAATAGTTATAGAATAATAAAACATGAAGAAATATTAAAAAATAATTGGCTTAGGCTATGAAAAACACAAGTAAAGTCAATTTTTTTAACAAAAAAAATTTCAAGTTACAAATCAAGCGTCGTTTGTAATTAAACGGCCTACAATAACGCAAAACGTACTGAAATAAACCATCTGGAGAATATATTTCTCTTTCTAAAACGCTGATTATTTTTTACAAATGTTAAAAGCAGTTCCGTAGAAAATGCACTTATGCGGCAGAAAAGCGGTACTGGCGTGGGTGCCTACAGGCCTCTACCACACCATTCAGTGCCCATAAATGGCTTAGTTATAGTGATATAATAACATTTTTGGTTCATTATATTGGTTTTATTAACGAACAAATATTAATACAATAATTTAATTGTAAAAAAAAAATTAAAATTAAAAAAAAAAAATTATTATTATTATTTTTTAATTTAACCTCCTTTATTCTATACGTAGGTCCTTTAAGAAGACCTCAATTGTAAAAATGATATAATTATAATAATAAAACTAATTAAAAAATACTTCGCTAAATATTTTTATTTAAAGTTTGCAATTTAACACTGTGTTTTGTATATTTACTGATTCTTAGAAGTAATTAAAATTTGTATATACTTCCCAGGAAATGAGTCATATTAATACCTTTTTTATAAACTAAAATAATATATATATAATCTGAACTATATATAATGAATAGCTACCGGGTTGTTTAGTAAAACTCATATATCAATAATTAAAAAAATAATTTTTATTTCCTTTATTTTGTGCAGAAGTTGAACTATATCATAAATAAATAGGAAATTTTAATATTGAATGAATTATTCTCTATGCACAAAGAAAGATAGAAGGGGTGATGCTATTAGTTCTTCTATAAGCCAAAACTGATTGTTTGGATTTGGTCTGAAAATGAGAAAAATACGCGAAATTGAACCAGAAAATTGGAAAAAATACATTAAGCGAACGAGAAAGGAGGTGCCAAAACCTCGGAATAGATAAAAAGGACCAGTATCCATTATATAGCTAAACGAATGTATAGTAGAGAGATGAATAGAATATTTCAAGATGCTGCTAAAACGGGATCAATTGCAGTTTGGATGAAATTAAGTGGACGATGTAGGTTTATTATGGTGAAAACCACTTTATTTTCGATTGCTGAAGGTGCACGTCGGGACTATCTTCACTTTGAAGCAGCATATAGAGAGGTATATCAAAAAAGTTATAGCTCATAGCTCTCCTTCTGTTGATTGTCGATTGCCAGAGTGATATGGATTGAGAAACTCAAGTTGCACATTGGAAGAGAAGTTGAAAATTGGGACTGTCTTCACTTTAAGCCAGGTTATAGAGAAGTCCACATAAAAAGAAAAATAGCTCTCTATCTGCTTAGTGCCTCACACTTTGGATTATGCTAATATCTAATTGTCTTTCAAAAAAGCTCGTTTTCTTTTAAGATTCCTTAAAAAATCTTTTCAAATGCACTAAACAGAAGGAGAGCTATGAGCTATAACTTTCTCGATATACCTCTCTATATGCTGCTTCAAAGTGAAGATAGTCCCGACGTGCACCTTCAGCAATCGAAAATAAAGTGGTTTTCACCATAATAAACCTACATCGTCCACTTAATTTCATCCAAACTGCAATTGATCCCGTTTTAGCAGCATCTTGAAATATTCTATTCAATTCTCTACTATACATTCGTTTAGCTATATAATGGATACTGGTCCTTTTTATCTATTCCGAGATTTTGGCACTTCCTTTCTCGTTCGCTTAATGTATTTTTTCCAATTTTCTTGTTCAATTTCGCGTTTTTTTCTCATTTTCAGACCAAATCCAAACAATCAGTTTTGGTTTATAGAAGAACTAATAGCATCACCCCTTCTATCTTTTTTTGTGCATAGAGAATAATTCATTCAATATTAAAATTTCCTATTTATTTATGATATAGTTCAACTTCTGCACAAAATAAAGGAAATAAAAATTATTTTTTTAATAATTGATATATGAGTTTTACTAAACAACCCGGTAGCTATTCATTATATACAGTTCAGATTAGATATATATTTTTTTTTTTTTTACAATTAAATTATTGTATATTTGTTCGTTAATAAAACCAATATAATGTACCAAAAATGTTATTATATCACTATAACTAAGCCATTTATGGGCACTGAATGGTGTGGTAGAGGCCTGTAGGCACCCACGCCAGTACCGCTTTTCTGCCGCATAAGTGCATTTCCTACAGAACTGCTTAAACATTTGTAAAAAATAATCAGCGTTTTAGAAAGAGAAATATATTATCCAGATGGTTTATTTCAGTACGTTTTGCGTTATTGTCAGCCGTTTAATTACAAACGACGCTTGATGTGTAACTTGAAATTTTTTTTGTTAAAAAAATTGACTTTACTTGTGTTTTTCATAGCCTAAGCCAATTATTTTTTAATATTTCTTCATGCTTTATTATTCTATAACTATTCAGCTTTAATGAAAGACCAACTATGAGGAAATTAAGCCAAATGCTGATTCTCAGTGACCAAAAAACTAACTAAAGTCAAAGTCGTCAATCCGCCATATTTGGACGCCATTTTGGGGCAGTGCGTTCCCTTTTTTTTGTGGGAACATTGGCTTTTTTTTTAATAAATAGTTACAAGGAACACAACGATATGCAATTTATAGGGATGTGGGGGAGGGGGAGGGGTGCACGGTAAGGGGGTCTGGCTCACCGTGTAGCTGGTTTACTAGGAAGAAGATCGAACGCAATAAATGACTCAGGTCATTCTAACTGACTTATTTTATCAATTGGCTTATAATATTAGATTCACATAAATCAACATAGGGTGTCTTATTATATAGCCATTTCTATATACATATATTATACTTCAAAAGATTAAATAAAATAAATGTTTACTTCACAAACTCTTATAAGGCAGATTATTGAATTGATCAGGTATATTATGAAACATAAACATGAAAATTAGCTTAACATTTTCCAGTTTCGAAAATTTCATTCATTCCTCATTTACAATTTTTGTATATACAATTGATCTAAATTTTTGTTAAATATTTTTTAAATTTCAATTTCAGTCTTCTGGTTTGGAAAAGAGATCTTCCTCTCTCCCACCAAACCTCGTCCCTTCACTAAACCCTTAGGAATAACATTTTTGAAGATGTTAAAATGAATAAAAATTTACTTCAGTGAATCATATAAGACAGATTATGAGAGATATAAACACAATTGTATATGATCAAACATGAAAAATAGCTTAGAATTTCTAAAAATTTGAAAATATAAATCTCAAAAATTATAAAAAAAACTTGTCGAATCTGTTTTGATCTTAAATTGTAGCATATTAAATTTCGTTTAGAAATGTATATGTTTTCTATTATTCAAGCATCCCCAAACCAATACATTCCCATATCTATGTTTAACGCTAACCGAAACAGCTTTCCTCTTCAATTTCTTGTTTTTCCTTCGCCAAATAGTTTTTAGATTTAAACAATAAATAGACTATTAGATAGGCTATTAGATTTAAACAAATTAAATTTACTCTCATCATAGAGCAGTAAATGTACATATCAAAAAGAGCAAAAGGTAGAGCACTGGCGGATCCAGGAATTTCCATAGGGGAAAAGCGCACCTTCTACCACCCCTACCCGTTTCCCCACCACCACTCATCTCCCCCCACTCCTTAGCTGAGTTTCGTCGCTCAAAAGTCCTCTTTAAATGGTTTTTAAGGAACTCTACATTTAGAACTACATTAAACAAAAGGAAACTATATTTTTATTTAAAGTAATTTTTATTTACTTTACAGTGAAGTCAGTGATAATTACTTAAATTAAATATTTTTTTAGTTATCACTTCCTATTCACCAAAAAACGTGACTTACTTAAAAAGTCACAAAATTTAATTTCTTACTTTCCTGCCGAAAATCGTACCTTTGTTTGTATAGACTTTTTTGTGTTTTTTGAGTTCCGCTATCATTTCTTTAAATATTTATTTCTACTTACGGTACACCTGTATATGGGTTTAGACATGTAAACAAAAAAAATTGCTGAGACGGGTAACCGTGAGAAAACTATTTACAGCCATAAAATCGAGATTTATCTAATTTGTTTTTTCATGTGTTACAACTAAATATGCATCAAAGCGAAAAACGTATTCTTTAAGAAATTAAAGAACGTCAAATTGCTCGTCGAACGAGTTGAACCTAAACTTCATAATTTGATTAAGTGATATGGTCGATATCTATGGTCAATGAACACTAATCTTTACCATCATTGTTAAAATCTGAGACAGAATACTGTAAATGACCCTTTAGCTTGGAAATGAGTTCTCTGAAAAAAGAAACTCAGAATAATTTCCGATTCAGATCATAATCAGATTCCGATCAAATCGGAGACCTAATAATTAGTACCTTCCTTCACGAAAACGTTTCCAACAACAGCTATTTTGAGAAAAGAACAACACTGTCTAATGAGAAATATACGAATTATTATTGACCAGTTTTATGAATCCCATGGATTCTTCAAGGATGTTGCTGGAGTTGCTGGAGGTTGCAAAGCGTCCAGATCTATTGGAACTGAATAAAAACTGGGTCCGGGAGAAGAACTGTATTTTCTTGGGCTCAAATAAAAGGTTGTTCGAAAGAATAAATAAAGTTGTTTTTATTAATTAATTTTCCTTCATTTATTCTACCTGCGAGACTCAGTTCGGAGTGTGTAGGAACAAACTACGACTGGAGCACAAGCCTTCGCATTTCAAGGTGGTCCAAGAACTACATCACTTCAACCTACAAACCAACTTTTGCTCTTACATTCTATTCTTGGTTTCAGAAAATCTCGCCACAGCCTGGTGAGGTGACGTAATATGACAAACCGTAAGATTAATAAAAATGGTCTCGATAATATATGTTTTTAATAGCACATTAGAAAGTTCGTCAATGAGGATGAATTTTCCCTATATTTCGCTTATATTTAAATTGATGTTTTTTGGAACTTTTTTCGAAATTTTGTTCTACAATCCAAGGAAGGGCGCGCCCCTGGCAGATCTCGCTATTGCTGGATTCGATAATTTTTTTCCCATTATATTAGGAATTCGTCTATGAGGATGAATTCTTCCCATATTTGTCTTTTCTTTAAATAGGTATTTTTTAGAAATTTTTTACACCGTTCAAGAGGGGGCGCGCCCCCTGACAGAATTCGGTAGAGCTGGTCACTATAATAACTTTTTTTTATATTACATTAGGAAATTATTCTATGAGAATTAATTTTCCCTATATTTCTCTTTTCGTTAAATAGATGTTTTTGGAACTTTATTGGAATTTTTTTTTCCATCTTTCAGGGGGAAGTGCGCCCCCCAGCTGGATCCGCTATTGAGGCAGACAAACTCTGAGAGGGTGCGACAGTATGATGCTGCACCTTGGACCTCAGGCGATGCAGGCCTTCGACTATATTCTAATGTTCATATTTTGACTTACACAAAAAATCATTGGCCTATGAGACGTCACGAATCTCGTAATCCACGAAAGCTGAGCTTATGCATTTGCAGAAAAATGAGGGATGCATATCCTTGGGGACATAAGGACGTACGGTAGATGTTTCACAAAGAAGAACATCCGATAGATAAGGGAAATCTATCCATTTGAGCTACAGCTTGGGATTCTTTAGCAGCCACTCAATTGTGTCGTCCTTAGTCTGCGCCTCAAGTAAGGCAGCTGTTTCACCAGAAGCGCTAATTTCTTCCCCTCTTGATAACGGGTCCGCAACATTGTTCTCCATACCTCACGTAATGAATATCTGTTGAGAATTGGCTGATGAAATTCACCCACCAAATTCACATAGAAGTGGAGGTTTCCGATTTCTGCTGAATCACAAATAGAAGTGGCTTGTGATCCGCATCTTCAGTAGAGTTATGCACACTAACCATAGAACTATTGAAAAACAGCTCCCCTTAGTCTTATTGCACAGATACGTGCGTTGATGAGTTTGTAATTCAGTAGGGAGTGTATTTAGCTTATTACTTATCATAAACCCTGTCCCCAGTTGGTTTCATTTATGCCCACTGTAGGTAATTTAGAAAATAATCCTTCAGGTTAAATGCTGCTATATTTATTTTATACCTTGAAAGTTCTTGCTCAAGGTTTCCACTCGCTCCGATCTGGAGGAGCCTTCTTTCGTTTCTCGTTCCTAGAATCATGTGTTTTTAAAGTTCTGGGTAGGGTCGTAGCATTAAATTATTCTGCCTATTTCTTCGTATATGATTTGTAACAATGATTGTTTTACAGGGCAGGATCGTTAAACCGACACCTAACCCCTAACCTGGAAGACCAGATTTACGATCGAGGTTCTCTTCCTCTAGAGGTTGTCTTCGCTACCTCCGTGCTACTTTTGGTACACCTCGAGTATTCCTTTTCCTCGGTATCATCCATATCCCCTATCCGTATTCTGGTAGGCACATGATGGACTAGCAACACCACTCGAAATATTTCCGATACATCCAAACAACAATATTTATTCTTACTAGTGGATTAATGGTTGACTGTAGTAAATTATAGGAGATAAGTTGGTTGGGGTGCTCAGTCAAAATACAAAGTAAAAATAAATAAATTAAGACTGGCAAAAACATAAATAAATATATTTTTTTTTACTTTGTATTTTGACTGAATACCCCAACCAACTTCTCTTCTATAATTTCTTATTACGTTTGTTTCAAAATATATATATTATATAGGCGTTCCAACTAGGGTTGCCTTTCATGACTTGTTTCTAAGTGGTAACTTTAATTTCTGCTTAATTTTAGACAATTCTCTATTTTTACAGCTCTAAATTTATGTGCGTAAAAGAGGACGCAGCACTGTTTGCATTTATTTACAAAACCGTGTATTTTTCTGTTTTCATATCAGTTATAATGAAGAATAAATAATTATTATGATTCATTATTTAAAATGTTTTTAAAATTATGTTTAAATTAAGAATTTAGTCATTAGAATGTATATTATATTTTTCATCTAATTTAATGCTTTGCAATCTATAAGAATATGTAATTTGGACAATACTCTTTGTTTTCATTCTGAAATAAAATCACAAACCTCCTCATAACTTGATCCCCGACAACGTATTCTAAGATATATTTTTGTAATAAAAAAGTAAATCATTCGTTATCAATTTTCAGGCCGCAGCCAAAAAAAAAAATTCCAGTTTTTAAGACACTTTTCAGAAATTTGTCTCCTAATAGTCTTAATATATATAGCTTAGAGAAAAAAAAATACCCTGATGTTTTTAAGGTAACATGTACATTTCTTCATAACAGACTCTATTATTTCACATTCATAACTAATATAATAGAAATAGGGATGATTCAATGTTAATTATTTGATTACTGCCTAATCATAAATATCGTGTTTAAAATATATAATAAAATGTTTGTATAATTTTAGTTATAAATTAAATTAATAATGAACTAATTTGTATAAGAAGAATATGCCATTTCACTGATTTGATGGCGAGAACAGATTATTGAACTGGCAAACGTAAATTTATGTACATAAGAAAAGTTTTATAGAACTTCAGTTTCAGTCGATGAGCAGTTTGAAATTCTACCGACAGAGTTCACATGACGATTTCATGCCAGCATAACGGTTCCTCTTTACTTTTAAAAACTTATTTAAAAAAAAATGTTAAACGAATATTCTGTGATCAATTTTTAAATTATTTAAATGTGTTAGGAATTGGTTATATATATTTTTAAATATTTACAGTAGTCTAATTAATTTTACGTAGTTCACAAACTTCCCGCAAGAGTAGTCTATCGACTGTGGGTCAGCCATTACTCTTGTGAGTTTCGTAGTGTTTTCTCTGTGTCTTGTTAAGTGATCATTATTTTGGAAATTCGTGTTGCGTTGTGGTTTAAATTGTCATGTTGATACTATAAACTCGTTTTATACTATTTCCTGAAGATGACTGCAAATTCTCCAGAAACCTCGGTTTCTAGCACCGAGAAAGCAGATATTCCACTGGAAACCAGTAAGCATTTCTTTTCTTGTGTAATTGATCTTTTACCAACCGTGCTTTCTCGATGAATTCTTCGCTTCCATATCCTCTTTCTTAATCCTGTTCACTAAATTTAACTCTGTTTATAGTGTTTCTATTTTTAGTTACATCTTATTAATGTAACAAATTGCATTCATAATAATTAAGGTGTTGTTAAGTATTTTCAAAGTTGTTTATCTCCCTATACAATTTATATTTTTTCTATTCATATTAACGCCTACAATCTTCATTTATTTATGTTTGGTGATATATTTTCTTGTATTTTTCCAGAATCTGTTGGTTTACTCTCTTCGTCTTTCCCATTCACTCAAAAACAATTGATTTTAGTGAACTCATTCCCATGGATGGATGAATTTTTCAGACTTTGTTATAAAGATATGACCAATCCAACTGCAAGAGGCCTTGAGAAGTTAATGATCTTCTATCATCAGTAAGATTTTATGCTGTAACTCTTTTTGATATACATTATTGCATGATATGTGTTAAAACAATATTGCAGGATACACAGTGAAAAAGAACACTTATTTAGATGCTTGTTTCATCAATAACACTATCCTTCACATATGGTTACGTTATTAATTTAATTCAACCAATGAAACATTCTTTCTGGGCTTCATTTAAATATCTTCATTTTTGTTATGTGAATTTTGTAGTGCATTTCAATTAATGGTTATAGCAAGTCATACAAATTGATTAACTAGCTGAATGACTTGATTGTATAATTATATCCACTTTTTAAAGTGACTTGTAAACTTAAAATGGGTTAACTGTAGTGCAGGATATATCAGTTTAAAAAATTACAGATACTGCAGTCAAACTAACATTTTTGTTATTGTTTTATAAGAGGATTGTGTTATATGTGAAATGAGGAGTGTTATATTTTGTTTCATATTATTTAAGATACTGAAATAACACGATAAAGTTATTATTTTCCTTTAAGTTTTTGACAGTTTTCTTTTTCTATTAAGTTTATTGAAGAAGTTAATGATCAGCTGTCTGTATTATAGAATTAATAATGAGTATTGTATTTCACAGACAAAATAATCATAAATGTTTATTGTTTTAACTTTTGCATCTTGAATGGATAAAATATACATGACAGTTTATTTATTTGTTGTGAAAGCATCTGTTGTATGTGTTCTTTTTCAATAATTTTAAATTGTATTAATTATTTAAAACTGTAATCATAGTGTGATTTCACTCTTACTAGCCACACATTGAATTTAAAGTTGAAATGATAATAGCAATGATGATGAATACTTAAAATCAAATTTATTAAATTTATGAAATAAAAATATAGTTACTATTGTTTTAGTTTTGTGTAACTGTAGATTAAATAGAAAAATATATTGTTTTCAATCTAAAATCATTTAATTACATATTTTTAAATTTTTATTCATAATTATTAATCAATTTGTTATTGATATATCAGAGTTATAAAAATCATTTAAATTCAATAATTTATCCTACTATGGGTTTTTTCTTCATCTGTATATTATGATCATTCATAGATCCTCTAGCTAAATGAAACATAATTTTGAATTTTATATTTTAATTTGACAGTTTCATTTAATTATTTACAGTAGTGAAAATTAATTCAACTGTTTATTGTACTAACCAACTTCTTTTCTTAGCCAGTTTTATGAGAATGGTAAATTAGTACTTTGTGCAATGTGTAATTAATTAAATTGTTAAAATGGTGTTCTGAATTCCTCAAGGGATGTGTACTTCTGTGAAATATGATATTTCAAAAGTTTAATTTAGGGTGTCTACTGAACCTGGAAAACTTGGATAAATTTAGAAATTGCTCTTATGATTCAGAATCATTATTCATTAAAATGAGTTAACATAATAATTTAAGAAGCTAGTTTACAAATATTGTTACAAAAGGTCGCAGTATTTTGTTTACCTACACATAATTCTTTAAAAAAATAATAATAAAAATATAATAATTGGTAATTGGTTGACTGTCGTGGATAATGAAGAGAAGAATAGTTGGGGTGCTCAGTCAAAAAAGGAAGGCAAAAATAAATTATAATATATATATTTTACATCTGCCGACGTTTCGACCTGAAGTTCAGGCCATCATCAGGGCTTTCTCTTAGAGTGTCAAAGTGAGAATGAACATTGACACTCTAAGAGTGTCAATGTTCATTCTCTGTTCATTCTCACTTTGACACTCTAAGAGAAAGCCCTGATGATGGCCTGAACTTCAGGTCGAAACGTCGGCAGATGTAAAATATATATATTATAATTTATTTTTGCCTTCCTTTTTTGACTGAGCACCCCAACTATTCTTCTCTTCAATAATAAAAATAAACCTTATAAATTTCATAAAGCAAATTTATTATTATTCAAGGGAAAGTTGGTCGATGGTCCAGTAAATTGACATCTAGTAATATTGGAGTAGCATTTATTCATTTGTGTACGTTTCAACCCATGTTCTAAATCTGGGCATTTGATCTAGCAATGCCAGTGTTTATTACTGATTTCTTTAAAACTACTTTCTTAAAATTAAATTAATTATTAAATTTATTATTATATATTAACTGTATTAATAATTATAAACTATATTAACAAACCATTTCAGTAGGCTCTAAAGACAATTTGTTATTATTTTATATTTTTATGTCAATTAAAAAGTGGGTTAGTTTTTAATAAGTTAAAAAATCAAATAAAAAAACTAGAGAATCAAGGAAAAATAAATATACAGATAAAAAACTACAAACACATTAGTTTATTACAGAATTTAAAAAAAATAATGGTGAATATTGAAATGATTGATAATTATATAAATGAAAGATATATATGGAATTAATCAACCAAGTAGTGCAAAAAATATGCTTTAAGTTGGATTATATCTTAAAACTAACTGAAAATATAAAAGAAATATTCAAATTATGATGACGCTCATAATGATTTAAAATTTGGTCTTTATAATAATGATAAAATCATCAGCTACACAGCTAACATTAATTTAATAATTATAATAATTTATTCGACGTATGTGACAAGGAGGATTATAGAATATCTTTTCTTAACTTGAATAAGGAAAATGTCTTCTTTATATTAATAAAAAGTAAATCTCTTTGTTAAAGTACAATTAAAAAACTAAAAAATGTAAACATAATCAATTTTAGAATAGAACAAAAGGTTGGTTCTAAAGATAAGGTTATAATCCTGAAAAATAAACTTGATTTTGATGAGTTAGATAATATGAAGAAAAAAAGGGAGATTTAAATGGCTAAATTTCTATAAGTAAATAAATTAATTTAACTAAAGATGTTCCAACTGATTTTAGTACCTAAAAGGCTTGAAATTTTTATTTATATAGATAAGTTGAAGTGAGACTGCAGTTTTTGCTAGCTATCTTAAAAACTTGTATATCATAACAGTTATATGGTCTCCAATAGTGCTAAGTATTGTAGCAATTGTTCAAAATGCAAGGTTATTAATGAACATCAGTTAGTATAAATTTAGTCCAGATTCAAAGCATTTTTTGTTTTAGTTTTCTCCATAACTAATTATATCCATTGACAGTAAATCTTAAGCTAGTATATAGATTAATTTCCTTTATTGTTTATTTCTTTATGATATTTCTACAGCAGAATTATGAAGACCTTTCATAACTATTTTGATAACTTGGAAAATTTAGAGATTTCCTTAATAAGGTAGACAGACACCCTGTAAATTAATTGTCTCCTAATTCATTTTTTATTGAGTTTCAGTAATATAACCAATTAGTTATGAATTTTTGCTGCAATGTGTAATTTATGTTTGTTGATAATTTTTTTATTATGATTGCAAACAATGATTTTTAAAACTAATAATTCTTTTTTGTAATGATTAAAAAAGTTATGTATTGTTATTTAAATGTAATAAATTGAAGGCCTTGATGCAAATCATATTAAATTTTAGATAGACTTTGATTAAAACATAAAGTCCAGTTATCGTCCCATAGTGTGCAAAAAAGTAATAAACATTCAGTTAGGTTATATATAAAAAATATATAAATAAAGTAATTCTATTAATTTATTTTTTTTCTTCAATTGTTATAAATATTTTGTAGACTCATGATTTAGTTCTCCACATAATTTATCATGCAGAACAGGACTAATGTTTTATAAATATATAAGCTTAAGGTTGACTTACTTGAATTTTATTTGTTTCTAAGGCTGAATATTTAGTTAAAAAATTTTTAGTATTGGCTGCTAATCTATTTCACAGCAAGGAACCAAAAGAGTTAATTCTATCATTAGAGAGCTAAATAAATATACTCTTTTCATAGCAAATTTTATAAATTTACCTCTTAATTTTTTTAAAGTGAAGATAGAAGTCTAGATTGGTTAATTGCTTTCATTACTTAACTCATTGAAAGCTTAAATTTATCATCCATATTATTCAGAGGTTATTCTTCTCTAATTTTGTTGCATTTTCTGTTACTTTCTTGAATGTTGGTTATATGTGAAGACTTTCAGTTTCTTCTTAGGACATTGCAATGAAAAAGGCATGTCAGAAGAATGTGTTGTGTTAAGAATTTCACAATCATAGTCCATACTTCAAATAAATGTTGTTTTCCTCATCAAACTTCAAAATAGCTATATTGTTGCCACTTAAAACTATCCATATGCTAACAACTGGTTGCTATTGAAATCATTTATAATACCTCTATCGTATTTTTGCCACAATTTAAATCATTTCAGTAAAATATAGAGAGGAGAGATAGGTGATGTGAATGGAAATGATTGTAAGTGTCCAGTAGTGCACCAGTGTTATTCATGTTAAAAAGTTCATGATTAGGAAGATCAGATATCACATTCATCTTATATTGGTCTTCTATATTTTCTATGGACAGTAAATTAAAACAGTTGAAACTAAATAGAAATTATAAATAAAAAGTTAAGTAACTTTTTATTTTTATCTAATTATGAAAAATCAGGAAATAATAACGTATGGTTTAAACTAATTCATAAAGATTTAATAGGGAGAAGAGTGGCTCAGTGATAAAGTACTGAGCATCCAATGCTAAAGGTCCCAGGTTCGAATCCCGGCTCATCGCAGAAAAATTATTTATTCGTTTTCATTGGCCGTGGGACAACCCTTATTAGATTGACCCTCCTGGGGCACACCCTGCCTCTTAAAAGTGGGTACCCATAATAAAAATAATTAATTAAGCTGAAAAACCTGGAGGTTGAGCGTGATCTCAGTCAAATCACCTCCTTTCACAACTGCAGACCAGAACAGTGTTTTCTCTAAATAGTACTGAACACAAGACCCTTCGTGGGTTGTAGTGGTACAGGTATTTTTTTTTTTTTTTTTTTTATAAACATACATATAAACACATACGATAAAAAATAATTCAAAACATATATAAAAAAATGAAATCAGTAGCAATTTTTAAAACCCTCATTTTAGTAATTATAAAAATTAAGTTAACATTTCCAATTTATTCACACCACTAATGATAAAGAAGTTGTGAGCTCTTTACATTAGTTGCAGTCAATTAAAAGAAAACTAAAACAAATTAAATATTCTTTTCACAAATTTGTCTACCTTTAGTTTTTTCATATCACCAGAACTAAATTATATAAGGTTATTGGTCACTTCCAAAAGAAAAAGTTATTTCCATTTCAGTTATTGTTGACCTATGAACTTACGGAGATGCACAGGGTAACAAACTAGAGGCGGTTAACTGAACTAAAAACTAATGAACCAGGGTGTTGACGAACCTGGAAAAATGAGAAAAGTCGGAGAAAAAGTTTTAAAGATAGGGAATTTTTTTAGTTCATAAATATTTTGTTTTATTATTTTCAATAATAAACCATTGTAATCGAACGAAAAATTCAAAACCTTAAGCCCCTCTGAAAATTTGAGGTTTTTACGTCTCATAATACGTAGAATTCGAAAAACCAATAAATATTTTCTTCGAAACTATAGTACTGATGTTTTTCAAATTTGGATTTAAAGTCAGAGGTCACTCGAGGATGATCTTCATCGACATTACTATCCGCCTTTTCCTTTCAAGATGGCGGCCGAAAAACCTGTTGTGCTGTAGACTGTTGTGCCTAAACGAATGTACCGATTTCAATGTAACTTGGACAAACTCTTCTTCTCGATTCCTTTTAAATTTATCTATATAACATACTTCAACGAAAAGAAGCTGTAAAAAAAGTTGCGAGAAGTGGTAAAATGAGATTCCGAATAACTTTAAAAGTATACAAGTAAAAATAAAATGATTAAAATTATTCCAAAACTAATGAACCAGGGTGGCGACCGACCTGGAAAAATGGGAAAAGTCAGGGGAATAGTTTTAAAGACAGAATTTTTTTCGTTCATAAATATTTCGGTTTATTATTTTCAATTATAAACCATTGCAATCAAACGAGAAATTTAAAACCTTAATCCCCTCTCAAGATTTGAGGTTTTACGTTTCAGAATACCTAGTATTCGGAAACCTGTACCACTACAACCCATGAAGGATCTGGGGGGTTCAGTACTATTTAGGGAAAGCACTGTTTCTAGGTCAACGGTTGTGCAAGGAGGTGATTTGACCGAGATCACGCTCAACCGCCAGGTTTTCCCCCTTAATTAATTATTTAATTAAGGGTACCTACTTTATAGAGGCTGGGTGTGCCTCAGGAGGGACTTCTGACCCGAGGTCGCCCCACGGCCAATGAAACAGATAAATAAATTTTCTGCCATGAGCCGGGATTCGAACTCGGGACCTTTGCATTGGAAGCTCAGTGCCCTACCACTGAGCTACCCCGCTAGTATTCGGAAAACGAATTAAAAATCTTTTGTCCGTCATCCTAATGGAATCAGTAATCGGTCAATTTGGAGCAAAGATATGATCTCTAGATGTTTTTTATTTGTTCTGCTGGGAAGGTTTCGTTGTTTTGGATTTTGATTTTTGAATGTTTTACTGAAGAGGTCTATTTTTTTTATTATCATATTTACTAATGATGATATAAAATGTTAAGGCTATTAATTGGAATCACCTTTTATTTCTTTTTCTTTGTCATTCGGAAGACAATGTTACTTTAAATGTATAATTGTTTGGAAATAATAAACCATTGTGAAATAATTTACAGCGTTTTCAAATTGGAATTACTATACAGTGGATGTCGTTATAAACAATTCACTGTCAATAAAAGTCCTGGTCGTTATATTGAAATTAGACAAGAGTAATGAAGAAAATGTAAGTAAAATGGAATTAAAACAGGGCTTTTTAAAAAAGAAAACATACCAATACTATTTACGGTCTGTGATCACAAGGTAATGAACTTCTTAACGGTTCTTAACAGTTTCCTTCTGTTTTTTAACAGTTTATATTAGCAAACGTTAGATACATACGTACTGTCGTAGTGTTGTCCAAACGCAAGACCGAGGCGGTCTTGGTCTTGGTCTTGTTCAAGTGGCCCCTTAGGGGTTTTTAGTTGAATATCAACTTATTGCTGTTTATTAAATATGCTACTTTAAATCTTAGAAAAACTTTACAAAATAAGTACATTTAGATGTTTTATTGACATAAACATTTTAAAGTACAACTCGATCAATAAAATTAAGAATAAAGAAAGATAGTGATAACCCTCCTCCATCCCTCCGATTATATGGAATGAAAGAGTTATAGAGTAAAGACAATTTATATATTGTTCCCAATGATTTTAATTCAAAATCTATTATGTCCACTTACAAGACTTTCCTATATATTTTTAAAAAAATACAACTTTGAATGTGTCTATTAGAAAAAAAACAAACAATTGAAATAGATTCATTTTCCTTAAAATCGATCCTTGAAATCATTACGGTACGATTCCTAGTATGAAACTAGCAATATAAGCAGGCAAATGAACCACAGTTAAAATCAGTCTATAAAAATAATATATACTATGACAGCTAAAACCGGTCCGATTCAGATGAGTTTTTTGTCAACTATTTTGTCCGAAATTTAATGACCTTTCAAAAAATAGATTTCTAAACAGGATCAGAAACGTTAATATCCGTTGAAAACCGATAGGTGTATACATGGTGAGTTAACTCTCCAAAACAAATTTCATTTCTTTATAACTTTTTTTCTTGAATTGTCTCGAGAATTCACTAAAAATAAGATAATTTAAAAGAATTTAAGTAAAAAAATAGAAGAAAGTTTTATTAAATCGCGTTAGAGCCGTATAATGTTAATTTTAAACTGCATAAAGCATAAATTCATACGTTTGTACAATTAATTGATTAATGATTTTAGCACATATGTTAGATTCGCTCATAAAATTCATTAAAGCGTTTATTAGTAGTTGAGGTACTTAGGGGTTATTATTTTGGACACTTAGAGAATATGAACAAGTGCCAGGAGTCCTTCACGTTCTTTAGTTTTGGTGTTAGATTTTGATTAAAAAGTTTCTCCACAACGGACTGCACACAGTAGTACAAATGCATATATCACTTTTTATGTCCTCCTCCTGACTAAAACCATAAATAAATACCCAATAAATAAATAAATACCATAAATATCCAATCAGGTCTAAGCTATCCACGGTCAGATTCTCTTGTTGAATGCCCACTAAAATGCTTTTCCACCTTTTAGAGGATAGAAATGCGAAAAAGAACACCTTTATTTTGCTCATCGAGAACCATTTCACATTTTAGGTAATTTTGGAAGTTCCATGATAATTCTGTGCATTCACTCCACTTCAAATATTTAGATTCTATCCATTCTTTGAAAATTGTTCGACAACCTTCATTGAATTGATATGTCTACATCAATAATTAACAAACAATAGTTGCCACTGTTGACTTGAGCCCCTTTGCAATGAATATTTGTCGACGTCTCTCAATACCTGTTACGCGGAGATAAACTTAAATAATTAATTATATAATTAAATTATTATAACTATTATGACCAGAATAACAATAAACGTTAATCAGGGTGGCGACCGACCTGGTAAACCTGGAAAAGTCAGGGAATTTTCAAAACCTGGAAAAGTCAGGGAAAAATTGTTAAAGTCAGGGAATTTTTTAAATTCGATAATATTCTTTTTAAATTGGAATTAATACATAGTGGATTAATATAACGACCTTAAGAGACCTGGTAAATTTCGATGTTATAATGTATATTTGTTATAGACGACCGGACCATCTTCATGTTTATATCGTTATATAACCTATATCTATCCACTTATTGCTGTCAATAACGGCCCTGGCCGTTATATTGGAATTAAACAAGGGTAATGAATAAAATGTAAGCCTAATGAATTTAAAACAGTGCTTTTTAAAAAAGAAAAATGTAACAATACTATTTACTGTTTGTAAGTATACATCTATTCGTTGGTTAACTAAAGGAGAACGTTGGCAGCTTCACATAATTCATGCTTCAGGTAGAGTCGTAATATACGAATGAGCAAAATGTCGTTTGACCGCTCGGACTTTAAAACGCATTTTGGCCCTTGATTTTGTGGATTGTTATGCATATCAACAGAATATATAAAAGCTATGTAATATGTTTATACATCCTATTTCTGTTATAAACTAGTTAAATTATTCTAAAATAGAGCATTGAAAAGATAGAAAGCACTTAGTTTGTGAACGACAGACAAAGAAAATACGACTTTATCTGAGCTTTAACAGCTGTTTAATCTTCTTACATATTAACGTGTTTGTATGAGGTACATATGAAACTTAATGCTCTTTCAAATTGATTATATTGAATTGCTTCGTTAGATGCATAGATTATGAGTCTTGGGGGAGAAACCGACAAAAATAGATTTTTGTTGTGAAAACAGTCAATATTCTCTTGCTGTTCACCCGCTAGCTCTAAATAAAAAAGCTATGCATAAAATTGATAGTAAATGTTATCTTCTTTAACGTTGTATATCATAATAATTTCGATAAAATGCACAGTTTCAGAGACATGTCCAAAAACCTAAGAAAAAGTTCGGCAATTAAGATGTTTTTGCTTATATCTCGGTACGCAATGGAACATTTCGTTCGGAAACGTCAAATCCAGATCAGTATCCCAAAAAACATAAAAAACCGAAGAGAAACCGACTATTTGAATTGTTTTTTCAATCAACTACTATCGGACTGCCCTAATGTGATGACATTGACGTCGTTGGTCAAGGTGTATTCTTTTAGGAACATATTCTTTACGTCATATCAAAATTTCAGCTGTCAGTTTTTCCGTTAAATGGACTTCAAATTTCGCCTCGTTAATTTAAATTTTCGTATAGAAAGCAAGTTTTAAACTGACTCAACGAAGTTGTGTGTTCAGATGAGGTTTATCTAGAATTGAAAATGTTTACTAGCTATAAGTCCTAACGTTAAATAAAATTGTTGGTAGCTCCTTGCCTAATAGTGGAATATTGAGAAGAACCGATTTTGTCAGTTGGCCTCTGACTTTCATAGAGTGCGGTTGTACTGTGGAGTTATTCGGACTGTTTTCATATTTCATTTATTCATTTTATTTCATGTATTTTGTCTTCTTTTTTTTTAAATGTAATTAATGAAACCCGGCGAAGAATTAAGTGATTCGCCCGGTGTTTCCCTCACTACTAAAACGAACGTAGACCAACTTACGGACGAATCCTGTTCTAAGAAGAGAGTTCATGAAGCTATTGATTCACCTCAATCCCGATCACCAGTTAAAAAAATGGGCAAGTACTACCAGGAAATCGCTCTAATTAAAGTAAGCAATAGCTTTAATCATCTTACTGAAATTGACCTTTCATCCGATAAGCACACTACAGCAAGTACTAGTTATAAAAATAACCCAAATGTTCAATCCAATGATATTAGAATACCACCGATATTTTTACACAATGCAAACAATTACAGACTTCTATTAAATGACCTAAATGCATTATGTATCGGACCATTTAATACGCAACTGGCCGGTAACAACACTAAAATAATGCTATCAACCATTGAAGACTACAGAACTATGACTAAATATTACGATGAAGAAAAAATTGAATATCACACATTTTCCTCAGATAAAAATAAATATTTAAACATTGTCATAAGGAAGGTCCCTTATAGCATAACCGAAGATGAATTAAAGGCCGAGTTAAATTCCAAACAGTTCGAAGTTGTTTACCAGAATACGTTTCCAGAATATTGAATAAAGATAAGAAACCTACTCCTCTCTGCTCAGTGTCTATTATAAACAATGAAACGGCTAATGACATTTTCAATCTTAACAATTTATTATCAGCTTTAATTACAGTCGAACCTAAACACAAGAAAAATGATATCCCCATGTGTACCAACTGTCAGAGGTACGGCCACTCAAAAAATTATTGTCATTTAGAGCCCCGGTGCGTTAAATGTAAAGAAAAACACCACTTCTCTAAATGCCCGTTAAAATTCACAGATAAGCCATTTTGTGTAAACTGTAAATTGGCCCATGCAGCTACCTACAAGGGTTGCGTCTATTATCAAAATATAAAAAATAGAGTAAATTCACCTCTAGAGTCAACTAGTCAAAAAACTGAGAATATTTCTTCTAGACCTGCCTCCAGAATTACTTCAAAACAGTCATTCGCAGACACCATTAGACCGATAACAAAACAATCGGAACGAAAACCTCAGCCCACAGTTAATCAAAACATTGAAATAAACGGCGATAATTTACTGTCAACAATAACTAAAATTATTATCGATGCTATCAAACCGTATTTACCACAAATTATGACACACCTATCTTCGCTCGTAGCTTCTTTATTTACTAATGGACCCTAAAGTAAACACTATCTTATCTGTTACTAACTCGTTCGAGACTAACTGCGCATTATTCCAGATCAGATATTATTTCATTTATTTCCAAATATTAATTTTTTATATATGACTGCAGAACTAAAAAAATTAAAAATTTTAAACTGGAATGCGCATGGCATATCATCTCAAAGAAATGAATTTAAATTTTTTCTTGAATCAAATTTCATCGACATAGCCTGCATAACCGAGACACATCTATCTCAAAACATCACATTTAGAATCCCAGGTTACAAAATCTTACGAAAGGATCGAGAATGTTCGACTGCTTCCGGCGGTGTAGCCTTAATAATTAAGAATAATATTAGCTTCACTGAAAACATTATTGATAATATTTTAAATATCGAAGTCATATCAGTTCGTTTACATTCATTTCCCTCTACAGTCGTTACGGCAGTTTATAAACCTCCAAACAAAAAACTACTCCAAGATGAAATTTTAAAACTCTTGCCATCAGGAGACCATCCTTTAGTTCTAGGTGACATGAACAGTAAAAACATCTACTGGGGCTGTCGTAAATCAAATTCTAGAGGAAATATTTTGCTAGAAATTTGTTCTAGGCACAATATTCAAATCCATACGCCAAATGAACCTACTTTTTATAGACCAGGCTGTAATCCCGATATTTTGGATATTGCACTCACCAAAAATTGTAGGCTTCCTCTCTCATCTCACGCTATCACAGCCTTAAATTCGGACCACATCCCTGTATTAATTAATTTTTCAACTGAGCTAAATGTAGTGCCGAAGCGAAAATCACTCATTAATGGAACGATTGACTGGGAATTATACAAAATCTTAGTAGCTGAGAAAATAAATCTGAAAAATAATTTGTCTACTGCCCTTGAAATCGAAGAAAATATAAATAAACTAAATGAGTCCATCTTGAATAGTCTACAGGAAGCAACCGTACGACCTTTCCAATTAGTGAGGAAAAATTTTTCAAGGAGTTGCCCAAAATCAATTCTGTTAAAAATTAAAGAAAAGAACCATGCAAGGAGACAGTGGATGCGCAACAGAGATCCTACTTACAAAAAGACATGGAACCACCTCAAACACGTAATTAAAAAAGAACTGGATGAATGGGTGTATTCTAAATACCAAAATTACGTAAAAGATTTAGACCCAAAGGACCAATCTCTGTGGAAGGCTACTCGGCGTGTACTAAGCAAATTTGAGAAAATTCCTAGTCTGGAAGAGAATGGTGGATACATCATCAGTGACGCAGAAAAAGCTGAAGCATTTGCAGATTACTTCGAGAAAACGTTCTCTAACCCAGAATGCGAAAGAAGTTCGCATTCACCAAATGTTGACGTTGAAGATTATTTAAAATTGCCCCTAACAACTGTACAGCTTCCGATTAAATTCACAACCCCTAAAGAAATTCAAGAACTAATTAGGAGTCTCAAAGTAAAAAAAAGTCCAGGACATGACCTTATACCAGTTATTGCGTTAAAAAATTTTCCTAGAAAAGCTCTCGTCTACATAACGTCTATATTTAATAGCTGTCTACGCACTGGATATTTTCCCGAAACGTGGAAGAAAGCTGAACTCGTGGTAATTCATAAGCATGGTAAAAACGCTAAACAAGTCAGTAGCTATAGACCGATAAGTTTATTACCCATAGTTGGAAAATTACTAGAGTCAGTCATAAAAAGACATCTTGCATCCTTTTTACAATGTAATAGCATTATTCCTGATTTTCAATTTGGTTTTCAGTATAGTCATTCCACTTCACACCAACTGGCAAGATTATCAGAATTCATAGTAAATGGATTTGAAATGAAAAAACATACTCTTGTCACGTTTTTAGACTTTCAACAAGCGTTTGATAAGGTTTGCCATTGTGGTCTATTGTACAAGCTAAAGAAAGTGGACACGCCCAAATATTTATATGACGTTCTGAGCTCATTCCTCAACGGCAGAACATTTACAGTTAGAATAAATAATATAAATTCAACCTTAAGACAAATCCATGCCGGCACCCCACAAGGTTCTGTTCTTTCTCCCATACATTTTAACTTTTATGTTCACGACATTATCCAATCCACAAACACCTCCATAGCTATGTTTGCCGACGATACAGCTGTCTTTTCCCAACACAATGATATATTAATAGCCAGAAATACACTGCAGTCTGACCTAGTAAATCTAGAACAATATTTAAAAAAATGGATGATTTGTCTCAACACCGAAAAATGTACAGCAAAAATTTTTACTCTTAGACGTCCCTCAGACCCACCTGAACTGATTCTCAAAAATAAAGAACTAAAATGGAACCCAGCTAGTGAAGCAGTAAAATACCTCAGAGTTTATCTGGACCGCCGCCTTATGTGGAATTACCATATAAATAATAAACTGACCCAAACATACGCAAGGTTAGCAATGTTATATCCCATAGTAAATAGAAAATCTAGTTTAAAACTAGAGACAACTGTTCTTATTCATAAAACCATACTAAGACCCTTGCTAATGTACGGATGTGAAGTCTGGGGAGCAGCTTCAGCTACGAAAAGAAAAAAAACTACAATCCTTTCAAAACAAGGTATTAAGAATTGCAGTAGATGCCCCCTGGTTCATAAGAAACGCTCAACTACATCGAGAACTAAAAGTGGAAACAATAGATCAATTCATCAAAAAACGATTTAAAAAATTCCGTACGCAGCTACCAGCAGTTAAAGGTGCAGTGGCCTACAACTTAGGAAACCCAACCTCATCTCGAAGACTGAAGCCCAGACTGATCCAAGACATCATGTTATGAACAATTAATAATTTTCTCTTTATTAATTGTAATTATTCAATAATTATAATGTATAAATAGTTAGGGGTGTCTTTTGCAAAGACTATACCCCACCAGAACAAAGTGTTAAAAATCATCAAATTGTTACAACAACCATGTAAGGCCCACCAGGCCGATCTGGTAATAAATAAATTAAAAAAAAAAAAAACCGATTTTGTCGTGAGTTGATAGGTAGTCGTTGTTTTTTGGATATAACTGATTTAGCATGTCCTCGATTAGATTCGCAATTTTTTGAAATTGTAAGATTTATGTTGAATTCTTGAGTCAAGATATTATATCACTCTTTACTCTCCAGTCGGCAACAACGGCAACTAGAATTTTTCTTATATATAGAACTTTTTGCTCTTCGTTATTCTTATTAAACTACTATTCACAAATATGAATTTAACACTAAGAGTGGGAATGAAATTGGCCCTATAAATGTGATTCTTTCGTAGAACGAATGAAATAAAATATATCCTCGATAAGTGAGATATAAACCCGAAGGTTTTTAGGAGTTCAAATGTCGCTATATACGATATTTTTTTCTAAGAAATCGAGTCAGTAAATCCAATCGCTATATCCATTCAAAATCACATTATAAAATCCATCTGAATCATCGAACATGGCGTTTTCGTCGTTAAAGCCGATACATCATTATAACCGTTATATACGATATTGTAATTCGAAGAAATTTTAATGTAAGCTGCAACCTTGATTATTATAAGTCCTTCAATATTGTTATAAACCATAAAACCACATCGCTATTCCAACCTAGTAAATATCTTATTTTAATAAATAGTTTTTTACGTTCTCCCATTAATTGATCGAGAGATAAATAAATTGAAACTACAAATCATTATTACTTTCACACATTAATTATTAATACTAAAAATACAATTGAAAAATCATGACCTCGGTCGAGACGGCAAAAGTCTCAGGAAGTGATACGTCCAATGCAGGCTATGTATGATGCCAATGGGGGTCGTTAATGGGAGTTTTTTTATATTCGATTTTGAACTCTGCAGCAACCAGAAATTTAGTTTAGAGATATCCAATTTTCGATTAGTAGTATTGTTGAAAACTTCGATTTTACAGATAGTTCAGGAACGGTTGAGTGATTTTTAACTGTATGTTTAATATTGGCGAACGATATATACCTTTATATTATTTAAATTATATTATTTAAAGCATGTGACAACGGTCGTAGCAATTCATTGGCTGGCAAGCACCTGTTTGTCCTGGAGAATATATCAAGCCGCTAGAATACAAAATGGCGGCCATGTGAAGATAGAAGAGATCTTACATAGGTTGCACGCGTATATATATAGAGAGAGCTTATAGATATATAAAGCTACCAAAACTTTCAATTTATATTATTTACAGTCTTAAGACCTGAAATAAAAGTCTGTTACCCAATACTCGTAATTTCAAGTCGAAAAATTGAATTTACTATTAAAAAAGTTTACTTTTATCGGTTTTTCGCTTATATCAGTAAAACTATGCGTTATATCTATAATACTGGAATGGTTATATTAGTTAACTCGCTATATTCTATAGTTTCTGTGATATTCGCCCTCGTAATTCACTAATTTCGGAAAAGAAAATTTTTTTGCGTCGCATTTTTATCATTATTTGACTCGCCAACTTTTAACCTTTTCATTTTACGAAAAAGGCAAGAGTAAGAAAATTGTTTAATATTAAATTTCCTTTAAGAATATTTATTATTTTACGATCTTATCTTCAACCATTCAAAGGCTAGAGCAATTATAATTTAATGATTAAACTATACAGACAAAAATAAGGATAAAGCTTAGCATGAAATATGACACCTTTTTTGCCACGGGCTCTCGGACTAATATAAGAGCATGTACAAACCTTAAACGTCTTAGTTTTGGTTTATTGTTTTCAATAATGAACCATTGTGATCGGCCAAAGAATTCAAAAACTTTACCCCCCCTCAAAATTTGAGGTTTCACGTTTCATGATACGTAGAATTCGAAAAATGAATAAAATATTTTTTGTCTGTCCGCCGTCCGCTCATTTTTTCCGAAACTACTGGACCAATTTTTTTCAAATTTGGATATAAAATCAGAGGTCACCTGAGGATGATCCTCCTTCATCGTATTACTATCCACCTTTTACTTTCAAAATGGCGCCCGAAAAACCTGCGTTGGCGATACGGCCGTTGACTGTAGCACCTAAACGAATGTACCGATTTCAATGAAACTTCGCTAAAGTCATTTTCTCGACGTTCTTTATATTTATCTATATAACATATTTCAACGAAAAAAAGCTGGGAGAAAACTTACGAGGGATGGTAAAATTAAATTCCGAATAACTCAAAAAGTTCACACTTTTTTGTCGACATTGTGATAAGATGTTTCAAAGGTATTTATATTTTCTAAAAAATGAAGGAAGTTTCATCGAATGGTTTTTTAAAAGTTTACAGAATTTCCTAAAAAACAAAAAGAAAATTGTTAAAATCAGACTATTAGGAGCAAAGATATGGTCTCTAGTTTTTTTTATATGTTAGTGTAAATGCTATATCCTTTGTTTTGGTTTTTAAATTTTGAATGTGTTACTGAAGTAATGTTATTTTTTTTTAGCATGTTACTAATGATTAAAACAAAAGTTTAGTCCAATAATTGGAATCCCCTTTTATTTATTGTTCTTTGTTACTAGGAAGATAATGTTACTTTAGATGCATAATTCTTTGAAAATAATGAACCATTGTAAAATAATTTGCAGCGTTTTTTTTATTTGGATCCACCCCTTCAGCATTGAGACTGTAGGAAGCTTTTCCTTGGTGGAAGGCGGAAACTCCCCCGGCACCAGGACGCGAATTCATAATTATTTCATCATGTAAACTTGAGTTTATGAGGTTGCTGGGAAACGTGTGTTTTATACAGCTTTAGTCCCCTCAGGTCCAGTCAATGAATGCCCGAAAAGGGGGTAATAGAAATTAGTGGCGGAGAGTAAAATTTATTTTTCTTCAAAATTCGCCATAGTTGAAGATAGATATCTCTCTAACTAAGCGACGTAGCGAAAAAATGTATAGAATCAATCATATTATCTCTCTAACTAAGCGACGTAGCGAAAAAATGTATAGAATCAATCATATTGCAAATTTTATCAGCTTTAATTTTGTATAAAACGTTTTTGTTGATGCGATGGATAGTTTTATAAAAATGAAACCCCAAAAAAAGTGACATTCTAGGGGCATCCTCTTCCTCCCCCCCACCTGGCTTACCACCTAGGATTGGGGACTTATAGTATTTTTATTTAAGTAAAAAATCGTGTCCCTGCCATTTCCTTCTGTAATCATTCATTGATTGAATGAACTACTCGGCCATCGTATGGATAATTATTGTTCTGTTGTTTCAATAAGAAAACTAAATTGCCTTACATTAAAATAAGAATAGCCCGTAGCTCAGTTTATTTCATAATAGATAAAAGCGTCAAGTATCAACTTTTACATTCTCTTACTTTATGAAAATAAAGTGCTTAAAGTATTAGTAAATAGGCGATAAAAATAAATTACTTAAGGTCAGTTTTCTAAAATAAAAAAAAATAAAAATTCTAACCATGTTTAAAAAATGCTTCCTCTTGAAATTATATTTGTTTTTTAAAAGACTGAACAGACTTTTTTTTACTCTAATCTGTCAATTTTCAATCATGTATGATAAATTAAATAGTTATATATATATATATATATACAATAATATAAAAAGGCTTAGCGAACCCGAAGGTTCGATGCCGACACCACCAATCGCTTATTACACACCTCCCTCCACAGTTCGCCGTCCAAATCCAGTCCCTTCAAATCAACTTTAATGCAATCTTCCCACCTTCGCTTCGGTCTACCCCTTGGACGCTTACCATTCGGCATAGCAAATATTAACCTTTTAGGAATTCTCTCGTTACTAAGTCCAACAACTTTACAAGCCCATTTGATTCGCCGCGATGAAATTATCTCAATTATATTACTCGGATACAGTTCACGCAATTCGGCATTGTATAATTGTCTGAACTTTCCAGTTAACTCATCCTTCTTCGGTCCGAATATTCTACGCAATACCTTATTTTCTAAAACCTTAAGACGCTGCTCATCCCTTAATGTTCGCACCCATAAAGAACTGTAGGCAAGATAATTGTTTTATAGATTCTGATTTTTAAGTTTTGGGACAAAAGACGCGAACTAAGTAGTTTTGTCACAGAGAAATAACAAGCATTTCCCGCCTTCAGTCTAACCTTAATTTCTTCTTCAATTTCGTTTTTTCTAGTTATCGTAGAACCTAGATACCTAAATTTATCTACCTGTTCAAACATATTACCATCTATATCGATATCACCAGTAGTATCTCCATTTTTGCAGCTAACCATATATTTTGTTTTATCCAAGTTTATTTCGAGTCCTAGTTCTTTACCGGCTTTCATTAACGTTGTCGTATTTAGTTTTATAGTTTCAAGGTCTTTGCTTAACAGTACCAGATCATCCGCATAGCCCAGCACGGATGTTGTCCCACCCAGATCCAACCCTTTCTCGGTACGCATTACCTCCCTAATGGCATGTTCTAATGCCAAATTGAACAGTACAGGCGAAAGGGAATCCCCTGTTTTAAACCCGAACGAACCTCAAATTTTTCGAACAGATTATTACCGATTCCAACTTTATTAAGTGTCTCCGTCAAGCACATCCTGACTAGATTTACTAATTTTTTAGGAATCCCCTGCTCGATTAGAATATTATACAGTTTCTGGCGGTCAATAGAATCGTAAGCCTTTTTAAAATCTATATACAGCTGGTGAACAAT